>OZ022267.1:4989107-5679941 GCA_963978885.1 Nemotelus pantherinus | reverse complement strand
GCATAGGTAGTGTGATGACTGAATTCATTGAGCAGATTTGCATATCTGGTGCGTCTTGGTCGGTTATTGAAAGTAATTTTACTAGAGAGATCTTCAATGATTACCGCAGCACTAATAATATCAAATGTAAGGCAAGCGCTGAGCAGAGTTCTTCTAGAAGAAAGAGACATTAAATTTAGAAGACTCAGTCTGAATTTGTAAGATGGCAGATGTTGAAAATCTCGTGGTCATATAGATTTCTCAAAGCGAAAAGTACAAATTGTTTCTGAACAGACTCAACTCTATCGCTATGTAGCTCGAAAGCAGGGTTCCATATAATGCAAGCATATTCTAATAAAGGACGCACTAGGGTGGTATATAATGATTTGGTAACCCATATATTTTTAAACTCTTTAGCGCGTCTCTTTATGAATCCAAGCTGTTTATTAGCCCTGGCTAGGATTTTGTCATAGTGCAAATTGAAGCGCATCTTGTTATCTAATACTACGCCAAGGTCTATAATATGATCGACCCTATTCAATTTGAAGTCGTTAAGGTAGTAGGAATACATCGTGGTTGCATGTCTACGAGAAAAACTTATCACATGACACTTATTGATGTTAAGATTGAGATTATTCACATCGCACCACTGTTCGAGGGATTGAAGCTTTGATTGTAGAAAGGTTGCATCAGACTGCGAGTTTATGATGTGATAGATTTTTAAGTCGTCTGCATAGAAGAGATGCGGTATACCAAGCAGTATCTCAGACACATCAGAAATGAAGATTGTTGCGAACGATAGCTATATTTGAATTATTCTATTTCCCGCCTGGGACCTTGTCCATGCTAAGAACATTTTATACTAGTAGGCTCTGAACGAGTTGCCATTTTGTGAAAAATAAAAGAAGTTTAGTAGTCAATTAATTGCTGTTGTGAAAACATTGGCTCGTCTAAGAGAGACGATAATTGGAAAATAAATTCGGTTTTGTTTTTAAATCCATCGTAGTTTCGGGTATCGAATTCAACATTAGTGGCGACCGTGACAGGACCCGGCAACGATGGATCGTTTAAAAAAAAAACCGTTCTGTGCTCAGAGGAGCATTCACAAAAACAGTTGGCGATTTGGAAACCTTGCTGCAGAGTCAGCAACCGGATAAGGGGAAGCTTTTTGCGGACTGGGAAGTGGTTGAAAAAAGGTATGAAAAATTGCTTGATGGCAACCAACAGCTATACGAGGCGCTTTTGGACGAGGCCACCGAAGAGGAGTTGCAGGCAGAGCTGAATAGCTGTCTCTCGTATGATATGAGATATTTTGAAGTAAAAGGACAAATTCAAGGTCATCAGACCGACGCACACAGTGCCGCGGAGTCGACATGTGAAGAGGATGGTGCAAGTCAGGCATCAAGTACTGTTAGACGGCGGAAATATAAGCTGCCAACCATTGAATTGAAACGTTTTGGTGGCGATGTGAAAGATTGGCTGCCATTTTGGAGCCAATTTGCCAAAATTGACGCTGATCCTGAAATTGACGATTGTGACAAGGTACATTATCTAGTACAAGCGACGATAGTTGAAAGTAGAGCTCGACGGCTGGTTTTCCCGCGACCGGTGAAAATTATCCTAAAATTGTTGAGAGTTTGAAGGCTCGTTTCGGTCGCGAAGATCTTCAGATAGAGGTTTATGTGCGTGAATTATTGAAAATTATTCTACAGAATTCAGTGACAAAAACCAGTTTTGATTTAATGTCGTTGTACGACAAGTTGGAGGCGCATATTAGGGCTCTTGAAACGTTAGGTGTTACCGCGGACAAATGTGCAGCAATGCTTTTCCCATTGATTGAATCCTGCATCCCAAGTCAACTACTGCGTGTGTGGCAGCGATCTGTCGATTTTACAAAATCAGATGTTGATAATTCCGCGCCAATGGAACATCGGCTGTTGAGCTTGATGGCGTTTATCAAGCGGGAAGTAGACAACGAGCAACATCTTGCTTTAGCTTCGGATACGTTCCAGAATAATCAGCCGAAAGAGCGGAATATTAAACCCAATAGGAGGGAAATTGTTACCAGAACAGCAGCCGATTTGGTGAATTATCAATCTCAGCAATGTATATTTTGTAGTGGCAGCCATCTCACGGCAGATTGCAGGAAAACAGATATTTGGACGTTGCAACATAAAAGGAGAAAGCTGGCCAATCAGGGAGCTTGTTTTCGATGCTGTCAAGTTGGGCATCGTCCAAATATATGCAAACATGATTTGAAATGTGTGAGATGTCACCAAGCGCATTGTAGATCAATGTGCACAACATCGTCGAATACCACCGCCGAAACGTTGCAAAGTGCTCAAAGTCAAGCACTTTCGTCGCAAGCAAATACTCAGGTGTTTTTGCAAACCCTACAGATAAAGTTAAGAGGTGTCAAGTCAGACCAGATTGTTCGAGCTTTGATTGATACGGGATCTTAGAGATCCTATGTTTTGAGTGATGTTATCACAGCCCTTGGATTGAAATCGAAGAAAAGAGAAAAACTTATACATTCTCTCTTTGGTGGTATGAACTCTGCTGAGCAGTGGCATAATGTGTACGATTTAAATGCTGTTTATGGCAATTCACTGCATAAGTTTGAAGCTTTGGAGCAGTCCACAATATGCAGCGACATTCGATTGGCGAAGAATGGACCCTGGGAAGAAGAGATTGAGGAGCTGGGTATTACCCTCAGTGACAGCAATAATTCAGGACCAGTGGAGCTTCTGTTTGGAGCTGATATAGCAGGGAAGTTATATACAGGCAAGAGATTTGTTCTGAATTGTGGCTTAGTGGCTATGGAAACCATATTTGGATGGTCGTTGATGGGTAAAGTGAGGTATCCGGATGATCCGGAGGTATGCAATATGACGATGAGTGTGTGTTCTCTTTTGGATAAAGATTCTACCATCACTCATTTATGGGAACTAGATGTCTTGGGCATAACTGATCCACATGAAAAGAAGACGGCAGAGCAAAGAGCTCTTGATGCTTTGGACTTTTTTAAACAAACAGTTACCATTGACCATGACAACAGATATGAAGTTAGATTACCTTGGATAAAAGGTCATCCACCTCTACCAAGTAACTATGAGATAGCGAAAAAGAGGTTGGAGAGCACTATTGACAAGTTGCGAAGAAATAACTTGTTAAAGAGTTATGATGAAGTTTTCCAAGAATGGGAAAGAAGTGGAATTATTGAGCAGATCACAGTGGATCATGATCATTCAAATTCACACTATCTTCCGCATAGACCAGTTATAAAAGAGAATAGTACAACAAGAATTCGTCCTGTGTTCGATGCTTCCGCCAGAGAGAAGAACAAACCTGCGTTGAATGATTGTTTGGAGAAGGGAATGAATCTTATCGAATTGATTCCTGTCATTTTGTTGCGATTTAGAAAATTCCGAATCGGAGTAGTTTCAGATATACGCAAAGCGTTTCTGCAGATTGGTGGCCATGAAAAAGATCGAGATTTTTTGAGATTCTTGTGGATAGACAAGAACGGTGCAACTAAAATTTACCGACATCGTCGCGTGGTATTCGGAGTTAATTGTAGTCCCTTTTTACTTGTTGAAAAGCAGGGGGCCTAAATGACTGCCTTGTGGTACTCCAGAAGATGCCAAAACTTTTTTGGATAAGTGGCCTTGAAATTTTACGAATTGGGTTCGATCGTAGAGGTAAGACTGGAGCCAGTTAAGAAGAGAACCGGAAATACCAAAGTTGCGAAGTTTTTAAACCAGAGATTGATGGTCAACTCGGTCGAAAGCCTTACCAAAGTCCGTATAGACCGCGTCAATTTGGTTCCCTTTTTCCATTTCACAGAGCACAGTAGAAACTAGAATCATGAGGTTGGTGGAAGTCGATCTACCCCTACGAAATCCATGTTGTTCCTCATTAAGAAGGGGGTCGATAATGCAAGTAAGATTATCACAAACTAACTTCTCGAAGAGTTTGGGGATAACAGATAAGATAGCAATTCCTCGATAGTTATCGACTGAACGTTTATCACCACTTTTGAAAATAGGTGTGAGGTATGAGGATTTCCAGAAAGACGGGAAGACACCAAGAGACAGGGATTTATTGAAAACCATGTGCAAAGGGGTGATTAATTGGTCTGCACATTGGAACACGAAGAAAGGAGATACTAGGTCCGGGCCAGGTCCTTTGCCAATCTTTAGTTGCAGAATAGCATTAGCAATAGCCTGCCGTGTAAGGACAAACCCTTCGATAAGAGATCTGGCAGCGTGTCTAGTAGTGAAAGTAGGGATCTTCGGAGTGCAGTAAGTGTTTTGAAAATGGTCGGCGAATAAGATACAAATGACTTGTGGACAAGACGAAACCGTGTTACCACGAAACATAGAACAAGGATAGCCAGTGGTTTCACGTTTTAAATTGACGAAATCAAAGAACTTTTTCGGGTCAGTGAGAATTTTTTCCCCCATTGAATTAACATAGAGCTCATACGCCTCGCGAGATTTGATGGAAAATTCTTTGGATAGCTCATCATATAACCTTATTTTATCCTCCTGGAGAGAGCCTCCATTTTTGATTGCTTTATATAATTTGTTTCTACGGTTTCTGAGCCGCCTTAAATAATTGTCAAGCCAAGGTTCGGAGAGTTTTTTCTTCTTCTTCAGCTTTGGTACAAATTTGTGGATGGCGTTAAAGATTATTTTGTAAAAAGAAGACAACATTTCGTCTAAATCTGATGCCGATAGAGCACTTGTCCAGTCAATTGTGTCCAAATAGTTTTTAATGCTTAAGTAGTCAGCATTTAGAAAATCAAATACAATTTCATTATTGTATGACTGGGTGAAAGAAATATCTGTAGTGGATAGCTCAATTGTAAAAGCGGAGTGATGCAGGGTGTTAGAGAAAAGATTCTCGGCGTCAATAGTTGGACTAACCACCACTTCGTCATAAAAATCTGAGAAGATAAGGTCTAACCAATTGCCATTTTGGTTAGGGATAGGGATAATTTGTTGTAAATCATTGCCATAAAACGTACTTATGAGGTTAAAGTCAATTGAATCACTAAGGTTAATTGGAAGAAGGCGGTTATCATTTTCATCAGGAATAAAACTGATTTTCGGACGATTAAAATCACCAAAAACAATTATTTTGTCTTCTTCGTGCAAGGAAGCTGTTACGGAAGATATCACGTCGCATACGTCATTGTAAGTAGTTTCATCGGAGTGAGGGGGGACATAAAAGATACCAATGTAGAGGTAATGCTTATCGAATAAAACTCTGACGAATTTATGTTCGAAAGATTTATGAGAACTGGTCGCAACGAGTTCGCTGGGGAGGGTATTGTGAATTGCAATAAGAACACCACCACCTCTTGAAACGCCTGTAAAAAGGTAGTCGCGATCAGCTCTATAGATGGTCCAATTACTGTCAAGAATTTCTTCGTTAGCGTGTGAGTCGTTCAACCACGTTTCGGCGATCGTTAATATATTAAAATGGCAAGATTTCGCGTCAATAAAAAGTTTATTTAATTTGCTTCTCATACCACCGCAATTGTGGTAAAGAAACCTTGGGTAACTAAAAGTAGCTTTCATATTAGGAGAAATATTTTTTCTGGTCATCGCGAGATTTTTGTAAGAGCCAAATATGTTTAGAATTAACAAAAGAGCGATAAGTCAAAAGATCACGTTTAACCTGATCCGGAGACATTCCGAGTTCTTCGTGGTAGCGGTTAAAAATAAGGCGTAAAGAGTCAAGGTCGGTGGGAAGACCCTCCTGTTGAATCATAACTTTAAGGTTAGTCTTCGTTATCCCTTCGAAGCAAGTGGCATCATGTGCATCATGCATGTATGCGAGAAAAAGACGGACATTGTCATAAATTTTATGATCTCTGAAACGAGACAAGAGGTACCTGCCCTCTAATTCTTCATTAGAGTTTATGGTAAGCTTTACGACAGGAGGAACAAGTGGGTCGAGAAATTTGGTTGGTGGTTGGTGAAGATTGGAGACTGACAGGAGTTTCTGGTATAATGATTGAGCCAGATTGCGATGGTATCAGATCCTCTCCACGGACAAAATTAGAATATTTGGATGACGGCCTGCCTTCAGGAGCACTTGCTTGCATTAACGCTCCATTGGGTGCGGAATCCACTGTTTGTAAAGAATTAGCCGGCTGCACACTGATAGAGGATTGATTTTCTGTTGAAACAGTAGAAGGTAACGACTTAGCCTCACTGTTTTTAGTGTGGTTATTTGAATTCGGAGGCGGTTTAAAAGATAGTGAAGCTTGGGGAAGTAAAGGAGAGTGATTACGGGAGCTACAAATGGGAGAATAGCCTAAATACGTACTATTTTTTTGGCGATTATATTGTTGAGTTGGTTGTTTGGGATCTCGTTTGTTGCATCTGTCAATCCAATGGCTGAATTTCATTCCATTCCAGGTATAGCTGTCAACTCCATTTCGGTCGTGGTTACAAAACATCCATCCATATTGACCAGGTACTGATAATTTGAAGCATGTGTAGGATTTTCGCTTTTTACCACGTATACGGGCGGTTAATGCAGCGCATTTGCAATTATCAATGCCCAATTCCTTCTTCAACATTTTTGAAAGCCAGGTTGCGTCAGCGAAAATAGGGGCTCCTTTCACAAAAAAGCTTTCGGTTGAAGATTTGTCTAAAGCAACAGCACTATCAACTAGCTTGAAAATTGCACTGGAAGTATTAGATGATTGTTGAGACCTTTTAATCCTATTGATTCTGTTGTCCCACTCTTCACGAGACCACGTGGTGCCGAATCTAGAAATGCGTAAATTTCTGATTGAGATGCCTGTATTATTGGCCCAGAACTAAGGGCTTCGTTCTCAGAAGGCAGGATCATTAGCACCGGATAGTTCTTTTTTGAGTTTACTTTATATCTATTTGCGTACTTATTAACTTCATTTCTATTTCAACCTTCTTGTACTGCAGTAATATCCAAAACTTCTCTATCCATTTCATCATTTACACCTAGCACTTCTATCGGCATTTCTTTTCTCGCCCCTTTTGAAATCAAACTATATCCTTCAACCTTCGATTCTACGAAGTCTACGAAGAATGTAATTGAACCAAATTATTCGCTAGATAGACTTTAGGCTTTATGTAGTGTATGTAGTTAAATCTAACTTATAAATACGCTTACTAATATTGTAAGAAATCAAACAATTACTATTAGCCATTGCTATATGATGTTATTTTTTGGATTTACAGCCACAGTCGACCAGTGATAATTCATACATTTCTCAGGAAGCAAAGAGGTTGCCCTCTTCCTATGTATCTCAACTAACAAAGCAATTGTCGGAGCATGAGGCAAAATCAACCAACTCTTGACGAGACTCGGCGGATTGATTTTCGAAGATATCCGCAACCTCTTGATTTGGCAGAAAGCGATTTAGTTTACCGTAACGGCAGTCTTGTATCCGGACCACTTGAGGCATTAATACAGCATATGCTTCCTACAAGTGAATATTATCTGGATCGAAGCTACATCTTTGCATTTCTTTTAAGTTCCAGACTATTTATCAGACTATTTATTATTATTAGCCAAAATGTGCCATCTATGTGAAAAGCAACAGAACGTCAGTTTTAGTAGAACTACAATTGACTGCAACGTAGATGCAGTTGATGAAGCATTTCAAAAGCTATCTTGTATCCAACAGAATCCTGCTAAAAATCTTATGATTCGAAACATGGACGATTCCGCGTCGCAGCAGAAACTTTGCACATTCGCCCGTAACTTCATCCGACTCCTCGCTGAATGGATGGATACATTTCGCTATGATTTTCGTGACGATAGACTCATGCAACTTGTTCGCGTGATTATCTGCAAGCTAGTCCAAATAGACCATTCCTTGCGGCGGGAAGCGCAAACAATGATCGAATCTCTTCTGCAACGGCTAACTATGTTGTAGAGTTATGAAAGCTTTCTGTCATCATTGTCATCGCACAGTTGCCGAAGAATCGATGGCTCGGCTAAATCCGCAAATCAGTATTACTATCAAGTGAAAGCTAGCAGCACTCAGGCAGCTAAGAACTCGAGACCGTCAGTATTAACAATCCAAAATAATTTGCAAAATACCGCGAAAGGTAGTGCTCATCTTCCACAAGCTATCAACAACATCACTGGGGGTTCGGATGGATCGTACCCAGAAACGACGTCCACAGCTTCGTCTCTTGCTGCTGTGGCAGTACCTAGCGCTGCGACAGATCTCACTCAACTTTGTTGTAGTCCCATGACGCTTGCCCAACAACTCACACATATTGAACTTGAACGACTATATCGTTTAGGACCCGAGGAGTTTGTTCAAGCTTTTGCTAAAGAAAGTCCGAATGTCCAGCCGCTTTTAAGTGACATGAAAGAAACACGTAATCTCGAATGCTATGTGCAATGGTTCAATAAGCTAAGCTACTTAGTTGCGACGGAAATTGTTAAGGTTTAACTTTCGAAAATATTGTGTGTTTTTTAAATATTATCTCTATAGCAAAAAAATTTACTGATGAAGTTTTGATTTTTAGCATGCTAAAAAGAAGCAACGCGTTCGGATCGTAGAATTTTGGATTGAAACAGCACGAGAATGTTTTAACATCGGCAATTTCAATAGTTTGATGGCGATCATAGCGGGCTTAAATATGTCACCAATCTCCAGGCTTAAAAAAATGGTAAGGATAAATAATTAAATATTATTTCGAATCCTATTTGTTGGAACTTTCCGAAAGAATAATTTAGAACGTGTGTCTAAGTCTATTTATCTTAAAACTATTCCTAATCATGTTTCTTTTTGAGTGACGATCATAATTTGCAAAGCTTTCATTTTTATTAATTAGTCGTACTTAAACTTTCATTTTTATTAATTAGTCGTAATTAAACTATTAATGCTATTCCTGTGCCCTTGTTTAATTTACAGTGGTCTAAAGTGCATCCCGCAAAATTTTCAGTTCTCAAACATCAAATGGATCCAAGTAGTAATTTCAGTAGCTATCGATCGACTTTGAAAGCTGCTGTATGGCGATCTGCTGGAGCTACAGGCGAACGAGAAAGAATCGTGATTCCGTTTTTCAGTTTGTTAGTTAAAGATTTATACTTCTTGAACGAAGGATGCGCCAATAAGTAAGTTTTCTTCCGTTTTACATTGTTTTTTATCTGTTGTTGGCTTTTGTAAACAAATTAAATGACGGATTGCAATCAACCTCATCGTCGTAATGCAGTTACAATGCTACCGGGCCACGAAAAATGAAAACATTAAAAAACAATTAACGCAGGCGATTTGACAGACTCATTCTTCAAACTTATTTTTCAAAGTGAATGCGTTGGTAATACAAAATTTTGCGATCGTACACATACATTTCGACGTAATATATGAATAGTCTCAAAATTAGATTATATGTAGAAGCGATAGTGAATAAATGAGAGGATAATGAATTGAATTTTACGCGTAAATTTTACACGGACTTTTTGAACTCTTTTGTTCTACTTTTTTCAAACAAAATCGGCGCACAAAAGTATGAAATAGCCACCATATGTGCACGATTTCGACAAGCTTCGTGTTAAATCGTCACATACCGTAGACAAATTCGGAAAATTCTCTGCAATGGGTGGCGGAGAGAACACAGAGGGAAAATCCGAGGTATTTAAGCTGTCGAGTCGATGAAATCTTTGCGTAAGTTGCTTTATATCCTTAAATATCTCTCTCGCATCACGTCATCATCATCAAAAACATCAACTACATCTATAAACACATTAGTAATAGGAGGTATTAGTTGTATTATTTATTTTGTAGCAGCTATCGAACTCGCCAGTGTATTATATACAATAATTATATGAGCTAATTGTAAATCATCACACAAGACATCATTAATTGCCGAACACGAAATGATTTTCATTCAATTTAGAGCGCAGCTAGAAGCTAAAGCCTACAAGTAGTATTAGATATCTTTTTTTTTTGTTTTTAATGTATTTGAAGCTGATTTCAGGTCGATCAGGTCGATACACGTTTTGAAGATTACAAAAGAAAACATTTTTAATTTTTTTCATTTTTCTACTTATTCATTGAGGGCGCCAAAGTTGAGGTCTCAAAAAATGCCTCATCATACTGCGGACAGATAATATCAGGAATGAAGAATCTGAAACAAAAAAAAACCAAACCGCATTCTAAAGAGGAATGTTTCTTACGTGGTAATCTACCACAATATTTAAAAAAAAAAAATGATCGAAAAAATGGCGGTTGTTTTTTTCACACTTTATTTCACTTGCAAATTTTTTGGGCTAACTTTTGGGCTATATTGTGGTAGATTACCACACAAGATACTTGAATTAAGTAGTGCAGTAGTGAATTAAGTGTCCGCAGTTTGAAAAAAACGTCATTTCGAGAAAAACGCTTTTAAAATTTTTTTCCATTTATTTATTGAATATTATTTTTGAAAATATGTTTTTATCACCTTCAATTGCTCAGTCTGCAATCCCTGGACCCTACATAAGTGTTCTTGGGTCCACATAAGCCAGTTGCTCTTGCAGTTGGGCAGTTTTTTTTGGCCAAATGCCCTTCCTTTGCCGCTTTTTCTGCCTGACTTATGCGCTCTTCATCTTTTTTTTCGCAGTAATTAAAAGCAGCGGTCTGCCGTAAACTGCCATAACTTCTTTAATTTTGGGAATATCTTAAGAAAATTTTGAGACCTGATTTCTGAAGGCATAAACAAAAAACAAAAAACTGATTTTTTTTAAAAAATTATAACTGGTACTACCCCCTTAAATGATCTATTTCCGTATAAAACTTCTAAATCTTTTATGTTATTTAATATTTGCTCAGTTTTTGAATTCAGCGGAATGCCTTTTATACCGGCACATTAATTTGCGATAAGTTTCCCTTAACCTTCTTCGTGCACTCTATGTTCCAATTGAAGTAACCCAGTCGCTGCTCATATTGCATTCCGAAAGGAAATATTAACTTCGATCATCTACTCTGTCAAATAACACTCTAAATTACCCATTAATAATACCCAAACAACCTGTCGTGCCTTCGAACATATGTACTTCCCCTTCCGACTTGAGATCGAAACGGAAATCGTAGTCGGAAGGAGCAAGAACGAAGATCGACGGCACGAGCTCAACGGCCGACTTCAGTAGATCCGAAACGCGGAAGTCGAAGTCGAAGTCGAAATCAGAAGGGGAAAGAGTAAATCGTGTATTCAATCGAACATTGACTAATTGGTAATCGGCCATTGTAGACGCGTCGTGATTGTGATAATTATGTTTTAGTAATTAGTGAAGTGATGTGAAGTGAAATCGCGTGAAAGGAAGAAAATCCTTTTCGAGGGCTGGATAGTTCTGATTATGCTGTTAAACTAAAGGTATTTGGTGCTCAAAACTAATTTGAACGAAATAGTTGATAATTCCAAAGACATACAAATAGCGGCATTCGTGTTTTCACAAAATGATTGGAAAATTCCCACGCCGTTGTTCTGTTCCGTTCCACTTGTGTTGCCTTAGCTTATCATTGTCGTCGCTAGGTGTCTCCATCTATGGTAGATGGTGACCGGTCTTTGCTATACAAATCGTTTGCTTACTTTGATTTTGTTAAATTTTAGGTTTTTAATAGATTCAATTATTAATTTCATGAAATTTTCATGCAATTTTATTGTTGTAGAATATATAAGGTTGATTTCATGAAACATTTATATTAGGAAATTTCAGTGCTTTTTTCGCAATGAACAGTGTTTTGTCTAAAAGAAATCTAGCTAGACAAAATTATTTTTTTTCACATTTTTTGCTTCCTGCGGCTTTTTATGAATTCATATTTTGGTTTTAATACAAATCATCAGAATTAAAAGCAGATAGTTTCATGGGGTTCATGAAAAATAAAAACCATACGGGTTAAATTTCAAATAAATGACAAGAGGAAAATGAAAAGAAACAAAAAAAAATGAATAACAAGTGTCCAAATTTAGTTAAATATAATGAAAGTGTCAATGTTTTGAGCACCCACAATTTATGTTCGCGAGAACTCATGGCATTATTTATTAGAGTCTATGGTTAATTGATTGGAAACAATTTTTTTTTATTAAAATCTAAAATATTTTTATGTGCGCTTAACTTGCTTTTTCAAATACACTTCACATCTCCTTTTTTAGGGCAAAAATAGCATTCATAAAACGACCCATCCGCCACCTTCCTATTATAAAATCCCACATGATACCTACTTACAAGCGGAAATATCTGTTAAACTGTTACAACTACAAAGCTACTTTGCATAATTTAACAAGTCACTCGGCCTGCAATCGATTGAAATCCAAAACTTATTCCACTGTCATATTCGAGTCCTTACAACACTATGAACGTATCCAAATGATTTTCGGAAATATGTGGAAATAATTCAATTTACATAAAATCTGAAAACAGTGAGGATAATGAAAAGTCATCATAACGTATCTCTATCCTTCTTGCAGCACTTCGTGTGTGCAGCCGAAAAGCGATAATACCTTTCCATTATTAATTTTATTCCGATAATACTATTTCGATCACCTATTTCACTTCAATCGTTCATCATCCATCCTGTTGTTACCTGTTGTTGTGTATCTTTCGATGAGTCGAGATGAGGTGTAGGTGATCAGTTTGTTGCAACGCGTCTCTATCAAATTATGACACGCCGATGTGAAATGACAATGTTTCGCACGGAGCATTGCAACGGGCCGACGAAATCAAGAGAATTTACATATAAAATTGAACCAATGATGGATTACAATCTATTCGACACGCTTATAATAATTGAGTATTGTGGTCATTTGCATACGGATGTAGATATTGGCTGTGGTAATCAGAAAACATCGGTCGGGTAACAAGTTTGAATTTATGGTACAAGATATTAACTTGAATTCAGATATTAAAATGTTGGAGACATTTTGTGGAATGTATGTATATGGACATGTATATATATTGATATGTATTTATATTGATATGTGTTTATATTGATATGTATCTATATTGTTATGTATTTATATTGATATGTATTAATATTATATGTATGTATATGGACATGTATTTATATTGATATGTATTAATATTATATGTATTTATATTGATATGTATCTATATTGTTATGTATTTATATTGATATGTATTAATATTACATGTATGTATATGGACATGTATTAATATTGATATGTATTAATATTATATGTATTTATATTGATATGTATCTATATTGTTATGTATTTATATTGATATGTATTAATATTACATGTATGTATATGGACATGTATGTATATTCATATGTATTAATATTATATGTATTTATATTGATATGTATCAATATTGTTATGTATTTATATTGATATGTATTAATATTACATGTATGTATATGGACATGTATTTATATTGATATGTATTAATATTATATGTATTTATATTGATATGTATCAATATTGTTATGTATTTATATTGATATGTATTAATATTACATGTATGTATATGGACATGTATTTATATTGATATGTATTAATATTATATGTATTTATATTGATATGTATCAATATTGTTATGTATTTATATTGATATGTATTAATATTATATGTATTTATATTGATATGTATCAATATTGTTATGTATTTATATTGATATGTATTAATATTATATGTATTTATATTGATATGTATCAATATTGTTATGTATTTATATTGATATGTATTAATATTATATGTATGTATATGGACATGTATTTATTTTGATATGTATTAATATTATATGTATTTATATTGATATGTATCAATATTGTTATGTATTTATATTGATATGTATTAATATTACATGTATGTATATGGACATGTATTTATATTGATATGTATTAATATTATATGTATTTATATTGATATGTATCAATATTGTTATGTATTTATATTGATATCTATTAATATTATATGTATGTATATGGACATGTATTTATATTGATATGTATTAATATTATATGTATTTATATTGATATGTATCAATATTGTTTTGTATTTATATTGATTTGTATTAATATTACATGTATGTATATAGACATGTATTTATATTGATATGTATTAATATTATATGTATTTATGTTGATATGTATCTATATTGTTATGTATTTATATTGATGTGTATTAATATTAAATGTTTGTATATGGACATGTATTTATATTGATATGTATTAATATTATATGTATTTATATTGATATGTATCAATATTGTTATGTATTTATATTGATATGTATTAATATTACATGTATGTATATGGACATGTATTTATATTGATATGTATTAATATTATATGTATGCATATGGACATGTATATATATTGATATGTATTAATATTATATGTATTTATATTGATTTGTATCAATATTGTTATGTATTTATATTGATGTGTATTAATATTACATGTATGTATATGGACATGTATTTATATTGATATGTATTAATATTATATGTATTTATATTGATATGTATCAATATTGCTATGTATTTATATTGATATGTATTAATATTACATGTATGTATATGGACATGTATTTATATTGATATGTATTAATATTATATGTATTTATATTGATATGTATCAATATTGTTATGTATTTATATTGATATGTATTAATATTACATGTATGTATATGGACATGTATTTATATTGATATGTATTAATATTAGGCGCGTTTTTTTGCTCCTCTATCCAGCGGAGAGTAGAATGAGAGTAGAGTAGACGCATTGAAAACAACAACACTCCTACACCAGTGAATTCACTGGTGTAGGAGTGTTGTTGTTGTTTTCAATGCGTCTACTCTACTCTCATTCTACTCTCCGCTGGATAGAGGAGCAAAAAAACGCGCCTATTATATGTATTTATATTGATATGTATCTATATTGTTATGTATTTATATTGATATGTATTAATATTATATGTATGTATATGGACATGTGTATATATTGATATGTATTTATATTGATATGTGTTTATATTGATATGTATTTGTATTTACATAAACATTTGCGTTAGTAAGCCCGTAGTCTATCATGCTTGGTACTAAAGTTATTTTTGTTGTGCATGCTGTTGTCTCTGTTTCCATCCTGATACAAGAGGCTTTTCATAAAATTCAAACACGCTGTTGCCGTGAGAGCAAAAATATTAAATAAAAGTATTGATTCGATTGACTTTCGGTCCCTCTGTTGCTTTTGCCGAAATGAAATCATCACAGTGCAATAAGTGAGTAGTCAAACTCCAATGAGCCGGATATTCTCTGAATTAAATACGTATGTTCACCTTGTTAATATAAACATAACTCTTGCTTATAGATGAACAATATCAAGCTTTGGTGGTGGCACCTGTGATGACTTGGAAAATGCAATCGGACAGGCTCTTTGGAGTTGGAAACAAACTCCGAATTGGAACCGCAGCTGCAGGATCTGCACATCATGCGTGTACGTATCCAATAAGAGCTCGGTCGAGGCGTAGTTGAAGCGATCCAATGATTCTTCTGTCGCTTTTGTTAATCACGGAATCGGACAGTATTGAGCCCCGTGTTGGCGGAGGTGTAAGCCGAGTACAATTAATGAGTAATCACATCTGAATAAGCCTGATAATTTCTGAATTGTCTATTGGTTGTTAATGTTAAGATTAATGATAATTATTGATATGTATTTATATTGAAATGTATTTACATTGATATGTATATATATCGATATATATTTATATTGATATGTATCTATATTGTAATGTATTTATATTGATATGTATTAATTTTATATGTATGTATATGGACATGTATTTATATTGATATGTATTAATATTATATGTATTTATATTGATATGTATCAATATTGTAATGTATTTATATTGATATGTATTAATTTTATATGTATGTATATGGACATGTATTTATATTGATATGTATAAATATTATATGTATTTATATTGATATATATCAATATTGTTATGTATTTATATTGATATGTATTAATATTATATATATGTATATGGACATGTATTTATATTGATATGTATTAATATTATATGTATTTATATTGATATGTATCAATATTGTTATGTATTTATATAGATATGTATTAATATTATATGTATGCATATGGACATGTATTTATATTGATATGTATTAATATTATATGTATTTATGTTGATATGTATCTATATTGTTATGTATTTATACTGATGTGTATTAATATTATATGTTTGTATATGGACATGTATTTATATTGATATGTATTAATATTATATGTATGTATTTATATTGACATGTATCTATATTGTTATATATTTATATTGATATGTATTAATATTATATGTATGCATATGGACATGTACGTACATGTATGTACATGTATGTATATGGACATGTATTTATATTGATATGTATTAATATTATATGTATTTATATTGATATGTATCAATATTGTTATGTATTTATATTGATATGTATTAATATTACATGTATGTATATGGACATGTATTTATATTGATATGTATTAATATTATATGTATTTATATTGATATGTATCAATATTGTTATGTATTTATATTGATCTGTATTAATATTATATGTTCGTATATGGACATGTATTTATATTGATATGTATTAATATTATATGTATTTATATTGATATGTATCAATATTGTTATGTATTTATATTGATATGTATTAATATTATATGTATGTATATGGACATGTATTTATATTGATATGTATTAATATTATATGTATTTATATTGATATGTATCAATATTGTTATGTATTTATATTGATATGTATTAATATTATATGTATGTATATGGACATGTATTTATATTGATATGTATTAATATTATATGTATTTATATTGATATGTATCAATATTGTTATGTATTTATATTGATATGTATTAATATTATATGTATGTATATGGACATGTATTTATATTGATATGTATTAATATTATATGTATTAATATTGATATGTTTCTATATTGTTATGTATTTATATTGATATGTATTAATATTATATGTATGTATATGGACATGTATTTATATTGATATGTATTAATATTATATGTATTTATATTGATATGTATCAATATTGTTATGTATTTATATTGATATGTATTAATATTACATGTATGTATATGGACATGTATTTATATTGATATGTATTAATATTATATGTATTTATATTGATATGTATCAATATAGTTATGTATTTATATTGATATGTATTAATATTACATGTATGTATATGGACATGTATTTATATTGATATGTATTAATATTATATGTATTTACATTGATATGTATCAATATTGTTATGTATTTATATTGATATGTATTAATATTACATGTATGTATATGGACATGTATTTATATTGATATGTATTAATATTATATGTATTTATATTGATATGTATCAATATTGTTATGTATTTATATTGATATGTATTAATATTACATGTATGTATATGGACATGTATTTATATTGATATGTATTAATATTATATGTATTTATATTGATATGTATCAATATTGTTATGTATTTATATTGATATGTATTAATATTACATGTATGTATATGGACATGTATTTATATTGATATGTATTAATATTATATGTATTTATATTGATATGTATCTATATTGTTATGTATTTATATTGATATGTTTTAATATTACATGTATGTATATGGACATGTATTTATATTGATATGTATTAATATTATATGTATTTATACTGATATGTATCAATATTGCTATGTATTTATATTGATATGTATTAATATTACATGTATGTATATGGACATGTATTTATATTGATATGTATTAATATTATATGTATTTATATTGATATGTATCAATATAGTTATGTATTTATATTGATATGTATTAATATTACATGTATGTATATGGACATGTATTTATATTGATATGTATTAATATTATATGAATTTACATTGATATGTATCAATTTTGTTATGTATTTATATTGATATGTATTAATATTACATGTATGTATATGGACATGTATTTATATTGATATGTATTAATATTATATGTATTTATATTGATATGTATCAATATTGTTATGTATTTATATTGATATGTATTAATATTACATGTATGTATATGGACATGTATTTATATTGATATGTATTAATATTATATGTATTTATATTGATATGTATCAATATTGTTATGTATTTATATTGATATGTATTAATATTACATGTATGTATATGGACATGTATTTATATTGATATGTATTAATATTATATGTATTTATATTGATATGTATCTATATTGTTATGTATTTATATTGATATGTTTTAATATTACATGTATGTATATGGACATGTATTTATATTGATATGTATTAATATTATATGTATTTATACTGATATGTATCAATATTGCTATGTATTTATATTGATATGTATTAATATTACATGTATGTATATGGACATGTATTTATAATGATATGTATTAATATTATATGTATTTATATTGATATGTATCAATATTGTCATGTATTTATATTGATATGTATTAATATTACATGTATGTATATGGACATGTATTTATATTGATATGTATTAATATTATATGTATTTATATTGATATGTATCAATATTGTTATGTATTTATATTGATATGTATTAATATTACATGTATGTATATGGACATGTATTTATATTGATATGTATTAATATTATATGTATTTATATTGATATGTATCAATATTGTTATGTATTTATATTGATCTGTATTAATACTATATGTTTGTATATGGACATGTATTTATATTGATATGTATTAATATTAAATGTATTTATATTGATATGTATCAATATTGTTATGTATTTATATTGATATGTATTAATATTACTTGTATGTATATGGACATGTATTTATATTGATATGTATTAATATTATATGTATTTATATTGATATGTATCAATATTGTTATGTATTTATATTGACATGTATTAATATTACATGTATGTATATGGAGATGTATTTATATTGATATGTATTAATATTATATGTATTTAAATAGATATGTATAAATATTGTTATGTATTTATATTCATATGTATTAATATTACATGTATGTATATGGACATGTATTTATATTGATATGTATTAATATTATATGTATTTATATTGATATGTATCAATATTGTTGTGTATTTATATTGACATGTATTAATATTACATGTATGTATATGGACATGTATTTATATTGATATGTATTAATATTATATGTATGTATATGGACATGTATATATATTGATATGTATTTATATTGATATGTGTTTATATTGATATGTGTTTGTATTTACATAAACATTTGCGTTAGTAAGCCCGTAGTCTATCAGGCTTGGTACTAAAGTTATTGTTGTTGTGCATGCTGTTGTCTTTGTTTCCATCCTGATACAAGAGGCTTTTCATAAAATTCAAACACGCTGTTGCCGTGAGAGCAAAAATATTAAATAAAAATATTGATTCAATTGACTTTCGGTCCCTCTGTTGCTTTTGCCGAAATGAAATCATCACAGTGCAATAAGTGAGTAGTCAAACTCCAATGAGCCGGATATTCTCTGAAATAAATACGTATGTTCACCTTGTTAATATAAACATAACTCTTGCTTATAGATGAACAATATCAAGCTTTGGTGGTGGCACCTGTGATGACTTGGAAAATGCAATCGGACAGGCTCTTTGGAGTTGGAAACAAACTCCGAATTGGAACCGCAGCTGCAGGATCTGCACATCATGCGTGTACGTATCCAATAAGAGCTCGGTTGAGGCGTAGTTGAAGCGATTCAATGATTCTTCTGTCGCTTTTGTTAATCACGGAGTCGGACAGTATTGAGCCCCGTGTTGGCGGAGGTGTAAGCCGAGTACAATTAATGAGTAATCACATCTGAATAAGCCTGATAATTTCTGAATTGTCTATTGGTTGTTAATGTTAAGATTAATGATAATTATTGATATGTATTTATATTGAAATGTATTAACATTGATATGTATATATATCGATATATATATTTATATTGATATGTATCTATATTGTTATGTATTTATATTGATATGTATTAATATTATATGTATTTATATTGATATGTATCTATATTGTTATATATTTATATTGATATGTATTAATTTTATATGTATGTATATGGACATGTATTTATATTGATATGTATTAATATTATATGTATGTATATGGACATGTATTTATATTGATATGTATTAATATTATATATATGTATATGGACATGTATTTATATTGATATGTATTAATATGATATGTATTTATATTGTTATGTATCTATATTGTTATGTATTTATATTGATATGTTTTAATATTATATGTATGCATATGGACATGTATTTATATTGATATGTATTAATATTATATGTATTTATATTGATATGCGTCTATATTGTTATGTATTTATATTGATATGTATTAATATTATATGTATGTATATGGACATGTATTTATATTGATATGTATAAATATTATATGTATTTATATTGATATCCCAACCCTTGTTGTTGCTCACTGGCCCTACTGAAGACCAGCTGCATACACAGGAAGACGAAGCTCCAAGTCTACAAATCAATCATCAGACCTGTGTTGTGCTACGGATGTGAAACTTGGACCCTTACCCAAGCATCCGCAAATATGTTGAATGCCTTCGAAAGACGGGTCCTCAGGCGTATAATTGGAGCTTAACAAGAGTGTGGCCAATGGCGGATAAGATACAACCACTAGTTGTACGAGGTTTTTGACGAGCCGGAGGTTGCTACAATAGTGAAACTGCGGAAGCTGCAATGGGCTGGTCACGTGCAACGAATGGACGAGCATCGAGTACCTAAGAAGGTATTCGACGGAAGGGCCGAGGGTCGAAGACCAGTGGGAAAACCCAGAAATCGCTGGTCTGACTCTGTCGACGAAGACTGCGCAAAGCTGCTCGGATTTCGAAATTGGAGGACGCGGTCCTTGGACCGAGACAACTGGAGGCGTCACCTACGAGAAGCCAAGGCCCGAGAGGGGCTGTAGTGCTACGACGAAATCAACTCTTATCTTAAGAAAATCTAACTTAATTCCATCAGGTAATTCGTCTCCCTCAAAAGTAATCTTAACTGTAGTCGTTGGTACAAGACTATCTATATTTTCATTGTCTCTTCTCATAATCCTATACACACAAACTATTTTATTATTATCTAAAATTTTGCCATACTTATTGCACGGATCACCGTTTAGGAACTCGTTTTCATTAAAACATAGCGGGATTTCTTTGACAATACCAAACCTATAAATAAAATTGTTTGAGATGAAGGTCATATATTCACTAAGCTCAGTCTTTTCTCTCTCTACGAAGCTATTTGCCTCTTCAGCTTTGCCAAAAATCACTTTAAGCTTATTATATCCGACACTTCACTTCAGTGATTCCTACAATAGCACGTTCTTTTTTGATCTTATATAATAGAACAGGATCTAGCCTGACTCTCTTCTCGTTAACATCTTTATTTATTTATTTATTTACCAAACAAGGCAACATAACAACAAGGAAAACATAATATAAATCTTAAATACAATTAATCATAAATATATAATACAAATTCTCCGTAAAAAAGATACAATACATCACAAATTTTGTACCAATTATTCTACATTATTTTAATTAAATTTAGGCTAGTAACGATGGAAGTTAAGCGGGTTCGGATGTGGAAAGGGCTTTGGACAAGTTATTTTTGAAGTTTGATTTAGTAATCCCCGAAGAGTAGTGGCTGCTTATAGAATTGAATATCCTACAGCACCTATTAATGGGCTCATTATATGCATAGGTAGTGTGATGACTGAATTCATTGAGCAGATTTGCATATCTGGTGCGTCTTGGTCGGTTATTGAAAGTAATTTTACTAGAGAGATCTTCAATGATTACCGCAGCACTAATAATATCAAATGTAAGGCAAGCGCTGAGCAGAGTTCTTCTAGAAGAAAGAGACATTAAATTTAGAAGACTCAGTCTGAATTTGTAAGATGGCAGATGTTGAAAATCTCGTGGTCATATAGATTTCTCAAAGCGAAAAGTACAAATTGTTTCTGAACAGACTCAACTCTATCGCTATGTAGCTCGAAAGCAGGGTTCCATATAATGCAAGCATATTCTAATAAAGGACGCACTAGGGTGGTATATAATGATTTGGTAACCCATATATTTTTAAACTCTTTAGCGCGTCTCTTTATGAATCCAAGCTGTTTATTAGCCCTGGCTAGGATTTTGTCATAGTGCAAATTGAAGCGCATCTTGTTATCTAATACTACGCCAAGGTCTATAATATGATCGACCCTATTCAATTTGAAGTCGTTAAGGTAGTAGGAATACATCGTGGTTGCATGTCTACGAGAAAAACTTATCACATGACACTTATTGATGTTAAGATTGAGATTATTCACATCGCACCACTGTTCGAGGGATTGAAGCTTTGATTGTAGAAAGGTTGCATCAGACTGCGAGTTTATGATGTGATAGATTTTTAAGTCGTCTGCATAGAAGAGATGCGGTATACCAAGCAGTATCTCAGACACATCAGAAATGAAGATTGTTGCGAACGATAGCTATATTTGAATTATTCTATTTCCCGCCTGGGACCTTGTCCATGCTAAGGACATTTTATACTAGTAGGCTCTGAACGAGTTGCCATTTTGTGAAAAATAAAAGAAGTTTAGTAGTCAATTAATTGCTGTTGTGAAAACATTGGCTCGTCTAAGAGAGACGATAATTGGAAAATAAATTCGGTTTTGTTTTTAAATCCATCGTAGTTTCGGGTATCGAATTCAACATTAGTGGCGACCGTGACAGGACCCGGCAACGATGGATCGTTTAAAAAAAAAACCGTTCTGTGCTCAGAGGAGCATTCACAAAAACAGTTGGCGATTTGGAAACCTTGCTGCAGAGTCAGCAACCGGATAAGGGGAAGCTTTTTGCGGACTGGGAAGTGGTTGAAAAAAGGTATGAAAAATTGCTTGATGGCAACCAACAGCTATACGAGGCGCTTTTGGACGAGGCCACCGAAGAGGAGTTGCAGGCAGAGCTGAATAGCTGTCTCTCGTATGATATGAGATATTTTGAAGTAAAAGGACAAATTCAAGGTCATCAGACCGACGCACACAGTGCCGCGGAGTCGACATGTGAAGAGGATGGTGCAAGTCAGGCATCAAGTACTGTTAGACGGCGGAAATATAAGCTGCCAACCATTGAATTGAAACGTTTTGGTGGCGATGTGAAAGATTGGCTGCCATTTTGGAGCCAATTTGCCAAAATTGACGCTGATCCTGAAATTGACGATTGTGACAAGGTACATTATCTAGTACAAGCGACGATAGTTGAAAGTAGAGCTCGACGGCTGGTTTTCCCGCGACCGGTGAAAATTATCCTAAAATTGTTGAGAGTTTGAAGGCTCGTTTCGGTCGCGAAGATCTTCAGATAGAGGTTTATGTGCGTGAATTATTGAAAATTATTCTACAGAATTCAGTGACAAAAACCAGTTTTGATTTAATGTCGTTGTACGACAAGTTGGAGGCGCATATTAGGGCTCTTGAAACGTTAGGTGTTACCGCGGACAAATGTGCAGCAATGCTTTTCCCATTGATTGAATCCTGCATCCCAAGTCAACTACTGCGTGTGTGGCAGCGATCTGTCGATTTTACAAAATCAGATGTTGATAATTCCGCGCCAATGGAACATCGGCTGTTGAGCTTGATGGCGTTTATCAAGCGGGAAGTAGACAACGAGCAACATCTTGCTTTAGCTTCGGATACGTTCCAGAATAATCAGCCGAAAGAGCGGAATATTAAACCCAATAGGAGGGAAATTGTTACCAGAACAGCAGCCGATTTGGTGAATTATCAATCTCAGCAATGTATATTTTGTAGTGGCAGCCATCTCACGGCAGATTGCAGGAAAACAGATATTTGGACGTTGCAACATAAAAGGAGAAAGCTGGCCAATCAGGGAGCTTGTTTTCGATGCTGTCAAGTTGGGCATCGTCCAAATATATGCAAACATGATTTGAAATGTGTGAGATGTCACCAAGCGCATTGTAGATCAATGTGCACAACATCGTCGAATACCACCGCCGAAACGTTGCAAAGTGCTCAAAGTCAAGCACTTTCGTCGCAAGCAAATACTCAGGTGTTTTTGCAAACCCTACAGATAAAGTTAAGAGGTGTCAAGTCAGACCAGATTGTTCGAGCTTTGATTGATACGGGATCTTAGAGATCCTATGTTTTGAGTGATGTTATCACAGCCCTTGGATTGAAATCGAAGAAAAGAGAAAAACTTATACATTCTCTCTTTGGTGGTATGAACTCTGCTGAGCAGTGGCATAATGTGTACGATTTAAATGCTGTTTATGGCAATTCACTGCATAAGTTTGAAGCTTTGGAGCAGTCCACAATATGCAGCGACATTCGATTGGCGAAGAATGGACCCTGGGAAGAAGAGATTGAGGAGCTGGGTATTACCCTCAGTGACAGCAATAATTCAGGACCAGTGGAGCTTCTGTTTGGAGCTGATATAGCAGGGAAGTTATATACAGGCAAGAGATTTGTTCTGAATTGTGGCTTAGTGGCTATGGAAACCATATTTGGATGGTCGTTGATGGGTAAAGTGAGGTATCCGGATGATCCGGAGGTATGCAATATGACGATGAGTGTGTGTTCTCTTTTGGATAAAGATTCTACCATCACTCATTTATGGGAACTAGATGTCTTGGGCATAACTGATCCACATGAAAAGAAGACGGCAGAGCAAAGAGCTCTTGATGCTTTGGACTTTTTTAAACAAACAGTTACCATTGACCATGACAACAGATATGAAGTTAGATTACCTTGGATAAAAGGTCATCCACCTCTACCAAGTAACTATGAGATAGCGAAAAAGAGGTTGGAGAGCACTATTGACAAGTTGCGAAGAAATAACTTGTTAAAGAGTTATGATGAAGTTTTCCAAGAATGGGAAAGAAGTGGAATTATTGAGCAGATCACAGTGGATCATGATCATTCAAATTCACACTATCTTCCGCATAGACCAGTTATAAAAGAGAATAGTACAACAAGAATTCGTCCTGTGTTCGATGCTTCCGCCAGAGAGAAGAACAAACCTGCGTTGAATGATTGTTTGGAGAAGGGAATGAATCTTATCGAATTGATTCCTGTCATTTTGTTGCGATTTAGAAAATTCCGAATCGGAGTAGTTTCAGATATACGCAAAGCGTTTCTGCAGATTGGTGTCCATGAAAAAGATCGAGATTTTTTGAGATTCTTGTGGATAGACAAGAACGGTGCAACTAAAATTTACCGACATCGTCGCGTGGTATTCGGAGTTAATTGTAGTCCCTTTTTACTTGTTGAAAAGCAGGGGGCCTAAATGACTGCCTTGTGGTACTCCAGAAGATGCCAAAACTTTTTTGGATAAGTGGCCTTGAAATTTTACGAATTGGGTTCGATCGTAGAGGTAAGACTGGAGCCAGTTAAGAAGAGAACCGGAAATACCAAAGTTGCGAAGTTTTTAAACCAGAGATTGATGGTCAACTCGGTCGAAAGCCTTACCAAAGTCCGTATAGACCGCGTCAATTTGGTTCCCTTTTTCCATTTCACAGAGCACAGTAGAAACTAGAATCATGAGGTTGGTGGAAGTCGATCTACCCCTACGAAATCCATGTTGTTCCTCATTAAGAAGGGGGTCGATAATGCAAGTAAGATTATCACAAACTAACTTCTCGAAGAGTTTGGGGATAACAGATAAGATAGCAATTCCTCGATAGTTATCGACTGAACGTTTATCACCACTTTTGAAAATAGGTGTGAGGTATGAGGATTTCCAGAAAGACGGGAAGACACCAAGAGACAGGGATTTATTGAAAACCATGTGCAAAGGGGTGATTAATTGGTCTGCACATTGGAACACGAAGAAAGGAGATACTAGGTCCGGGCCAGGTCCTTTGCCAATCTTTAGTTGCAGAATAGCATTAGCAATAGCCTGCCGTGTAAGGACAAACCCTTCGATAAGAGATCTGGCAGCGTGTCTAGTAGTGAAAGTAGGGATCTTCGGAGTGCAGTAAGTGTTTTGAAAATGGTCGGCGAATAAGATACAAATGACTTGTGGACAAGACGAAACCGTGTTACCACGAAACATAGAACAAGGATAGCCAGTGGTTTCACGTTTTAAATTGACGAAATCAAAGAACTTTTTCGGGTCAGTGAGAATTTTTTCCCCCATTGAATTAACATAGAGCTCATACGCCTCGCGAGATTTGATGGAAAATTCTTTGGATAGCTCATCATATAATCTTATTTGATCCTCCTGGAGAGAGCCTCCATTTTTGATTGCTTTATATAATTTGTTTCTACGGTTTCTGAGCCGCCTTAAATAATTGTCAAGCCAAGGTTCGGAGAGTTTTTTCTTCTTCTTCAGCTTTGGTACAAATTTGTGGATGGCGTTAAAGATTATTTTGTAAAAAGAAGACAACATTTCGTCTAAATCTGATGCCGATAGAGCACTTGTCCAGTCAATTGTGTCCAAATAGTTTTTAATGCTTAAGTAGTCAGCATTTAGAAAATCAAATACAATTTCATTATTGTATGACTGGGTGAAAGAAATATCTGTAGTGGATAGCTCAATTGTAAAAGCGGAGTGATGCAGGGTGTTAGAGAAAAGATTCTCGGCGTCAATAGTTGGACTAACCACCACTTCGTCATAAAAATCTGAGAAGATAAGGTCTAACCAATTGCCATTTTGGTTAGGGATAGGGATAATTTGTTGTAAATCATTGCCATAAAACGTACTTATGAGGTTAAAGTCAATTGAATCACTAAGGTTAATTGGAAGAAGGCGGTTATCATTTTCATCAGGAATAAAACTGATTTTCGGACGATTAAAATCACCAAAAACAATTATTTTGTCTTCTTCGTGCAAGGAAGCTGTTACGGAAGATATCACGTCGCATACGTCATTGTAAGTAGTTTCATCGGAGTGAGGGGGGACATAAAAGATACCAATGTAGAGGTAATGCTTATCGAATAAAACTCTGACGAATTTATGTTCGAAAGATTTATGAGAACTGGTCGCAACGAGTTCGCTGGGGAGGGTATTGTGAATTGCAATAAGAACACCACCACCTCTTGAAACGTCTGTAAAAAGGTAGTCGCGATCAGCTCTATAGATGGTCCAATTACTGTCAAGAATTTCTTCGTTAGCGTGTGAGTCGTTCAACCACGTTTCGGCGATCGTTAATATATTAAAATGGCAAGATTTCGCGTCAATAAAAAGTGTATTTAATTTGCTTCTCATACCACAGCAATTGTGGTAAAGAAACCTTGGGTAACTAAAAGTAGCTTTCATGTTAGGAGAAATATTTTTTCTGGTCATCGCGATTTTTTTGTAAGAGCCAAATATGTTTAGAATTAACAAAAGAGCGATAAGTCAAAAGATCACGTTTAACCTGATCCGGAGACATTCCGAGTTCTTCGTGGTAGCGGTTAAAAATAAGGCGTAAAGAGTCAAGGTCGGTGGGAAGACCCTCCTGTTGAATCATAACTTTAAGGTTAGTCTTCGTTTTCCCTTCGAAGCAAGTGGCATCATGTGCATCATGCATGTATGCGAGAAAAAGAAGACGGACATTGTCATAAATTTTATGATCTCTGAAACGAGACAAGAGGTACCTGCCCTCTAATTCTTCATTAGAGTTTATGGTAAGCTTTACGACAGGAGGAACAAGTGGGTCGAGAAATTTTGGTGAAGATTGGAGATTGACAGGAGTTTCTGGTATAATGATTGAGCCAGATTGCGATGGTATCAGATCCTCTCCACGGACAAAATTAGAATATTTGGATGACGGCCTGCCTTCAGGAGCACTTACTTGCATTAACGCTCCATTGGGTGCGGAATCCACTGTTTGTAAAGAATTAGCCGGCTGCACACTGATAGAGGATTGATTTTCTGTTGAAACAGTAGAAGGTAACGACTTAGCCTCACTGTTTTTAGTGTGGTTATTTGAATTCGGAGGCGGTTTAAAAGATAGTGAAGCTTGGGGAAGTAAAGGAGAGTGATTACGGGAGCTACAAATGGGAGAATAGCCTAAATACGTACTATTTTTTTGGCGATTATATTGTTGAGTTGGTTGTTTGGGATCTCGTTTGTTGCATCTGTCAATCCAATGGCTGAATTTCATTCCATTCCAGGTATAGCTGTCAACTCCATTTCGGTCGTGGTTACAAAACATCCATCCATATTGACCAGGTACTGATAATTTGAAGCATGTGTAGGATTTTCGCTTTTTACCACGTATACGGGCGGTTAATGCAGCGCATTTGCAATTATCAATGCCCAATTCCTTCTTCAACATTTTTGAAAGCCAGGTTGCGTCAGCGAAAATAGGGGCTCCTTTCACAAAAAAGCTTTCGGTTGAAGATTTGTCTAAAGCAACAGCACTATCAACTAGCTTGAAAATTGCACTGGAAGTATTAGATGATTGTTGAGACCTTTTAATCCTATTGATTCTGTTGTCCCACTCTTCACGAGACCACGTGGTGCCGAATCTAGAAATCGGACGCTTCGGAGAATTGGAGGCTGTCGGTGCGGAGGTGGTGTTCAATAAAGTCGGTGGCTGCTCCAAGGATGCGTAAATTTCTGATTGAGATGCCTGTATTATTGGCCCAGAACTAAGGGCTTCGTTCTCAGAAGGCAGGATCATTAGCACCGGATAGTTCTTTTTTGAGTTTACTTTATATCTATTTGCGTACTTATTAACTTCATTTCTATTTCAACCTTCTTGTACTGCAGTAATATCCAAAACTTCTCTATCCATTTCATCATTTACACCTAGCACTTCTATCGGCATTTCTTTTCTCGCCCCTTTTGAAATCAAACTATATCCTTCAACCTTCGATTCTACGAAGTCTACGAAGAATGTAATTGAACCAAATTATTCGCTAGATAGACTTTAGGCTTTATGTAGTGTATGTAGTTAAATCTAACTTATAAATACGCTTACTAATATTGTAAGAAATCAAACAATTACTATTAGCCATTGCTATATGATGTTATTTTTTGGATTTACAGCCACAGTCGACCAGTGATAATTCATACATTTCTCAGGAAGCAAAGAGGTTGCCCTCTTCCTATGTATCTCAACTAACAAAGCAATTGTCGGAGCATGAGGCAAAATCAACCAACTCTTGACGAGACTCGGCGGATTGATTTTCGAAGATATCCGCAACCTCTTGATTTGGCAGAAAGCGATTTAGTTTACCGTAACGGCAGTCTTGTATCCGGACCACTTGAGGCATTAATACAGCATATGCTTCCTACAAGTGAATATTATCCGGATCGAAGCTACATCTTTGCATTTCTTTTAAGTTCCAGACTATTTATCAGACTATTTATTATTATTAGCCAAAATGTGCCATCTATGTGAAAAGCAACAGAACGTCAGTTTTAGTAGAACTACAATTGACTGCAACGTAGATGCAGTTGATGAAGCATTTCAAAAGCTATCTTGTATCCAACAGAATCCTGCTAAAAATCTTATGATTCGAAACATGGACGATTCTGCGTCGCAGCAGAAACTTTGCACATTCGCCCGTAACTTCATCCGACTCCTCGCTGAATGGATGGATACATTTCGCTATGATTTTCGTGACGATAGACTCATGCAACTTGTTCGCGTGATTATCTGCAAGCTAGTCCAAATAGACCATTCCTTGCGGCGGGAAGCGCAAACAATGATCGAATCTCTTCTGCAACGGCTAACTATGTTGTAGAGTTATGAAAGCTTTCTGTCATCATTGTCATCGCACAGTTGCCGAAGAATCGATGGCTCGGCTAAATCCGCAAATCAGTATTACTATCAAGTGAAAGCTAGCAGCACTCAGGCAGCTAAGAACTCGAGACCGTCAGTATTAACAATCCAAAATAATTTGCAAAATACCGCGAAAGGTAGTGCTCATCTTCCACAAGCTATCAACAACATCACTGGGGGTTCGGATGGATCGTACCCAGAAACGACGTCCACAGCTTCGTCTCTTGCTGCTGTGGCAGTACCTAGCGCTGCGACAGATCTCACTCAACTTTGTTGTAGTCCCATGACGCTTGCCCAACAACTCACACATATTGAACTTGAACGACTATATCGTTTAGGACCCGAGGAGTTTGTTCAAGCTTTTGCTAAAGAAAGTCCGAATGTCCAGCCGCTTTTAAGTGACATGAAAGAAACACGTAATCTCGAATGCTATGTGCAATGGTTCAATAAGCTAAGCTACTTAGTTGCGACGGAAATTGTTAAGGTTTAACTTTCGAAAATATTGTGTGTTTTTTAAATATTATCTCTATAGCAAAAAAATTTACTGATGAAGTTTTGATTTTTAGCATGCTAAAAAGAAGCAACGCGTTCGGATCGTAGAATTTTGGATTGAAACAGCACGAGAATGTTTTAACATCGGCAATTTCAATAGTTTGATGGCGATCATAGCGGGCTTAAATATGTCACCAATCTCCAGGCTTAAAAAAATGGTAAGGATAAATAATTAAATATTATTTCGAATCCTATTTGTTGGAACTTTCCGAAAGAATAATTTAGAACGTGTGTCTAAGTCTATTTATCTTAAAACTATTCCTAATCATGTTTCTTTTTGAGTGACGATCATAATTTGCAAAGCTTTCATTTTTATTAATTAGTCGTACTTAAACTTTCATTTTTATTAATTAGTCGTAATTAAACTATTAATGCTATTCCTGTGCCCTTGTTTAATTTACAGTGGTCTAAAGTGCATCCCGCAAAATTTTCAGTTCTCAAACATCAAATGGATCCAAGTAGTAATTTCAGTAGCTATCGATCGACTTTGAAAGCTGCTGTATGGCGATCTGCTGGAGCTACAGGCGAACGAGAAAGAATCGTGATTCCGTTTTTCAGTTTGTTAGTTAAAGATTTATACTTCTTGAACGAAGGATGCGCCAATAAGTAAGTTTTCTTCCGTTTTACATTGTTTTTTATCTGTTGTTGGCTTTTGTAAACAAATTAAATGACGGATTGCAATCAACCTCATCGTCGTAATGCAGTTACAATGCTACCGGGCCACGAAAAATGAAAACATTAAAAAACAATTAACGCAGGCGATTTGACAGACTCATTCTTCAAACTTATTTTTCAAAGTGAATGCGTTGGTAATACAAAATTTTGCGATCGTACACATACATTTCGACGTAATATATGAATAGTCTCAAAATTAGATTATATGTAGAAGCGATAGTGAATAAATGAGAGGATAATGAATTGAATTTTACGCGTAAATTTTACACGGACTTTTTGAACTCTTTTGTTCTACTTTTTTCAAACAAAATCGGCGCACAAAAGTATGAAATAGCCACCATATGTGCACGATTTCGACAAGCTTCGTGTTAAATCGTCACATACCGTAGACAAATTCGGAAAATTCTCTGCAATGGGTGGCGGAGAGAACACAGAGGGAAAATCCGAGGTATTTAAGCTGTCGAGTCGATGAAATCTTTGCGTAAGTTGCTTTATATCCTTAAATATCTCTCTCGCATCACGTCATCATCATCAAAAACATCAACTACATCTATAAACACATTAGTAATAGGAGGTATTAGTTGTATTATTTATTTTGTAGCAGCTATCGAACTCGCCAGTGTATTATATACAATAATTATATGAGCTAATTGTAAATCATCACACAAGACATCATTAATTGCCGAACACGAAATGATTTTCATTCAATTTAGAGCGCAGCTAGAAGCTAAAGCCTACAAGTAGTATTAGATATCTTTTTTTTTTGTTTTTAATGTATTTGAAGCTGATTTCAGGTCGATCAGGTCGATACACGTTTTGAAGATTACAAAAGAAAACATTTTTAATTTTTTTCATTTTTCTACTTATTCATTGAGGGCGCCAAAGTTGAGGTCTCAAAAAATGCCTCATCATACTGCGGACAGATAATATCAGGAATGAAGAATCTGAAACAAAAAAAAACCAAACCGCATTCTAAAGAGGAATGTTTCTTACGTGGTAATCTACCACAATATTTAAAAAAAAAAAATGATCGAAAAAATGGCGGTTGTTTTTTTCACACTTTATTTCACTTGCAAATTTTTTGGGCTAACTTTTGGGCTATATTGTGGTAGATTACCACACAAGATACTTGAATTAAGTAGTGCAGTAGTGAATTAAGTGTCCGCAGTTTGAAAAAAACGTCATTTCGAGAAAAACGCTTTTAAAATTTTTTTCCATTTATTTATTGAATATTATTTTTGAAAATATGTTTTTATCACCTTCAATTGCTCAGTCTGCAATCCCTGGACCCTACATAAGTGTTCTTGGGTCCACATAAGCCAGTTGCTCTTGCAGTTGGGCAGTTTTTTTTGGCCAAATGCCCTTCCTTTGCCGCTTTTTCTGCCTGACTTATGCGCTCTTCATCTTTTTTTTCGCAGTAATTAAAAGCAGCGGTCTGCCGTAAACTGCCATAACTTCTTTAATTTTGGGAATATCTTAAGAAAATTTTGAGACCTGATTTCTGAAGGCATAAACAAAAAACAAAAAACTGATTTTTTTTAAAAAATTATAACTGGTACTACCCCCTTAAATGATCTATTTCCGTATAAAACTTCTAAATCTTTTATGTTATTTAATATTTGCTCAGTTTTTGAATTCAGCGGAATGCCTTTTATACCGGCACATTAATTTGCGATAAGTTTCCCTTAACCTTCTTCGTGCACTCTATGTTCCAATTGAAGTAACCCAGTCGCTGCTCATATTGCATTCCGAAAGGAAATATTAACTTCGATCATCTACTCTGTCAAATAACACTCTAAATTACCCATTAATAATACCCAAACAACCTGTCGTGCCTTCGAACATATGTACTTCCCCTTCCGACTTGAGATCGAAACGGAAATCGTAGTCGGAAGGAGCAAGAACGAAGATCGACGGCACGAGCTCAACGGCCGACTTCAGTAGATCCGAAACGCGGAAGTCGAAGTCGAAGTCGAAATCAGAAGGGGAAAGAGTAAATCGTGTATTCAATCGAACATTGACTAATTGGTAATCGGCCATTGTAGACGCGTCGTGATTGTGATAATTATGTTTTAGTAATTAGTGAAGTGATGTGAAGTGAAATCGCGTGAAAGGAAGAAAATCCTTTTCGAGGGCTGGATAGTTCTGATTATGCTGTTAAACTAAAGGTATTTGGTGCTCAAAACTAATTTGAACGAAATAGTTGATAATTCCAAAGACATACAAATAGCGGCATTCGTGTTTTCACAAAATGATTGGAAAATTCCCACGCCGTTGTTCTGTTCCGTTCCACTTGTGTTGCCTTAGCTTATCATTGTCGTCGCTAGGTGTCTCCATCTATGGTAGATGGTGACCGGTCTTTGCTATACAAATCGTTTGCTTACTTTGATTTTGTTAAATTTTAGGTTTTTAATAGATTCAATTATTAATTTCATGAAATTTTCATGCAATTTTATTGTTGTAGAATATATAAGGTTGATTTCATGAAACATTTATATTAGGAAATTTCAGTGCTTTTTTCGCAATGAACAGTGTTTTGTCTAAAAGAAATCTAGCTAGACAAAATTATTTTTTTTCACATTTTTTGCTTCCTGCGGCTTTTTATGAATTCATATTTTGGTTTTAATACAAATCATCAGAATTAAAAGCAGATAGTTTCATGGGGTTCATGAAAAATAAAAACCATACGGGTTAAATTTCAAATAAATGACAAGAGGAAAATGAAAAGAAACAAAAAAAAATGAATAACAAGTGTCCAAATTTAGTTAAATATAATGAAAGTGTCAATGTTTTGAGCACCCACAATTTATGTTCGCGAGAACTCATGGCATTATTTATTAGAGTCTATGGTTAATTGATTGGAAACAATTTTTTTTTATTAAAATCTAAAATATTTTTATGTGCGCTTAACTTGCTTTTTCAAATACACTTCACATCTCCTTTTTTAGGGCAAAAATAGCATTCATAAAACGACCCATCCGCCACCTTCCTATTATAAAATCCCACATGATACCTACTTACAAGCGGAAATATCTGTTAAACTGTTACAACTACAAAGCTACTTTGCATAATTTAACAAGTCACTCGGCCTGCAATCGATTGAAATCCAAAACTTATTCCACTGTCATATTCGAGTCCTTACAACACTATGAACGTATCCAAATGATTTTCGGAAATATGTGGAAATAATTCAATTTACATAAAATCTGAAAACAGTGAGGATAATGAAAAGTCATCATAACGTATCTCTATCCTTCTTGCAGCACTTCGTGTGTGCAGCCGAAAAGCGATAATACCTTTCCATTATTAATTTTATTCCGATAATACTATTTCGATCACCTATTTCACTTCAATCGTTCATCATCCATCCTGTTGTTACCTGTTGTTGTGTATCTTTCGATGAGTCGAGATGAGGTGTAGGTGATCAGTTTGTTGCAACGCGTCTCTATCAAATTATGACACGCCGATGTGAAATGACAATGTTTCGCACGGAGCATTGCAACGGGCCGACGAAATCAAGAGAATTTACATATAAAATTGAACCAATGATGGATTACAATCTATTCGACACGCTTATAATAATTGAGTATTGTGGTCATTTGCATACGGATGTAGATATTGGCTGTGGTAATCAGAAAACATCGGTCGGGTAACAAGTTTGAATTTATGGTACAAGATATTAACTTGAATTCAGATATTAAAATGTTGGAGACATTTTGTGGAATGTATGTATATGGACATGTATATATATTGATATGTATTTATATTGATATGTGTTTATATTGATATGTATCTATATTGTTATGTATTTATATTGATATGTATTAATATTATATGTATGTATATGGACATGTATTTATATTGATATGTATTAATATTATATGTATTTATATTGATATGTATCTATATTGTTATGTATTTATATTGATATGTATTAATATTACATGTATGTATATGGACATGTATTAATATTGATATGTATTAATATTATATGTATTTATATTGATATGTATCTATATTGTTATGTATTTATATTGATATGTATTAATATTACATGTATGTATATGGACATGTATGTATATTCATATGTATTAATATTATATGTATTTATATTGATATGTATCAATATTGTTATGTATTTATATTGATATGTATTAATATTACATGTATGTATATGGACATGTATTTATATTGATATGTATTAATATTATATGTATTTATATTGATATGTATCAATATTGTTATGTATTTATATTGATATGTATTAATATTACATGTATGTATATGGACATGTATTTATATTGATATGTATTAATATTATATGTATTTATATTGATATGTATCAATATTGTTATGTATTTATATTGATATGTATTAATATTATATGTATTTATATTGATATGTATCAATATTGTTATGTATTTATATTGATATGTATTAATATTATATGTATTTATATTGATATGTATCAATATTGTTATGTATTTATATTGATATGTATTAATATTATATGTATGTATATGGACATGTATTTATTTTGATATGTATTAATATTATATGTATTTATATTGATATGTATCAATATTGTTATGTATTTATATTGATATGTATTAATATTACATGTATGTATATGGACATGTATTTATATTGATATGTATTAATATTATATGTATTTATATTGATATGTATCAATATTGTTATGTATTTATATTGATATCTATTAATATTATATGTATGTATATGGACATGTATTTATATTGATATGTATTAATATTATATGTATTTATATTGATATGTATCAATATTGTTTTGTATTTATATTGATTTGTATTAATATTACATGTATGTATATAGACATGTATTTATATTGATATGTATTAATATTATATGTATTTATGTTGATATGTATCTATATTGTTATGTATTTATATTGATGTGTATTAATATTAAATGTTTGTATATGGACATGTATTTATATTGATATGTATTAATATTATATGTATTTATATTGATATGTATCAATATTGTTATGTATTTATATTGATATGTATTAATATTACATGTATGTATATGGACATGTATTTATATTGATATGTATTAATATTATATGTATGCATATGGACATGTATATATATTGATATGTATTAATATTATATGTATTTATATTGATTTGTATCAATATTGTTATGTATTTATATTGATGTGTATTAATATTACATGTATGTATATGGACATGTATTTATATTGATATGTATTAATATTATATGTATTTATATTGATATGTATCAATATTGCTATGTATTTATATTGATATGTATTAATATTACATGTATGTATATGGACATGTATTTATATTGATATGTATTAATATTATATGTATTTATATTGATATGTATCAATATTGTTATGTATTTATATTGATATGTATTAATATTACATGTATGTATATGGACATGTATTTATATTGATATGTATTAATATTAGGCGCGTTTTTTTGCTCCTCTATCCAGCGGAGAGTAGAATGAGAGTAGAGTAGACGCATTGAAAACAACAACACTCCTACACCAGTGAATTCACTGGTGTAGGAGTGTTGTTGTTGTTTTCAATGCGTCTACTCTACTCTCATTCTACTCTCCGCTGGATAGAGGAGCAAAAAAACGCGCCTATTATATGTATTTATATTGATATGTATCTATATTGTTATGTATTTATATTGATATGTATTAATATTATATGTATGTATATGGACATGTGTATATATTGATATGTATTTATATTGATATGTGTTTATATTGATATGTATTTGTATTTACATAAACATTTGCGTTAGTAAGCCCGTAGTCTATCATGCTTGGTACTAAAGTTATTTTTGTTGTGCATGCTGTTGTCTCTGTTTCCATCCTGATACAAGAGGCTTTTCATAAAATTCAAACACGCTGTTGCCGTGAGAGCAAAAATATTAAATAAAAGTATTGATTCGATTGACTTTCGGTCCCTCTGTTGCTTTTGCCGAAATGAAATCATCACAGTGCAATAAGTGAGTAGTCAAACTCCAATGAGCCGGATATTCTCTGAATTAAATACGTATGTTCACCTTGTTAATATAAACATAACTCTTGCTTATAGATGAACAATATCAAGCTTTGGTGGTGGCACCTGTGATGACTTGGAAAATGCAATCGGACAGGCTCTTTGGAGTTGGAAACAAACTCCGAATTGGAACCGCAGCTGCAGGATCTGCACATCATGCGTGTACGTATCCAATAAGAGCTCGGTCGAGGCGTAGTTGAAGCGATCCAATGATTCTTCTGTCGCTTTTGTTAATCACGGAATCGGACAGTATTGAGCCCCGTGTTGGCGGAGGTGTAAGCCGAGTACAATTAATGAGTAATCACATCTGAATAAGCCTGATAATTTCTGAATTGTCTATTGGTTGTTAATGTTAAGATTAATGATAATTATTGATATGTATTTATATTGAAATGTATTTACATTGATATGTATATATATCGATATATATTTATATTGATATGTATCTATATTGTAATGTATTTATATTGATATGTATTAATTTTATATGTATGTATATGGACATGTATTTATATTGATATGTATTAATATTATATGTATTTATATTGATATGTATCAATATTGTAATGTATTTATATTGATATGTATTAATTTTATATGTATGTATATGGACATGTATTTATATTGATATGTATAAATATTATATGTATTTATATTGATATATATCAATATTGTTATGTATTTATATTGATATGTATTAATATTATATATATGTATATGGACATGTATTTATATTGATATGTATTAATATTATATGTATTTATATTGATATGTATCAATATTGTTATGTATTTATATAGATATGTATTAATATTATATGTATGCATATGGACATGTATTTATATTGATATGTATTAATATTATATGTATTTATGTTGATATGTATCTATATTGTTATGTATTTATACTGATGTGTATTAATATTATATGTTTGTATATGGACATGTATTTATATTGATATGTATTAATATTATATGTATGTATTTATATTGACATGTATCTATATTGTTATATATTTATATTGATATGTATTAATATTATATGTATGCATATGGACATGTACGTACATGTATGTACATGTATGTATATGGACATGTATTTATATTGATATGTATTAATATTATATGTATTTATATTGATATGTATCAATATTGTTATGTATTTATATTGATATGTATTAATATTACATGTATGTATATGGACATGTATTTATATTGATATGTATTAATATTATATGTATTTATATTGATATGTATCAATATTGTTATGTATTTATATTGATCTGTATTAATATTATATGTTCGTATATGGACATGTATTTATATTGATATGTATTAATATTATATGTATTTATATTGATATGTATCAATATTGTTATGTATTTATATTGATATGTATTAATATTATATGTATGTATATGGACATGTATTTATATTGATATGTATTAATATTATATGTATTTATATTGATATGTATCAATATTGTTATGTATTTATATTGATATGTATTAATATTACATGTATGTATATGGACATGTATTTATATTGATATGTATTAATATTATATGTATTTATATTGATATGTATCAATATTGTTATGTATTTATATTGATATGTATTAATATTATATGTATGTATATGGACATGTATTTATATTGATATGTATTAATATTATATGTATTAATATTGATATGTTTCTATATTGTTATGTATTTATATTGATATGTATTAATATTATATGTATGTATATGGACATGTATTTATATTGATATGTATTAATATTATATGTATTTATATTGATATGTATCAATATTGTTATGTATTTATATTGATATGTATTAATATTACATGTATGTATATGGACATGTATTTATATTGATATGTATTAATATTATATGTATTTATATTGATATGTATCAATATAGTTATGTATTTATATTGATATGTATTAATATTACATGTATGTATATGGACATGTATTTATATTGATATGTATTAATATTATATGTATTTACATTGATATGTATCAATATTGTTATGTATTTATATTGATATGTATTAATATTACATGTATGTATATGGACATGTATTTATATTGATATGTATTAATATTATATGTATTTATATTGATATGTATCAATATTGTTATGTATTTATATTGATATGTATTAATATTACATGTATGTATATGGACATGTATTTATATTGATATGTATTAATATTATATGTATTTATATTGATATGTATCAATATTGTTATGTATTTATATTGATATGTATTAATATTACATGTATGTATATGGACATGTATTTATATTGATATGTATTAATATTATATGTATTTATATTGATATGTATCTATATTGTTATGTATTTATATTGATATGTTTTAATATTACATGTATGTATATGGACATGTATTTATATTGATATGTATTAATATTATATGTATTTATACTGATATGTATCAATATTGCTATGTATTTATATTGATATGTATTAATATTACATGTATGTATATGGACATGTATTTATATTGATATGTATTAATATTATATGTATTTATATTGATATGTATCAATATAGTTATGTATTTATATTGATATGTATTAATATTACATGTATGTATATGGACATGTATTTATATTGATATGTATTAATATTATATGAATTTACATTGATATGTATCAATTTTGTTATGTATTTATATTGATATGTATTAATATTACATGTATGTATATGGACATGTATTTATATTGATATGTATTAATATTATATGTATTTATATTGATATGTATCAATATTGTTATGTATTTATATTGATATGTATTAATATTACATGTATGTATATGGACATGTATTTATATTGATATGTATTAATATTATATGTATTTATATTGATATGTATCAATATTGTTATGTATTTATATTGATATGTATTAATATTACATGTATGTATATGGACATGTATTTATATTGATATGTATTAATATTATATGTATTTATATTGATATGTATCTATATTGTTATGTATTTATATTGATATGTTTTAATATTACATGTATGTATATGGACATGTATTTATATTGATATGTATTAATATTATATGTATTTATACTGATATGTATCAATATTGCTATGTATTTATATTGATATGTATTAATATTACATGTATGTATATGGACATGTATTTATAATGATATGTATTAATATTATATGTATTTATATTGATATGTATCAATATTGTCATGTATTTATATTGATATGTATTAATATTACATGTATGTATATGGACATGTATTTATATTGATATGTATTAATATTATATGTATTTATATTGATATGTATCAATATTGTTATGTATTTATATTGATATGTATTAATATTACATGTATGTATATGGACATGTATTTATATTGATATGTATTAATATTATATGTATTTATATTGATATGTATCAATATTGTTATGTATTTATATTGATCTGTATTAATACTATATGTTTGTATATGGACATGTATTTATATTGATATGTATTAATATTAAATGTATTTATATTGATATGTATCAATATTGTTATGTATTTATATTGATATGTATTAATATTACTTGTATGTATATGGACATGTATTTATATTGATATGTATTAATATTATATGTATTTATATTGATATGTATCAATATTGTTATGTATTTATATTGACATGTATTAATATTACATGTATGTATATGGAGATGTATTTATATTGATATGTATTAATATTATATGTATTTAAATAGATATGTATAAATATTGTTATGTATTTATATTCATATGTATTAATATTACATGTATGTATATGGACATGTATTTATATTGATATGTATTAATATTATATGTATTTATATTGATATGTATCAATATTGTTGTGTATTTATATTGACATGTATTAATATTACATGTATGTATATGGACATGTATTTATATTGATATGTATTAATATTATATGTATGTATATGGACATGTATATATATTGATATGTATTTATATTGATATGTGTTTATATTGATATGTGTTTGTATTTACATAAACATTTGCGTTAGTAAGCCCGTAGTCTATCAGGCTTGGTACTAAAGTTATTGTTGTTGTGCATGCTGTTGTCTTTGTTTCCATCCTGATACAAGAGGCTTTTCATAAAATTCAAACACGCTGTTGCCGTGAGAGCAAAAATATTAAATAAAAATATTGATTCAATTGACTTTCGGTCCCTCTGTTGCTTTTGCCGAAATGAAATCATCACAGTGCAATAAGTGAGTAGTCAAACTCCAATGAGCCGGATATTCTCTGAAATAAATACGTATGTTCACCTTGTTAATATAAACATAACTCTTGCTTATAGATGAACAATATCAAGCTTTGGTGGTGGCACCTGTGATGACTTGGAAAATGCAATCGGACAGGCTCTTTGGAGTTGGAAACAAACTCCGAATTGGAACCGCAGCTGCAGGATCTGCACATCATGCGTGTACGTATCCAATAAGAGCTCGGTTGAGGCGTAGTTGAAGCGATTCAATGATTCTTCTGTCGCTTTTGTTAATCACGGAGTCGGACAGTATTGAGCCCCGTGTTGGCGGAGGTGTAAGCCGAGTACAATTAATGAGTAATCACATCTGAATAAGCCTGATAATTTCTGAATTGTCTATTGGTTGTTAATGTTAAGATTAATGATAATTATTGATATGTATTTATATTGAAATGTATTAACATTGATATGTATATATATCGATATATATATTTATATTGATATGTATCTATATTGTTATGTATTTATATTGATATGTATTAATATTATATGTATTTATATTGATATGTATCTATATTGTTATATATTTATATTGATATGTATTAATTTTATATGTATGTATATGGACATGTATTTATATTGATATGTATTAATATTATATGTATGTATATGGACATGTATTTATATTGATATGTATTAATATTATATATATGTATATGGACATGTATTTATATTGATATGTATTAATATGATATGTATTTATATTGTTATGTATCTATATTGTTATGTATTTATATTGATATGTTTTAATATTATATGTATGCATATGGACATGTATTTATATTGATATGTATTAATATTATATGTATTTATATTGATATGCGTCTATATTGTTATGTATTTATATTGATATGTATTAATATTATATGTATGTATATGGACATGTATTTATATTGATATGTATAAATATTATATGTATTTATATTGATATCCCAACCCTTGTTGTTGCTCACTGGCCCTACTGAAGACCAGCTGCATACACAGGAAGACGAAGCTCCAAGTCTACAAATCAATCATCAGACCTGTGTTGTGCTACGGATGTGAAACTTGGACCCTTACCCAAGCATCCGCAAATATGTTGAATGCCTTCGAAAGACGGGTCCTCAGGCGTATAATTGGAGCTTAACAAGAGTGTGGCCAATGGCGGATAAGATACAACCACTAGTTGTACGAGGTTTTTGACGAGCCGGAGGTTGCTACAATAGTGAAACTGCGGAAGCTGCAATGGGCTGGTCACGTGCAACGAATGGACGAGCATCGAGTACCTAAGAAGGTATTCGACGGAAGGGCCGAGGGTCGAAGACCAGTGGGAAAACCCAGAAATCGCTGGTCTGACTCTGTCGACGAAGACTGCGCAAAGCTGCTCGGATTTCGAAATTGGAGGACGCGGTCCTTGGACCGAGACAACTGGAGGCGTCACCTACGAGAAGCCAAGGCCCGAGAGGGGCTGTAGTGCTACGACGAAATCAACTCTTATCTTAAGAAAATCTAACTTAATTCCATCAGGTAATTCGTCTCCCTCAAAAGTAATCTTAACTGTAGTCGTTGGTACAAGACTATCTATATTTTCATTGTCTCTTCTCATAATCCTATACACACAAACTATTTTATTATTATCTAAAATTTTGCCATACTTATTGCACGGATCACCGTTTAGGAACTCGTTTTCATTAAAACATAGCGGGATTTCTTTGACAATACCAAACCTATAAATAAAATTGTTTGAGATGAAGGTCATATATTCACTAAGCTCAGTCTTTTCTCTCTCTACGAAGCTATTTGCCTCTTCAGCTTTGCCAAAAATCACTTTAAGCTTATTATATCCGACACTTCACTTCAGTGATTCCTACAATAGCACGTTCTTTTTTGATCTTATATAATAGAACAGGATCTAGCCTGACTCTCTTCTCGTTAACATCTTTATTTATTTATTTATTTACCAAACAAGGCAACATAACAACAAGGAAAACATAATATAAATCTTAAATACAATTAATCATAAATATATAATACAAATTCTCCGTAAAAAAGATACAATACATCACAAATTTTGTACCAATTATTCTACATTATTTTAATTAAATTTAGGCTAGTAACGATGGAAGTTAAGCGGGTTCGGATGTGGAAAGGGCTTTGGACAAGTTATTTTTGAAGTTTGATTTAGTAATCCCCGAAGAGTAGTGGCTGCTTATAGAATTGAATATCCTACAGCACCTATTAATGGGCTCATTATATGCATAGGTAGTGTGATGACTGAATTCATTGAGCAGATTTGCATATCTGGTGCGTCTTGGTCGGTTATTGAAAGTAATTTTACTAGAGAGATCTTCAATGATTACCGCAGCACTAATAATATCAAATGTAAGGCAAGCGCTGAGCAGAGTTCTTCTAGAAGAAAGAGACATTAAATTTAGAAGACTCAGTCTGAATTTGTAAGATGGCAGATGTTGAAAATCTCGTGGTCATATAGATTTCTCAAAGCGAAAAGTACAAATTGTTTCTGAACAGACTCAACTCTATCGCTATGTAGCTCGAAAGCAGGGTTCCATATAATGCAAGCATATTCTAATAAAGGACGCACTAGGGTGGTATATAATGATTTGGTAACCCATATATTTTTAAACTCTTTAGCGCGTCTCTTTATGAATCCAAGCTGTTTATTAGCCCTGGCTAGGATTTTGTCATAGTGCAAATTGAAGCGCATCTTGTTATCTAATACTACGCCAAGGTCTATAATATGATCGACCCTATTCAATTTGAAGTCGTTAAGGTAGTAGGAATACATCGTGGTTGCATGTCTACGAGAAAAACTTATCACATGACACTTATTGATGTTAAGATTGAGATTATTCACATCGCACCACTGTTCGAGGGATTGAAGCTTTGATTGTAGAAAGGTTGCATCAGACTGCGAGTTTATGATGTGATAGATTTTTAAGTCGTCTGCATAGAAGAGATGCGGTATACCAAGCAGTATCTCAGACACATCAGAAATGAAGATTGTTGCGAACGATAGCTATATTTGAATTATTCTATTTCCCGCCTGGGACCTTGTCCATGCTAAGGACATTTTATACTAGTAGGCTCTGAACGAGTTGCCATTTTGTGAAAAATAAAAGAAGTTTAGTAGTCAATTAATTGCTGTTGTGAAAACATTGGCTCGTCTAAGAGAGACGATAATTGGAAAATAAATTCGGTTTTGTTTTTAAATCCATCGTAGTTTCGGGTATCGAATTCAACATTAGTGGCGACCGTGACAGGACCCGGCAACGATGGATCGTTTAAAAAAAAAACCGTTCTGTGCTCAGAGGAGCATTCACAAAAACAGTTGGCGATTTGGAAACCTTGCTGCAGAGTCAGCAACCGGATAAGGGGAAGCTTTTTGCGCACTGGGAAGTGGTTGAAAAAAGGTATGAAAAATTGCTTGATGGCAACCAACAGCTATACGAGGCGCTTTTGGACGAGGCCACCGAAGAGGAGTTGCAGGCAGAGCTGAATAGCTGTCTCTCGTATGATATGAGATATTTTGAAGTAAAAGGACAAATTCAAGGTCATCAGACCGACGCACACAGTGCCGCGGAGTCGACATGTGAAGAGGATGGTGCAAGTCAGGCATCAAGTACTGTTAGACGGCGGAAATATAAGCTGCCAACCATTGAATTGAAACGTTTTGGTGGCGATGTGAAAGATTGGCTGCCATTTTGGAGCCAATTTGCCAAAATTGACGCTGATCCTGAAATTGACGATTGTGACAAGGTACATTATCTAGTACAAGCGACGATAGTTGAAAGTAGAGCTCGACGGCTGGTTTTCCCGCGACCGGTGAAAATTATCCTAAAATTGTTGAGAGTTTGAAGGCTCGTTTCGGTCGCGAAGATCTTCAGATAGAGGTTTATGTGCGTGAATTATTGAAAATTATTCTACAGAATTCAGTGACAAAAACCAGTTTTGATTTAATGTCGTTGTACGACAAGTTGGAGGCGCATATTAGGGCTCTTGAAACGTTAGGTGTTACCGCGGACAAATGTGCAGCAATGCTTTTCCCATTGATTGAATCCTGCATCCCAAGTCAACTACTGCGTGTGTGGCAGCGATCTGTCGATTTTACAAAATCAGATGTTGATAATTCCGCGCCAATGGAACATCGGCTGTTGAGCTTGATGGCGTTTATCAAGCGGGAAGTAGACAACGAGCAACATCTTGCTTTAGCTTCGGATACGTTCCAGAATAATCAGCCGAAAGAGCGGAATATTAAACCCAATAGGAGGGAAATTGTTACCAGAACAGCAGCCGATTTGGTGAATTATCAATCTCAGCAATGTATATTTTGTAGTGGCAGCCATCTCACGGCAGATTGCAGGAAAACAGATATTTGGACGTTGCAACATAAAAGGAGAAAGCTGGCCAATCAGGGAGCTTGTTTTCGATGCTGTCAAGTTGGGCATCGTCCAAATATATGCAAACATGATTTGAAATGTGTGAGATGTCACCAAGCGCATTGTAGATCAATGTGCACAACATCGTCGAATACCACCGCCGAAACGTTGCAAAGTGCTCAAAGTCAAGCACTTTCGTCGCAAGCAAATACTCAGGTGTTTTTGCAAACCCTACAGATAAAGTTAAGAGGTGTCAAGTCAGACCAGATTGTTCGAGCTTTGATTGATACGGGATCTTAGAGATCCTATGTTTTGAGTGATGTTATCACAGCCCTTGGATTGAAATCGAAGAAAAGAGAAAAACTTATACATTCTCTCTTTGGTGGTATGAACTCTGCTGAGCAGTGGCATAATGTGTACGATTTAAATGCTGTTTATGGCAATTCACTGCATAAGTTTGAAGCTTTGGAGCAGTCCACAATATGCAGCGACATTCGATTGGCGAAGAATGGACCCTGGGAAGAAGAGATTGAGGAGCTGGGTATTACCCTCAGTGACAGCAATAATTCAGGACCAGTGGAGCTTCTGTTTGGAGCTGATATAGCAGGGAAGTTATATACAGGCAAGAGATTTGTTCTGAATTGTGGCTTAGTGGCTATGGAAACCATATTTGGATGGTCGTTGATGGGTAAAGTGAGGTATCCGGATGATCCGGAGGTATGCAATATGACGATGAGTGTGTGTTCTCTTTTGGATAAAGATTCTACCATCACTCATTTATGGGAACTAGATGTCTTGGGCATAACTGATCCACATGAAAAGAAGACGGCAGAGCAAAGAGCTCTTGATGCTTTGGACTTTTTTAAACAAACAGTTACCATTGACCATGACAACAGATATGAAGTTAGATTACCTTGGATAAAAGGTCATCCACCTCTACCAAGTAACTATGAGATAGCGAAAAAGAGGTTGGAGAGCACTATTGACAAGTTGCGAAGAAATAACTTGTTAAAGAGTTATGATGAAGTTTTCCAAGAATGGGAAAGAAGTGGAATTATTGAGCAGATCACAGTGGATCATGATCATTCAAATTCACACTATCTTCCGCATAGACCAGTTATAAAAGAGAATAGTACAACAAGAATTCGTCCTGTGTTCGATGCTTCCGCCAGAGAGAAGAACAAACCTGCGTTGAATGATTGTTTGGAGAAGGGAATGAATCTTATCGAATTGATTCCTGTCATTTTGTTGCGATTTAGAAAATTCCGAATCGGAGTAGTTTCAGATATACGCAAAGCGTTTCTGCAGATTGGTGTCCATGAAAAAGATCGAGATTTTTTGAGATTCTTGTGGATAGACAAGAACGGTGCAACTAAAATTTACCGACATCGTCGCGTGGTATTCGGAGTTAATTGTAGTCCCTTTTTACTTGTTGAAAAGCAGGGGGCCTAAATGACTGCCTTGTGGTACTCCAGAAGATGCCAAAACTTTTTTGGATAAGTGGCCTTGAAATTTTACGAATTGGGTTCGATCGTAGAGGTAAGACTGGAGCCAGTTAAGAAGAGAACCGGAAATACCAAAGTTGCGAAGTTTTTAAACCAGAGATTGATGGTCAACTCGGTCGAAAGCCTTACCAAAGTCCGTATAGACCGCGTCAATTTGGTTCCCTTTTTCCATTTCACAGAGCACAGTAGAAACTAGAATCATGAGGTTGGTGGAAGTCGATCTACCCCTACGAAATCCATGTTGTTCCTCATTAAGAAGGGGGTCGATAATGCAAGTAAGATTATCACAAACTAACTTCTCGAAGAGTTTGGGGATAACAGATAAGATAGCAATTCCTCGATAGTTATCGACTGAACGTTTATCACCACTTTTGAAAATAGGTGTGAGGTATGAGGATTTCCAGAAAGACGGGAAGACACCAAGAGACAGGGATTTATTGAAAACCATGTGCAAAGGGGTGATTAATTGGTCTGCACATTGGAACACGAAGAAAGGAGATACTAGGTCCGGGCCAGGTCCTTTGCCAATCTTTAGTTGCAGAATAGCATTAGCAATAGCCTGCCGTGTAAGGACAAACCCTTCGATAAGAGATCTGGCAGCGTGTCTAGTAGTGAAAGTAGGGATCTTCGGAGTGCAGTAAGTGTTTTGAAAATGGTCGGCGAATAAGATACAAATGACTTGTGGACAAGACGAAACCGTGTTACCACGAAACATAGAACAAGGATAGCCAGTGGTTTCACGTTTTAAATTGACGAAATCAAAGAACTTTTTCGGGTCAGTGAGAATTTTTTCCCCCATTGAATTAACATAGAGCTCATACGCCTCGCGAGATTTGATGGAAAATTCTTTGGATAGCTCATCATATAATCTTATTTGATCCTCCTGGAGAGAGCCTCCATTTTTGATTGCTTTATATAATTTGTTTCTACGGTTTCTGAGCCGCCTTAAATAATTGTCAAGCCAAGGTTCGGAGAGTTTTTTCTTCTTCTTCAGCTTTGGTACAAATTTGTGGATGGCGTTAAAGATTATTTTGTAAAAAGAAGACAACATTTCGTCTAAATCTGATGCCGATAGAGCACTTGTCCAGTCAATTGTGTCCAAATAGTTTTTAATGCTTAAGTAGTCAGCATTTAGAAAATCAAATACAATTTCATTATTGTATGACTGGGTGAAAGAAATATCTGTAGTGGATAGCTCAATTGTAAAAGCGGAGTGATGCAGGGTGTTAGAGAAAAGATTCTCGGCGTCAATAGTTGGACTAACCACCACTTCGTCATAAAAATCTGAGAAGATAAGGTCTAACCAATTGCCATTTTGGTTAGGGATAGGGATAATTTGTTGTAAATCATTGCCATAAAACGTACTTATGAGGTTAAAGTCAATTGAATCACTAAGGTTAATTGGAAGAAGGCGGTTATCATTTTCATCAGGAATAAAACTGATTTTCGGACGATTAAAATCACCAAAAACAATTATTTTGTCTTCTTCGTGCAAGGAAGCTGTTACGGAAGATATCACGTCGCATACGTCATTGTAAGTAGTTTCATCGGAGTGAGGGGGGACATAAAAGATACCAATGTAGAGGTAATGCTTATCGAATAAAACTCTGACGAATTTATGTTCGAAAGATTTATGAGAACTGGTCGCAACGAGTTCGCTGGGGAGGGTATTGTGAATTGCAATAAGAACACCACCACCTCTTGAAACGTCTGTAAAAAGGTAGTCGCGATCAGCTCTATAGATGGTCCAATTACTGTCAAGAATTTCTTCGTTAGCGTGTGAGTCGTTCAACCACGTTTCGGCGATCGTTAATATATTAAAATGGCAAGATTTCGCGTCAATAAAAAGTGTATTTAATTTGCTTCTCATACCACAGCAATTGTGGTAAAGAAACCTTGGGTAACTAAAAGTAGCTTTCATGTTAGGAGAAATATTTTTTCTGGTCATCGCGATTTTTTTGTAAGAGCCAAATATGTTTAGAATTAACAAAAGAGCGATAAGTCAAAAGATCACGTTTAACCTGATCCGGAGACATTCCGAGTTCTTCGTGGTAGCGGTTAAAAATAAGGCGTAAAGAGTCAAGGTCGGTGGGAAGACCCTCCTGTTGAATCATAACTTTAAGGTTAGTCTTCGTTTTCCCTTCGAAGCAAGTGGCATCATGTGCATCATGCATGTATGCGAGAAAAAGAAGACGGACATTGTCATAAATTTTATGATCTCTGAAACGAGACAAGAGGTACCTGCCCTCTAATTCTTCATTAGAGTTTATGGTAAGCTTTACGACAGGAGGAACAAGTGGGTCGAGAAATTTTGGTGAAGATTGGAGATTGACAGGAGTTTCTGGTATAATGATTGAGCCAGATTGCGATGGTATCAGATCCTCTCCACGGACAAAATTAGAATATTTGGATGACGGCCTGCCTTCAGGAGCACTTACTTGCATTAACGCTCCATTGGGTGCGGAATCCACTGTTTGTAAAGAATTAGCCGGCTGCACACTGATAGAGGATTGATTTTCTGTTGAAACAGTAGAAGGTAACGACTTAGCCTCACTGTTTTTAGTGTGGTTATTTGAATTCGGAGGCGGTTTAAAAGATAGTGAAGCTTGGGGAAGTAAAGGAGAGTGATTACGGGAGCTACAAATGGGAGAATAGCCTAAATACGTACTATTTTTTTGGCGATTATATTGTTGAGTTGGTTGTTTGGGATCTCGTTTGTTGCATCTGTCAATCCAATGGCTGAATTTCATTCCATTCCAGGTATAGCTGTCAACTCCATTTCGGTCGTGGTTACAAAACATCCATCCATATTGACCAGGTACTGATAATTTGAAGCATGTGTAGGATTTTCGCTTTTTACCACGTATACGGGCGGTTAATGCAGCGCATTTGCAATTATCAATGCCCAATTCCTTCTTCAACATTTTTGAAAGCCAGGTTGCGTCAGCGAAAATAGGGGCTCCTTTCACAAAAAAGCTTTCGGTTGAAGATTTGTCTAAAGCAACAGCACTATCAACTAGCTTGAAAATTGCACTGGAAGTATTAGATGATTGTTGAGACCTTTTAATCCTATTGATTCTGTTGTCCCACTCTTCACGAGACCACGTGGTGCCGAATCTAGAAATCGGACGCTTCGGAGAATTGGAGGCTGTCGGTGCGGAGGTGGTGTTCAATAAAGTCGGTGGCTGCTCCAAGGATGCGTAAATTTCTGATTGAGATGCCTGTATTATTGGCCCAGAACTAAGGGCTTCGTTCTCAGAAGGCAGGATCATTAGCACCGGATAGTTCTTTTTTGAGTTTACTTTATATCTATTTGCGTACTTATTAACTTCATTTCTATTTCAACCTTCTTGTACTGCAGTAATATCCAAAACTTCTCTATCCATTTCATCATTTACACCTAGCACTTCTATCGGCATTTCTTTTCTCGCCCCTTTTGAAATCAAACTATATCCTTCAACCTTCGATTCTACGAAGTCTACGAAGAATGTAATTGAACCAAATTATTCGCTAGATAGACTTTAGGCTTTATGTAGTGTATGTAGTTAAATCTAACTTATAAATACGCTTACTAATATTGTAAGAAATCAAACAATTACTATTAGCCATTGCTATATGATGTTATTTTTTGGATTTACAGCCACAGTCGACCAGTGATAATTCATACATTTCTCAGGAAGCAAAGAGGTTGCCCTCTTCCTATGTATCTCAACTAACAAAGCAATTGTCGGAGCATGAGGCAAAATCAACCAACTCTTGACGAGACTCGGCGGATTGATTTTCGAAGATATCCGCAACCTCTTGATTTGGCAGAAAGCGATTTAGTTTACCGTAACGGCAGTCTTGTATCCGGACCACTTGAGGCATTAATACAGCATATGCTTCCTACAAGTGAATATTATCCGGATCGAAGCTACATCTTTGCATTTCTTTTAAGTTCCAGACTATTTATCAGACTATTTATTATTATTAGCCAAAATGTGCCATCTATGTGAAAAGCAACAGAACGTCAGTTTTAGTAGAACTACAATTGACTGCAACGTAGATGCAGTTGATGAAGCATTTCAAAAGCTATCTTGTATCCAACAGAATCCTGCTAAAAATCTTATGATTCGAAACATGGACGATTCTGCGTCGCAGCAGAAACTTTGCACATTCGCCCGTAACTTCATCCGACTCCTCGCTGAATGGATGGATACATTTCGCTATGATTTTCGTGACGATAGACTCATGCAACTTGTTCGCGTGATTATCTGCAAGCTAGTCCAAATAGACCATTCCTTGCGGCGGGAAGCGCAAACAATGATCGAATCTCTTCTGCAACGGCTAACTATGTTGTAGAGTTATGAAAGCTTTCTGTCATCATTGTCATCGCACAGTTGCCGAAGAATCGATGGCTCGGCTAAATCCGCAAATCAGTATTACTATCAAGTGAAAGCTAGCAGCACTCAGGCAGCTAAGAACTCGAGACCGTCAGTATTAACAATCCAAAATAATTTGCAAAATACCGCGAAAGGTAGTGCTCATCTTCCACAAGCTATCAACAACATCACTGGGGGTTCGGATGGATCGTACCCAGAAACGACGTCCACAGCTTCGTCTCTTGCTGCTGTGGCAGTACCTAGCGCTGCGACAGATCTCACTCAACTTTGTTGTAGTCCCATGACGCTTGCCCAACAACTCACACATATTGAACTTGAACGACTATATCGTTTAGGACCCGAGGAGTTTGTTCAAGCTTTTGCTAAAGAAAGTCCGAATGTCCAGCCGCTTTTAAGTGACATGAAAGAAACACGTAATCTCGAATGCTATGTGCAATGGTTCAATAAGCTAAGCTACTTAGTTGCGACGGAAATTGTTAAGGTTTAACTTTCGAAAATATTGTGTGTTTTTTAAATATTATCTCTATAGCAAAAAAATTTACTGATGAAGTTTTGATTTTTAGCATGCTAAAAAGAAGCAACGCGTTCGGATCGTAGAATTTTGGATTGAAACAGCACGAGAATGTTTTAACATCGGCAATTTCAATAGTTTGATGGCGATCATAGCGGGCTTAAATATGTCACCAATCTCCAGGCTTAAAAAAATGGTAAGGATAAATAATTAAATATTATTTCGAATCCTATTTGTTGGAACTTTCCGAAAGAATAATTTAGAACGTGTGTCTAAGTCTATTTATCTTAAAACTATTCCTAATCATGTTTCTTTTTGAGTGACGATCATAATTTGCAAAGCTTTCATTTTTATTAATTAGTCGTACTTAAACTTTCATTTTTATTAATTAGTCGTAATTAAACTATTAATGCTATTCCTGTGCCCTTGTTTAATTTACAGTGGTCTAAAGTGCATCCCGCAAAATTTTCAGTTCTCGAACATCAAATGGATCCAAGTAGTAATTTCAGTAGCTATCGATCGACTTTGAAAGCTGCTGTATGGCGATCTGCTGAAGCTACAGGCGAACGAGAAAGAATCGTGATTCCGTTTTTCAGTTTGTTAGTTAAAGATTTATACTTCTTGAACGAAGGATGCGCCAATAAGTAAGTTTTCTTCCGTTTTACATTGTTTTTTATCTGTTGTTGGCTTTTGTAAACAAATTAAATGACGGATTGCAATCAACCTCATCGTCGTAATGCAGTTACAATGCTACCGGGCCACGAAAAATGAAAACATTAAAAAACAATTAACGCAGGCGATTTGACAGACTCATTCTTCAAACTTATTTTTCAAAGTGAATGCGTTGGTAATACAAAATTTTGCGATAGTACACATACATTTCGACGTAATATATGAATAGTCTCAAAATTAGATTATATGTAGAAGCGATAGTGAATAAATGAGAGGATAAAAAAACTACCTTTGAAAGACCTACACCTACAAACAAATTGATATACAGCTGCGGAAATATAATTAGAAACACTTGTAGCTTACTAACAAATACTCAGTGTATCAATGAATCCTTCGAATACCTCCTTTAGGTTAATTTTTTCCTGATTCATTGGCAACTGAACTAGTTTTGAATTTTACGCGTAAATTTTACACGGACTTTTTGAACTCTTTTGTTCTACTTTTTTCAAACAAAATCGGCGCACAAAAGTATGAAATAGCCACCATATGTGCACGATTTCGACAAGCTTCGTGTTAAATCGTCACATACCGTAGACAAATTCGGAAAATTCTCTGCAATGGGTGGCGGAGAGAACACAGAGGGAAAATCCGAGGTATTTAAGCTTTCGAGTCGATGAAATCTTTGCGTAAGTTGCTTTATATCCTTAAATATCTCTCTCGCATCACGTCATCATCATCAAAAACATCAACTACATCTATAAACACATTAGTAATAGGAGGTATTAGTTGTATTATTTATTTTGTAGCAGCTATCGAACTCGCCAGTGTATTATATACAATAATTATATGAGCTAATTGTAAATCATCACACAAGACATCATTAATTGCCGAACACGAAATGATTTTCATTCAATTTAGAGCGCAGCTAGAAGCTAAAGCCTACAAGTAGTATTAGATATCTTTTTTTTTTGTTTTTAATGTATTTGAAGCTGATTTCAGGTCGATCAGGTCGATACACGTTTTGAAGATTACAAAAGAAAACATTTTTAATTTTTTTCATTTTTCTACTTATTCATTGAGGGCGCCAAAGTTGAGGTCTCAAAAAATGCCTCATCATACTGCGGACAGATAATATCAGGAATGAAGAATCTGAAACAAAAAAAAACCAAACCGCATTCTAAAGAGGAATGTTTCTTACGTGGTAATCTACCACAATATTTAAAAAAAAAAAATGATCGAAAAAATGGCGGTTGTTTTTTTCACACTTTATTTCACTTGCAAATTTTTTGGGCTAACTTTTGGGCTATATTGTGGTAGATTACCACACAAGATACTTGAATTAAGTAGTGCAGTAGTGAATTAAGTGTCCGCAGTTTGAAAAAAACGTCATTTCGAGAAAAACGCTTTTAAAATTTTTTTCCATTTATTTATTGAATATTATTTTTGAAAATATGTTTTTATCACCTTCAATTGCTCAGTCTGCAATCCCTGGACCCTACATAAGTGTTCTTGGGTCCACATAAGCCAGTTGCTCTTGCAGTTGGGCAGTTTTTTTTGGCCAAATGCCCTTCCTTTGCCGCTTTTTCTGCCTGACTTATGCGCTCTTCATCTTTTTTTTCGCAGTAATTAAAAGCAGCGGTCTGCCGTAAACTGCCATAACTTCTTTAATTTTGGGAATATCTTAATAAAATTTTGAGACCTGATTTCTGAAGGCATAAACAAAAAACAAAAAACTGATTTTTTTTTAAAAATTATAACTGGTACTACCCCCTTAAATGATCTATTTCCGTATAAAACTTCTAAATCTTTTATGTTATTTAATATTTGCTCAGTTTTTGAATTCAGCGGAATGCCTTTTATACCGGCACATTAATTTGCGATAAGTTTCCCTTAACCTTCTTCGTGCACTCTATGTTCCAATTGAAGTAACCCAGTCGCTGCTCATATTGCATTCCGAAAGGAAATATTAACTTCGATCATCTACTCTGTCAAATAACACTCTAAATTACCCATTAATAATACCCAAACAACCTGTCGTGCCTTCGAACATATGTACTTCCCCTTCCGACTTGAGATCGAAACGGAAATCGTAGTCGGAAGGAGCAAGAACGAAGATCGACGGCACGAGCTCAACGGCCGACTTCAGTAGATCCGAAACGCGGAAGTCGAAGTCGAAGTCGAAATCAGAAGGGGAAAGAGTAAATCGTGTATTCAATCGAACATTGACTAATTGGTAATCGGCCATTGTAGACGCGTCGTGATTGTGATAATTATGTTTTAGTAATTAGTGAAGTGATGTGAAGTGAAATCGCGTGAAAGGAAGAAAATCCTTTTCGAGGGCTGGATAGTTCTGATTATGCTGTTAAACTAAAGGTATTTGGTGCTCAAAACTAATTTGAACGAAATAGTTGATAATTCCAAAGACATACAAATAGCGGCATTCGTGTTTTCACAAAATGATTGGAAAATTCCCACGCCGTTGTTCTGTTCCGTTCCACTTGTGTTGCCTTAGCTTATCATTGTCGTCGCTAGGTGTCTCCATCTATGGTAGATGGTGACCGGTCTTTGCTATACAAATCGTTTGCTTACTTTGATTTTGTTAAATTTTAGGTTTTTAATAGATTCAATTATTAATTTCATGAAATTTTCATGCAATTTTATTGTTGTAGAATATATAAGGTTGATTTCATGAAACATTTATATTAGGAAATTTCAGTGCTTTTTTCGCAATGAACAGTGTTTTGTCTAAAAGAAATCTAGCTAGACAAAATTATTTTTTTTCACATTTTTTGCTTCCTGCGGCTTTTTATGAATTCATATTTTGGTTTTAATACAAATCATCAGAATTAAAAGCAGATAGTTTCATGGGGTTCATGAAAAATAAAAACCATACGGGTTAAATTTCAAATAAATGACAAGAGGAAAATGAAAAGAAACAAAAAAAAATGAATAACAAGTGTCCAAATTTAGTTAAATATAATGAAAGTGTCAATGTTTTGAGCACCCACAATTTATGTTCGCGAGAACTCATGGCATTATTTATTAGAGTCTATGGTTAATTGATTGGAAACAATTTTTTTTTTATTAAAATCTAAAATATTTTTATGTGCGCTTAACTTGCTTTTTCAAATACACTTCACATCTCCTTTTTTAGGGCAAAAATAGCATTCATAAAACGACCCATCCGCCACCTTCCTATTATAAAATCCCACATGATACCTACTTACAAGCGGAAATATCTGTTAAACTGTTACAACTACAAAGCTACTTTGCATAATTTAACAAGTCACTCGGCCTGCAATCGATTGAAATCCAAAACTTATTCCACTGTCATATTCGAGTCCTTACAACACTATGAACGTATCCAAATGATTTTCGGAAATATGTGGAAATAATTCAATTTACATAAAATCTGAAAACAGTGAGGATAATGAAAAGTCATCATAACGTATCTCTATCCTTCTTGCAGCACTTCGTGTGTGCAGCCGAAAAGCGATAATACCTTTCCATTATTAATTTTATTCCGATAATACTATTTCGATCACCTATTTCACTTCAATCGTTCATCATCCATCCTGTTGTTACCTGTTGTTGTGTATCTTTCGATGAGTCGAGATGAGGTGTAGGTGATCAGTTTGTTGCAACGCGTCTCTATCAAATTATGACACGCCGATGTGAAATGACAATGTTTCGCACGGAGCATTGCAACGGGCCGACGAAATCAAGAGAATTTACATATAAAATTGAACCTATGATGGATTACAATCTATTCGACACGCTTATAATAATTGAGTATTGTGGTCATTTGCATACGGATGTAGATATTGGCTGTGGTAATCAGAAAACATCGGTCGGGTAACAAGTTTGAATTTATGGTACAAGATATTAACTTGAATTCAGATATTAAAATGTTGGAGACATTTTGTGGAATGTATGTATATGGACATGTATATATATTGATATGTATTTATATTGATATGTGTTTATATTGATATGTATCTATATTGTTATGTATTTATATTGATATGTATTAATATTATATGTATGTATATGGACATGTATTTATATTGATATGTATTAATATTATATGTATTTATATTGATATGTATCTATATTGTTATGTATTTATATTGATATGTATTAATATTACATGTATGTATATGGACATGTATTAATATTGATATGTATTAATATTATATGTATTTATATTGATATGTATCTATATTGTTATGTATTTATATTGATATGTATTAATATCAAATGTATGTATGTATATGGACATGTATTTATATTGATATGTATTAATATTATATGTATTTATATTGATATGTATCAATATTGTTATGTATTTATATTGATATGTATTAATATTGCATGTATGTATATGGACATGTATTTACATTGATATGTATTAATATTATATGTATTTATATTGATATGTATCAATATTGTTATGTATTTATATTGATATGTATTAATATTACTTGTATGTATATGGACATGTATTTATATTGATATGTATTAATATTATATGTATTTATATTGATATGTATCTATATTGTTATGTATTTATATTGATATGTATTAATATTACATGTATGTATATGGACATGTATTTATATTGATATGTATTAATATTATATGTATTTATATTGATATGTATCAATATTGTTATGTGTTTATATTGATATGTATTAATATTGCATGTATGTATATGGACATGTATTTACATTGATATGTATTAATATTATATGTATTTATATTGATATGTATCAATATTGCTATGCATTTATATTGATATGTATTAATATTACATGTATGTATATGGACATGTATTTATATTGATATGTATTAATATTATATGTATTTATATTGATATGTATCAATATTGTTATGTATTTATATTGATATGTATTAATATTACATGTATGTATATGGACATGTATTTATATTGATATGTATTAATATTATATGTATTTATATTGATATGTATCAATATTGTTATGTATTTATATTGATATGTATTAATATTACATGTATGTATATGGGCATGTATTTATATTGATATGTATTAATATTATATGTATTTATATTGATATGTATCAATATTGTTATGAATTTATATTGATATGTATTAATATTACATGTATGTATATGGACATGTATTTATATTGATATGTATTAATATTATATGTATTTATATTGATATGTATCAATATTGTTATGTATTTATATTGATATGTATTAATATTACATGTATGTATATGGACATGTATTTATATTGATATGTATTAATATTATATGTATTTATATTGATATGTATCAATATTGTTATGTGTTTATATTGATATGTATTAATATTACATGTATGTATATGGACATGTATTTATATTGATATGTATTAATATTATATGTATTTATATTGATATGTATCAATATTGCTATGCATTTATATTGATATGTATTAATATTACATGTATGTATATGGACATGTATTTATATTTATATGTATTAATATTACATGTATGTATATGGACATGTATTTATATTGATATGTATTAATATTATATGTATTTATATTGATATGTATCAATAGTGTTATGTATTTATATTGATCTGTATTAATATTACATGTATGTATATGGACATGTATTTATATTGATATGTATTAATATTATATGTATTTATATTGATATGTATCAATATTGTTATGTATTTATATTGATATGTATTAATATTACATGTATGTATATGGACATGTATTTATATTGATATGTATTAATATTATATGTATTTATATTGATATGTATCTATATTGTTATGTATTTATATTGATATGTATTAATATTATATGTATGTATATGGACATGTATATATATTGATATGTATTTATATTGATATGTGTTTATATTGATATGTATTTGTATTTACATAAACATTTGCGTTAGTAAGCCCGTAGTCTATCATGCTTGGTATTAAAGTTATTGTTGTTGTGCATGCTGTTGTCTTTGTTTCCATCCTGATACAAGAGGCTTTTCATAAAATTCAAACACGCTGTTGCCGTGAGAGCAAAAATATTAAATAAAAATATTGATTCGATTGACTTTCGGTCCCTCTGTTGCTTTTGCCGAAATGAAATCATCACAGTGCAATAAGTGAGTAGTCACACTCCAATTAGCCGGATATTCTCTGAAATAAATACTTATGTTCACCTTGTTAATATAAACATAACTCTTGCTTATAGATGAACAATATCAAGCTTTGGTGGTGGCACCTGTGATGACTTGGAAAATGCAATCGGACAGGCTCTTTGGAGTTGGAAACAAACTCCGAATTGGAACCGCAGCTGCAGGATCTGCACATCATGCGTGTACGTATCCAATAAGAGCTCGGTTGCGGCGTAGTTGAAGCGATTCAATGATTCTTCTGTCGCTTTTGTTAATCACGGAATCGGACAGTATTGAGCCCCGGGTTGGCGGAGGTGTAAGCCGAGTACAATTAATGAGTAATCACATCTGAATAAGCCTGATAATTTCTGAATTGTCTATTGGTTGTTAATGTTAAGATTAATGATAATTATTGATATGTATTTATATTGAAATGTATTAACATTGATATGTATATATATCGATATATATTTATATTGATATGTATCTATATTGTTATGTATTTATATTGATATGTATTAATATTATATGTATGCATATGGACATGTATTTATATTGATATGTATTAATATTATATGTATTTATGTTGATATGTATCTATATTGTTATGTATTTATACTGATGTGTATTAATATTATATGTTTGTATATGGACATGTATTTATATTGATATGTATTAATATTATATGTATGTATTTATATTGACATGTATCTATATTGTTATATATTTATATTGATATGTATTAATATTATATGTATGCATATGGACATGTATTTATATTGATATGTATTAATATTATATGTATTTATATTGATATGTATCAATATTGTTATGTATTTATATTGATATGTATTAATATTACATGTATGTATATGGACATGTATTTATATTGATATGTATTAATATTATATGTATTTATATTGATATGTATCAATATTGTTATGTATTTATATTGATATGTATTAATATTACATGTATGTAGATGGACATGTATTTATATTGATATGTATTAATATTATATGTATTTATATTGATATGTATCTATATTGTTATGTATTTATATTGATATGTATTAATGTTACATGTATGTATATGGACATGTATTTATATTGATATGTATTAATATTATATGTATTTATATTGATATGTATCAATATTGCTATGTATTTATATTGATATGTATTAATATTACATGTATGTATATGGACATGTATTTATATTGATATGTATTAATATTATATGTATTTATATTGATATGTATCAATATTGTTATGTATTTATATTGATATGTATTAATATTATATGTATGTATATGGACATGTATTTATATTGATATGTATTAATATTATATGTATTTATATTGATATGTATCTATATTGTTATGTATTTATATTGATATGTATTAATGTTACATGTATGTATATGGACATGTATTTATATTGATATGTATTAATATTATATGTATTTATATTGATATGTATCAATATTGCTATGTATTTATATTGATATGTATTAATATTAAATGTATGTATATGGACATGTATTTATATTGATATTTATTAATATTATATGTATTTATATTGATATGTATCAATATTGTTATGTATTTATATTGATATGTATTAATATTACATGTATGTATATGGACATGTATTTATATTGATATGTATTAATATTATATGTATTTATATTGATATGTATCAATATTGTTATGTATTTATATTGATATGTATTAATATTACATGTATGTATATGGACATGTATTTATATTGATATGTATTAATATTATATGTATTTATATCAATATGTATCAATATTGTTATGTATTTATATTGATATGTATTAATATTACATGTATGTATATGGACATGTATTTATATTGATATGTATTAATATTATATGTATTTATATTGATATGTATCAATATTGTTATGTATTTATATTGATATGTATTAATATTATATGTATGTATATGGACATGTATTTATATTGATATGTATTAATATTATATGTATTTATATTGATATGTATCAATATTGTTATGTATTTTTATTGATATGTATTAATATTACATGTATGTATATGGACATGTATTTATATTGATATGTATTAATATTATATGTATTTATATTGATATGTATCAATATTGTTATGTATTTATATTGATATGTATTAATATTACATGTATGTATATGGACATGTATTTATAATGATATGTATTAATATTATATGTATTTATATTGATATGTATCAATATTGTTATGTATTTATATTGATATGTATTAATATTACATGTATGTATATGGACATGTATTTATATTGATATGTATTAATATTATATGTATTTATATTGATATGTATCAATATTGTTATGTATTTATATTGATATGTATTAATATTATATGTATGTATATGGACATGTATTTATATTGATATGTATTAATATTATATGTATTTATATTGATATGTATCTATATTGTTATGTATTTATATTGATATGTATTAATGTTACATGTATGTATATGGACATGTATTTATATTGATATGTATTAATATTATATGTATTTATATTGATATGTATCAATATTGTTATGTATTTATATTGATATGTATTAATATTACATGTATGTATATGGACATGTATTTATATTGATATGTATTAATATTATATGTATTTATATTGATATGTATCAATATTGTTATGTATTTATATTGATATGTATTAATATTACATGTATGTATATGGACATGTATTTATATTGATATGTATTAATATTATATGTATTTATATTGATATGTATCTATATTGTTATGTATTTATATTGATATGTATTAATATTACATGTATGTATATGGACATGTATTTATATTGATATGTATTAATATTATATGTATTTATATTGATATGTATCAATATTGTTATGTATTTATATTGATATGTATTAATATTACATGTATGTATATGGACATGTATTTATATTGATATGTATTAATATTATATGTATTTATATTGATATGTATCAATATTGTTATGTATTTATATTGATATGTATTAATATTATATGTATGTATATGGACATGTATATATATTGATATGTATTAATATTATATGTATTTATATTGATATGTATCAATATTGTTATGTATTTTTATTGATATGTATTAATATTACATGTATGTATATGGACATGTATTTATATTGATATGTATTAATATTATATGTATTTATATTGATATGTATCAATATTGTTATGTATTTATATTGATATGTATTAAAATTACATGTATGTATATGGACATGTATTTATATTGATATGTATTAATATTATATGTATTTATATTGATATGTATCAATATTGTTATGTATTTATATTGATATGTATTAATAGTACATGTATGTATATGGACATGTATTTATATTGATATGTATTAATATTATATGTATTTATATTGATATGTATCAATATTGTTATGTATTTATATCGATATGTATTAATATTACATGTATGTATATGGACATGTATTTATATTGATATGTATTAATATTATATGTATTTATATTGATATGTATCAATATTGTTATGTATTTATATTGATATGTATTAATATTACATGTATGTATATGGACATGTATTTATATTGATATGTATTAATATTATATGTATTTATATTGATATGTATCAATATTGTTATGTATTTATATTGATATGTATAAATATTACATGTATGTATATGGACATGTATTTATATTGATATGTATTAATATTATATGTATTTATATTGATATGTATCTATATTGTTAGGTATTTATATTGATATGTATTAATGTTACATGTATGTATATTGACATGTATTTATATTGATATGTATTAATATTATATGTATTTATATTGATATGTATCAATATTGTTATGTATTTATATTGATATGTATTAATATTACATGTATGTATATGGACATGTATTTATATTGATATGTATTAATATTATATGTATTTATATTGATATGTATCAATATTGTTATGTATTTATATTGATATGTATTAATATTACATGTATGTATATGGACATGTATTTATATTGATATGTATTAATATTATATGTATTTATATTGATATGTATCTATATTGTTATGTATTTATATTGATATGTATTAATGTTACATGTATGTATATGGACATGTATTTATATTGATATGTATTAATATTATATGTATTTATATTGATATGTATCAATATTGCTATGTATTTATATTGATATGTATTAATATTACATGTATGTATATGGACATGTATTTATATTGATATGTATTAATATTATATGTATTTATATTGATATGTATCAATATTGTTATGTATTTATATTGATATGTATTAATATTACATGTATGTATATGGACATGTATTTATAATGATATGTATTATTATTATATGTATTTATATTGATATGTATCAATATTGTTATGTATTTATATTGATATGTATTAATATTACATGTATGTATATGGACATGTATTTATATTGATATGTATTAATATTATATGTATTTATATTGATATGTATCAATATTGTTATGTATTTATATTGATATGTATTAATATTATATGTATGTATATGGACATGTATTTATATTGATATGTATTAATATTATATGTATTTATATTGATATGTATCTATATTGTTATGTATTTATATTGATATGTATTAATGTTACATGTATGTATATGGACATGTATTTATATTGATATGTATTAATATTATATGTATTTATATTGATAAGTATCAATATTGCTATGTATTTATATTGATATGTATTAATATTACATGTATGTATATGGACATGTATTTATATTGATATGTATTAATATTATATGTATTTATATTGATATGTATCAATATTGTTATGTATTTATATTGATATGTATTAATATTACATGTATGTATATGGACATGTATTTATATTGATATGTATTAATATTATATGTATTTATATTGATATGTATCAATATTGTTATGTATTTATATTGATATGTATTAATATTACATGTATGTATATGGACATGTATTTATATTGATATGTATTAATATTATATGTATTTATATCAATATGTATCAATATTGTTATGTATTTATATTGATATGTATTAATATTACATGTATGTATATGGACATGTATTTATATTGATATGTATTAATATTTTATGTATTTATATTGATATGTATCAATATTGTTATGTATATATATTGATATGTATTAATATTATATGTATGTATATGGACATGTATTTATATTGATATGTATTAATATTATATGTATTTATATTGATATGTATCTATATTGTTATGTATTTATATTGATATGTATTAATGTTACATGTATGTATATGGACATGTATTTATATTGATATGTATTAATATTATATGTATTTATATTGATATGTATCAATATTGCTATGTATTTATATTGATATGTATTAATATTACATGTATGTATATGGACATGTATTTATATTGATATGTATTAATATTATATGTATTTATATTGATATGTATCAATATTGTTATGTATTTATATTGATATGTATTAATATTACATGTATGTATATGGACATGTATTTATATTGATATGTATTAATATTAGATGTATTTATATTGATATGTATCAATATTGTTATGTATTTATATTGATATGTATTAATATTACATGTATGTATATGGACATGTATTTATATTGATATGTATTAATATTATATGTATTTATATCAATATGTATCAATATTGTTATGTATTTATATTGATATGTATTAAAATTACATGTATGTATATGGACATGTATTTATATTGATATGTATTAATATTATATGTATTTATATTGATATGTATCAATATTGTTATGTATTTATATTGATATGTATTAATATTACATGTATGTATATGGACATGTATTTATATTGATATGTATTAATATTATATGTATTTATATTGATATGTATCAATATTGTTATGTATTTATATTGATATGTATTAATATTACATGTATGTATATGGACATGTATTTATATTGATATGTATTAATATTATATATATTTATATTGATATGTATCTATATTGTTATGTATTTATATTGATATGTATTAATATTACATGTATGTATATGGACATGTATTTATATTGATATGTATTAATATTATATGTATTTATATTGATATGTATCAATATTGTTATGTATTTATATTGATATGTATTAATATTATATGTATGTATATGGACATGTATATATATTGATATGTATTAATATTATATGTATTGATATTGATATGTATCAATATTGTTATGTATTTTTATTGATATGTATTAATATTACATGTATGTATATGGACATGTATTTATATTGATATGTATTAATATTATATGTATTTATATTGATATGTATCAATATTGTTATGTATTTATATCGATATGTATTAAAATTACATGTATGTATATGGACATGTATTTATATTGATATGTATTAATATTATATGTATTTATATTGATATGTATCAATATTGTTATGTATTTATATTGATATGTATTAATAGTACATGTATGTATATGGACATGTATTTATATTGATATGTATTAATATTATATGTATTTATATTGATATGTATCAATATTGTTATGTATTTATATCGATATGTATTAATATTACATGTATGTATATGGATATGTATTTATATTGATATGTATTAATATTATATGTATTTATATTGATATGTATCAATATTGTTATGTATTTATATTGATATGTATTAATATTACATGTATGTATATGGACATGTATTTATATTGATATGTATTAATATTATATGTATTTATATTGATATGTATCAATATTGTTATGTATTTATATTGATATGTATTAATATTACATGTATGTATATGGACATGTATTTATATTGATATGTATTAATATTATATGTATTTATATTGATATGTATCAATATTGTTATGTATTTATATTGATATGTATTAATATTACATGTATGTATATGGACATGTATTTATATTGATATGTATTAATATTATATGTATTTATATTGATATGTATCTATATTGTTAGGTATTTATATTGATATGTATTAAAGTTACATGTATGTATATGGACATGTATATATATTGATATGTATTAATATTATATGTATTTATATTGATATGTATCAATATTGTTATGTATTTATATTGATATGTATTAATATTACATGTATGTATATGGACATGTATTTATATTGATATGTATTAATATTATATGTATGTATATGGACATGTATATATATTGATATGTATTAATATTATATGTATTTATATTGATATGTATCAATATTGTTATGTATTTTTATTGATATGTATTAATATTACATGTATGTATATGGACATGTATTTATATTGATATGTATTAATATTATATGTATTTATATTGATATGTATCAATATTGCTATGTATTTATATTGATATGTATTAAAATTACATGTATATATATGGACATGTATTTATATTGATATGTATTAATATTATATGTATGTATATGGACATGTATATATATTGATATGTATTAATAGTATATGTATTTATATTGATATGTATCAATATTGTTATGTATTTTTATTGATATGTATTAATATTACATGTATGTATATGGACATGTATTTATATTGATATGTATTAATATTATATGTATTTATATTGATATGTATCAATATTGTTATGTATTTATATTGATATGTATTAAAATTACATGTATATATATGGACATGTATTTATATTGATATGTATTAATATTATATGTATGTATATGGACATGTATATATATTGATATGTATTAATATTATATGTATTTATATTGATATGTATCAATATTGTTATGTATTTTTATTGATATGTATTAATATTACATGTATGTATATGGACATGTATTTATATTGATATGTATTAATATTATATGTATTGATATTGATATGTATCAATATTGCTATGTATTTATATTGATATGTATTAATATTACATGTATGTATATGGACATGTATTTATATTGAAATGTATTAATATTATATGTATTTATATTGATATGTATCAATATTGTTATGTATTTATATTGATATGTATTAATATTACATGTATGTATATGGACATGTATTTATATTGATATGTATTAATATTATATGTATTTATATTGATATGTATCAATATTGCTATGTATTTATATTGATATGTATTAATATTACATGTATGTATATGGACATGTATTTATATTGAAATGTATTAATATTATATGTATTTATATTGATATGTATCAATATTGTTATGTATTTATATTGATATGTATTAATATTACATGTATGTATATGGACATGTATTTATATTGATATGTATTAATATTATATGTATGTATATTGATATGTATCAATATTGTTATGTATTTATATTGATATGTATTAATATTACATGTATGTATATGGACATGTATTTATATTGATATGTATTAATATTATATGTATTTATATTGATATGTATCAATATTGTTATGTATTTATATTGATATGTATTAATATTACATGTATGTATATGGACATGTATTTATATTGATATGTATTAATATTATATGTATTTATATTGATATGTATCAATATTGTTATGTATTTATATTGATATGTATTAATATTACATGTATGTATATGGACATGTATTTATATTGATATGTATTAATATTATATGTATTTATATTGATATGTATCAATATTGTTATGTATTTATATTGATATGTATTAATATTACATGTATGTATATGGACATGTATTTATATTGATATGTATTAATATTATATGTATTTATATTGATATGTATCAATATTGCTATGTATTTATATTGATATGTATTAATATTACATGTATGTATATGGACATGTATTTATATTGATATGTATTAATATTATATGTATTTATATTGATATGTATCAATATTGTTATGTATTTATATTGATATGTATTAAAATTACATGTATATATATGGACATGTATTTATATTGATATGTATTAATATTATATGTATGTATATGGACATGTATATATATTGATATGTATTAATATTATATGTATTTATATTGATATGTATCAATATTGTTATGTATTTTTATTGATATGTATTAATATTACATGTATGTATATGGACATGTATTTATATGGATATGTATTAATATTATATGTATTTATATTGATATGTATCAATATTGTTATGTATTTATATTGATATGTTTTAAAATTACATGTATGTATATGGACATGTATTTATATTGATATGTATTAATATTATATGTATTTATATTGATATGTATCAATATTGTTATGTATTTATATTGATATGTATTAATAGTACATGTATGTATATGGACATGTATTTATATTGATATGTATTAATATTATATGTATTTATATTGATATGTATCAATATTGTTATGTATTTATATCGATATGTATTAATATTACATGTATGTATATGGACATGTATTTATATTGATATGTATTAATATTATATGTATTTATATTGATATGTATCAATATTGTTATGTATTTATATTGATATGTATTAATATTACATGTATGTATATGGACATGTATTTATATTGATATGTATTAATATTATATGTATTTATATTGATATGTATCAATATAGTTATGTATTTATATTGATATGTATTAATATTACATGTATGTATATGGACATGTATTTATATTGATATGTATTAATATTCTATGTATTTACATTGATATGTATCAATATTGTTATGTATTTATATTGATATGTATTAATATTACATGTATGTATATGGACATGTATTTATATTGATATGTATTAATATTATATGTATTTATATTGATATGTATCTATATTGTTATGTATTTATATTGATATGTATTAATGTTACATGTATGTATATGGACATGTATTTATATTGATATGTATTAATATTATATGTATTTATATTGATATGTATCAATATTGCTATGTATTTATATTGATATGTATTAATATTACATGTATGTATATGGACATGTATTTATATTGATATGTATTAATATTATATGTATTTATATTGATATGTATCAATATTGTTATGTATTTATAGTGATGTGTATTAATATTACATGTATGTATATGGACATGTATTTATATTGATATGTATTAATATTATATGTATTTATATTGATATGTATCAATATTGTTATGTATTTATATCGATATGTATTAATATTACATGTATGTATATGGACATGTATTTATATTGATATGTATTAATATTATATGTATTTATATTGATATGTATCAATATTGTTATGTATTTATATTGATATGTATTAATATTACATGTATGTATATGGACATGTATTTATATTGATATGTATTAATATTATATGTATTTATATTGATATGTATCAATATAGTTATGTATTTATATTGATATGTATTAATATTACATGTATGTATATGGACATGTATTTATATTGATATGTATTAATATTCTATGTATTTACATTGATATGTATCAATATTGTTATGTATTTATATTGATATGTATTAATATTACATGTATGTATATGGACATGTATTTATATTGATATGTATTAATATTATATGTATTTATATTGATATGTATCTATATTGTTATGTATTTATATTGATATGTATTAATGTTACATGTATGTATATGGACATGTATTTATATTGATATGTATTAATATTATATGTATTTATATTGATATGTATCAATATTGCTATGTATTTATATTGATATGTATTAATATTACATGTATGTATATGGACATGTATTTATATTGATATGTATTAATATTATATGTATTTATATTGATATGTATCAATATTGTTATGTATTTATAGTGATGTGTATTAATATTACATGTATGTATATGGACATGTATTTATATTGATATGTATTAATATTATATGTATTTATATTGATATGTTTCAATATTGTTATGTATTTATATTGATATGTATTAATATTACATGTATGTATATGGACATGTATTTATATTGATATGTATTAATATTATATGTATTTATATTGATATGTATCAATATTGTTATGTATTTATATTGATATGTATTAATATTACATGTATGTATATGGACATGTATTTATATTGATATGTATTAATATTATATGTATTTATATTGATATGTATCAATATTGTTATGTATTTATATTGATATGTATTAATATTATATGTATATATATGGACATGTATTTATATTGATATGTATTAATATTATATGTATTTATATTGATATGTATCAATATTGTTATGTATTTTTATTGATATGTATTAATATTACATGTATGTATATGGACATGTATTTATATTGATATGTATTAATATTATATGTATTTATATTGATATGTATCAATATTGTTATGTATTTATATTGATATGTATTAAAATTACATGTATGTATATGGACATGTATTTATATTGATATGTATTGTGTGTGTGTGTGTGTGAGTTGGGGGAGAGGCGCATTGGCGCCTCCAAGCACTCAGGCCAAAGGACCCATTGTACTCATTACCCCCTGCCTACCATAGTTTCCCAGACCTCTTGATAAAGTCTAGGATCACTGATTGGGGAAAAGAGGCTATCGTCTGCATGCGTGCAACATCCCAGCCAAAGCATTGATATCTGAGACGCGCAAACGCTGGGCATTCACAGAGGAAATGCTCCGCAGAGTCAGCCTCTTCTAGGCAGGATGAACAGAGATCATCCTGTACAACACCTATTCGGTACATATGTCCTCCTAGGCAGTTGTGTCCAGTCAGAATACCTACCATGGCCCTGCAAACTTTCCTGCTCTTATTGAGCAAGAATCCCGCAGTCACATGGTTGGGTTCTGAAAGGAATACCTTCGTGTGCCTGGCCACACCGGCAGCCGTCCATCTATCTTTGTGAGCATCATCTACCCACTTGCGAAAAATGGCACGTGCAGATGCGGTCGGCACACCCAAGGCGGGTTCAGGGCCCCGTAGCGGAAGTTCCGAACCTTGCTTCGCAATGACGTCAGCAATTTCATTCCCCTCAACACCACAGTGCCCCGGTACCCAGAGCAGATGCACCCTATTGAATCTGGCGACAGAGTTCAATCGTGCTCTGCACTCTTGGACAATTTTCGAGTTTGTCAGGGGTTTACGCAGCGCCATCAGTGCAGCTTGACTGTCACTGCAAATAGCAATGCTCTTTTCCCTCCATCTTTCCTCAATTGCCCAACAGGCAGCTCTCAGGATAGCAAACATTTCTGCTTGAAAAACCGAAGCGTGCTCTCCAAGAGAGAAAGCCCATCTGCCATTCGATGAATGTAGATAGACACCAGCTCCAGATCTACTATCTGACCTCGAGCCGTCCGTGAAGAAGATCTCTGAATATCCCCTCGTACACAGATCGGGATCATCCCAGCTACTTCTGCTTAAGAGGATTACTTCGTACCTTCTTCTGAAGTCGAGGAAGGGCACCCGAGCGTCCGAAGGCATCGCGAGAATCGGAGAGATCTCACACATCGACCTCCTAATAGAGCAGTGCCCCACATCGTCTTCACCTACCCATAAGCCAAGCTGAGCTAGTCTATGGGCAGAGCTCATCGCCACACTCTGAACTTGAATGTCGAGAGGAGGCAGATTGAGAAGCGCATCAAGGGCCGCACCCGGAGTAGTGCTCATGGCACCACAGATACCCAGGCACACCGTCCTTTGCAGCGTGGCTAACTTTTTCCGAGCATACAATAGCCTCACGATAGTCCACCACACCACCGATGCGTACGTGAACATCGGCCTAATTATTGCTGTGTAGATCCACATCACTACACGAGGCTTTAGACCCCATGTGGTAGCAAAAGCTCTCTTGCACTGCCCGAAAGCTTTTATAGCACGAGTAAGCTTCACTTCCACATGTTTCTTCCAGAGAAGTTTTTTGTCCAAGATTACTCCAAGATATTTGACTTCATCTGAAAGTTGAAGTGTTACACCCTTCATGATTGGAAGCACTAGTCCTCTCAGTTTTCTTTTCCTGGTAAACAAAACAAGTTTCGTCTTACCAGGATTCACTGTTAAGCCGTGCCTCGAACACCAGCTGCCAATCAGATCCAATGCACGCTGTGTATTTCTACATACCACATTCAGATCTTTACCGACAGCCAGTGCGGCCACGTCATCAGCATAAGCTTGTGCGTGCAGCCTTTCTTGTTGCAGTTCGTTAAGCAGGGAGTCGACTAGCATACTCCACAGGAGCGGTGATAGGACGCCCCCTTGAGGGCATCCATTTGTCGCCTCTGTTCTTAAGTAGCAATCGGATCCAGCTTCCGCCAGCAACCATCTCTGCGTCAGCATGGCATGAATCCACCTAACTAAGACATCATCCACGCCATGCACTTTCGCAGCATCACATAGTTCCACGAAGGGCGCGCAATCAAAGGCCCCTTCAATGTCCACAAACACCCCCAACGCATACTCACCATTGGAGATCGCTCCCTCAACTCTGGCCACCAAAGAATGAAGGGCCGACTCGCATGATTTTCCTCGCTGGTACGCATGTTGCTCATCATTCAAAGGGTTAAACCTAAGCGCCGTAGTACGTATGTGTCGTTCGACAAGTCTCTCTAGGCATTTCAACATAAACGAAGTTAAGCTGATCGGCCTAAAGTTCCTTGGATCGGAATAGTCATCTCTCCCCGGTTTAGGTATAAAAACTACCTTAACCTCTCGCCAAGGTGACGGAACATACCCCAAGGAAAGGCATGCCCAGAAGATTTCTCTCAGGTCTGCCCCCAAGTGGTCAATTCCCTCCCTAAGCATAACCGGATAGATACCATCCAGGCCCGGCGATTTGAAGTTCTCAAAAGACATGATTGCATCCCTGACCTTTTCACTAGTGACCACAGATCTAGTTGTGTACCAGCACTTCCTACTGCTGCGAAGAGCAGGGATTTCGGTCACAGGCGCATTTGCCTTCTGCGACTCAATCACCGGGGCTCCCGGGAAGTGAGTCCCAAGTAAAGTCTGCAAAGACTCCTTTTTGGACTTGGTAATCCGAGCATCGAGAAACCATCCGAGCGTTTTAGAGAGTCTAGCTTAGCTGATTGATCCTTCTCTAGGACTTTGCAAAGCCTAGACGTCTCCCGTGCGCCTTCCAGTCTTTCACAGTAAGATCTAAATGATTCCCTCTTAGAGGTCCTCACCAGCTTCTTATACGTTCTCTGCGAAGATCTGTAGGCGATCCAGTCATCCTCATTGTTGCTCTTACAAGCTCTGTTGAGAATTTTCCTGGTACTTTTCCTTAGCTTCTGTAGTTCCCGATTCCACCAGGGAACCGTCTTGCCACATCTGCTCTTACTGATCGGGCAGGCCTCTTCATAGCTACTCATTAGGTCTCTATTCAGAGTGCTCAACCGGGATTCTATTGACTTTGGCGATCTTATCCTACCACTAGGACGCGCTTTGTCTGCAAGAAGCCGGTTGAACGTAGGCCAATCAGTGTTTCTTGGGTTTCTTCTTTCCACCACGGGTGTTAGATCCGTGGCTAAAGAGAACACCAAGTAGCGATGATCAGAGAGTGAATCCTCATCTGATACATTCCATCCAGTCATTGATCCAACTATTCCAGCTGAACATAGCGATACATCAATGACCGCCCTTCTGTTTGGGGTGACAAATGTGGGAGTAGTCCCAGTGTTTAAAATCATCAGCCCGGCAGAAGTTATAAAATCAAAGAGACTTTTACCCCTGGCGTTACATTTGTTGCTACCCCAGCTGGTATGCTGGGAGTTGGCATCGCAGCCCACCACAAGTTCAAGTCTCTCCGATTCAGCGTACAAAACCAGGTCCTTTAACTCCTGTATCGGCGGCGGGAGTAAGGAGTCAAAGGGAAAGTAAGCTGAGGCAACTATCGTGCGCTTAAGCCTACCATTTTCTCGGTGTTGTACGACGACCGCTGACAGGTCCGGGCTTGAAATCTGTCTGAGCATGGTGGCATCAAGCAGATTGGAAGCCAGAACACAAGTCCTCGGCCGTATTGACCTTTCATCATAAAAGATCTTGGCCCCCGTGGTTGGACTAAGTCCGTAGATCCTACCGCCTCGAACCCACGGTTCCTGTACAAGTGCAATGTAGGGGGAGGCTTGCAGTTTTGTCAATTTTTCGCTCAAAAGATAGGACGAAGCCTTGGCACGCCGCAAGTTGATCTGGACAAATCTTATACCTTCAGGCACAGAAACGTCCGGAGTTTAAATCTTTGGATCCCTTTGCAGGGACCCTTAGATAATGTCCGCGTGACCAGTGAAAGAAACTCTATGGGAGAGAATTTCCACTGGATCTCTGCGTTTTGCTCTGGCGATCTGTCCATAGACAGTCACAAAAGCTCGTGCCTCACCACTTCCTGATTTGGTTAAATTTAACCGCATACAAGAAGTAGCTCAGCACCATCCGGTACCTGTCTCTTAGCATCGAGAAACTTCTCTGGTCAAGTACGATCACCAGGTTGAAACCATCTTCACCTGTGGTGGGATTCTTCCTGGGATTCATGTACTTGATGATCCAGTGTTTCGCATCGATGCCCGGATTCAGTTTGCCGAACATGCCAGTGATGTCACCTGCACTCTTGCGAGGACCAGGGATCCAACAACTGACATAATAGGGTTTGGCCAGGTCGGAGTCCAAAATGGTAAATTTGGGCCGACTGCCAGTACCCAATTTAAGAACGATCTGTGTGAGCCACTCCTTAGATGTTTGATTGGAGCAGGCGACTTGGAGGTGACCATCCACAAACTTCGCTTGCGTGAAGTTGTAAACTGGTCCCGACTCCGCTATCTCTCGCCACAGTTCGTTCTTAAGGATAGCGCACTGACCTTCGGTCAGTTTGCCACCCTTGCCAGACACACCTATCACAACAACCAGCGAAGAAGACGCAGCTTCTGCATACGTTCTCCTCCCTACCCTTGTGGAAGGTGTGTTTGTGCCAGAAGGGCCAGCCTCTGCAAGATCTCTCTCGCAGATTTTGACACCTTTCGGCACCTTGCGCTCAGAGATGCAGGTATCCGCTTTCGCCTCAACCTTGCGTCTCTTTCGTGCGCCGCCGCTGGCAGATTTGGCCTCTGTGCTGGCCGGCTGGGAGATCTTCGGTGTGACCGGTCCCTCCTTACCTTTCAGCGTCGTCGCTGAATCCCGATTTGCATCAGGAATCATCGATTTCTTGAACAGAGTCCTCTTCTGTCGACGGCTAAGAGCTTTCCCTGGTTCACGAAGTCCAGTCGGCGTAGCTTTGCATCCAGCCGCCGGTCCAGAACATTTCTGCTCCGAACATGCGACCTTAGCATCACCAGCCAACCTTTCTTTCGCTACCCCGGGTCGGCTCAGAGGTTTCGCTGCCTGACGTCCAGTCTCCAGGGAAACACCTGCAGTTAATACTGCATTTGTCTCTCCGTCAGCCTTCGGCGGCAGCTTGCCCCTTTTGCGCAGTCTCCTACGTTGTCTGCGACTGAGAGCCTCCACAGGTTTCCAGAGTTCAGAGGAATGAGCACTCTTACTATCTGTACTTCCAGCGGGCGTCTCATTTGCACTAGTCGGAGTTACCTCCTCTAATGCATCCCTTCTCCTCTTATGTGAGGATTCGGGAAGAAACATCTTTACCCCTGGTACGGCCGTAGTCGGACTTCCAGCTGGTGCTGTACTCGCCTTTCCGGAGCCTGTGATCAGGGGGGATGCTATCAGCAAGTCCGAAAACTTGCTGGCCATGGAGTCTTCCACGATGGTAACCTGTGAGCTTCCACTGCAACCAGGGTCCTCCATTGCAGTCAAACATGAGGTTGGGGCCTGCAGAATCCGAGCCCCTGCCGTGCTGAGCACGGGTGGATTTCCAGACTCAGTCTGGCTGCCACCTGCAGAGATAAAATCCTTGGGATTCATCCTCATGCTTACTACAGCCATCAGGCTGCAAATATACGCATTTTACTGAGGATAGAGTTACCTCGTTACCTCAAACCCTCCTCCTTTCTCCGGGCTTGGGACCGGCATATCACAAGTTAGACTTGTGAGCGGCGGAGTTATTGATATGTATTAATATTATATGTATTTATATTGATATGTATCAATATTGTTATGTATTTATATTGATATGTATTAATATTACATGTATGTATATGGACATGTATTTATATTGATATGTATTAATATTATATGTATTTATATTGATATGTATCAATATTGTTATGTATTTATATTGATATGTATTAATATTACATGTATGTATATGGACATGTATTTATATTGATATGTATTAATATTATATGTATTTATATTGATATGTATCTATATTGTTATGTATTTATATTGATATGTATTAATATTATATGTATGTATATGGACATGTTTATATATTGATATGTATTTATATTGATATGTGTTTATATTGATATGTGTTTATATTGATATGTATTTGTATTTACATAAACATTTGCGTTAGTAAGCCCGTAGTCTATCATGCTTGGTACTAAAGTTATTGTTGTTGTGCATGCTGTTGTCTCTGTTTCCATCCTGATACAAGAGGCTTTTCATAAAATTCAAACACGCTGTTGCCGTGAGAGCAAAAATATTAAATAAAAATATTGATTCGATTGACTTTCGGTCCCTCTGTTGCTTTTGCCGAAATGAAATCATCACAGTGCAATAAGTGAGTAGTCAAACTCCAATGAGCCGGATATTCTCTGAAATAAATACGTATGTTCACCTTGTTAATATAAACATAACTCTTGCTTATAGATGAACAATATCAAGCTTTGGTGGTGGCACCTGTGATGACTTGGAAAATGCAATCGGACAGGCTCTTTGGAGTTGGAAACAAACTCCGAATTGGAACCGCAGCTGCAGGATCTGCACATCATGCGTGTACGTATCCAATAAGAGCTCGGTTGAGGCGTAGTTGAAGCGATTCAATGATTCTTCTGTCGCTTTTGTTAATCACGGAATCGGACAGTATTGAGCCCCGTGTTGGCGGAGGTGTAAGCCGAGTACAATTAATGAGTAATCACATCTGAATAAGCCTGATAATTTCTGAATTGTCTATTGGTTGTTAATGTTAAGATTAATGATAATTATTGATATGTATTTATATTGAAATGTATTAACATTGATATGTATATATATCGATATATATTTATATTGATATGTATCTATATTGTTATGTATTTATATTGATATGTATTAATATTATATGTATGCATATGGACATGTATTTATATTGATATGTATTAATATTATATGTATTTATATTGATATGTATCAATATTGTTATGTATTTATATTGATATGTATTAATATTACATGTATGTATATGGACATGTATTTATATTGATATGTATTAATATTATATGTATTTATATTGATATGTATCAATATTGTTATGTATTTATATTGATATGTATTAATATTACATGTATGTATATGGACATGTATTTATATTGATAAGTATTAATATTATATGTATTTATATTGATATGTATCAATATTGTTATGTATTTATATTGATATGTATTAATATTACATGTATGTATATGGACATGTATTTATATTGATATGTATTAATATTATATGTATTTATATTGATATGTATCAATATTGTTATGTATTTATATTGATATGTATTAATATTATATGTATGTATATGGACATGTATTTATATTGATATTTATTAATATTATATGTATTTATATTGATATGTATCAATATTGTTATGTATTTATATTGATATGTATTAATATTATATGTATGTTTATGGACATGTATTTATATTGATATGTATAAATATTACACGTATTTATATTGATATGTATCAATATTGTTATGTATTTATATTGATATGTATTAATATTACATGTATGTATATGGACATGTATTTATATTGATATGTATTAATATTATATGTATTTATATTGATATGTATCAATATTGTTATGTATTTATATTGATATGTATTAATATTACATGTATGTATATGGACATGTATTTATATTGATATGTATTAATATTATATGTATTTATATTGATATGTATCAATATTGTTATGTATTTATATTGATATGTATTAAAATTATATGTATATATATGGACATGTATTTATATTGATATGTATTAATATTATATGTATTTATATTGATATGTATCAATATTGTTATGTATTTTTATTGATATGTATTAATATTACATGTATGTATATGGACATGTATTTATATTGATATGTATTAATATTATATGTATTTATATTGATATGTATCAATATTGTTATGTATTTATATTGATATGTATTAAAATTACATGTATGTATATGGACATGTATTTATATTGATATGTATTAATATTATATGTATTTATATTGATATGTATCAATATTGTTATGTATTTATATTGATATGTATTAATATTACATGTATGTATATGGACATGTATTTATATTGATATGTATTAATATTATATGTATTTATATTGATATGTATCAATATTGTTATGTATTTATATTGATATGTATTAATATTACATGTATGTATATGGACATGTATTTATATTGATATGTATTAATATTATATGTATTTATATTGATATGTATCTATATTGTTATGTATTTATATTGATATGTATTAATATTATATGTATGTATATGGACATGTTTATATATTGATATGTATTTATATTGATATGTGTTTATATTGATATGTGTTTATATTGATATGTATTTGTATTTACATAAACATTTGCGTTAGTAAGCCCGTAGTCTATCATGCTTGGTACTAAAGTTATTGTTGTTGTGCATGCTGTTGTCTCTGTTTCCATCCTGATACAAGAGGCTTTTCATAAAATTCAAACACGCTGTTGCCGTGAGAGCAAAAATATTAAATAAAAATATTGATTCGATTGACTTTCGGTCCCTCTGTTGCTTTTGCCGAAATGAAATCATCACAGTGCAATAAGTGAGTAGTCAAACTCCAATGAGCCGGATATTCTCTGAAATAAATACGTATGTTCACCTTGTTAATATAAACATAACTCTTGCTTATAGATGAACAATATCAAGCTTTGGTGGTGGCACCTGTGATGACTTGGAAAATGCAATCGGACAGGCTCTTTGGAGTTGGAAACAAACTCCGAATTGGAACCGCAGCTGCAGGATCTGCACATCATGCGTGTACGTATCCAATAAGAGCTCGGTTGCGGCGTAGTTGAAGCGATTCAATGATTCTTCTGTCGCTTTTGTTAATCACGGAATCGGACAGTATTGAGCCCCGTGTTGGCGGAGGTGTAAGCCGAGTACAATTAATGAGTAATCACATCTGAATAAGCCTGATAATTTCTGAATTGTCTATTGGTTGTTAATGTTAAGATTAATGATAATTATTCATATGTATTTATATTGAAATGTATTAACATTGATATGTATATATATCGATATATATTTATATTGATATGTATCTATATTGTTATGTATTTATATTGATATGTATTAATATTATATGTATGCATATGGACATGTATTTATATTGATATGTATTAATATTATATGTATTTATGTTGATATGTATCTATATTGTTATGTATTTATACTGATGTGTATTAATATTATATGTTTGTATATGGACATGTATTTATATTGATATGTATTAATATTATATGTATTTATATTGACATGTATCTATATTGTTATATATTTATATTGATATGTATTAATATTATATGTATGCATATGGACATGTATTTATATTGATATGTATTAATATTATATGTATTTATATTGATATGTATCAATATTGTTATGTATTTATATTGATATGTATTAATATTACATGTATGTATATGGACATGTATTTATATTGATATGTATTAATATTATATGTATTTATATTGATATGTATCAATATTGTTATGTATTTATATTGATATGTATTAATATTACATGTATGTATATGGACATGTATTTATATTGATATGTATTAATATTATATGTATTTATATTGATATGTATCAATATTGTTATGTATTTATATTGATATGTATTAATATTATATGTATGTATATGGACATGTATTTATATTGATATTTATTAATATTATATGTATTTATATTGATATGTATTAATATTATATGTATGCATATGGACATGTATTTATATTGATATGTATTAATATTATATGTATTTATATTGATATGTATCAATATTGTTATGTATTTATATTGATATGTATTAATATTACATGTATGTATATGGACATGTATTTATATTGATATGTATTAATATTATATGTATTTATATTGATATGTATCAATATTGTTATGTATTTATATTGATATGTATTAATATGACATGTATGTATATGGACATGTATTTATATTGATATGTATTAATATTATATGTATTTATATTGATATGTATCAACATTGTTATGTATTTATATTGATATGTATTAATATTACATGTATGTATATGGACATGTATTTACATTGATATGTATTAATATTATATGTATTTATATTGATATGTATCAATATTGTTATGTATTTATATTGATATGTATTAATATTACTTGTATGTATATCGACATGTATTTATATTGATATGTATTAATATTATATGTATTTATATTGATATGTATCTATATTGTTATGTATTTATATTGATATGTATTAATATTACATGTATGTATATGGACATGTATTTATATTGATATGTATTAATATTATATGTATTTATATTGATATGTATCTATATTGTTATGTATTTATATTGATATGTATTAATATTACATGTATGTATATGGACATGTATTTATATTGATATGTATTAATATTATATGTATTTATATTGATCTGTATCAATATTGTTATGTATTTATATTGATATGTATTAATACTACATGTATGTATATGGACATGTATTTATATTGATATGTATTAATATTATATGTATTTATATTGATATGTATCAATATTGTTATGTATTTATATTGATATGTATTAATATTACATGTATGTATATGGACATGTATTTATATTGATATGTATTAATATTATATGTATTTATATTGATATGTATGTATATTGTTATGTATTTATATTGATATGTATTAATATTACATGTATGTATATGGACATGTATTTATATTGATATGTATTAATATTATATGTATTTATATTGATATGTATCAATATTGTTATTTATTTATATTGATATGTATTAATATTACATGTATGTATATGGACATGTATTTATATTGATATGTATTAATATTATATGTATTTATATTGATATGTATCAATATTGTTATGTATTTATATTGATATGTATTAATATTACATGTATGTATATGGACATGTATTTATATTGATATGTATTAATATTATATGTATTTATATTGATATGTATCAATATTGTTATGTATTTATATTGATATGTATTAATATTAAATGTATGTATATGGACATGTATTTATATTGATATGTTTTAATATTATATGTATTTATATTGATATGTATCAATATTGTTATGTATTTATATTGATATGTATTAATATTATATGTATGTATATGGACATGTATTTATATTGATATGTATTAATATTATATGTATTTATATTGATATGTATCAATATTGTTATGTATTTATATTGATATGTATTAATATTACATGTATGTATATGGACATGTATTTATATTGATATGTATTAATATTATATGTATTTATATTGATATGTATTAATATTATATGTATTTATATTGATATGTATCAATATTGTTATGTATTTATATTGATATGTATTAATATTATATGTTTGCATATGGACATGTATTTATATTGATATGTATTAATATTATATGTATTTATATTGATATGTATCAATATTGTTATGTATTTATATTGATATGTATTAATATTACATGTATGTATATGGACATGTATTTATATTGATATGTATTAATATTATATGTATTTATATTGATATGTATCAATATTGTTATGTATTTATATTGATATGTATTAATATGACATGTATGTATATGGACATGTATTTATATTGATATGTATTAATATTACATGTATGTATATGGACATGTATTTATATTGATATGTATTAATATTATATGTATTTATATTGATATGTATCAATATTGTTATGTATTTATATTGATATGTATTAATATTACATGTATGTATATGGACATGTATTTATATTGATATGTATTAATATTATATGTATTTATATTGATATGTATGTATATTGTTATGTATTTATATTGATATGTATTAATATTACATGTATGTATATGGACATGTATTTATATTGATATGTATTAATATTATATGTATTTATATTGATATGTATCAATATTGTTATTTATTTATATTGATATGTATTAATATTACATGTATGTATATGGACATGTATTTATATTGATATGTATTAATATTATATGTATTTATATTGATATGTATCAATATTGTTATGTATTTATATTGATATGTATTAATATTACATGTATGTATATGGACATGTATTTATATTGATATGTATTAATATTATATGTATTTATATTGATATGTATCAATATTGTTATGTATTTATATTGATATGTATTAATATTAAATGTATGTATATGGACATGTATTTATATTGATATGTATTAATATTATATGTATTTATATTGATATGTATCAATATTGTTATGTATTTATATTGATATGTATTAATATTATATGTATGTATATGGACATGTATTTATATTGATATGTATTAATATTATATGTATTTATATTGATATGTATCAATATTGTTATGTATTTATATTGATATGTATTAATATTACATGTATGTATATGGACATGTATTTATATTGATATGTATTAAAATTATATGTATTTATATTGATATGTATCAATATTGTTATGTATTTATATTGATATGTATTAATATGACATATATGTATATGGACATGTATTTATATCGATATGTATTAATATTATATGTATTTATATTGATATGTATCAATATTGTTATGTATTTATATTGATATGTATTAATATTACATGTTTGTATATGGACATGTATTTATATTGATATGTATTAATATTATATGTATTTATATTGATATGTATTAATATTATATGTATTTATATTGATATGTATCAATATTGTTATGTATTTATATTGATATGTATTAATATTATATGTTTGCATATGGACATGTATTTATATTGATATGTATTAATATTATATGTATTTATATTGATATGTATCAATATTGTTATGTATTTATATTGATATGTATTAATATTACATGTATGTATATGGACATGTATTTATATTGATATGTATTAATATTATATGTATTTATATTGATATGTATCAATATTGTTATGTATTTATATTGATATGTATTAATATGACATGTATGTATATGGACATGTATTTATATTGATATGTATTAATATTATATGTATTTATATTGATATGTATCAACATTGTTATGTATTTATATTGATATGTATTAATATTACATGTATGTATATGGACATGTATTTACATTGATATGTATTAATATTATATGTATTTATATTGATATGTATCAATATTGTTATGTATTTATATTGATATGTATTAATATTACTTGTATGTATATCGACATGTATTTATATTGATATGTATTAATATTATATGTATTTATATTGATATGTATCTATATTGTTATGTATTTATATTGATATGTATTAATACTACATGTATGTATATGGACATGTATTTATATTGATATGTATTAATATTATATGTATTTATATTGATATGTATCAATATTGTTATGTATTTATATTGATATGTATTAATATTACATGTATGTATATGGACATGTATTTATATTGATATGTATTAATATTATATGTATTTATATTGATATGTATGTATATTGTTATGTATTTATATTGATATGTATTAATATTACATGTATGTATATGGACATGTATTTATATTGATATGTATTAATATTATATGTATTTATATTGATATGTATCAATATTGTTATTTATTTATATTGATATGTATTAATATTACATGTATGTATATGGACATGTATTTATATTGATATGTATTAATATTATATGTATTTATATTGATATGTATCAATATTGTTATGTATTTATATTGATATGTATTAATATTACATGTATGTATATGGACATGTATTTATATTGATATGTATTAATATTATATGTATTTATATTGATATGTATCAATATTGTTATGTATTTATATTGATATGTATTAATATTAAATGTATGTATATGGACATGTATTTATATTGATATGTATTAATATTATATGTATTTATATTGATATGTATCAATATTGTTATGTATTTATATTGATATGTATTAATATTATATGTATGTATATGGACATGTATTTATATTGATATGTATTAATATTATATGTATTTATATTGATATGTATCAATATTGTTATGTATTTATATTGATATGTATTAATATTACATGTATGTATATGGACATGTATTTATATTGATATGTATTAATATTATATGTATTTATATTGATATGTATCAATATTGTTATGTATTTATATTGATATGTATTAATATGACATATATGTATATGGACATGTATTTATATCGATATGTATTAATATTATATGTATTTATATTGATATGTATCAATATTGTTATGTATTTATATTGATATGTATTAATATTACATGTTTGTATATGGACATGTATTTACATTGATATGTATTAATATTATATGTATTTATATTGATATGTATCAATATTGTTATATATTTATATTGATATGTATTAATATTACTTGTATGTATATGGACATGTATTTATATTGATATGTATTAATATTATATGTATTTATATTGATATGTATCAATATTGTTATGTATTTATATTGATATGTATTAATATTATATGTATATATATGGACATGTATTTATATTGATATGTATTAATATTATATGTATTTATATTGATATGTATCAATATTGTTATGTATTTTTATTGATATGTATTAATATTACATGTATGTATATGGACATGTATTTATATTGATATGTATTAATATTATATGTATTTATATTGATATGTATCAATATTGTTATGTATTTATATTGATATGTATTAAAATTACATGTATGTATATGGACATGTATTTATATTGATATGTATTAATATTATATGTATTTATATTGATATGTATCAATATTGTTATGTATTTATATTGATATGTATTAATATTACATGTATGTATATGGACATGTATTTATATTGATATGTATTAATATTATATGTATTTATATTGATATGTATCTATATTGTTATGTATTTATATTGATATGTATTAATATTACATGTAGGTATATGGACATGTATTTATATTGATATGTATTAATATTATATGTATTTATATTGATATGTATCAATATTGTTATGTATTTATATTGATATGTATTAATATTACATGTATGTATATGGACATGTATTTATATTGATATGTATTAATATTATATGTATTTATATTGATATGTATCAATATTGTTATGTATTTATATTGATATGTATTAATATGACATATATGTATATGGACATGTATTTATATCGATATGTATTAATATTATATGTATTTATATTGATATGTATCAATATTGTTATGTATTTATATTGATATGTATTAATATTACATGTTTGTATATGGACATGTATTTACATTGATATGTATTAATATTATATGTATTTATATTGATATGTATCAATATTGTTATGTATTTATATTGATATGTATTAATATTACTTGTATGTATATGGACATGTATTTATATTGATATGTATTAATATTATATGTATTTATATTGATATGTATCAATATTGTTATGTATTTATATTGATATGTATTAATATTATATGTATATATATGGACATGTATTTATATTGATATGTATTAATATTATATGTATTTATATTGATATGTATCAATATTGTTATGTATTTTTATTGATATGTATTAATATTACATGTATGTATATGGACATGTATTTATATTGATATGTATTAATATTATATGTATTTATATTGATATGTATCAATATTGTTATGTATTTATATTGATATGTATTAAAATTACATGTATGTATATGGACATGTATTTATATTGATATGTATTAATATTATATGTATTTATATTGATATGTATCAATATTGTTATGTATTTATATTGATATGTATTAATATTACATGTATGTATATGGACATGTATTTATATTGATATGTATTAATATTATATGTATTTATATTGATATGTATCTATATTGTTATGTATTTATATTGATATGTATTAATATTACATGTAGGTATATGGACATGTATTTATATTGATATGTATTAATATTATATGTATTTATATTGATATGTATCAATATTGTTATGTATTTATATTGATATGTATTAATATTACATGTATGTATATGGACATGTATTTATATTGATATGTATTAATATTATATGTATTTATATTGATATGTATCAATATTGTTATGTATTTATATTGATATGTATTAATATTATATGTATATATATGGACATGTATTTATATTGATATGTATTAATATTATATGTATTTATATTGATATGTATCAATATTGTTATGTATTTTTATTGATATGTATTAATATTACATGTATGTATATGGACATGTATTTATATTGATATGTATTAATATTATATGTATTTATATTGATATGTATCAATATTGTTATGTATTTATATTGATATGTATTAATATTACATGTATGTATATGGACATGTATTTATATTGATATGTATTAATATTATATGTATTTATATTGATATGTATCAATATTGTTATGTATTTATATTGATATGTATTAATATTACATGTATGTATATGGACATGTATTTATATTGATATGTATTAATATTATATGTATTTATATTGATATGTATCAATATTGTGATGTATTTATATTGATATGTATTAATATTACATGTATGTATATGGACATGTATTTATATTGATATGTATTAATATTATATGTATTTATATTGATATGTATCTATATTGTTATGTATTTATATTGATATGTATTAATATTATATGTATGTATATGGACATGTGTATATATTGATATGTATTTATATTGATATGTGTTTATATTGATATGTATTTGTATTTACATAAACATTTGCGTTAGTAAGCCCGTAGTCTATCATGCTTGGTACTAAAGTTATTTTTGTTGTGCATGCTGTTGTCTCTGTTTCCATCCTGATACAAGAGGCTTTTCATAAAATTCAAACACGCTGTTGCCGTGAGAGCAAAAATATTAAATAAAAGTATTGATTCGATTGACTTTCGGTCCCTCTATTGCTTTTGCCGAAATGAAATCATCACAGTGCAATAAGTGAGTAGTCAAACTCCAATGAGCCGGATATTCTCTGAAATAAATACGTATGTTCACCTTGTTAATATAAACATAACTCTTGCTTATAGATGAACAATATCAAGCTTTGGTGGTGGCACCTGTGATGACTTGGAAAATGCAATCGGACAGGCTCTTTGGAGTTGGAAACAAACTCCGAATTGGAACCGCAGCTGCAGGATCTGCACATCATGCGTGTACGTATCCAATAAGAGCTCGGTTGAGGCGTAGTTGAAGCGATTCAATGATTCTTCTGTCGCTTTTGTTAATCACGGAATCGGACAGTATTGAGCCCCGTGTTGGCGGAGGTGTAAGCCGAGTACAATTAATGAGTAATCACATCTGAATAAGCCTGATAATTTCTGAATTGTCTATTGGTTGTTAATGTTAAGATTAATGATAATTATTGATATGTATTTATATTGAAATGTATTAACATTGATATGTATATATATCGATATATATTTATATTGATATGTATCTATATTGTTATGTATTTATATTGATATGTATTAATATTATATGTATGCATATGGACATGTATTTATATTGATATGTATTAATATTATATGTATTTATGTTGATATGTATCTATATTGTTATGTATTTATATTGATGTGTATTAATATTATATGTTTGTATATGGACATGTATTTATATTGATATGTAATAATATTATATGTATTTATATTGATATGTATCTATATTGTTATATATTTATATTGATATGTATTAATATTATATGTATGCATATGGACATGTATTAATATTGATATGTATTAATATTATATGTATTTATATTGATATGTATCAATATTGTTATGTATTTATATTAATATGTATTAATATTACATGTATGTATATGGACATGTATTTACATTGATATGTATTAATATTATATGTATTTATATTGATATGTATCAATATTGTTATGTATTTATATTGATATGTATTAATATTACTTGTATGTATATGGACATGTATTTATATTGATATGTATTAATATTGTATGTATGTATATTGATATGTATCTATATTGTTATGTATTTATATTGATATGTATTAATATAACATGTATGTATATGGACATGTATTTATATTGATATGTATTAATATTATATGTATTTATATTGATATGTATCAATATTGTTATGTATTTATATTGATATGTATTAATATTACATGTATGTATATGGACATGTATTTATATTGATATGTATTAATATTATATGTATTTATATTGATATGTATCTATATTGTTATGTATTTATATTGATATGTATTAATATTACATGTATGTATATGGACATTTATTTATATTGATATGTATTAATATTATATGTATTTATATTGATATGTATCTATATTGTTATGTATTTATATTGATATGTATTAATATTACATGTATGTATATGGACATGTATTTATATTGATATGTATTAATATTATATGTATTTATATTGATATGTATCTATATTGTTATGTATTTATATTGATATGTATTAATATTACATGTATGTATATGGACATTTATTTATATTGATATGTATTAATATTATATGTATTTATATTGATATGTATCTATATTGGTATGTATTTATATTGATATGTATTAATATTACATGTATGTATATGGACATGTATTTATATTGATATGTATTAATATTATATGTATTTATATTGATATGTATCAATATTGTTATGTATTTATATTGATATGTATTAATATTACATGTATGTATATGGACATGTATTTATATTGATATGTATTAATATTATATGTATTTATATTGATATGTATGTATATTGTTATGTATTTATATTGATATGTATTAATATTACATGTATGTATATGGACATATATTTATATTGATATGTATTAATATTATATGTATTTATATTGATATGTATCAATATTGTTATGTATTTATATTGATATGTATTAATTTTAAATGTATGTATATGGACATGTATATATATTGATATGTATTAATATTATATGTATTTATATTGATATGTATCAATAGTGTTATGTATTTATATTGATATGTATTAATATTATATGTATGTATATGGACATGTATTTATATTGATATGTATTAATATTTTATGTATTTATATTGATATGTATCAATATTGTTATGTATTTATATTGATATGTATTAATATTACATGTATGTATATGGACATGTATTTATATTGATATGTATTAATATTATATGTATTTATATTGATATGTATCAATATTGTTATGTATTTATATTGATATGTATTAATATTACATGTATGTATATGGACATGTATTTATATTGATATGTATTAATATTATATGTATTTATATTGATATGTATCAATATTGTTATGTATTTATATTGATATGTATTAATTTTACATGTATGTATATGGACATGTATTTATATTGATATGTATAAATATTATATGTATTTATATTGATATGTATCAATATTGTTATGTATTTATATTGATATGTATTAATATTATATGCATGTATATGGACATGTATTTATATTGATATGTATTAATATTATATGTATTTATATTGATATGTATCAATATTGTTATGTATTTATATTGATATGTATTAATATTACATGTATGTATATGGACATGTATTTATATTGATATGTATTAATATTATATGTATTTATATTGATATGTATCAATATTGTTATGTATTTATATTGATATATATTAATATTATATGTATGTATATGGACATGTATTTATATTGATATGTATTAATATTATATGTATTTATATTGATATGTATCAATATTGTTATGTATTTATATTGAGATGTATTAATATTACATGTATGTATAAGGACATGTATTTATATTGATATGTATTAATATTATATGTATTTATATTGATATGTATCAATATTGTTATGTATTTATATTGATATGTATTAATATTATATGTATGTATATGGACATGTATTTATATTGATATGTATTAATATTTTATGTATTTGTATTGATATGTATCAATATTGTTATGTATTTATATTGATATGTATATATATTATATGTATGTATATGGACATGTATTTATATTGATATGTATTAATATAATATGTATTTATATTGATATGTATCAATATTGTTATGTATTTATATTGATATGTATTAATATGACATATATGTATATGGACATGTATTTATATTGATATGTATTAATATTGTATGTATTTATATTGATATGTATCAATATTGTTATGTATTTATATTGATATGTATTAATATTACATATATGTATATGGACATGTATTTACATTGATATTTATTAATATTATATGTATTTATATTGATATGTATCAATATTGTTATGTATTTATATTGATATGTATTAATATTACTTGTATGTATATGGACATGTATTTATATTGATATGTATTAATATTATATGTATTTATATTGATATGTATATATATTGTTATGTATTTATATTGATATGTATTAATATTACATGTATGTATATGGACATGTATTTATATTGATATGTATTAATATTATATGTATTTATATTGATATGTATCAATATTGTTATGTATTTATATTGATATGTATTAATATGACATGTATGTATATGGACATGTATTTATATTGATATGTATTAATATTGTATGTATTTATATTGATATGTATCAATATTGTTATGTATTTATATTGATATGTATTAATATTACATGTATGTATATGGACATGTATTTACATTGATATTTATTAATATTATATGTATTTATATTGATATGTATCAATATTGTTATGTATTTATATTGATATGTATTAATATTACTTGTATGTATATGGACATGTATTTATATTGATATGTATTAATATTATATGTATTTATATTGATATGTATATATATTGTTATGTATTTATATTGATATGTATTAATATTACATGTATGTATATGGACATGTATTTATATTGATATGTATTAATATTATATGTATTTATATTGATATGTATCAATATTGTTATGTATTTATATTGATATGTATTAATATTACATGTTTGTATATGGACATGTATTTACATTGATATTTATTAATATTATATGTATTTATATTGATATGTATCAATATTGTTATGTATTTATATTGATATGTATTAATATTACTTGTATGTATATGGACATGTATTTATATTGATATGTATTAATATTATATGTATTTATATTGATATGTATCTATATTGTTATGTATTTATATTGATATGTATTAATATTACATGTATGTATATGGACATGTATTTATATTGATATGTATTAATATTATATGTATTTATATTGATATGTATCAATATTGTTATGTATTTATATTGATATGTATTAATACTACATGTATGTATATGGGCATGTATTTATATTGATATGTATTAATATTATATGTATTTATATTGATATGTATCAATATTGTTATGTATTTATATTGATATGTATTAATATTACATGTATGTATATGGACATGTATTTATATTGATATGTATTAATATTATATGTATTTATATTGATATGTATCAATATTGTTATGTATTTATATTGATATGTATTAATATTACCTGTATGTATATGGACATGTATTTATATTGATATGTATTAATATTATATGTATTTATATTGATATGTATCAATATTGTTATGTATTTATATTGATATGTATTAATATTATATGTATGTATATGGACATGTATTTATATTGATATGTATTAATATTATATGTATTTATATTGATATGTATCAATATTGTTATGTATTTATATTGATATGTATTAATATTACATGTATGTATATGGACATGTATTTATATTGATATGTATTAATATTATATGTATTTATATTGATATGTATCAATATTGTTATGTATTTATATTGATATGTATTAATATTACCTGTATGTATATGGACATGTATTTATATTGATATGTATTAATATTATATGTATTTATATTGATATGTATCTATATTGTTATGTATTTGTATTGATATGTATTAATATTACATGTATGTATATGGACATGTATTTATATTGATATGTATTAATATTATATGTATTTATATTGATATGTATCAATATTGTTATGTATTTATATTGATATGTATTAATATAACATGTATGTATATGGGCATATATTTATATTGATATGTATTAATATTATATGTATTTATATTGATATGTATCAATATTGTTATGTATTTATATTGATATGTATTAATATTATATGTATGTATATGGACATGTATTTATATTGATATGTATTAATATTATATGTATTTATATTGATATGTATCAATATTGTTATGTATTTATATTGATATGTATTAATATTACATGTATGTATATGGACATGTATTTATATTGATATGTATTAATATTATATGTATTTATATTGATATGTATCAATATTGTTATGTATTTATATTGATATGTATTAATATTACATGTATGTATATGGACATGTATTTATATTGATATGTATTAATATTATATGTATTTATATTGATATGTATCAATATTGTTATGTATTTATATTGATATGTATTAATATTACTTGTATGTATATGGACATGTATTTATAATGATATGTATTAATATTATATGTATTTATATTGATATGTATCAATATTGTTATGTATTTATATTGATATGTATTAATATTACATGTTTGTATATGGACATGTATTTATATTGATATGTATTAATATTATATGTATTTATATTGATATGTATCAATATTGTTATGTATTTATATTGATATGTATTAATATTACATGTTTGTATATGGACATGTATTTACATTGATATTTATTAATATTATATGTATTTATATTGATATGTATCAATATTGTTATGTATTTATATTGATATGTATTAATATTACTTGTATGTATATGGACATGTATTTATATTGATATGTATTAATATTATATGTATTTATATTGATATGTATCTATATTGTTATGTATTTATATTGATATGTATTAATATTACATGTATGTATATGGACATGTATTTATATTGATATGTATTAATATTATATGTATTTATATTGATATGTATCAATATTGTTATGTATTTATATTGATATGTATTAATACTACATGTATGTATATGGGCATGTATTTATATTGATATGTATTAATATTATATGTATTTATATTGATATGTATCAATATTGTTATGTATTTATATTGATATGTATTAATATTACATGTATGTATATGGACATGTATTTATATTGATATGTATTAATATTATATGTATTTATATTGATATGTATCAATATTGTTATGTATTTATATTGATATGTATTAATATTACCTGTATGTATATGGACATGTATTTATATTGATATGTATTAATATTATATGTATTTATATTGATATGTATCAATATTGTTATGTATTTATATTGATATGTATTAATATTATATGTATGTATATGGACATGTATTTATATTGATATGTATTAATATTATATGTATTTATATTGATATGTATCAATATTGTTATGTATTTATATTGATATGTATTAATATTACATGTATGTATATGGACATGTATTTATATTGATATGTATTAATATTATATGTATTTATATTGATATGTATCAATATTGTTATGTATTTATATTGATATGTATTAATATTACCTGTATGTATATGGACATGTATTTATATTGATATGTATTAATATTATATGTATTTATATTGATATGTATCTATATTGTTATGTATTTGTATTGATATGTATTAATATTACATGTATGTATATGGACATGTATTTATATTGATATGTATTAATATTATATGTATTTATATTGATATGTATCAATATTGTTATGTATTTATATTGATATGTATTAATATAACATGTATGTATATGGGCATATATTTATATTGATATGTATTAATATTATATGTATTTATATTGATATGTATCAATATTGTTATGTATTTATATTGATATGTATTAATATTATATGTATGTATATGGACATGTATTTATATTGATATGTATTAATATTATATGTATTTATATTGATATGTATCAATATTGTTATGTATTTATATTGATATGTATTAATATTACATGTATGTATATGGACATGTATTTATATTGATATGTATTAATATTATATGTATTTATATTGATATGTATCAATATTGTTATGTATTTATATTGATATGTATTAATATTACATGTATGTATATGGACATGTATTTATATTGATATGTATTAATATTATATGTATTTATATTGATATGTATCTATATTGTTATGTATTTATATTGATATGTATTAATATTACATGTATGTATATGGACATGTATTTATATTGATATGTATTAATATTATATGTATTTATATTGATATGTATCAATATTGCTATGTATTTATATTGATATGTATTAATATTACATGTATGTATATGGACATGTATTTATATTGATATGTATTAATATTATATGTATTTATATTGATATGTATCAATATTGTTATGTATTTATATTGATATGTATTAATACTACATGTATGTATATGGGCATATATTTATATTGATATGTATTAATATTATATGTATTTATATTGATATGTATCAATATTGTTATGTATTTATATTGATATGTATTAATATTATATGTATTTATATTGATATGTATCAATATTGTTATGTATTTATATTGATATGTATTAATACTACATGTATGTATATGGGCATATATTTATATTGATATGTATTAATATTATATGTATTTATATTGATATGTATCAATATTGTTATGTATTTATATTGATATGTATTAATATTATATGTATGTATATGGACATGTATTTATATTGATATGTATTAATATTATATGTATTTATATTGATATGTATCAATATTGTTATGTATTTATATTGATATGTATTAATATTACATGTATGTATATGGACATGTATTTATATTGATATGTATTAATATTATATGTATTTATATTGATATGTATCAATATTGTTATGTATTTATATTGATATGTATTAATATTACATGTATGTATATGGACATGTATTTATATTGATATGTATTAATATTATATGTATTTATATTGATATGTATCTATATTGTTATGTATTTATATTGATATGTATTAATATTACATGTATGTATATGGACATGTATTTATATTGATATGTATTAATATTATATGTATTTATATTGATATGTATCAATATTGCTATGTATTTATATTGATATGTATTAATATTACATGTATGTATATGGACTTATATTTATATTGATATGTATTATTATTATATGTATTTATATTGATATGTTTCTATATTGTTATGTATTTATATTGATATGTGTTAATATTACATGTATGTATATGGACATGTATTTATATTGATATGTATTAATATTATATGTATTTATATTGATATGTATCAATATTGTTATGTATTTATATTGATATGTATTAATATTATATGTATGTATATGGACATGTATTTATATTGATATGTATTAATATTATATGTATTTATATTGATATGTATCAATATTGTTATGTATTTATATTGAAATGTATTAATATTACATGTATGTATATGGACATGTATATATATTGATATGTATTAATATTATATGTATTTATATTGATATGTATCAATAGTGTTATGTATTTATATTGATATGTATTAATATTACATGTATGTATATGGACATGTATTTATATTGATATGTATTAATATTATATGTATTTATATTGATATGTATCAATATTGTTATGTATTTATATTGATATGTATTAATATTATATGTATGTATATGGACATGTATTTATATTGATATGTATTAATATTATATGTATTTATATTGATATGTATCAATATTGTTATGTATTTATATTGATATGTATTAATATTATATGTATGTATATGGACATGTATTTATATTGATATGTATTAATATTATATATATTTATATTGATATGTATCAATATTGTTATGTATTTATATTGATATGTATTAATATTACATGTATGGATATGAACATGTATTTATATTGATATGTATTAATATTATATGTATTTATATTGATATGTATCAATATTGTTATGTATTTATATTGATATGTATTCATATTACATGTATGTATATGGACTTGTATTTACATTTATATGTATTAATATTATATGTATTTATATTGATATGTATCAATATTGTTATGTATTTATATTGATATGTATTAATATTACATGTATGTATATGGACATGTATTTATATTGATATGTATCTATATTGTTATGTATTTGTATTGATATGTATTAATATTACATGTATGTATATGGACATGTATTTATATTGATATGTATAAATATTATAAGTATTTATATTGATATGTATCTATATAGTTATGTATTTATATTGATATGTATTAATATTACATGTATGTATATGGACATGTATTTATATTGATATGTATTAATATTATATGTATTTATATTGATATGTATCAATATTGTTATGTATTTATATTGATATGTATTAATATTACATGTATGTATATGGACATGTATTTATATATGTATGTATTAATATTATATGTATTTATATTGATATGTATCTATATTGTTAGGTATTTATATTGATATGTATTAATATTATATTTATGTATATGGACATGTATTTATATTGATATGTATTAATATTATATGTATTTATATTGATATGTATCTATATTGTTATGTATTTATATTGATATGTATTAATATTACATGTATGTATATGGACATGTATTTATATTGATATGTATTAATATTATATGTATTTATATTGATATGTATCAATATTGTTATGTATTTATATTGATATGTATTAATATTACATGTATGTATATGGACATGTATTTATATTGATATGTATTAATATTATATGTATTTATATTGATATGTATCTATATTGTTAGGTATTTATATTGATATGTATTAATATTATATTTATGTATATGGACATGTATTTATATTGATATGTATTAATATTATATGTATTTATATTGATATGTATCTATATTGTTATGTTTTTATATTGATATGTATTAATATTACATGTATGTATATGGACATGTATTTATATTGATATGTATTAATATTATATGTATTTATATTGATATGTATCAATATTGTTTTGTATTTATATTGATATGTATTAATATTACATGTATGTATATGGACATGTATTTATATTGATATGTATTAATATTATATGTATTTATATTGATATGTATCTATATTGTTATGTATTTATATGGATATGTATTAATATTATATGTATGTATATGGACATGTATTTATATTGATATGTATTAATATTATATGTATTTATATTGATATGTATCTATATTGTTATGTATTTATATTGATATGTATTAATATTATATGTATGTATATGGACATGTATTTATATTGATATGTATTAATATTATATGTATTTATATTGATATGTATCAATATTGTTATGTATTTATATTGATATGTATTAATATTATATGTATGTATATGGACATGTATTTATATTGATATGTATTAATATTATATGTATTTATATTGGTATGTATCAATATTGTTATGTATTTATATTGATATGTATTAATATTATATGTATTTATATTGATATGTATCTATATTGTTATGTATTTATATTGATATGTATTAATATTATATGTATGTATATGGACATGTATTTATATTGATATGTATTAATATTATATGTATTTATATTGATATGTATCAATATTGTTATGTATTTATATTGATATGTATTAATATTACATGTATGTATATGGACATGTATTTATATTGATATGTATTAATATTATATGTATTTATATTGATATGTATCAATATTGTTATGTATTTATATTGATATGTATTAATAGTACATGTATGTATATGGACATGTATTTATATTGATATGTATTAATATTATATGTATTTATATTGATATGTATCAATATTGTTATGTATTTATATCGATATGTATTAATATTACATGTATGTATATGGACATGTATTTATATTGATATGTATTAATATTATTTGTATTTATATTGATATGTATCAATATTGTTATGTATTTATATTGATATGTATTAATATTAAATGTATGTATATGGACATGTATTTATATTGATATGTATTAATATTATATGTATTTATATTGATATGTATCAATACAGTTATGTATTTATATTGATATGTATTAATATTACATGTATGTATATGGACATGTATTTATATTGATATGTATTAATATTATATGTATTTACATTGATATGTATCAATATTGTTATGTATTTATATTGATATGTATTAATATTACATGTATGTATATGGACATGTATTTATATTGATATGTATTAATATTATATGTATTTATATTGATATGTATCTATATTGTTATGTATTTATATTGATATGTTTTAATATTACATGTATGTATATGGACATGTCAGTGGCGGCTCGTGACATTTAGAAACAGGGAGACAGTGAATTTAAGAATCATGCGAGCAAAGTCAAATAATATTACAACAATATAATATCGAATTCATATTGCGGGGCTTTGGGGTGAGGTAATGAAATATGATGTAAACTACGCTGTAGAAACATTTTATTTGACAGCAAAATCTTTTTTGCTCCCTTTTTGTAAAATATTGAAAGACATTGTCATCCAGCTGCGTTGATCGTCCAATTTCTTGAAAAATGTTTTTCAATACTTCGTAGCGATAGCTCCAATAATCGTGTTGACTCATGATATTTCAAAAACTAGTTTTAATTCTTTTCAACGCATTAAATGGCATCTCAATAATTACTGAAGCGGCCAGAATTGTTAAATTTATCTTTATTACGTATGATTAACTTATCTACATATAATAGTAACTTTTCATGATTATTTTATCAACGCACAGAACAAAATTTTGCTTTTAAGTTTTGTCGGCTGAAGAATAGACCATAAATGGACCGCACGCACTCAAACAAAGGTGAGGAAACATATTTTGAAAAGTTAGAGACTGAGTTATATCCATGAGGCTCAAAAGCTCATTTTGTGAAATTCATTTAGCCGCCGTTTTTGTCTAGCCAAATACATTACACACCTCAGCTTTATTGTGACCTCTAAATGGCAAGTCCAGACTTGATTAAAGTAAATAAACCTTTTTAGCGATTAATGTTTTAATTTCTTATTCATATCACATCCTTCATTCACCTGGATTTCGATTCGTTGAGTGAGCTTAATTACGTTTTATAGGGTGCCATTTAGATATTCTTAATAATTATTTTTTTATTTCAAAATAGTACTTACATTATTTGACAATTTTTAATAACATTCTATATTAAATGAACGCTTCACATTCCTATCGGCTCTACTGATTTTGAACTCTGGGGCTGGTTTGCTATTATTTTTAAATAATAACGTTCTGGATAAGTTTATTGACTGAATGGAATAACTTGTGAGTCATCATAAAATTCATTTTGAGTACTATTATTATATATACAATTGATTTACATGACAATAATTGAAATCAATAATAGCAAAATAGTTTATGCTTTCAAGAAAAATTCATTAATGCTATTTAAACTGCACGATAAAATACTTTGAACTTTAACATGCACTCGTTTTACACTGGCAGTAAACTAAATTCCACAGATCAAACAAAATAAATGTTTCCTCAAAACATAAAACAAATAATTTCTTTGGGTTCTTTCGGAAATGTCTATATAATAATATTCATTCTCTTCATATATCAATTATTTACTGTTCTATTCGGCAGTTTGTAAATGTTTCATTAATTGAATACAAAGCATTGACGAAATACAAATGCAAAGCACTTCAGAATTATTAATTTCGATAGTTCTTAATTTGTCCATTACTTTCCTCCTTTGCCCTAAAATAATTACCCATGTCAAACAACAACACAGCACGTATATCGCTGCTTTTGAGGCTTGCCTCTTCAAATACGCTATTACGATATTGAAAACTCGAAAATTTGAGCATTCATGAATGACGGGAAAATACAAACTACAACTTTTTCATTGATAAAAATGCAATAGATGAGGCAGATGCGAATCTGCCTCATTTTCTTTTCTCTACCTTAGTTTTCGTTGTGTTCGGTTGATGGTTAGGATTGATGGATCATTTTTTTTTATTTTTTACACTGAGGCAGTGCTCTGGGTACAAAATATATTTCTGTGATTTTTTGGTGTTTTTTTTTTTATTTTTTTGCGCTGAGGCACTGCTCTGGTCATGGGTATAGGATTGATTTCGCGTTGTTTTTTTCCGGCTGCTTGTGTAGAGTTAAATGAGTTAAATGTTTGCATATGCCCAAATTAAAAAAAGGGAGACTTGGGAGCAAAATGCTGGTTTTGTTATGAATTTAAATATTATTTATTGATTAATTTAGCATACGTATTTTGTAAATTTTACCGAGGAGGCACTGCCTCCCTTGCCTCCTCTCAGGAGCCGCCACTGGGACATGTATTTATATTGATATGTATTAATATTATATGTATTTATACTGATATGTATCAATATTGCTATGTATTTATATTGATATGTATTAATATTACATGTATGTATATGGACATGTATTTATAATGATATGTATTAATATTATATGTATTTATATTGATATGTATCAATATTGTCATGTATTTATATTGATATGTATTAATATTACATGTATGTATATGGACATGTATTTATATTGATATGTATTAATATTATATGTATTTATATTGATATGTATCAATATTGTTATGTATTTATATTGATATGTATTAATATTACATGTATGTATATGGACATGTATTTATATTGATATGTATTAATATTATATGTATTTATATTGATATGTATCAATATTGTTATGTATTTATATTGATCTGTATTAATACTATATGTATGTATATGGACATGTATTTATATTGATATGTATTAATATTAAATGTATTTATATTGATATGTATCAATATTATTATTTATTTATATTGATATGTATTAATATTACATGTATGTATACGGACATGCATTTATATTGATATGTATTAATATTATATGTATTTATATTGATATGTATCAATATTGTTATGTATTTATATTGATATGTATTAATATTATATGTATGTATATGGACATGTATTTATATTGATATGTATTAATATTATATGTATATATATTGATATGTATCAATATTGTTATGTATTTATATTGATATGTATTAATATTACATGTATGTATACGGACATGCATTTATATTGATATGTATTAATATTATATGTATTTATATTGATATGTACCAATATTGTTATGTATTTATATTGATATGTATTAATATTACATGTATGTATATGGACATGTATTTATATTGATATGTATTAATATTATATGTATTTATATTAATATGTATCAATATTGTTATGTATTTATATTGATATGTATTAATATTACATGTATGTATATGGACATGTATTTATATTGATATGTATTAATATTATATATATTTATATTGATATGTATCAATATTGTTATTTATTTATATTGATATGTATTAATATTACATGTATGTATACGGACATGCATTTATATTGATATGTATTAATATTATATGTATTTATATTGATATGTATCAATATTGTTATGTATTTATATTGATATGTATTAATATTACATGTATGTATATGGACATGTATTTATATTGATATGTATTAATATTATATGTATTTATATTAATATGTATCAATATTGTTATGTATTTATATTGATATGTATTAATATTACATGTATGTATACGGACATGCATTTATATTGATATGTATTAATATTATATGTATTTATATTGATATGTATCAATATTGCTATGTATTTATATTGATATGTATTAATATTACATGTATGTATATGGACATGTATTTATATTGATATGTATTAATATTATATGTATTTATATTGATATGTATCAATATTGTTATGTATTTATATTGATATGTATTAATATTATATGTATGTACAATATATGGACATGTATTTATATTGATATGTATTAATATTATATGTATTTATATTGATATGTATCAATATTGTTATGTATTTATATTGATATGTATTAATATTACATGTATGTATATGGACATGTATTTATATTGATATGTATTAATATTATATGTATTTATATTGATATGTATCAATATTGTTATGTATTTATATTGATATGTATTAATATTATATGTATGTATATGGACATGTATTTATATTGATATGTATTAATATTATATGTATTTATATTGATATGTATCAATATTGCTATGTATTTATATTGATATGTATTAATATTACATGTATGTATATGGACATGTATTTATATTGATATGTATTAATATTATATGTATTTATATTGATATGTATCAATATTGTTATGTATTTATATTGATATGTATTAATATTATATGTATGTATATGGACATGTATTTATATTGATATGTATTAATATTATATGTATTTATATTGATATGTATCAATATTGCTATGTATTTATATTGATATGTATTAATATTACATGTATGTATATGGACATGTATTTATATTGATATGTATTAATATTATATGTATTTATATTGATATGTATCAATATTGTTATGTATTTATATTGATATGTATTAATATTATATGTATGTATATGGACATGTATTTATATTGATATGTATTAATATTATATGTATTTATATTGATATGTATCTATATTGTTATGTATTTATATTGATATGTTTTAATATTACATGTATGTATATGGACATGTATTTATATTGATATGTATTAATATTATATGTATTTATATTGATATGTATCAATATTGCTATGTATTTATATTGATATGTATTAATATTACATGTATGTATATGGACATGTATTTATATTGATATGTATTAATATTATATGTATTTATATTGATATGTATCAATATTGTTATGTATTTATATTGATATGTATTAATATTATATGTATTTATATTGATATGTATCAATATTGCTATGTATTTATATTGATAGGTATTAATATTACATGTATGTATATGGACATGTATTTATATTGATATGTATTAATATTATATGTATTTATATTGATATGTATCAATATTGTTATGTATTTATATTGATATGTATTAATATTATATGTATGTATATGGACATGTATTTATATTGATATGTATTAATATTATATGTATTTATATTGATATGTATCAATATTGTTATGTATTTATATTGATATGTATTAATATTATATGTATGTATATGGACATGTATTTATATTGATATGTATTAATATTATATGTATTTATATTGATATGTATCAATATTGTTATGTATTTATATTGATATGTATTAATATTATATGTATGTATATGGACATGTATTTATATTGATATGTATTAATATTATATGTATTTATATTGGTATGTATCAATATTGTTATGTATTTATATTGATATGTATTAATATTATATGTATTTATATTGATATGTATCTATATTGTTATGTATTTATATTGATATGTATTAATATTATATGTATGTATATGGACATGTATTTATATTGATATGTATTAATATTATATGTATTTATATTGATATGTATCAATATTGTTATGTATTTATATTGATATGTATTAATATTACATGTATGTATATGGACATGTATTTATATTGATATGTATTAATATTATATGTATTTATATTGATATGTATCAATATTGTTATGTATTTATATTGATATGTATTAATAGTACATGTATGTATATGGACATGTATTTATATTGATATGTATTAATATTTTATGTATTTATATTGATATGTATCAATATTGTTATGTATTTATATCGATATGTATTAATATTACATGTATGTATATGGACATGTATTTATATTGATATGTATTAATATTATATGTATTTATATTGATATGTATCAATATTGTTATGTATTTATATTGATATGTATTAATATTACATGTATGTATATGGACATGTATTTATATTGATATGTATTAATATTATATGTATTTATATTGATATGTATCAATATAGTTATGTATTTATATTGATATGTATTAATATTACATGTATGTATATGGACATGTATTTATATTGATATGTATTAATATTATATGTATTTACATTGATATGTATCAATATTGTTATGTATTTATATTGATATGTATTAATATTACATGTATGTATATGGACATGTATTTATATTGATATGTATTAATATTATATGTATTTATATTGATATGTATCAATATTGTTATGTATTTATATTGATATGTATTAATATTACATGTATGTATATGGACATGTATTTATATTGATATGTATTAATATTATATGTATTTATATTGATATGTATCAATATTGTTATGTATTTATATCGATATGTATTAATATTACATGTATGTATATGGACATGTATTTATATTGATATGTATTAATATTATATGTATTTATATTGATATGTATCAATATTGTTATGTATTTATATTGATATGTATTAATATTACATGTATGTATATGGACATGTATTTATATTGATATGTATTAATATTATATGTATTTATATTGATATGTATCAATATAGTTATGTATTTATATTGATATGTATTAATATTACATGTATGTATATGGACATGTATTTATATTGATATGTATTAATATTATATGTATTTATATTGATATGTATCAATATTGTTATGTTTTTACTAGGTGGGGTGAAAAGTAAGCTCCTTGACCACCAGAATGCGCTGCAATCGCCAAAAAGATTATTGTGCCTTATAGTCCATTTATATTTAGGCGGACATGTCAAATTTCAGAGCGACGCAGTCATTTGTTTTGTTTTGACAGCCGATTTTTGTTGACGTGTTTGGCATCATGTTGAGTATGGATAAAAGTGATTTTCGTTCTCTCATAAAACATTATTTTTTGAGAGGCAAAACGGCGAAGGAAACAAAAGAAAAGTTGAACAAATATTATGGGGCTAGTGCTCCTTCAGACTACTTCGTGAAATATTGGTTTCGAGAATTTCGTGGTGGCCGAAACTCCACTGCCGATGAAGTCCGCAGTGGCAGGCCCTCCGAAGCGGTTACAGAGGAAAATTCCAAAAAAATACATGAAATGGTGTTGGCCGACCGGAAAGTGAAAGTGCGTGAGCTAGCAGATGCCACAGGGATTAGTACTGAGCGCACACGCCATATTTTGGGCGAGATTCTGCAGATGAAAAAATTATCCTGCCGCTGGGTGCCGCGCATGCTGACTCCGGACCAAAAACACGAACGCGAGCGCACTTCGGAAGCGTGTTTGGCCATGCTGAGGCGAAATCGGGTGGACTTTTGGCGTCGATTGGTGACTGGATCCACTATTTCACGCCAGAGAACAGAATGAGTGCCCGGCTATGGACTGAAGCCGGCACGAGTGCTCCGAAGCGGCCAAGGGAGGCTCAATGGGTCGGAAAGGTCATGGCGTCGGTTTTCTGGGATTGTCATGGCATACTCTTCGTGGACTACCTCGAAAAAGGAAAAACAATCAACAGCGAGTATTACTGCGCATTATTGGAGCGATTGAAAGCTGAAATCAATGCGAAACGGCCTCACATGAAGCGAAAAAAAATTTTGCTTTTACAAGACAACGCGCCGTCACACAAGAGCATCGCAACAATGGCTAAAATCAACGATTTAGGGCTCGAATTGCTTCCCCATCCACCTTATTCGCCTGACTTGGCTCCCTCGGACTATTATCTGTTCCCAAACCTCAAAAGATGGCTCATCAATAAAAAATTCAGCTCGCGCGAGGAGATCATCGACGCCGCGGAGGAGTATTTTGCAGGCCTCCCGGAAAATTACTTTTCGGACGGGATCAAAAAGTTGGAAAATCGCTGGAATAAGTGTATCGACCTAAAAGGGGACTACGTTGAATAAAATTTAAAAAAAAATTTAAAAAAAACATTTTTTCATTCCCAAGGAGCTTACTTTTCACCCCACCTAGTATATTGATATGTATTAATATTACATGTATGTATATGGACATGTATTTATATTGATATGTATTAATATTATATGTATTTATATTGATATGTATCTATATTGTTATGTATTTATATTGATATGTTTTAATATTACATGTATGTATATGGACATGTATTTATATTGATATGTATTAATATTATATGTATTTATACTGATATGTATCAATATTGCTATGTATTTATATTGATATGTATTAATATTACATGTATGTATATGGACATGTATTTATATTGATATGTATTAATATTATATGTATTTATATTGATATGTATCAATATAGTTATGTATTTATATTGATATGTATTAATATTACATGTATGTATATGGACATGTATTTATATTGATATGTATTAATATTATATGTATTTACATTGATATGTATCAATATTGTTATGAATTTATATTGATATGTATTAATATTACATGTATGTATATGGACATGTATTTATATTGATATGTATTAATATTATATGTATTTATATTGATATGTATCAATATTGTTATGTATTTATATTGATATGTATTAATATTACATGTATGTATATGGACATGTATTTATATTGATATGTATTAATATTATATGTATTTATATTGATATGTATCAATATTGTTATGTATTTATATTGATATGTATTAATATTACATGTATGTATATGGACATGTATTTATATTGATATGTATTAATATTATATGTATTTATATTGATATGTATCTATATTGTTATGTATTTATATTGATATGTTTTAATATTACATGTATGTATATGGACATGTATTTATATTGATATGTATTAATATTATATGTATTTATACTGATATGTATCAATATTGCTATGTATTTATATTGATATGTATTAATATTACATGTATGTATATGGACATGTATTTATAATGATATGTATTAATATTATATGTATTTATATTGATATGTATCAATATTGTCATGTATTTATATTGATATGTATTAATATTACATGTATGTATATGGACATGTATTTATATTGATATGAATTAATATTATATGTATTTATATTGATATGTATCAATATTGTTATGTATTTATATTGATATGTATTAATATTATATGTATGTATATGGACATGTATTTATATTGATATGAATTAATATTATATGTATTTATATTGATATGTATCAATATTGTTATGTATTTATATTGATATGTATTAATATTACATGTATGTATATGGACATGTATTTATATTGATATGTATTAATATTATATGTATTTATGTTGATATGTATCTATATTGTTATGTATTTATATTGATGTGTATTAATATTATATGTTTGTCTATGGACATGTATTTATATTGATATGTATTAATATTATATGTATTTATATTGATATGTATCAATATTGTTATGTATTTATATTGATATGTATTAATATTACATGTATGTATATGGACATGTATTTATATTGATATGTATTAATATTATATGTATTTATATTGATAAGTATCAATATTGTTATGTATTTATATTGATATGTATTAATATTATATGTATGTATATGGACATGTGTTTATATTGATATGTATTAATATTATATGTATTTATATTGATATGTATCAATATTGTTATGTATTTATATTGATATGTATTAATATTACATGTATGTATATGGACATGTATTTATATTGATATGTATTAATATTATATGTATTTATATTGATATGTATCAATATTGTTGTGTATTTATATTGATATGTATTAATATTACATGTATGTATATGGACATGTATTTATATTGATATGTATTCATATTATATGTATTTATATTGATATGTATCTATATTGTTATGTATTTATATTGATATGTATTAATATTATATGTATGTATATGGACATGTATATATATTGATATGTATTTATATTGATATGTGTTTATATTGATATGTATTTGTATTTACATAAACATTTGCGTTAGTAAGCCCGTAGTCTATCATGCTTGGTACTAAAGTTATTGTTGTTGTGCATGCTGTTGTCTCTGTTTCCATCCTGATACAAGAGGCTTTTCATAAAATTCAAACACGATGTTGCCGTGAGAGCAAAAATATTAAATAAAAATATTGATTCGATTGACTTTCGGTCCCTCTGTTGCTTTTGCCGAAATGAAATCATCACAGTGCAATAAGTGAGTAGTCAAACTCCAATGAGCCGGATATTCTCTGAAATAAATACGTATGTTCACCTTGTTAATATAAATATAACTCTTGCTTATAGATGAACAATATCAAGCTTTGGTGGTGGCACCTGTGATGACTTGGAAAATGCAATCGGACAGGCTCTTTGGAGTTGGAAACAAACTCCGAATTGGAACCGCAGCTGCAGGATCTGCACATCATGCGTGTACGTATCCAATAAGAGCTCGGTTGAGGCGTAGTTGAAGCGATTCAATGATTCTTCTGTCGCTTTTGTTAATCACGGAATCGGACAGTATTGAGCCCCGTGTTGGCGGAGGTGTAAGCCGAGTACAATTAATGAGTAATCACATCTGAATAAGCCTGATAATTTCTGAATTGTCTATTGGTTGTTAATGTTAAGATTAATGATAATTATTGATATGTATTTATATTGAAATGTATTAACATTGATATGTATATATATCGATATATATATTTATATTGATATGTATTTATATTGTTATGTATTTATATTGATGTGTATTAATATTATATGTTTGTATATGGACATGTATTTATATTGATATATATTAATATTATATGTATTTATATTGATATGTATCTATATTGTTATATATTTATATTGATATGTATTAATATTATATGTATTTATATTGATATGTATCTATATTGTTATGTATTTATATTGATATGTATTAATATTATATGTATGTATATGGACATGTATTTATATTGATATGTATTAATATTATATGTATTTATATTGATATGTATCTATATTGTTATGTATTTATATTGATATGTATTAATATTATATGCATGAATATGGACATGTATTTATATTGATATGTATTAATATTATATGTATGTATATGGACATGTATTTATATTGATATGTATTAATATTATATATATGTGTATGGACATGTATTTATATTGATATGTATTAATATTATATGTATTTATATTGATATGTATCTATATTGTTATGTATTTAAATTGATATGTATTAATTTTATATGTATGTATATGGACATGTATTTATATTGATATGTATTAATATTATATGTATTTATATTGATATGTATCTATATAGTTATGTATTTATATTGATATGTATTAATTTTATATGTATGTATATGGACTTGTATATATATTGATATGTATTAATATTATATGTATTTATATTGATATGTATCTATATTGTTATGTATTTATATTGATATGTATTAATTTTATATGTATGTATATGGACATGTATTTATATTGATATGTATTAATATTATATGTATTTATATTGATATGTATCTATATTGTTATGTATTTATATTGATATGTATTAATTTTATATGTATGTATATGGACATGTATTAATATTGATATGTATTAATATTATATGTATTTATATTGATATGTATCTATATAGTTATGTATTTATATTGATATGTATTAATTTTATATGTATGTATATGGACTTGTATATATATTGATATGTATTAATATTATATGTATTTATATTGATATGTATCTATATTGTTATGTATTTATATTGATATGTATTAATTTTATATGTATGTATATGGACATGTATTTATATTGATATGTATTAATATTATATGTATTTATATTGATATGTATCTATATTGTTATGTATTTATATTGATATGTATTAATTTTATATGTATGTATATGGACATGTATTTATATTGATATGTATTAATATTATATGTATTTATATTGATATGTATCTATATAGTTATGTATTTATATTGATATGTATTAATTTTATATGTATGTATATGGACTTGTATATATATTGATATGTATTAATATTATATGTATTTATATTGATATGTATCTATATTGTTATGTATTTATATTGATATGTATTAATTTTATATGTATGTATATGGACATGTATTTATATTGATATGTATTAATATTATATGTATTTATATTGATATGTATCTATATTGTTATGTATTTATATTGATATGTATTAATATTATATGTATGTATATGGACATGTATTTATATTGATATGTATTAATATTATATATATGTGTATGGACATGTATTTATATTGATATGTATTAATATTATATGTATTTATATTGATATGTATCTATATTGTTATGTATTTAAATTGATATGTATTAATTTTATATGTATGTATATGGACATGTATTAATATTGATATGTATTAATATTATATGTATTTATATTGATATGTATCTATATAGTTATGTATTTATATTGATATGTATTAATTTTATATGTATGTATATGGACTTGTATATATATTGATATGTATTAATATTATATGTATTTATATTGATATGTATCTATATTGTTATGTATTTATATTGATATGTATTAATTTTATATGTATGTATATGGACATGTATTTATATTGATATGTATTAATATTATATGTATTTATATTGATATGTATCTATATTGTTATGTATTTATATTGATATGTATTAATATTACATGTATGTATATGGACATGTATTTATATTGATATGTATTAATATTATATGTATTTATATTGATATGTATCTATATTGTTATGTATTTATATTGATATGTATTAATTTTATATGTATGTATATGGACATGTATTTATATTGATATGTATTAATATTATATGTATTTATATTGATATGTATCTATATTGTTATGTATTTATATTGATATGTATTAATATTATATGTATGCATATGGACATGTATTTATATTGATATGTATTAATATAATATGTATTTATGTTGATATGTATCTATATTGTTATGTATTTATATTGATATCTATTAATATTATATGTATGTATATGGACATGTATTTATATTGATATGTATTAATATTATATGTATTTATATTGATATGTATCAATATTGTTATGTATTTATATTGATGTGTATTAATATTATATGTTTGTATATGGACATGTATTTATATTGATATGTATTAATATTATATGTATTTATATTGATATGTATCAATATTGTTATGTATTTATATTGATATGTATTAATATTACATGTATGTATATGGACATGTATTTATATTGATATGTATTATATTATATGTATTTATATTGATATGTATCAATATTGTTGTGTATTTATATTGATATGTATTAATATTACATGTATGTATATGGACATGTATTTATATTGATATGAATTAATATTATATGTATTTATATTGATATGTATCAATATTGTTATGTATTTATATTGATATGTATTAATATTATATGTATGTATATGGACATGTATTTATATTGATATGAATTAATATTATATGTATTTATATTGATATGTATCAATATTGTTATGTATTTATATTGATATGTATTAATATTACATGTATGTATATGGACATGTATTTATATTGATATGTATTAATATTATATGTATTTATGTTGATATGTATCTATATTGTTATGTATTTATATTGATGTGTATTAATATTATATGTTTGTCTATGGACATGTATTTATATTGATATGTATTAATATTATATGTATTTATATTGATATGTATCAATATTGTTATGTATTTATATTGATATGTATTAATATTACATGTATGTATATGGACATGTATTTATATTGATATGTATTAATATTATATGTATTTATATTGATAAGTATCAATATTGTTATGTATTTATATTGATATGTATTAATATTATATGTATGTATATGGACATGTGTTTATATTGATATGTATTAATATTATATGTATTTATATTGATATGTATCAATATTGTTATGTATTTATATTGATATGTATTAATATTACATGTATGTATATGGACATGTATTTATATTGATATGTATTAATATTATATGTATTTATATTGATATGTATCAATATTGTTGTGTATTTATATTGATATGTATTAATATTACATGTATGTATATGGACATGTATTTATATTGATATGTATTCATATTATATGTATTTATATTGATATGTATCTATATTGTTATGTATTTATATTGATATGTATTAATATTATATGTATGTATATGGACATGTATATATATTGATATGTATTTATATTGATATGTGTTTATATTGATATGTATTTGTATTTACATAAACATTTGCGTTAGTAAGCCCGTAGTCTATCATGCTTGGTACTAAAGTTATTGTTGTTGTGCATGCTGTTGTCTCTGTTTCCATCCTGATACAAGAGGCTTTTCATAAAATTCAAACACGATGTTGCCGTGAGAGCAAAAATATTAAATAAAAATATTGATTCGATTGACTTTCGGTCCCTCTGTTGCTTTTGCCGAAATGAAATCATCACAGTGCAATAAGTGAGTAGTCAAACTCCAATGAGCCGGATATTCTCTGAAATAAATACGTATGTTCACCTTGTTAATATAAATATAACTCTTGCTTATAGATGAACAATATCAAGCTTTGGTGGTGGCACCTGTGATGACTTGGAAAATGCAATCGGACAGGCTCTTTGGAGTTGGAAACAAACTCCGAATTGGAACCGCAGCTGCAGGATCTGCACATCATGCGTGTACGTATCCAATAAGAGCTCGGTTGAGGCGTAGTTGAAGCGATTCAATGATTCTTCTGTCGCTTTTGTTAATCACGGAATCGGACAGTATTGAGCCCCGTGTTGGCGGAGGTGTAAGCCGAGTACAATTAATGAGTAATCACATCTGAATAAGCCTGATAATTTCTGAATTGTCTATTGGTTGTTAATGTTAAGATTAATGATAATTATTGATATGTATTTATATTGAAATGTATTAACATTGATATGTATATATATCGATATATATATTTATATTGATATGTATTTATATTGTTATGTATTTATATTGATGTGTATTAATATTATATGTTTGTATATGGACATGTATTTATATTGATATATATTAATATTATATGTATTTATATTGATATGTATCTATATTGTTATATATTTATATTGATATGTATTAATATTATATGTATTTATATTGATATGTATCTATATTGTTATGTATTTATATTGATATGTATTAATATTATATGTATGTATATGGACATGTATTTATATTGATATGTATTAATATTATATGTATTTATATTGATATGTATCTATATTGTTATGTATTTATATTGATATGTATTAATATTATATGCATGAATATGGACATGTATTTATATTGATATGTATTAATATTATATGTATGTATATGGACATGTATTTATATTGATATGTATTAATATTATATATATGTGTATGGACATGTATTTATATTGATATGTATTAATATTATATGTATTTATATTGATATGTATCTATATTGTTATGTATTTAAATTGATATGTATTAATTTTATATGTATGTATATGGACATGTATTTATATTGATATGTATTAATATTATATGTATTTATATTGATATGTATCTATATAGTTATGTATTTATATTGATATGTATTAATTTTATATGTATGTATATGGACTTGTATATATATTGATATGTATTAATATTATATGTATTTATATTGATATGTATCTATATTGTTATGTATTTATATTGATATGTATTAATTTTATATGTATGTATATGGACATGTATTTATATTGATATGTATTAATATTATATGTATTTATATTGATATGTATCTATATTGTTATGTATTTATATTGATATGTATTAATATTACATGTATGTATATGGACATGTATTTATATTGATATGTATTAATATTATATGTATTTATATTGATATGTATCTATATTGTTATGTATTTATATTGATATGTATTAATTTTATATGTATGTATATGGACATGTATTTATATTGATATGTATTAATATTATATGTATTTATATTGATATGTATCTATATTGTTATGTATTTATATTGATATGTATTAATATTATATGTATGCATATGGACATGTATTTATATTGATATGTATTAATATAATATGTATTTATGTTGATATGTATCTATATTGTTATGTATTTATATTGATATGTATTAATATGATATGTATGTATATGGACATGTATTTATATTGATATGTATTAATATTATATGTATTTATATTGATATGTATCTATATTGTTATGTATTTATATTGATATGTATTAATATTATATGTTTGTATATGGACATGTATTTATATTGATATGTATTAATATTATATGTATTTATATTGATATGTATCTATACTGTTATATATTTATATTGATATGTATTAATATTATATGTATGCATATGGACATGTATATATATTGATATGTATTAATATTAGATGTATTTATATTGATATGTATCTATATTGTTATGTATTTATATTGATATGTATTGATATTATATGTATGTATATGGACATGTATTTATATTGATATGTATTAATATTATATGTATTTATATTGATATGTATCAATATTGCTATGTATTTATATTGATATGTATTAATATTATATGTATGTATATGGACATGTATTTATATTGATATGTATTAATATTATATGTATTTATATTGATATGTATCTATATTGTTATGTATTTATATTGATATGTATTAATATTATATGTATGTATATGGACATGTATTTATATTGATATGTATTAATATTATATGTATTTATATTGATATGTATCTATATTGTTATGTATTTATATTGATATGTATTAATATTATATGTATGCATATGGACATGTATTTATATTGATATGTATTAATATTATATGTATATATATTGATATGCATCTATATTGTTATGTATTTATATTGATATGTATTAATATTATAAGTATGTATATGGACATGTATTTATATTGATATGTATAAATATTATATGTATTTATATTGATATCCCAACCCTTGTTGATGCTCACTGGCCCTACTGAAGACCAGCTGCATACACAGGAAGACGAAGCTCCAAGTCTACAAATCAATCATCAGACCTGTGTTGTGCTACGGATGTGAAACTTGGACCCTTACCCAAGCATCCGCAAATATGTTGAATGCCTTCGAAAGACGGGTCCTCAGGCGTATAATTGGAGCTAAACAAGAGTGTGGCCAATGGCGGATAAGATACAACCACGAGTTGTACGAGGTTTTTGGCGAGCCGGAGGTTGCTACAATAGTGAAACTGCGGAAGCTGCAATGGGCTGGTCACGTGCAACGAATGGACGAGCATCGAGTACCTAAGAAGGTATTCGACGGAAGGGCCGAGGGTCGAAGACCAGTGGGAAAACCCAGAAATCGCTGGTCTGACTCTGTCGACGAAGACTGCGCAAAGCTGCTCGGATTTCGAAATTGGAGGACGCGGTCCTTGGACCGAGACAACTGGAGGCGTCACCTACGAGAAGCCAAGGCCCGAGAGGGGCTGTAGTGCTACGACGAAATCAACTCTTATCTTAAGAAAATCTAACTTAATTCCATCAGGTAATTCGTCTCCCTCAAAAGTAATCTTAATTGTAGTCGTTGGTACAAGACTATCTATATTTTCATTGTCTCTTCTCATAATCCTATACACACAAGTTATTTTATTATTATCTAAAATTTTGCCATACTTATTGCACGGATCACCGTTTAGGAACTCGTTTTCATTAAAACATAGCGGGATTTCTTTGACAATACCAAACCTATAAATAAAATTGTTTGAGATGAAGGTCATATATTCACTAAGCTCAGTCTTTTCTCTCTCTACGAAGCTATTTGCCTCTTCAGCTTTGCCAAAAATCACTTTAATCTTATTATATCCGACACTCTTCACTTCAGTGATTCCTACAATAGCACGTTCTTTTTTGATCTTATATAATAGAACAGGATCTAGCCTGACTCTCTTCTCGTTAACATCTTTATTTATTTATTTATTTACCAAACAAGGCAACATAACAACAAGGAAAACATAATATAAATCTTAAATACAATTAATCATAAATATATAATACAAATTTTCCGTAAAAAAGATACAATACATCACAAATTTTGTACCAATTATTCTACATTATTTTAATTAAATTTAGGCTAGTAACGATGGAAGTTAAGCGGGTTCGGATGTGGAAAGGGCTTTGGACAAGTTAATTTTGAAGTTTGATTTAGTAATCCCCGAAGAGTAGTGGCTGCTTATAGAATTGAATATCCTACAGCACCTATTAATGGGCTCATTATATGCATAGGTAGTGTGATGACTGAATTCATTGAGCAGATTTGCATATCTGGTGCGTCTTGGTCGGTTATTGAAAGTAATTTTACTAGAGAGATCTTCAATGATTACCGCAGCACTAATAATATCAAATGTAAGGCAAGCGCTGAGCAGAGTTCTTCTAGAAGAAAGAGACATTAAATTTAGAAGACTCAGTCTGAATTTGTAAGATGGCAGATGTTGAAAATCTCGTGGGTCATATAGATTTCTCAAAGCGAAAAGTACAAATTGTTTCTGAACAGACTCAACTCTATCGCTATGTAGCTCGAAAGCAGGGTTCCATATAATGCAAGCATATTCTAATAAAGGACGCACTAGGGTGGTATATAATGATTTGGTAACCCATATATTTTTAAACTCTTTAGCGCGTCTCTTTATGAATCCAAGCTGTTTATTAGCCCTGGCTAGGATTTTGTCATAGTGCAAATTGAAGCGCATCTTGTTATCTAATACTACGCCAAGGTCTATAATATGATCGACCCTATTCAATTTGAAGTCGTTAAGGTAGTAGGAATACATCGTGGTTGCATGTCTACGAGAAAAACTTATCACATGACACTTATTGATGTTAAGATTGAGATTATTCACATCGCACCACTGTTCGAGGGATTGAAGCTTTGATTGTAGAAAGGTTGCATCAGACTGCGAGTTTATGATGTGATAGATTTTTAAGTCGTCTGCATAGAAGAGATGCGGTATACCAAGCAGTATCTCAGACACATCAGAAATGAAGATGTTGAAAAGCAGGGGGCCTAAATGACTGCCTTGTGGTACTCCAGAAGATGCCAAAACTTTTTTTTGGATAAGTGGCCTTGAAATTTTACGAATTGGGTTCGATCGTAGAGGTAAGACTGGAGCCAGTTAAGAAGAGAACCGGAAATACCAAAGTTGCGAAGTTTTTAAACCAGAGATTGATGGTCAACTCGGTCGAAAGCCTTACTAAAGTCCGTATAGACCGCGTCAATTTGGTTCCCTTTTTCCATTTCACAGAGCACAGTAGAAACTAGAATCATGATGTTGGTGGAAGTCGATCTACCCCTACGAAATCCATGTTGTTCCTCATTAAGAAGGGGGTCGATAATGCGAGTAAGATTATCACAAACTAACTTCTCGAAGAGTTTGGGGATAACAGATAAGATAGCAATTCCTCGATAGTTATCGACTGAACGTTTATCACCACTTTTGAAAATAGGTGTGAGGTATGAGGATTTCCAGAAAGACGGGAAGACACTAAGAGACAGGGATTTATTGAAAACCATGTGCAAAGGGGTGATTAATTGGTCTGCACATTGGAACACGAAGAAAGGAGATACTAGGTCCGGGCCAGGTCCTTTGCCAATCTTTAGTTGCAGAATAGCATTAGCAATAGCCTGCCGTGTAAGGACAAACCCTTCGATAAGAGATCTGGCAGCGTGTCTAGTAGTGAAAGTAGGGATCTTCGGAGAGCAGTAAGTGTTTTGAAAATGGTCGGCGAATAAGATACAAATGACTTGTGGACAAGACGAAACCGTGTTACCACGAAACATAGAACAAGGATAGCCAGTGGTTTTACGTTTTAAATTGACGAAATCAAAGAACTTTTTCGGGTCAGTGAGAATTTTTTCCCCCATTGAATTAACATAGAGCTCATACGCCTCGCGAGATTTGATGGAAAATTCTTTGGATAGCTCATCATATAATCTTATTTGATCCTCCTGGAGAGAGCCTCCATTTTTGATTGCTTTATATAATTTGTTTCTATGGTTTCTGAGCCGCCTTAAATAATTGTCAAGCCAAGGTTCGGAGAGTTTTTTCTTCTTCTTCAGCTTTGGTACAAATTTGTGGATGGCGTTAAAGATTATTTTGTAAAAAGAAGACAACATTTCGTCTAAATCTGATGCCGATAGAGCACTTGTCCAGTCAATTGTGTCCAAATAGTTTTTAATGCTTAAGTAGTCAGCATTTAGAAAATCAAATACAATTTCATTATTGTATGACTGGGTGAAAGAAATATCTGTAGTGGATAGCTCAATTGTAAAAGCGGAGTGATGCAGGGTGTTAGAGAAAAGATTCTCGGCGTCAATAGTTGGACTAACCACCACTTCGTCATAAAAATCTGAGAAGATAAGGTCTAACCAATTGCCATTTTGGTTAGGGATAGGGATAATTTGTTGTAAATCATTGCCATAAAACGTACTTATGAGGTTAAAGTCAATTGAATCACTAAGGTTAATTGGAAGAAGGCGGTTATCATTTTCATCAGGAATAAAACTGATTTTCGGACGATTAAAATCACCAAAAACAATTATTTTGTCTTCTTCGTGCAAGGAAGCTGTTACGGAAGATATCACGTCGCATACGTCATTGTAAGTAGTTTCATCGGAGTGAGGGGGGACATAAAAGATACCAATGTAGAGGTAATGCTTATCGAATAAAACTCTGACGAATTTATGTTCGAAAGATTTATGAGAACTGGTCGCAACGAGTTCGCTGGGGAGGGTATTGTGAATTGCAATAAGAACACCACCACCTCTTGAAACGCCTGTAAAAAGGTAGTCGCGATCAGCTCTATAGATGGTCCAATTACTGTCAAGAATTTCTTCGTTAGCGTGTGAGTCGTTCAACCACGTTTCGGCGATCGTTAATATATTAAAATGGCAAGATTTCGCGTCAATAAAAAGTTTATTTAATTTGCTTCTCATACCACAGCAATTGTGGTAAAGAAACCTTGGGTAACTAAAAGTAGCTTTCATGTTAGGAGAAATATTTTTTCTGGTCATCGCGATTTTTTTGTAAGAGCCAAATATGTTTAGAATTAACAAAAGAGCGATAAGTCAAAAGATCACGTTTAACCTGATCCGGAGACATTCCGAGTTCTTCGTGGTAGCGGTTAAAAATAAGGCGTAAAGAGTCAAGGTCGGTGGGAAGACCCTCCTGTTGAATCATAACTTTAAGGTTAGTCTTCGTTTTCCCTTCGAAGCAAGTGGCATCATGTGCATCATGCATGTATGCGAGAAAAAGACGGACATTGTCATAAATTTTATGATCTCTGAAACGAGACAAGAGGTACCTGCCCTCTAATTCTTCATTAGAGTTTATGGTAAGCTTTACGACAGGAGGAACAAGTGGGTCGAGAAATTTTGGTGAAGATTGGAGATTGACAGGAGTTTCTGGTATAATGATTGAGCCAGATTGCGATGGTATCAGATCCTCTCCACGGACAAAATTAGAATATTTGGATGACGGCCTGCCTTCAGGAGCACTTGCTTGCATTAACGCTCCATTGGGTGCGGAATCCACTGTTTGTAAAGAATTAGCCGGCTGCACACTGATAGAGGATTGATTTTCTGTTGAAACAGTAGAAGGTAACGCCTTAGCCTCACTGTTTTTAGTGTGGTTATTTGAATTCGGAGGCGGTTTAAAAGATAGTGAAGCTTGGGGAAGTAAAGGAGAGTGATTACGGGAGCTACAAATGGGAGAATAGCCTAAATACGTACTATTTTTTTGGCGATTATATTGTTGAGTTGGTTGTTTGGGATCTCGTTTGTTGCATCTGTCAATCCAATGGCTGAATTTCATTCCATTCCAGGTATAGCTGTCAACTCCATTTCGGTCGTGGTTACAAAACATCCATCCATATTGACCAGGTACTGATAATTTGAAGCATGTGTAGGATTTTCGCTTTTTACCACGTATACGGGCGGTTAATGCAGCGCATTTGCAATTATCAATGCCCAATTCCTTCTTCAACATTTTTGAAAGCCAGGTTGCGTCAGCGAAAATAGGGGCTCCTTTCACAAAAAAGCTTTCGGTTGAAGATTTGTCTAAAGCAACAGCACTATCAACTAGCTTGAAAATTGCACTGGAAGTATTAGATGATTGTTGAGACCTTTTAATCCTATTGATTCTGTTGTCCCACTCTTCACGAGACCACGTGGTGCCGAATCTAGAAATCGGACGCTTCGGAGAATTGGAGGCTGTCGGTGCGGAGGTGGTGTTCAATAAAGTCGGTGGCTGCTCCAAGGATGCGTAAATTTCTGATTGAGATGCCTGTATTATTGGCCCAGAACTAAGGGCTTCGTTCTCAGAAGGCAGGATCATTAGCACCGGATAGTTCTTTTTTGAGTTTACTTTATATCTATTTGCGTACTTATTAACTTCATTTCTATTTCAACCTTCTTGTACTGCAGTAATATCCAAAACTTCTCTATCCATTTCATCATTTACACCTAGCACTTCTATCGGCATTTCTTTTCTCGCCCCTTTTGAAATCAAACTATATCCTTCAACCTTCGATTCTACGAAGTCTACGAAGAATGTAATTGAACCAAATTATTCGCTAGATAGACTTTAGGCTTTATGTAGTGTATGTAGTTAAATCTAACTTATAAATACGCTTACTAATATTGTAAGAAATCAAACAATTACTATTAGCCATTGCTATATGATGTTATTTTTTGGATTTACAGCCACAGTCGACCAGTGATAATTCATACATTTCTCAGGAAGCAAAGAGGTTGCCCTCTTCCTATGTATCTCAACTAACAAAGCAATTGTCGGAGCATGAGGCAAAATCAACCAACTCTTGACGAGACTCGGCGGATTGATTTTCGAAGATATCCGCAACCTCTTGATTTGGCAGAAAGCGATTTAGTTTACCGTAACGGCAGTCTTGTATCCGGACCACTTGAGGCATTAATACAGCATATGCTTCCTACAAGTGAATATTATCCGGATCGAAGCTACATCTTTGCATTTCTTTTAAGTTCCAGACTATTTATCAGACTATTTATTATTATTAGCCAAAATGTGCCATCTATGTGAAAAGCAACAGAACGTCAGTTTTAGTAGAACTACAATTGACTGCAACGTAGATGCAGTTGATGAAGCATTTCAAAAGCTATCTTGTATCCAACAGAATCCTGCTAAAAATCTTATGATTCGAAACATGGACGATTCCGCGTCGCAGCAGAAACTTTGCACATTCGCCCGTAACTTCATCCGACTCCTCGCTGAATGGATGGATACATTTCCCTATGATTTTCGTGACGATAGACTCATGCAACTTGTTCGCGTGATTATCTGCAAGCTAGTCCAAATAGACCATTCCTTGCGGCGGGAAGCGCAAACAATGATCGAATCTCTTCTGCAACGGCTAACTATGTTGTAGAGTTATGAAAGCTTTCTGTCCTCATTGTCATCGCACAGTTGCCGAAGAATCGATGGCTCGGCTAAATCCGCAAATCAGTATTACTATCAAGTGAAAGCTAGCAGCACTCAGGCAGCTAAGAACTCGAGACCGTCAGTATTAACAATCCAAAATAATTTGCAAAATACCGCGAAAGGTAGTGCTCATCTTCCACAAGCTATCAACAACATCACTGGGGGTTCGGATGGATCGTACCCAGAAACGACGTCCACAGCTTCGTCTCTTGCTGCTGTGGCAGTACCTAGCGCTGCGACAGATCTCACTCAACTTTGTTGTAGTCCCATGACGCTTGCCCAACAACTCACACATATTGAACTTGAACGACTATATCGTTTAGGACCCGAGGAGTTTGTTCAAGCTTTTGCTAAAGAAAGTCCGAATGTCCAGCCGCTTTTAAGTGACATGAAAGAAACACGTAATCTCGAATGCTATGTGCAATGGTTCAATAAGCTAAGCTACTTAGTTGCAACGGAAATTGTTAAGGTTTAACTTTCGAAAATATTGTGTGTTTTTTAAATATTATCTCTATAGCAAAAAAATTTACTGATAAAGTTTTGATTTTTAGCATGCTAAAAAGAAGCAACGCGTTCGGCTTATATAATCTCCAGGCTTAAAAAAATGGTAAGGATAAATAATTAAATATTATTTCGAATCCTATTTGTTGGAACTTTCCGAAAGAATAATTTAGAACGTGTGTCTAAGTCTATTTATCTTAAAACTATTCCTAATCATGTTTCTTTTTGAGTGACGATCATAATTTGCAAAGCTTTCATTTTTATTAATTAGTCGTACTTAAACTTTCATTTTTATTAATTAGTCGTAATTAAACTATTAATGCTATTCCTGTGCCCTTGTTTAATTTACAGTGGTCTAAAGTGCATCCCGCAAAATTTTCAGTTCTCGAACATCAAATGGATCCAAGTAGTAATTTCAGTAGCTATCGATCGACTTTGAAAGCTGCTGTATGGCGATCTGCTGGAGCTACAGGCGAACGAGAAAGAATCGTGATTCCGTTTTTCAGTTTGTTAGTTAAAGATTTATACTTCTTGAACGAAGGATGCGCCAATAAGTAAGTTTTCTTCCGTTTCTTCCGTTTATCTGTTGTTGGCTTTTGTAAACAAATTAAATGACGGATTGCAATCAACCTCATCGTCGTAATGCAGTTACAATGCTACCGGGCCACGAAAAATGAAAACATTAAAAAACAATTAACGCAGGCGATTTGACAGACTCATTCTTCAAACTTATTTTTCAAAGTGAATGCGTTGGTAATACAAAATTTTGCGATCGTACACATACATTTCGACGTAATATATGAATAGTCTCAAAATTAGATTATATGTAGAAGCGATAGTGAATAAATGAGAGGATAAAAAAACTACCTTTGAAAGACCTACACCTACAAACAAATTGATATACAGCTGCGGAAATATAATTAGAAACACTTGTAGCTTACTAACAAATACTCAGTGTATCAATGAATCCTTCGAATACCTCCTTTAGGTTAATTTTTTCCTGATTCATTGGCAACTGAACTAGTTTTGAATTTTACGCGTAAATTTTACACGGACTTTTTGAACTCTTTTGTTCTACTTTTTTCAAACAAAATCGGCGCACAAAAGTATGAAATAGCCACCATATGTGCACGATTTCGACAAGCTTCGTGTTAAATCGTCACATACCGTAGACAAATTCGGAAAATTCTCTGCAATGGGTGGCGGAGAGAACACAGAGGGAAAATCCGAGGTATTTAAGCTGTCGAGTCGATGAAATCTTTGCGTAAGTTGCTTTATATCCTTAAATACCTCTCTCGCATCACGTCATCATCATCAAAAACATCAACTACATCTATAAACACATTAGTAATAGGAGGTATTAGTTGTATTATTTATTTTGTAGCAGCTATCGAACTCGCCAGTGTATTATATACAATAATTATATGAGCTAATTGTAAATCATCACACAAGACATCATTAATTGCCGAACACGAAATGATTTTCATTCAATTTAGAGCGCAGCTAGAAGCTAAAGCCTACAAGTAGTATTAGATATCTTTTTTTTTTGTTTTTAATGTATTTGAAGCTGATTTCAGGTCGATCAGGTCGATACACGTTTTGAAGATTACAAAAGAAAATATTTTTTATTTTTTTCATTTTTCTACTTATTCATTGAGGGCGCCAAAGTTGAGGTCTCAAAAAATGCCTCATCATACTGCGGACAGATAATATCAGGAATGAAGAATCTGAAACAAAAAAAAACCAACCCGCATTCTAAAGAGGAATGTTTCTTACGTGGTAATCTACCACAATATTTTAAAAAAAAAAATAATCGAAAAAATGGCGGTTGTTTTTTTCACACTTTATTTCACTTGCAAATTTTTTGGGCTAACTTTTGGGCTATATTGTGGTAGATTACCACACAAGATACTTGAATTAAGTAGTGCACCAAATTTGACTTAAATCGGTTCGGCTAATCCGGAGAATAAGTGTCCGCAGTTTGAAAAAAACGTCATTTCGAGAAAAACGCTTTTAAAATTTTTTTCCATTTATTTATTGAATATTATTTTTGAAAATATGTTTTTATCACCTTCAATTGCTCAGTCTGCAATCCCTGGACCCTACATAAGTGTTCTTGGGTCCACATAAGCCAGTTGCTCTTGCAGTTGGGCAGTTTTTTTTGGCCAAATGCCCTTCCTTTGCCGCTTTTTCTGCCTGACTTATGCGCTCTTCATCTTTTTTTTTTCGCAGTAATTAAAAGCAGCGGTCTGCCGTAAACTGCCATAACTTCTTTAATTTTGGGAATATCTTAATAAAATTTTGAGACCTGATTTCTGAAGGCATAAAAAAAACGAAAAACTGATTTTTTTTTAAATTATAACTGGTACTACCCCCTTAAATGATCTATTTCCGTATAAAACTTCTAAATCTTTTATGTTATTTAATATTTGCTCAGTTTTTGAATTCAGCGGAATGCCTTTTATACCGGCACATTAATTTGCGATAAGTTTCCCTTAACCTTCTTCGTGCACTCTATGTTCCAATTGAAGTAACCCAGTCGCTGCTCATATTGCATTCCGAAAGGAAATATTAACTTCGATCATCTACTCTGTCAAATAACACTCTAAATTACCCATTAATAATACCCAAACAACCTGTCGTGCCTTCGAACATATGTACTTCCCCTTCCGACTTGAGATCGAAACGGAAATCGTAGTCGGAAGGAGCAAGAACGAAGATCGACGGCACGAGCTCAACGGCCGACTTCAGTAGATCCGAAACGCGGAAGTCGAAGTCGAAGTCGAAATCAGAAGGGGAAAGAGTAAATCGTGTATTCAATCGAACATTGACTAATTGGTAATCGGCCATTGTAGACGCGTCGTGATTGTAATAATTATGTTTTAGTAATTAGTGAAGTGATGTGAAGTGAAATCGCGTGAAAGGAAGAAAATCCTTTTCGAGGGCTGGATAGTTCTGATTATGCTGTTAAACTAAAGGTATTTGGTGCTCAAAACTAATTTGAACGAAATAGTTGATAATTCCAAAGACATACAAATAGCGGCATTCGTGTTTTCACAAAATGATTGGAAAATTCCCACGCCGTTGTTCTGTTCCGTTCCACTTGTGTTGCCTTAGCTTATCATTGTCGTCGCTAGGTGTCTCCATCTATGGTAGATGGTGACCGGTCTTTGCTATACAAATCGTTTGCTTACTTTGATTTTGTTAAATTTTAGGTTTTTAATAGATTCAATTATTAATTTCATGAAATTTTCATGCAATTTTATTGTTGTAGAATATATAAGGTTGATTTCATGAAACATTTATATTAGGAAATTTCAGTGCTTTTTTCGCAATGAACAGTGTTTTGTCTAAAAGAAATCTAGCTAGACAAAATTATTTTTTTTCACATTTTTTGCTTCCTGCGGCTTTTTATGAATTCATATTTTGGTTTTAATACAAATCATCAGAATTAAAAGCAGATAGTTTCATGGGGTTCATGAAAAATAAAAACCATACGGGTTAAATTTCAAATAAATGACAAGAGGAAAATGAAAAGAAACAAAAAAAAATGAATAACAAGTGTCCAAATTTAGTTAAATATAATGAAAGTGTCAATGTTTTGAGCACCCACAATTTATGTTCGCGAGAACTCATGGCATTATTTATTAGAGTCTATGGTTAATTGATTGGAAACAATTTTTTTTTATTAAAATCTAAAATATTTTTATGTGCGCTTAACTTGCTTTTTCAAATACACTTCACATCTCCTTTTTTAGGGCAAAAATAGCATTCATAAAACGACCCATCCGCCACCTTCCTATTATAAAATCCCACATGATACCTACTTACAAGCGTAAATATCTGTTGAACTGTTACAACTACAAAGCTACTTTGCATAATTTAACAAGTCACTCGGCCTGCAATCGATTGAAATCCAAAACTTATTCCACTGTCATATTCGAGTCCTTACAACACTATGAACGTATCCAAATGATTTTCGGAAATATGTGGAAATAATTCAATTTACATAAAATCTGAAAACAGTGAGGATAATGAAAAGTCATCATAACGTATCTCTATCCTTCTTGCAGCACTTCGTGTGTGCAGCCGAAAAGCGATAATACCTTTCCATTATTAATTTTATTCCGATAATACTATTTCGATCACCTATTTCACTTCAATCGTTCATCATCCATCCTGTTGTTACCTGTTGTTGTGTATCTTTCGATGAGTCGAGATGAGGTGTAGCTGATCAGTTTGTTGCAACGCGTCTCTATCAAATTATGACACGCCGATGTGAAATGACAATGTTTCGCACGGAGCATTGCAACGGGCCGACGAAATCAAGAGAATTTACATATAAAATTGAACCAATGATGGATTACAATCTATTCGACACGCTTATAATAATTGAGTATTGTGGTCATTTGCATACGGATGTAGATATTGGCTGTGGTAATCAGAAAACATCGGTCAGGTAACAAGTTTGAATTTATGGTACAAGATATTAATTTGAATTCAGATATTAAAATGTTGGAGACATTTTGTGGAATGTATGTATATGGACATGTATATATATTGATATGTATTAATATTATATGTATTTATATTGATATGTATCAATATTGTTATGTATTTATATTGATATGTATTAATATGACATATATGTATATGGACATGTATTTATATTGATATGTATTAATATTGTATGTATTTATATTGATATGTATCAATATTGTTATGTATTTATATTGATATGTATTAATATTACATATATGTATATGGACATGTATTTACATTGATATTTATTAATATTATATGTATTTATATTGATATGTATCAATATTGTTATGTATTTATATTGATATGTATTAATATTACATGTACGTATATGGACATGTATATATATTGATATGTATTAATATTATATGTATTTATTTTGATATGTATCAATATTGTTATGTATTTATATTGATATGTATTAATTCTACATGTATGTATATGGACATGTATTTATATTGATATGTATTAATATTATATGTATTTATATTGATATGTATCTATATTGTTATGTATTTATATTGATATGTATTAATATTACATGTACGTATATGGACATGTATATATATTGATATGTATTAATATTATATGTATTTATTTTGATATGTATCAATATTGTTATGTATTTATATTGATATGTATTAATTCTACATGTATGTATATGGGCATGTATTTATATTGATATGTATTAATATTATATGTATTTATATTGATATGTATCAATATTGTTATGTATTTATATTGATATGTATTAATTCTACATGTATGTATATGGGCATGTATTTATATTGATATGTATTAATATTATATGTATTTATATTGATATGTATCAATATTGTTATGTATTTATATTGATATGTATTAATATTACATGTATGTATATGGACATGTATTTATATTGATATGTATTAATATTATATGTATTTATATTGATATGTATCAATATTGTTATGTATTTATATTGATATGTATTAATATTACATGTATGTATATGGACATGTATTTATATTGATATGTATTAATATTATATGTATTTATATTGAAATGTATCAATATTGTTAAGTATTTATATTGATATGTATTAATATTACATGTATGTATATGGACATGTATTTATATTGATATGTATTAATATTATATGTATTTATATTGATATGTATCAATATTGCTATGTATTTATATTGATATGTATTAATATTACATGTATGTATATGGACATATATTTATATTGATATGTATTAATATTATATGTTTTTATATTGATATGTATCAATATTGTTATGTATTTATATTGATATGTATTAATATTACATGTATGTATATTGACATGTATTTATATTGATATGTATTAATATTATATGTATTTATATTGATATGTATCAATATTGTTATGTATTTATATTGATATGTATTAATATTACATGTATGTATATGGACATGTATTTATATTGATATGTATTAATATTATATGTATTTATATTGATATGTATCAATATTGTTATGTATTTATATTGATATGTATTAATATTACATGTATGTATATGGACATATATTTATATTGATATGTATTAATATTATATGTATTTATATTGATATGTATCAATATTGTTATGTATTTATATTGATATGTATTAATATGACATGTATGTATATGGACATGTATTTATATTGATATGTATTAATATTATATGTATTTATATTGATACGTATCTATATTGTTATGTATTTATATTGATATGTATTAATATTACATGTATGTATATGGACATGTATTTATATTGATATGTATTAATATTATATGTATTTATATTGATATATATCAATATTGTTATGTATTTATAGTGATATGTATTAATATTACATGTATGTATATGGACATATATTTATATTGATATGTATTAATATTATATGTATTTATATTGATATGTATCAATATTGTTATGTATTAATATTACATGTATGTATATGGACATGTATTTATATTGATATGTATTAATATTATATGTATTTATATTGATATGTATCTATATTGTTATGTATTTATATTGATATGTATTAATATTACATGTATGTATATGGACATGTATTTATATTGATATGTATTAATATTATATGTATTTATATTGATATGTATCAATATTGTTATGTATTTATATTGATATGTATTAATATGACATGTATGTATATGGACATGTATTTATATGGATATGTATTAATATTATATGTATTTATATTGATATGTATCTATATTGTTATGTATTTATATTGATATGTATTAATATTACATGTATGTATATGGACATGTTTTTATATTGATATGTATTAATATTATATGTATTTATAATGATATGTATCTATATTGTTATGTATTTATATTGATATGTATTAATATTACATGTATGTATATGGACATGTATTTATATTGATATGTATTAATATTATATGTATTTATATTGATATATATCAATATTGTTATGTATTTATAGTGATATGTATTAATATTACATGTATGTATATAGACATATATTTATATTGATATGTATTAATATTATATGTATTTATATTGATATGTATCAATATTGTTATGTATTAATATTACATGTATGTATATGGACATGTATTTATATTGATATGTATTAATATTATATGTATTTATATTGATATGTATCAATAGTGTTATGTATTTATATTGATATGTATTAATATTACATGTATGTATATGGACATGTATTTATATTGATATGTAGTAATATTATATGTATTTATATTGATATGTATCAATATTTTTATGTATTTATATTGATATGTATTAATATTATATGTATGTATATGGACATGTATTTATATTGATATGTATTAATATTATATGTATTTATATTGATATGTATCTATATTGTTATGTATTTATATTGATATGTATTAATTCTACATGTATGTATATGGGCATGTATTTATATTGATATGTATTAATATTATATGTATTTATATTGCTATGTATCAATATTGTTATGTATTAATATTACATGTATGTATATGGACATGTATTTATATTGATATGTATTAATATTATATGTATTTATATTGATATGTATCAATATTGCTATGTATTTATATTGATATGTATTAATATTACATGTATGTATATGGACATGTATTTATATTGATATGTATTAATATTATATGTATTTATATTGATATATATCAATATTGTTATGTATTTATAGTGATATGTATTAATATTACATGTATGTATATGGACATATATTTATATTGATATGTATTAATATTATATGTATTTATATTGATATGTATCAATATTGTTATGTATTAATATTACATGTATGTATATGGACATGTATTTATATTGATATGTATTAATATTATATGTATTTATATTGATATGTATCAATAGTGTTATGTATTTATATTGATATGTATTAATATTACATGTATGTATATGGACATGTATTTATATTGATATGTAGTAATATTATATGTATTTATATTGATATGTATTAATATTATATGTATTTATATTGATATGTATCTATATTGTTATGTATTTATATTGATATGTATTAATTCTACATGTATGTATATGGGCATGTATTTATATTGATATGTATTAATATTATATGTATTTATATTGATATGTATCAATATTGTTATGTATTTATATTGATATGTATTAATTCTACATGTATGTATATGGGCATGTATTTATATTGATATGTATTAATATTATATGTATTTATATTGATATGTATCAATATTGTTATGTATTTATATTGATATGTATTAATATTACATGTATGTATATGGACATGTATTTATATTGATATGTATTAATATTATATATATTTATATTGATATGTATCAATATTGTTATGTATTTATATTGATATGTATTAATATTACATGTATGTATATGGACATGTATTTATATTGATATGTATTAATATTATATGTATTTATATTGAAATGTATCAATATTGTTATGTATTAATATTACATGTATGTATATGGACATGTATTTATATTGATATGTATTAATATTATATGTATTTATATTGATATGTATCAATATTGCTATGTATTTATATTGATATGTATTAATATTACATGTATGTATATGGACATGTATTTATATTGATATGTATTAATATTATATGTATTTATATTGATATATATCAATATTGTTATGTATTTATAGTGATATGTATTAATATTACATGTATGTATATGGACATATATTTATATTGATATGTATTAATATTATATGTATTTATATTGATATGTATCAATATTGTTATGTATTAATATTACATGTATGTATATGGACATGTATTTATATTGATATGTATTAATATTATATGTATTTATATTGATATGTATCAATAGTGTTATGTATTTATATTGATATGTATTAATATTACATGTATGTATATGGACATGTATTTATATTGATATGTAGTAATATTATATGTATTTATATTGATATGTATTAATATTATATGTATTTATATTGATATGTATCTATATTGTTATGTATTTATATTGATATGTATTAATTCTACATGTATGTATATGGGCATGTATTTATATTGATATGTATTAATATTATATGTATTTATATTGATATGTATCAATATTGTTATGTATTTATATTGATATGTATTAATTCTACATGTATGTATATGGGCATGTATTTATATTGATATGTATTAATATTATATGTATTTATATTGATATGTATCAATATTGTTATGTATTTATATTGATATGTATTAATATTACATGTATGTATATGGACATGTATTTATATTGATATGTATTAATATTATATATATTTATATTGATATGTATCAATATTGTTATGTATTTATATTGATATGTATTAATATTACATGTATGTATATGGACATGTATTTATATTGATATGTATTAATATTATATGTATTTATATTGAAATGTATCAATATTGTTATGTATTTATATTGATATGTATTAATATGACATGTATGTATATGGACATGTATTTATATTGATATGTATTAATATTATATGTATTTATATTGATATGTATCAATATTGCTATGTATTTATATTGATATGTATTAATATTACATGTATGTATATGGACATATATTTATATTGATATGTATTAATATTATATGTTTTTATATTGATATGTATCAATATTGTTATGTATTTATATTGATATGTATTAATATTACATGTATGTATATGGACATGTATTTATATTGATATGTATCAATATTATATGTATTTATATTGATATGTATCTATATTGTTATGTATTTATATTGATATGTATTAATATTACATGTATGTATATGGACATGTATTTATATTGATATGTATTAATATTATATGTATTTATATTGATATATATCAATATTGTTATGTATTTATAGTGATATGTATTAATATTTCATGTATGTATATGGACATATATTTATATTGATATGTATTAATATTATATGTATTTATATTGATATGTATCAATATTGTTATGTATTAATATTACATGTATGTATATGGACATGTATTTATATTGATATGTATTAATATTATATGTATTTATATTGATATGTATCTATATTGTTATGTATTTATATTGATATGTATTAATATTACATGTATGTATATGGACATGTATTTATATTGATATGTATTAATATTATATGTATTTATATTGATATGTATCCATATTGTTATGTATTTATATTGATATGTATTAATATGACATGTATGTATATGGACATGTATTTATATTGATATGTATTAATATTATATGTATTTATATTGATATGTATCTATATTGTTATGTATTTATATTGATATGTATTAATATTACATGTATGTATATGGACATGTATTTATATTGATATGTATTAATATTATATGTATTTATATTGATATGTATCTATATTGTTATGTATTTATATTGATATGTATTAATATTACATGTATGTATATGGACATGTATTTATATTGATATGTATTAATATTATATGTATTTATATTGATATATATCAATATTGTTATGTATTTATAGTGATATGTATTAATATTACATGTATGTATATGGACATATATTTATATTGATATGTATTAATATTATATGTATTTATATTGATATGTATCAATATTGTTATGTATTAATATTACATGTATGTATATGGACATGTATTTATATTGATATGTATTAATATTATATGTATTTATATTGATATGTATCAATAGTGTTATGTATTTATATTGATATGTATTAATATTACATGTATGTATATGGACATGTATTTATATTGATATGTATTAATATTCTATGTATTTATATTGATATGTATCAATATTGTTATGTATTTATATTGATATGTATTAATTCTACATGTATGTATATGGACATGTATTTATATTGATATGTATTAATATTGTATGTATTTATATTGATATGTATCAATATTGTTATGTATTTATATTGATATGTATTAATATTACATATATGTATATGGACATGTATTTACATTGATATTTATTAATATTATATGTATTTATATTGATATGTATCAATATTGTTATGTATTTATATTGATATGTATTAATATTACTTGTGTGTATATGGACATGTATTTATATTGATATGTATTAATATTATATGTATTTATATTGATATGTATCTATATTGTTATGTATTTATATTGATATGTATTAATATTACATGTACGTATATGGACATGTATATATATTGATATGTATTAATATTATATGTATTTATTTTGATATGTATCAATATTGTTATGTATTTATATTTTTTATATTTGTATTTATATGATATGTATTAATTCTACATGTATGTATATGGGCATGTATTTATATTGATATGTATTAATATTATATGTATTTATATTGATATGTATCAATATTGTTATGTATTTATATTGATATGTATTAATTCTACATGTATGTATATGGGCATGTATTTATATTGATATGTATTAATATTATATGTATTTATATTGATATGTATCAATATTGTTATGTATTTATATTGATATGTATTAATATGACATGTATGTATATGGACATGTATTTATATTGATATGTATTAATATTATATGTATTTATATTGATATGTATCTATATTGTTATGTATTTATATTGATATGTATTAATATTACATGTATGTATATGGACATGTATTTATATTGATATGTATTAATATTATATGTATTTATATTGATATATATCAATATTGTTATGTATTTATAGTGATATGTATTAATATTACATGTATGTATATGGACATATATTTATATTGATATGTATTAATATTATATGTATTTATATTGATATGTATCAATATTGTTATGTATTAATATTACATGTATGTATATGGACATGTATTTATATTGATATGTATTAATATTATATGTATTTATATTGATATATATCAATATTGTTATGTATTTATAGTGATATGTATTAATATTACATGTATGTATATGGACATATATTTATATTGATATGTATTAATATTATATGTATTTATATTGATATGTATCAATATTGTTATGTATTAATATTACATGTATGTATATGGACATGTATTTATATTGATATGTATTAATATTATATGTATTTATATTGATATGTATCAATAGTGTTATGTATTTATATTGATATGTATTAATATTACATGTATGTATATGGACATGTATTTATATTGATATGTATTAATATTATATGTATTTATATTGATATGTATCAATATTGTTATGTATTTATATTGATATGTATTAATTCTACATGTATGTATATGGACATGTATTTATATTGATATGTATTAATATTGTATGTATTTATATTGATATGTATCAATATTGTTATGTATTTATATTGATATGTATTAATATTACATATATGTATATGGACATGTATTTACATTGATATTTATTAATATTATATGTATTTATATTGATATGTATCAATATTGTTATGTATTTATATTGATATGTATTAATATTACTTGTGTGTATATGGACATGTATTTATATTGATATGTATTAATATTATATGTATTTATATTGATATGTATCTATATTGTTATGTATTTATATTGATATGTATTAATATTACATGTACGTATATGGACATGTATATATATTGATATGTATTAATATTATATGTATTTATTTTGATATGTATCAATATTGTTATGTATTTATATTTTTTATATTTGTATTTATATGATATGTATTAATTCTACATGTATGTATATGGGCATGTATTTATATTGATATGTATTAATATTATATGTATTTATATTGATATGTATCAATATTGTTATGTATTTATATTGATATGTATTAATTCTACATGTATGTATATGGGCATGTATTTATATTGATATGTATTAATATTATATGTATTTATATTGATATGTATCAATATTGTTATGTATTTATATTGATATGTATTAATATGACATGTATGTATATGGACATGTATTTATATTGATATGTATTAATATTATATGTATTTATATTGATATGTATCTATATTGTTATGTATTTATATTGATATGTATTAATATTACATGTATGTATATGGACATGTATTTATATTGATATGTATTAATATTATATGTATTTATATTGATATATATCAATATTGTTATGTATTTATAGTGATATGTATTAATATTACATGTATGTATATGGACATATATTTATATTGATATGTATTAATATTATATGTATTTATATTGATATGTATCAATATTGTTATGTATTAATATTACATGTATGTATATGGACATGTATTTATATTGATATGTATTAATATTATATGTATTTATATTGATATATATCAATATTGTTATGTATTTATAGTGATATGTATTAATATTACATGTATGTATATGGACATATATTTATATTGATATGTATTAATATTATATGTATTTATATTGATATGTATCAATATTGTTATGTATTAATATTACATGTATGTATATGGACATGTATTTATATTGATATGTATTAATATTATATGTATTTATATTGATATGTATCAATAGTGTTATGTATTTATATTGATATGTATTAATATTACATGTATGTATATGGACATGTCTTTATATTGATATGTATTAATATTATATGTATTTATATTGATATGTATCAATATTGTTATGTATTTATATTGATATGTATTAATTCTACATGTATGTATATGGACATGTATTTATATTGATATGTATTAATATTGTATGTATTTATATTGATATGTATCAATATTGTTATGTATTTATATTGATATGTATTAATATTACATATATGTATATGGACATGTATTTACATTGATATTTATTAATATTATATGTATTTATATTGATATGTATCAATATTGTTATGTATTTATATTGATATGTATTAATATTACTTGTGTGTATATGGACATGTATTTATATTGATATGTATTAATATTATATGTATTTATATTGATATGTATCTATATTGTTATGTATTTATATTGATATGTATTAATATTACATGTACGTATATGGACATGTATATATATTGATATGTATTAATATTATATGTATTTATTTTGATATGTATCAATATTGTTATGTATTTATATTTTTTATATTTGTATTTATATGATATGTATTAATTCTACATGTATGTATATGGGCATGTATTTATATTGATATGTATTAATATTATATGTATTTATATTGATATGTATCAATATTGTTATGTATTTATATTGATATGTATTAATTCTACATGTATGTATATGGGCATGTATTTATATTGATATGTATTAATATTATATGTATTTATATTGATATGTATCAATATTGTTATGTATTTATATTGATATGTATTAATATTACATGTATGTATATGGACATGTATTTATATTGATATGTATTAATATTATATGTATTTATATTGATATGTATCAATATTGTTATGTATTTATATTGATATGTATTAATATTACATGTATGTATATGGACATGTATTTATATTGATATGTATTAATATTATATGTATTTATATTGAAATGTATCAATATTGTTATGTATTTATATTGATATGTATTAATATTACATGTATGTATATGGACATGTATTTATATTGATATGTATTAATATTATATGTATTTATATTGATATGTATCAATATTGCTATGTATTTATATTGATATGTATTAATATTACATGTATGTATATGGACATATATTTATATTGATATGTATTAATATTATATGTTTTTATATTGATATGTATCAATATTGTTATGTATTTATATTGATATGTATTAATATTACATGTATGTATATGGACATGTATTTATATTGATATGTATTAATATTATATGTATTTATATTGATATGTATCAATATTGTTATGTATTTATATTGATATGTATTAATATTACATGTATGTATATGGACATGTATTTATATTGATATGTATTAATATTATATGTATTTATATTGATATGTATCAATATTGTTATGTATTTATATTGATATGTATTAATATTACATGTATGTATATGGACATATATTTATATTGATATGTATTAATATTATATGTATTTATATTGATATGTATCAATATTGTTATGTATTTATATTGATATGTATTAATATGACATGTATGTATATGGACATGTATTTATATTGATATGTATTAATATTATATGTATTTATATTGATATGTATCTATATTGTTATGTATTTATATTGATATGTATTAATATTACATGTATGTATATGGACATGTATTTATATTGATATGTATTAATATTATATGTATTTATATTGATATATATCAATATTGTTATGTATTTATAGTGATATGTATTAATATTACATGTATGTATATGGACATATATTTATATTGATATGTATTAATATTATATGTATTTATATTGATATGTATCAATATTGTTATGTATTAATATTACATGTATGTATATGGACATGTATTTATATTGATATGTATTAATATTATATGTATTTATATTGATATGTATCTATATTGTTATGTATTTATATTGATATGTATTAATATTACATGTATGTATATGGACATGTATTTATATTGATATGTATTAATATTATATGTATTTATATTGATATGTATCAATATTGTTATGTATTTATATTGATATGTATTAATATGACATGTATGTATATGGACATGTATTTATATTGATATGTATTAATATTATATGTATTTATATTGATATGTATCTATATTGTTATGTATTTATATTGATATGTATTAATATTACATGTATGTATATGGACATGTATTTATATTGATATGTATTAATATTATATGTATTTATATTGATATGTATCTATATTGTTATGTATTTATATTGATATGTATTAATATTACATGTATGTATATGGACATGTATTTATATTGATATGTATTAATATTATATGTATTTATATTGATATATATCAATATTGTTATGTATTTATAGTGATATGTATTAATATTACATGTATGTATATGGACATATATTTATATTGATATGTATTAATATTATATGTATTTATATTGATATGTATCAATATTGTTATGTATTAATATTACATGTATGTATATGGACATGTATTTATATTGATATGTATTAATATTATATGTATTTATATTGATATGTATCAATAGTGTTATGTATTTATATTGATATGTATTAATATTACATGTATGTATATGGACATGTATTTATATTGATATGTAGTAATATTATATGTATTTATATTGATATGTATCAATATTTTTATGTATTTATATTGATATGTATTAATATTATATGTATGTATATGGACATGTATTTATATTGATATGTATTAATATTATATGTATTTATATTGATATGTATCTATATTGTTATGTATTTATATTGATATGTATTAATTCTACATGTATGTATATGGGCATGTATTTATATTGATATGTATTAATATTATATGTATTTATATTGATATGTATCAATATTGTTATGTATTAATATTACATGTATGTATATGGACATGTATTTATATTGATATGTATTAATATTATATGTATTTATATTGATATGTATCAATATTGCTATGTATTTATATTGATATGTATTAATATTACATGTATGTATATGGACATGTATTTATATTGATATGTATTAATATTATATGTATTTATATTGATATATATCAATATTGTTATGTATTTATAGTGATATGTATTAATATTACATGTATGTATATGGACATATATTTATATTGATATGTATTAATATTATATGTATTTATATTGATATGTATCAATATTGTTATGTATTAATATTACATGTATGTATATGGACATGTATTTATATTGATATGTATTAATATTATATGTATTTATATTGATATGTATCAATAGTGTTATGTATTTATATTGATATGTATTAATATTACATGTATGTATATGGACATGTATTTATATTGATATGTAGTAATATTATATGTATTTATATTGATATGTATCAATATTTTTATGTATTTATATTGATATGTATTAATATTATATGTATGTATATGAACATGTATTTATATTGATATGTATTAATATTATATGTATTTATATTGATATGTATCTATATTGTTATGTATTTATATTGATATGTATTAATTCTACATGTATGTATATGGGCATGTATTTATATTGATATGTATTAATATTATATGTATTTATATTGATATGTATCAATATTGTTATGTATTTATATTGATATGTATTAATTCTACATGTTTGTATATGGGCATGTATTTATATTGATATGTATTAATATTATATGTATTTATATTGATATGTATCAATATTGTTATGTATTTATATTGATATGTATTAATATTACATGTATGTATATGGACATGTATTTATATTGATATGTATTAATATTATATGTATTTATATTGAAATGTATCAATATTGTTATGTATTTATATTGATATGTATTAATATTACATGTATGTATATGGACATGTATTTATATTGATATGTATTAATATTATATGTATTTATATTGATATGTATCAATATTGCTATGTATTTATATTGATATGTATTAATATTACATGTATGTATATGGACATATATTTATATTGATATGTATTAATATTATATGTTTTTATATTGATATGTATCAATATTGTTATGTATTTATATTGATATGTATTAATATTACATGTATGTATATGGACATGTATTTATATTGATATGTATTAATATTATATGTATTTATATTGATATGTATCAATATTGTTATGTATTTATATTGATATGTATTAATATTACATGTATGTATATGGACATGTATTTATATTGATATGTATTAATATTATATGTATTTATATTGATATGTATCAATATTGTTATGTATTTATATTGATATGTATTAATATTACATGTATGTATATGGACATATATTTATATTGATATGTATTAATATTATATGTATTTATATTGATATGTATCAATATTGTTATGTATTTATATTGATATGTATTAATATGACATGTATGTATATGGACATGTATTTATATTGATATGTATTAATATTATATGTATTTATATTGATATGTATCTATATTGTTATGTATTTATATTGATATGTATTAATATTACATGTATGTATATGGACATGTATTTATATTGATATGTATTAATATTATATGTATTTATATTGATATATATCAATATTGTTATGTATTTATAGTGATATGTATTAATATTACATGTATGTATATGGACATATATTTATATTGATATGTATTAATATTATATGTATTTATATTGATATGTATCAATATTGTTATGTATTAATATTACATGTACGTATATGGACATGTGTTTATATTGATATGTATTAATATTATATGTATTTATATTGATATGTATCTATATTGTTATGTATTTATATTGATATGTATTAATATTACATGTATGTATATGGACATGTATTTATATTGATATGTATTAATATTATATGTATTTATATTGATATGTATCAATATTGTTATGTATTTATATTGATATGTATTAATATGACATGTATGTATATGGACATGTATTTATATTGATATGTATTAATATTATATGTATTTATATTGATATGTATCTATATTGTTATGTATTTATATTGATATGTATTAATATTACATGTATGTATATGGACATGTATTTATATTGATATGTATTAATATTATATGTATTTATATTGATATGTATCTATATTGTTATGTATTTATATTGATATGTATTAATATTACATGTATGTATATGGACATGTATTTATATTGATATGTATTAATATTATATGTATTTATATTGATATATATCAATATTGTTATGTATTTATAGTGATATGTATTAATATTACATGTATGTATATGGACATATATTTATATTGATATGTATTAATATTATATGTATTTATATTGATATGTATCAATATTGTTATGTATTAATATTACATGTATGTATATGGACATGTATTTATATTGATATGTATTAATATTATATGTATTTATATTGATATGTATCAATAGTGTTATGTATTTATATTGATATGTATTAATATTACATGTATGTATATGGACATGTATTTATATTGATATGTATTAATATTATATGTATTTATATTGATATGTATCAATATTGTTATGTATTTATATTGATATGTATTAATTCTACATGTATGTATATGGGCATGTATTTATATTGATATGTATTAATATTATATGTATTTATATTGATATGTATCAATATTGTTATGTATTTATATTGATATGTATTAATATTACATGTATGTATATGGACATGTATTTATATTGATATGTATTAATATTATATGTATTTATATTGATATGTATCAATATTGTTATGTATTTATATTGATATGTATTAATATTACATGTATGTATATGGACATGTATTTATATTGATATGTATTAATATTATATGTATTTATATTGAAATGTATCAATATTGTTATGTATTTATATTGATATGTATTAATATTACATGTATGTATATGGACATGTATTTATATTGATATGTATTAATATTATATGTATTTATATTGATATGTATCAATATTGCTATATATTTATATTGATATGTATTAATATTACATGTATGTATATGGACATATATTTATATTGATATGTTTTAATATTATATGTTTTTATATTGATATGTATCAATATTGTTATGTATTTATATTGATATGTATTAATATTACATGTATGTATATGGACATGTATTTATATTGATATGTATTAATATTATATGTATTTATATTGATATGTATCAATATTGTTATGTATTTATATTGATATGTATTAATATTACATGTATGTATATGGACATGTATTTATATTGATATGTATTAATATTATATGTATTTATATTGATATGTATCAATATTGTTATGTATTTATATTGGTATGTTTTAATATGACATGTATGTATATGGACATGTATTTATATTGATATGTATTAATATTATATGTATTTATATTGATATGTATCTATATTGTTATGTATTTATATTGATATGTATTAATATTACATGTATGTATATGGACATGTATTTATATTGATATGTATTAATATTATATGTATTTATATTGATATATATCAATATTGTTATGTATTTATAGTGATATGTATTAATATTACATGTATGTATATGGACATATATTTATATTGATATGTATTAATATTATATGTATTTATATTGATATGTATCAATATTGTTATGTATTAATATTACATGTATGTATGTGGACATGTATTTATATTGATATGTATTAATATTATATGTATTTATATTGATATGTATCTATATTGTTATGTATTTATATTGATATGTATTAATATTACATGTATGTATATGGACATGTATTTATATTGATATGTATTAATATTATATGTATTTATATTGATATGTATCAATATTGTTATGTATTTATATTGATATGTATTAATATGACATGTATGTATATGGACATATATTTATATTGATATGTATTAATATTATATGTATTTATATTGATATGTATCAATATTGTTATGTATTAATATTACATGTATGTATATGGACATGTATTTATATTGATATGTATTAATATTATATGTATTTATATTGATATGTATCAATAGTGTTATGTATTTATATTGATATGTATTAATATTACATGTATGTATATGGACATGTATTTATATTGATATGTAGTAATATTATATGTATTTATATTGATATGTATCAATATTTTTATGTATTTATATTGATATGTATTAATATTATATGTATGTATATGGACATGTATTTATATTGATATGTATTAATATTATATGTATTTATATTGATATGTATCTATATTGTTATGTATTTATATTGATATGTATTAATATTACATGTATGTATATGGACATGTATTTATATTGATATGTATTAATATTATATGTATTTATATTGATATGTATCAATATTGTTATGTATTTATATTGATCTGTATTAATATTACATGTATGTATATGGACATGTATTTATATTGATATGTATTAATATTATATGTATTTATATTGATATGTATTAATATTGTTATGTATTTATATTGATATGTATTAATATTACATGTATGTATATGGACATGTATTTATATTGATATGTATTAATATTATATGTATTTATATTGATATGTATCTATATTGTTATGTATTTATATTGATATGTATTCATATTATATGTATGTATATGGACATGTATATATGTTGATATGTATTTATATTGATATGTGTTTATATTGATATGTATTTGTATTTACATAAACATTTGCGTTAGTAAGCCCGTAGTCTATCATGCTTGGTACTAAAGTTATTGTTGTTGTGCATGCTGCTGTCTCTGTTTCCATCCTGATACAAAAGGCTTTTCATAAAATTCAAACACGCTGTTGCCGTGAGAGCAAAAATATTAAATAAAAATATTGATTCGATTGACTTTCGGTCCCTCTGTTGCTTTTGCCGAAATGAAATCATCACAGTGCAATAAGTGAGTACTCAAACTCCAATGAGCCGGATATTCTCTGAAATAAATACGTATGTTCACCTTGTTAATATAAACATAACTCTTGCTTATAGATGAACAATATCAAGCTTTGGTGGTGGCACCTGTGATGACTTGGAAAATGCAATCGGACAGGCTCTTTGGAGTTGGAAACAAACTCCGAATTGGAACCGCAGCTGCAGGAACTGCACATCATGCGCGTACGTATCCAATAAGAGCTCGGTTGAGGCGTAGTTGAAGCGATTCAATGATTCTTCTGTCGCTTTTGTTAATCACGGAATCGGACAGTATTGAGCCCCGTGTTGGCGGAGGTGTAAGCCGAGTACAATTAATGAGTAATCACATCTGAATAAGCCTGATAATTTCTGAATTGTCTATTGGTTGTTAATGTTAAGATTAATGATAATTATTGATATGTATTTATATTGAAATGTATTAACATTGATATGTATATATGTCGATATATATTTATATTGATATGTATCAATATTGTTATGTATTTATATTGATATGTATTAATATTATATGTATGCATATGGACATGTATTTATATTGATATGTATTAATATTATATGTATTTATGTTGATATGTATCTATATTGTTATGTATTTATATTGATGTGTATTAATATTATATGTTTGTATATGGACATGTATTTATATTGATATGTATTAATATTATATGTTTTTATATTGATATGTATCAAGATTGTTATGTATTTATATTGATATGTATTAATATTACATGTATGTATATGGACATGTATTTATATATATATTTATTAATATTATATGTATTTATATTGATATGTATCAATATTGTTATGTATTTATATTGATATGTATTAATATTATATGTATGTATATGGACATGTATTTATATTGATATGTATTAATATTATATGTATTTATATTGATATGTATCAATATTGTTATGTATTTATATTGATATGTGTTAATATTACATGTATGTATATGGACATGTATTTATGTTGATATGTATTAATATTATATGTATTTATATTGATATGTATCAATATTGTTATGTATTTATATTGATATGTATTAATATTATATGTATGTATATGGACATGTATTTATATTGATATGTATTAATATTATATGTATTTATATTGATATGTATCTATATTGTTATGTATTTATATTGATATGTATTAATATTATATGTATGTATATGGACATGTATTTATATTGATATGTATTAATATTATATGTATTTATATTGATATGTATCAATATTGTTATGTATTTATATTGATATGTATTAATATTACATGTATGTATATGGACATGTATTTATATTGATATGTATTAATATTATATGTATTTATATTGATATGTATCAATATTGTTATGTATTTATATTGATATGTATTAATAGTACATGTATGTATATGGACATGTATTTATATTGATATGTATTAATATTATATGTATTTACATTGATATGTATCAATATTGTTATGTATTTATATTGATATGTATTAATATTACATGTATGTATATGGACATGTATTTATATTGATATGTATTAATATTATATGTATTAATATTGATATGTATCAATATTGTTATGTATTTATATTGATATGTATTAATATTACATGTATGTATATGGACATGTATTTATATTGATATGTTTTAATATTATATGTATTTATATTGATATGTATCAATATTGTTATGTATTTATATTGATATGTATTAATATTACATGTATGTATATGGACATGTATTTATATTGATATGTATTAATATTATATGTATTTATATTGATATGTATCTATATTGTTATGTATTTATATTGATATGTTTTAATATTACATGTATGTATATGGACATGTATTTATATTGATATGTATTAATATTATATGTATTTATACTGATATGTATCAATATTGCTATGTATTTATATTGATATGTATTAATATTACATGTATGTATATGGACATGTATTTATAATGATATGTATTAATATTATATGTATTTATATTGATATGTATCAATATTGTCATGTATTTATATTGATATGTATTAATATTACATGTATGTATATGGACATGTATTTTTATTGATATGTATTAATATTATATGTATTTATATTGATATGTATCAATATTGTTATGTATTTATATTGATATGTATTAATATTACATGTATGTATATGGACATGTATTTATAATGATATGTATTAATATTATATGTATTTATATTGATATGTATCAATATTGTTATGTATTTATATTGATATGTATTAATATTACATGTATGTATATGGACATGTATTTATATTGATATGTATTAATATTATATGTATTTATATTGATATGTATCAATATTGTTATGTATTTATATTGATATGTATTAATATTACATGTATGTATATGGACATGTATTTATATTGATATGTATTAATATTATATGTATTTATATTGATATGTATTAATATTATATGTATTTATATTGATATGTATCAATATTGTTATGTATTTATATTGATATGTATTAATATTACATGTATGTATATGGACATCTATTTATATTGATATGTATTAATATTATATGTATTTATATTGATATGTATCAATATTGCTATGTATTTATATTGATATGTATTAATATTACATGTATGTATATGGACATGTATTTATATTGATATGTATTAATATTATATGTATTTATATTGATATGTATCAATATTGTTATGTATTTATATTGATATGTATTAATATTACATGTATGTATATGGACATGTATTTATATTGATATGTATTAATATTATATGTATTTTAATTGATATGTATCTATATTGTTAGGTATTTATATTGATATGTATTAATATTATATTTATGTATATGGACATGTATTTATATTGATATGTATTAATATTATATGTATTTATATTGATATGTATCTATATTGTTATGTTTTTATATTGATATGTATTAATATTACATGTATGTATATGGACATGTATTTATATTGATATGTATTAATATTATATGTATTTATATTGATATGTATCAATATTGTTTTGTATTTATATTGATATGTATTAATATTACATGTATGTATATGGACATGTATTTATATTGATATGTATTAATATTATATGTATTTATATTGATATGTATCTATATTGTTATGTATTTATATGGATATGTATTACTATTATATGTATGTATATGGACATGTATTTATATTGATATGTATTAATATTATATGTATTTATATTGATATGTATCTATATTGTTATGTATTTATATTGATATGTATTAATATTATATGTATGTATATGGACATGTATTTATATTGATATGTATTAATATTATATGTATTTATATTGATATGTATCAATATTGTTATGTGTTTATATTGATATGTATTAATATTACATGTATGTATACGGACATGCATTTATATTGATATGTATTAATATTATATGTATTTATATTGATATGTATCAATATTGTTATGTATTTATATTGATATGTATTAATATTACATGTATGTATATGGACATGTATTTATATTGATATGTATTAATATTATATGTATTTATATTAATATGTATCAATATTGTTATGTATTTATATTGATATGAATTAATATTACATGTATGTATATGGACATGTATTTATATTGATATGTATTAATAATATATATATTTATATTGATTTGTATCAATATTGTTATTTATTTATATTGATATGTATTAATATTACATGTATGTATACGGACATGCATTTATATTGATATGTATTAATATTATATGTATTTATATTGATATGTATCAATATTGTTATGTATTTATATTGATATGTATTAATATTACATGTATGTATATGGACATGTATTTATATTGATATGTATTAATATTATATGTATTTATATTAATATGTATCAATATTGTTATGTATTTATATTGATATGTATTAATATTACATGTATGTATACGGACATGCATTTATATTGATATGTATTAATATTATATGTATTTATATTGATATGTATCAATATTGCTATGTATTTATATTGATATGTATTAATATTACATGTATGTATATGGACATGTATTTATATTGATATGTATTAATATTATATGTATTTATATTAATATGTATCAATATTGTTATGTATTTATATTGATATGTATTAATATTACATGTATGTATACGGACATGCATTTATATTGATATGTATTAATATTATATGTATTTATATTGATATGTATCAATATTGTTATTTATTTATATTGATATGTATTAATATTACATGTATGTATACGGACATGCATTTATATTGATATGTATTAATATTATATGTATTTATATTGATATGTATCAATATTGTTATGTATTTATATTGATATGTATTAATATTACATGTATGTATATGGACATGTATTTATATTGATATGTATTAATATTATATGTATTTATATTAATATGTATCAATATTGTTATGTATTTATATTGATATGTATTAATATTACATGTATGTATACGGACATGCATTTATATTGATATGTATTAATATTATATGTATTTATATTGATATGTATCAATATTGCTATGTATTTATATTGATATGTATTAATATTATATGTATGTATATGGACATGTATTTATATTGATATGTATTAATATTATATGTATTTATATTGATATGTATCAATATTGTTATTTATTTATATTGATATGTATTAATATTACATGTATGTATACGGACATGCATTTATATTGATATGTATTAATATTATATGTATTTATATTGATATGTATCAATATTGTTATGTATTTATATTGATATGTATTAATATTACATGTATGTATATGGACATGTATTTATATTGATATGTATTAATATTATATGTATTTATATTAATATGTATCAATATTGTTATGTATTTATATTGATATGTATTAATATTACATGTATGTATACGGACATGCATTTATATTGATATGTATTAATATTATATGTATTTATATTGATATGTATCAATATTGTTATGTATTTATATTGATATGTATTAATATTACATGTATGTATATGGACATGTATTTATATTGATATGTATTAATATTATATGTATTTATATTAATATGTATCAATATTGTTATGTATTTATATTGATATGTATTAATATTACATGTATGTATACGGACATGCATTTATATTGATATGTATTAATATTATATGTATTTATATTGATATGTATCAATATTGCTATGTATTTATATTGATATGTATTAATATTATATGTATGTATATGGACATGTATTTATATTGATATGTATTAATATTATATGTATTTATATTGATATGTATCAATATTGTTATGTATTTATATTGATATGTATTAATATTATATGTATGTATATGGACATGTATTTATATTGATATGTATTAATATTATATGTATTTATATTGATATGTATCAATATTGTTATGTATTTATATTGATATGTATTAATATTACATGTATGTATACGGACATGCATTTATATTGATATGTATTAATATTATATGTATTTATATTGATATGTATCAATATTGTTATGTATTTATATTGATATGTATTAATATTACATGTATGTATATGGACATGTATTTATATTGATATGTATTAATATTATATGTATTTATATTAATATGTATCAATATTGTTATGTATTTATATTCATATGTATTAATATTACATGTATGTATATGGACATGTATTTATATTGATATGTATTAATATTATATATATTTATATTGATATGTATCAATATTGTTATTTATTTATATTGATATGTATTAATATTACATGTATGTATATGGACATGTATTTATATTGATATGTATTAATATTATATGTATTTATATTGATATGTATCAATATTGTTATGTATTTATATTGACATGTATTAATATTACATGTATGTATATGGACATGTATTTATATTGATATGTATTAATATTATATGTATTTATATTGATATGTATCAATATTGTTATGTATTTATATTGATATGTATTAGTATTACATGTATGTATATGGACATGTAATTATATTGATATGTATTAATATTATATGTATTTATATTGATATGTATCAATATTGTTATGTATTTATATTGATATGTATTAATATTACATGTATGTATATGGACATGTATTTATATTGATATGTATTAATATTATATGTATTTATATTGATATGTATCAATATTGTTATGTATTTATATTGATATGTATTAAAATTACATGCATGTATATGGACATGTATTTATATTGATATGTATTAATATAATATGTATTTATATTGATATGTATCAATATTGCTATGTATTTATATTGATATGTATTAATATTACATGTATGTATATGGACATGTATTTATATTGATATGTATTAATATTATATGTATTTATATTGATATGTATCAATATTGTTATGTATTTATATTGATATGTATTAATATTACATGTATGTATATGGACATCTATTTATATTGATATGTATTAATATTATATGTATTTATATTGATATGTATCAATATTGCTATGTATTTATATTGATATGTATTAATATTACATGTATGTATATGGACATGTATTTATATTGATATGTATTAATATTATATGTATTTATATTGATATGTATCAATATTGTTATGTATTTATATTGACATGTATTAATATTACATGTATGTATATGGACATGTATTTATATTGATATGTATTAATATTATATGTATTTATATTGATATGTATCAATATTGTTATGTATTTATATTGATATGTATTAGTATTACATGTATGTATATGGACATGTATTTATATTGATATGTATTAATATTATATGTATTTATATTGATATGTATCAATATTGTTATGTATTTATATTGATATGTATTAATATTACATGTATGTATATGGACATGTATTTATATTGATATGTATTAATATTATATGTATTTATATTGATATGTATCAATATTGTTATGTATTTATATTGATATGTATTAAAATTACATGCATGTATATGGACATGTATTTATATTGATATGTATTAATATAATATGTATTTATATTGATATGTATCAATATTGCTATGTATTTATATTGATATGTATTAATATTACATGTATGTATATGGACATGTATTTATATTGATATGTATTAATATTATATGTATTTATATTGATATGTATCAATATTGTTATGTATTTATATTGATATGTATTAATATTACATGTATGTATATGGACATCTATTTATATTGATATGTATTAATATTATATGTATTTATATTGATATGTATCAATATTGCTATGTATTTATATTGATATGTATTAATATTACATGTATGTATATGGACATGTATTTATATTGATATGTATTAATATTATATGTATTTATATTGATATGTATCAATATTGTTATGTATTTATATTGATATGTATTAACATTATATGTATGTATATGGACATGTATTTATATTGATATGTATTAATATTATATGTATTTATATTGATATGTATCAATATAGTTATGTATTTATATTGATATGTATTAATATTACATGTATGTATATGGACATGTATTTATATTGATATGTATTAATATTATATGTATTTACATTGATATGTATCAATATTGTTATGTATTTATATTGATATGTATTAATATTACATGTATGTATATGGACATGTATTTATATTGATATGTATTAATATTATATGTATTTATATTGATATGTATCTATATTGTTAGGTATTTATATTGATATGTATTAATATTATATTTATGTATATGGACATGTATTTATATTGATATGTATTAATATTATATGTATTTATATTGATATGTATCTATATTGTTATGTTTTTATATTGATATGTATTAATATTACATGTATGTATATGGACATGTATTTATATTGATATGTATTAATATTATATGTATTTATATTGATATGTATCAATATTGTTTTGTATTTATATTGATATGTATTAATATTACATGTATGTATATGGACATGTATTTATATTGATATGTATTAATATTATATGTATTTATATTGATATGTATCTATATTGTTATGTATTTATATGGATATGTATTAATATTATATGTATGTATATGGACATGTATTTATATTGATATGTATTAATATTATATGTATTTATATTGATATGTATCTATATTGTTATGTATTTATATTGAAATGTATTAATATTATATGTATATATATGGACATGTATTTATATTGATATGTATTAATATTATATGTATTTATATTGATATGTATCAATATTGTTATGTATTTATATTGATATGTATTAATATTATATGTATGTATATGGACATGTATTTATATTGATATGTATTAATATTATATGTATTTATATTGATATGTATCTATATTGTTATGTATTTATATTGATATGTATTAATATTATATGTATGTATATGGACATGTATTTATATTGATATGTATTAATATTATATGTATTTATATTGATATGTATCAATATTGTTATGTATTTATATTGATATGTATTAATATTACATGTATGTATATGGACATGTATTTATATTGATATGTATTAATATTATATGTATTTATATTGATATGTATCAATATTGTTATGTATTTATATTGATATGTATTAATAGTACATGTATGTATATGGACATGTATTTATATTGATATGTATTAATATTATATGTATTTACATTGATATGTATCAATATTGTTATGTATTTATATTGATATGTATTAATATTACATGTATGTATATGGACATGTATTTATATTGATATGTATTAATATTATATGTATTTATATTGATATGTATCAATATTGTTATGTATTTATATTGATATGTATTAATATTACATGTATGTATATGGACATGTATTTATATTGATATGTATTAATATTATATGTATTTATATTGATATGTATCAATATTGTTATGTATTTATATTGATATGTATTAATATTACATGTATGTATATGGACATGTATTTATATTGATATGTATTAATATTATATGTATTTATATTGATATGTATCTATATTGTTATGTATTTATATTGATATGTTTTAATATTACATGTATGTATATGGACATGTATTTATATTGATATGTATTAATATTATATGTATTTATATTGATATGTATCAATATTGTCATGTATTTATATTGATATGTATTAATATTACATGTATGTATATGGACATGTATTTATATTGATATGTATTAATATTATATGTATTTATATTGATATGTATCAATATTGTTATGTATTTATATTGATATGTATTAATATTACATGTATGTATATGGACATGTATTTATAATGATATGTATTAATATTATATGTATTTATATTGATATGTATCAATATTGTTATGTATTTATATTGATATGTATTAATATTATATGTATGTATATGGACATGTATTTATATTGATATGTATTAATATTATATGTATTTATATTGATATGTATCAATATTGTTATGTATTTATATTGATATGTATTAATATTACATGTATGTATACGGACATGCATTTATATTGATATGTATTAATATTATATGTATTTATATTGATATGTATCAATATTGTTATGTATTTATATTGATATGTATTAATATTACATGTATGTATATGGACATGTATTTATATTGATATGTATTAATATTATATGTATTTATATTAATATGTATCAATATTGTTATGTATTTATATTGATATGTATTAATATTACATGTATGTATATGGACATGTATTTATATTGATATGTATTAATATTATATATATTTATATTGATTTGTATCAATATTGTTATTTATTTATATTGATATGTATTAATATTACATGTATGTATACGGACATGCATTTATATTGATATGTATTAATATTATATGTATTTATATTGATATGTATCAATATTGTTATGTATTTATATTGATATGTATTAATATTACATGTATGTATATGGACATGTATTTATATTGATATGTATTAATATTATATGTATTTATATTAATATGTATCAATATTGTTATGTATTTATATTGATATGTATTAATATTACATGTATGTATACGGACATGCATTTATATTGATATGTATTAATATTATATGTATTTATATTGATATGTATCAATATTGCTATGTATTTATATTGATATGTATTAATATTACATGTATGTATATGGACATGTATTTATATTGATATGTATTAATATTATATGTATTTATATTGATATGTATCAATATTGTTATGTATTTATATTGATATGTATTAATATTATATGTATGTATATGGACATGTATTTATATTGATATGTATTAATATTATATGTATTTATATTGATATGTATCAATATTGTTATGTATTTATATTGATATGTATTAATATTATATGTATGTATATGGACATGTATTTATATTGATATGTATTAATATTATATGTATTTATATTGATATGTATCAATATTGTTATGTATTTATATTGATATGTATTAATATTACATGTATGTATACGGACATGCATTTATATTGATATGTATTAATATTATATGTATTTATATTGATATGTATCAATATTGTTATGTATTTATATTGATATGTATTAATATTACATGTATGTATATGGACATGTATTTATATTGATATGTATTAATATTATATGTATTTATATTAATATGTATCAATATTGTTATGTATTTATATTGATATGTATTAATATTACATGTATGTATATGGACATGTATTTATATTGATATGTATTAATATTATATATATTATATATTATATATATATTGATATGTATCAATATTGTTATTTATTTATATTGATATGTATTAATATTACATGTATGTATATGGACATGTATTTATATTGATATGTATTAATATTATATGTATTTATATTGATATGTATCAATATTGTTATGTATTTATATTGACATGTATTAATATTACATGTATGTATATGGACATGTATTTATATTGATATGTATTAATATTATATGTATTTATATTTATATGTATCAATATTGTTATGTATTTATATTGATATGTATTAGTATTACATGTATGTATATGGACATGTATTTATATTGATATGTATTAATATTATATGTATTTATATTGATATGTATCAATATTGTTATGTATTTATATTGATATGTATTAATATTACATGTATGTATATGGACATGTATTTATATTGATATGTATTAATATTATATGTATTTATATTGATATGTATCAATATTGTTATGTATTTATATTGATATGTATTAAAATTACATGCATGTATATGGACATGTATTTATATTGATATGTATTAATATAATATGTATTTATATTGATATGTATCAATATTGCTATGTATTTATATTGATATGTATTAATATTACATGTATGTATATGGACATGTATTTATATTGATATGTATTAATATTATATGTATTTATATTGATATGTATCAATATTGTTATGTATTTATATTGATATGTATTAATATTACATGTATGTATATGGACATGTATTTATATTGATATGTATTAATATTATATGTATTTATATTGATATGTATTAATATTATATGTATTTATATTGATATGTATCAATATTGTTATGTATTTATATTGATATGTATTAATATTACATGTATGTATATGGACATCTATTTATATTGATATGTATTAATATTATATGTATTTATATTGATATGTATCAATATTGCTATGTATTTATATTGATATGTATTAATATTACATGTATGTATATGGACATGTATTTATATTGATATGTATTAATATTATATGTATTTATATTGATATGTATCAATATTGTTATGTATTTATATTGATATGTATTAATATTACATGTATGTATATGGACATGTATTTATATTGATATGTATTAATATTATATGTATTTTAATTGATATGTATCTATATTGTTAGGTATTTCTATTGATATGTATTAATATTATATTTATGTATATGGACATGTATTTATATTGATATGTATTAATATTATATGTATTTATATTGATATGTATCTATATTGTTATGTTTTTATATTGATATGTATTAATATTACATGTATGTATATGGACATGTATTTATATTGATATGTATTAATATTATATGTATTTATATTGATATGTATCAATATTGTTTTGTATTTATATTGATATTTATTAATATTACATGTATGTATATGGACATGTATTTATATTGATATGTATTAATATTATATGTATTTATATTGATATGTATCAATATTGTTATGTATTTATATGGATATGTATTACTATTATATGTATGTATATGGACATGTATTTATATTGATATGTATTAATATTATATGTATTTATATTGATATGTATCTATATTGTTATGTATTTATATTGTTATGTATTAATATTATATGTATGTATATGGACATGTATTTATATTGATATGTATTAATATTATATGTATTTATATTGATATGTATCAATATTGTTATGTATTTATATTGATATGTATTAATATTATATGTATGTATATGGACATGTATTTATATTGATATGTATTAATATAATATGTATTTATATTGGTATGTATCAATATTGTTATGTATTTATATTGATATGTATTAATATTATATGTATTTATATTGATATGTATCTATATTGTTATGTATTTATATTGATATGTATTAATATTATATGTATGTATATGGACATGTATTTATATTGATATGTATTAATATTATATGTATTTATATTGATATGTATCAATATTGTTATGTATTTATATTGATATGTATTAATATTACATGTATGTATATGGACATGTATTTATATTGATATGTATTAATATTATATGTATTTATATTGATATGTATCAATATTGTTATGTATTTATATCGATATGTATTAATATTACATGTATGTATATGGACATGTATTTATATTGATATGTATTAATATTATATGTATTTATATTGATATGTATCAATATTGTTATGTATTTATATTGATATGTATTAATATTACATGTATGTATATGGACATGTATTTATATTGATATGTATTAATATTATATGTATTTATATTGATATGTATCAATATAGTTATGTATTTATATTGATATGTATTAATATTACATGTATGTATATGGACATGTATTTATATTGATATGTATTAATATTATATGTATTTACAATGATATGTATCAATATTGTTATGTATTTATATTGATATGTATTAATATTACATGTATGTATATGGACATGTATTTATATTGATATGTATTAATATTATATGTATTTATATTGATATGTATCAATATTGTTATGTATTTATATTGATATGTATTAATATTACATGTATGTATATGGACATGTATTTATATTGATATGTATTAATATTATATGTATTTATATTGATATGTATCAATATTGTTATGTATTTATATTGATATGTATTAATATTACATGTATGTATATGGACATGTATTTATATTGATATGTATTAATATTATATGTATTTATATTGATATGTATCTATATTGTTATGCATTTATATTGATATGTATTAATATTATATGTATGTATATGGACATGTATTTATATTGATATGTATTAATATTATATGTATTTATATTGATATGTATCTATATTGTTATGTATTAATATTACATGTATGTATATGGACATGTATTTATATTGATATGTATTAATATTATATGTATTTATATTGATATGTATCAATAGTGTTATGTATTTATATTGATATGTATTAATATTACATGTATGTATATGGACATGTATTTATATTGATATGTATTAATATTATATGTATTTATATTGATATGTATCAATATTGTTATGTATTTATATTGATATGTATTAATTCTACATGTATGTATATGGGCATGTATTTATATTGATATGTATTAATATTATATGTATTTATATTGATATGTATCAATATTGTTATGTATTTATATTGATATGTATTAATATTACATGTATGTATATGGACATGTATTTATATTGATATGTATTAATATTATATGTATTTATATTGATATGTATCAATATTGTTATGTATTTATATTGATATGTATTAATATTACATGTATGTATATGGACATGTATTTATATTGATATGTATTAATATTATATGTATTTATATTGAAATGTATCAATATTGTTATGTATTTATATTGATATGTATTAATATTACATGTATGTATATGGACATGTATTTATATTGATATGTATTAATATTATATGTATTTATATTGATATGTATCAATATTGCTATGTATTTATATTGATATGTATTAATATTACATGTATGTATATGGACATATATTTATATTGATATGTATTAATATTATATGTTTTTATATTGATATGTATCAATATTGTTATGTATTTATATTGATATGTATTAATATTACATGTATGTATATGGACATGTATTTATATTGATATGTATTAATATTATATGTATTTATATTGATATGTATCAATATTGTTATGTATTTATATTGATATGTATTAATATTACATGTATGTATATGGACATGTATTTATATTGATATGTATTAATATTATATGTATTTATATTGATATGTATCAATATTGTTATGTATTTATATTGATATGTATTAATATTACATGTATGTATATGGACATATATTTATATTGATATGTATTAATATTATTTGTATTTATATTGATATGTATCAATATTGTTATGTATTTATATTGATATGTATTAATATGACATGTATGTATATGGACATGTATTTATATTGATATGTATTAATATTATATGTATTTATATTGATATGTATCTATATTGCTATGTATTTATATTGATATGTATTAATATTACATGTATGTATATGGACATGTATTTATATTGATATGTATTAATATTATATGTATTTATATTGATATGTATCAATATTGTTATGTATTTATATTGATATGTATTAATATTACATGTATGTATATGGACATGTATTTATAATGATATGTATTAATATTATATGTATTTATATTGATATGTATCAATATTGTTATGTATTTATATTGATATGTATTAATATTATATGTATGTATATGGACATGTATTTATGTTGATATGTATTAATATTATATGTATTTATATTGATATGTATCAATATTGTTATGTATTTATATTGATATGTATTAATATTACATGTATGTATACGGACATGCATTTATATTGATATGTATTAATATTATATGTATTTATATTGATATGTATCAATATTGTTATGTATTTATATTGATATGTATTAATATTACATGTATGTATATGGACATGTATTTATATTGATATGTATTAATATTATATGTATTTATATTAATATGTATCAATATTGTTATGTATTTATATTGATATGTATTAATATTACATGTATGTATATGGACATGTATTTATATTGATATGTATTAATATTATATATATTTATATTGATTTGTATCAATATTGTTATTTATTTATATTGAAATGTATTAATATTACATGTATGTATACGGACATGCATTTATATTGATATGTATTAATATTATATGTATTTATATTGATATGTATCAATATTGTTATGTATTTATATTGATATGTATTAATATTACATGTATGTATATGGACATGTATTTATATTGATATGTATTAATATTATATGTATTTATATTAATATGTATCAATATTGTTATGTATTTATATTGATATGTATTAATATTACATGTATGTATACGGACATGCATTTATATTGATATGTATTAATATTATATGTATTTATATTGATATGTATCAATATTGCTATGTATTTATATTGATATGTATTAATATTACATGTATGTATATGGACATGTATTTATATTGATATGTATTAATATTATATGTATTTATATTGATATGTATCAATATTGTTATGTATTTATATTGATATGTATTAATATTATATGTATGTATATGGACATGTATTTATATTGATATGTATTAATATTATATGTATTTATATTGATATGTATCAATATTGTTATGTATTTATATTGATATGTATTAATATTATATGTATGTATATGGACATGTATTTATATTGATATGTATTAATATTATATGTATTTATATTGATATGTATCAATATTGTTATGTATTTATATTGATATGTATTAATATTACATGTATGTATACGGACATGCATTTATATTGATATGTATTAATATTATATGTATTTATATTGATATGTATCAATATTGTTATGTATTTATATTGATATGTATTAATATTACATGTATGTATATGGACATGTATTTATATTGATATGTATTAATATTATATGTATCTATATTAATATGTATCAATATTGTTATGTATTTATATTGATATGTATTAATATTACATGTATGTATATGGACATGTATTTATATTGATATGTATTAATATTATATATATTATATATTATATATATATTGATATGTATCAATATTGTTATTTATTTATATTGATATGTATTAATATTACATGTATGTATATGGACATGTATTTATATTGATATGTATTAATATTATATGTATTTATATTGATATGTATCAATATTGTTATGTATTTATATTGACATGTATTAATATTACATGTATGTATATGGACATGTATTTATATTGATATGTATTAATATTATATGTATTTATATTGATATGTATCAATATTGTTATGTATTTATATTGATATGTATTAGTATTACATGTATGTATATGGACATGTATTTATATTGATATGTATTAATATTATATGCATTTATATTGATATGTATCAATATTGTTATGTATTTATATTGATATGTATTAATATTACATGTATGTATATGGACATGTATTTATATTGATATGTATTAATATTATATGTATTTATATTGATATGTATCAATATTGTTATGTATTTATATTGATATGTATTAAAATTACATGCATGTATATGGACATGTATTTATATTGATATGTATTAATATAATATGTATTTATATTGATATGTATCAATATTGCTATGTATTTATATTGATATGTATTAATATTACATGTATGTATATGGACATGTATTTATATTGATATGTATTAATATTATATGTATTTATATTGATATGTATCAATATTGTTATGTATTTATATTGATATGTATTAATATTACATGTATGCATATGGACATGTATTTATATTGATATGTATTAATATTATATGTATTTATATTGATATGTATTAATATTATATGTATTTATATTGATATGTATCAATATTGTTATGTATTTATATTGATATGTATTAATATTACATGTATGTATATGGACATCTATTTATATTGATATGTATTAATATTATATGTATTTATTTTGATATGTATCAATATTGCTATGTATTTATATTGATATGTATTAATATTACATGTATGTATATGGACATGTATTTATATTGATATGTATTAATATTATATGTATTTATATTGATATGTATCAATATTGTTATGTATTTATATTGATATGTATTAATATTACATGTATGTATATGGACATGTATTTATATTGATATGTATTAATATTATATGTATTTTAATTGATATGTATCTATATTGTTAGGTATTTATATTGATATGTATTAATATTATATTTATGTATATGGACATGTATTTATATTGATATGTATTAATATTATATGTATTTATATTGATATGTATCTATATTGTTATGTTTTTATATTGATATGTATTAATATTACATGTATGTATATGGACATGTATTTATATTGATATGTATTAATATTATATGTATTTATATTGATATGTATCAATATTGTTTTGTATTTATATTGATATGTATTAATATTACATGTATGTATATGGACATGTATTTATATTGATATGTATTAATATTATATGTATTTATATTGATATGTATCTATATTGTTATGTATTTATATGGATATGTATTACTATTATATGTATGTATATGGACATGTATTTATATTGATATGTATTAATATTATATGTATTTATATTGATATGTATCTATATTGTTATGTATTTATATTGATATGTATTAATATTATATGTATGTATATGGACATGTATTTATATTGATATGTATTAATATTATATGTATTTATTTTGATATGTATCAATATTGCTATGTATTTATATTGATATGTATTAATATTACATGTATGTATATGGACATGTATTTATATTGATATGTATTAATATTATATGTATTTATATTGATATGTATCAATATTGTTATGTATTTATATTGATATGTATTAATATTACATGTATGTATATGGACATGTATTTATATTGATATGTATTAATATTATATGTATTTTAATTGATATGTATCTATATTGTTAGGTATTTATATTGATATGTATTAATATTATATTTATGTATATGGACATGTATTTATATTGATATGTATTAATATTATATGTAATTATATTGATATGTATCTATATTGTTATGTTTTTATATTGATATGTATTAATATTACATGTATGTATATGGACATGTATTTATATTGATATGTATTAATATTATATGTATTTATATTGATATGTATCAATATTGTTTTGTATTTATATTGATATGTATTAATATTACATGTATGTATATGGACATGTATTTATATTGATATGTATTAATATTATATGTATTTATGTTGATATGTATCTATATTGTTATGTATTTATATGGATATGTATTACTATTATATGTATGTATATGGACATGTATTTATATTGATATGTATTAATATTATATGTATTTATATTGATATGTATCTATATTGTTATGTATTTATATTGATATGTATTAATATTATATGTATGTATATGGACATGTATTTATATTGATATGTATTAATATTATATGTATTTATATTGGTATGTATCAATATTGTTATGTATTTATATTGATATGTATTAATATTATATGTATTTATATTGATATGTATCTATATTGTTATGTATTTATATTGATATGTATTAATATTATATGTATGTATATGGACATGTATTTATATTGATATGTATTAATATTATATTTATTTATATTGATATGTATCAATATTGTTATGTATTTATATTGATATGTATTAATATTACATGTATGTATATGGACATGTATTTATATTGATATGTATTAATATTATATGTATTTATATTGATATGTATCAATATTGTTATGTATTTATATCGATATGTATTAATATTACATGTATGTATATGGACATGTATGTATATTGATATGTATTAATATTATATGTATTTATATTGATATGTATCAATATTGTTATGTATTTATATTGATATGTATTAATATTACATGTATGTATATGGACATGTATTTATATTGATATGTATTAATATTATATGTATTTATATTGATATGTATCAATATAGTTATGTATTTATATTGATATGTATTAATATTACATGTATGTATATGGACATGTATTTATATTGATATGTATTAATATTATATGTATTTACATTGATATGTATCAATATTGTTATGTATTTATATTGATATGTATTAATATTACATGTATGTATATGGACATGTATTTATATTGATATGTATTAATATTATATGTATTTATATTGATATGTATCAATATTGTTATGTATTTATATTGATATGTATTAATATTACATGTATGTATATGGACATGTATTTATATTGATATGTATTAATATTATATGTATTTATATTGATATGTATCAATATTGTTATGTATTTATATCGATATGTATTAATATTACATGTATGTATATGGACATGTATGTATATTGATATGTATTAATATTATATGTATTTATATTGATATGTATCAATATTGTTATGTATTTATATTGATATGTATTAATATTACATGTATGTATATGGACATGTATTTATATTGATATGTATTAATATTATATGTATTTATATTGATATGTATCAATATAGTTATGTATTTATATTGATATGTATTAATTCTACGTGTATGTATATGGGCATGTATTTATATTGATATGTATTAATATTATATGTATTTATATTGATATGTATCAATATTGTTATGTATTTATATTGATATGTATTAATATTACATGTATGTATATGGACATGTATTTATATTGATATGTATTAATATTATATGTATTTATATTGATATGTATCAATATTGTTATGTATTTATATTGATATGTATTAATATTACATGTATGTATATGGACATGTATTTATATTGATATGTATTAATATTATATGTATTTATATTGATATGTATCAATATTGTTATGTATTAATATTACATGTATGTATATGGACATGTATTTATATTGATATGTATTAATATTATATGTATTTACATTGATATGTATCAATATTGTTATGTATTTATATTGATATGTATTAATATTACATGTATGTATATGGACATGTATTTATATTGATATGTATTAATATTATATGTATTTATATTGATATGTATCAATATTGTTATGTATTTATATTGATATGTATTAATATGACATGTATGTATATGGACATGTATTTATATTGATATGTATTAATATTATATGTATTTATATTGATATGTATCTATATTGTTATGTATTTATATTGATATGTATTAATATTACATGTATGTATATGGACATGTATTTATATTGATATGTATTAATATTATATGTATTTATATTGATATGTATCAATATTGTTATGTATTAATATTACATGTATGTATATGGACATGTATTTATATTGATATGTATTAATATTATATGTATTTACATTGATATGTATCAATATTGTTATGTATTTATATTGATATGTATTAATATTACATGTATGTATATGGACATGTATTTATATTGATATGTATTAATATTATATGTATTTATATTGATATGTATCAATATTGTTATGTATTTATATTGATATGTATTAATATGACATGTATGTATATGGACATGTATTTATATTGATATGTATTAATATTATATGTATTTATATTGATATGTATCTATATTGTTATGCATTTATATTGATATGTATTAATATTATATGTATGTATATGGACATGTATTTATATTGATATGTATTAATATTATATGTATTTATATTGATATGTATCTATATTGTTATGTATTAATATTACATGTATGTATATGGACATGTATTTATATTGATATGTATTAATATTATATGTATTTATATTGATATGTATCAATAGTGTTATGTATTTATATTGATATGTATTAATATTACATGTATGTATATGGACATGTATTTATATTGATATGTATTAATATTATATGTATTTATATTGATATGTATCAATATTGTTATGTATTTATATTGATATGTATTAATTCTACGTGTATGTATATGGGCATGTATTTATATTGATATGTATTAATATTATATGTATTTATATTGATATGTATCAATATTGTTATGTATTTATATTGATATGTATTAATATTACATGTATGTATATGGACATGTATTTATATTGATATGTATTAATATTATATGTATTTATATTGATATGTATCAATATTGTTATGTATTTATATTGATATGTATTAATATGACATGTATGTATATGGACATGTATTTATATTGATATGTATTAATATTATATGTATTTACATTGATATGTATCAATATTGTTATGTATTTATATTGATATGTATTAATATTACATGTATGTATATGGACATGTATTTATATTGATATGTATTAATATTATATGTATTTATATTGATATGTATCAATATTGTTATGTATTTATATTGATATGTATTAATATGACATGTATGTATATGGACATGTATTTATATTGATATGTATTAATATTATATGTATTTATATTGATATGTATCTATATTGTTATGTATTTATATTGATATGTATTAATTCTACGTGTATGTATATGGGCATGTATTTATATTGATATGTATTAATATTATATGTATTTATATTGGTATGTATCAATATTGTTATGTATTTATATTGATATGTATTAATATTATATGTATTTATATTGATATGTATCTATATTGTTATGTATTAATATTACATGTATGTATATGGACATGTATTTATATTGATATGTATTAATATTATATGTATTTACATTGATATGTATCAATATTGTTATGTATTTATATTGATATGTATTAATATTACATGTATGTATATGGACATGTATTTATATTGATATGTATTAATATTATATGTATTTACATTGATATGTATCAATATTGTTATGTATTTATATTGATATGTATTAATATTACATGTATGTATATGGACATGTATTTATATTGATATGTATTAATATTATATGTATTTATATTGATATGTATCAATATTGTTATGTATTTATATTGATATGTATATATATTATATGTATGTATATGGACATGTATTTATATTGATATGTATTAATATTATATGTATTTATATTGATATGTATCTATATTGCTATGTATTTATATTGATATGTATTAATATTACATGTATGTATATGGACATGTATTTATATTGATATGTATTAATATTATATGTATTTATATTGATATATATCAATATTGTTATGTATTTATAGTGATATGTATTAATATTACATGTATGTATATGGACATATATTTATATTGATATGTATTAATATTATATGTATTTATATTGATATGTATCAATATTGTTATGTATTAATATTACATGTATGTATATGGACATGTATTTATATTGATATGTATTAATATTATATGTATTTATATTGATATGTATCTATATTGTTATGTATTTATATTGATATGTATTAATATTACATGTATGTATATGGACATGTATTTATATTGATATGTATTAATATTATATGTATTTATATTGATATGTATCAATATTGTTATGTATTTATATTGATATGTATTAATATGACATGTATGTATATGGACATGTATTTATATTGATATGTATTAATATTATATGTATTTATATTGATATGTATCTATATTGTTATGTATTTATATTGATATGTATTAATATTACATGTATGTATATGGACATGTATTTATATGGACATATATTTATATTGATATGTATTAATATTATATGTATTTATATTGATATGTATCAATATTGTTATGTATTAATATTACATGTATGTATATGGACATGTATTTATATTGATATGTATTAATATTATATGTATTTATATTGATATGTATCAATAGTGTTATGTATTTATATTGATATGTATTAATATAACATGTATGTATATGGACATGTATTTATATTGATATGTAGTAATATTATATGTATTTATATTGATATGTATCAATATTTTTATGTATTTATATTGATATGTATTAATATTATATGTATGTATATGGACATGTATTTATATTGATATGTATTAATATTATATGTATTTATATTGATATGTATCTATATTGTTATGTATTTATATTGATATGTATTAATATTACATGTATGTATATGGACATGTATTTATATTGATATGTATTAATATTATATGTATTTATATTGATATGTATCAATATTGTTATGTATTTATATTGATCTGTATTAATATTACATGTATGTATATGGACATGTATTTATATTGATATGTATTAATATTATATGTATTTATATTGATATGTATTAATATTGTTATGTATTTATATTGATATGTATTAATATTACATGTATGTATATGGACATGTATTTATATTGATATGTATAAATATTATATGTATTTATATTGATATGTATCTATATTGTTATGTATTTATATTGATATGTATTAATATTATATGTATGTATATGGACATGTATATATGTTGATATGTATTTATATTGATATGTGTTTATATTGATATGTATTTGTATTTACATAAACATTTGCGTTAGTAAGCCCGTAGTCTATCATGCTTGGTACTAAAGTTATTGTTGTTGTGCATGCTGTTGTCTCTGTTTCCATCCTGATACAAGAGGCTTTTCATAAAATTCAAACACGCTGTTGCCGTGAGAGCAAAAATATTAAATAAAAATATTGATTCGATTGACTTTCGGTCCCTCTGTTGCTTTTGCCGAAATGAAATCATCACAGTGCAATAAGTGAGTAGTCAAACTCCAATGAGCCGGATATTCTCTGAAATAAATACGTATGTTCACCTTGTTAATATAAACATAACTCTTGCTTATAGATGAACAATATCAAGCTTTGGTGGTGGCACCTGTGATGACTTGGAAAATGCAATCGGACAGGCTCTTTGGAGTTGGAAACAAACTCCGAATTGGAACCGCAGCTGCAGGAACTGCACATCATGCGCGTACGTATCCAATAAGAGCTCGGTTGAGGCGTAGTTGAAGCGATTCAATGATTCTTCTGTCGCTTTTGTTAATCACGGAATCGGACAGTATTGAGCCCCGTGTTGGCGGAGGTGTAAGCCGAGTACAATTAATGAGTAATCACATCTGAATAAGCCTGATAATTTCTGAATTGTCTATTGGTTGTTAATGTTAAGATTAATGATAATTATTGATATGTATTTATATTGAAATGTATTAACATTGATATGTATATATGTCGATATATATTTATATTGATATGTATCAATATTGTTATGTATTTATATTGATATGTATTAATATTATATGTATGCATATGGACATGTATTTATATTGATATGTATTAATATTATATGTATTTATGTTGATATGTATCTATATTGTTATGTATTTATATTGATGTGTATTAATATTATATGTTTGTATATGGACATGTATTTATATTGATATGTATTAATATTATATGTTTTTATATTGATATGTATCAAGATTGTTATGTATTTATATTGATATGTATTAATATTACATGTATGTATATGGACATGTATTTATATATATATTTATTAATATTATATGTATTTATATTGATATGTATCAATATTGTTATGTATTTATATTGATATGTATTAATATTATATGTATGTATATGGACATGTATTTATATTGATATGTATTAATATTATATGTATTTATATTGATATGTATCAATATTGTTATGTATTTATATTGATATGTGTTAATATTACATGTATGTATATGGACATGTATTTATGTTGATATGTATTAATATTATATGTATTTATATTGATATGTATCAATATTGTTATGTATTTATATTGATATGTATTAATATTATATGTATGTATATGGACATGTATTTATATTGATATGTATTAATATTATATGTATTTATATTGATATGTATCTATATTGTTATGTATTTATATTGAAATGTATTAATATTATATGTATATATATGGACATGTATTTATATTGATATGTATTAATATTATATGTATTTATATTGATATGTATCAATATTGTTATGTATTTATATTGATATGTATTAATATTATATGTATATATATGGACATGTATTTATATTGATATGTATTAATATTATATGTATTTATATTGATATGTATCTATATTGTTATGTATTTATATTGATATGTATTAATATTATATGTATGTATATGGACATGTATTTATATTGATATGTATTAATATTATATGTATTTATATTGATATGTATCAATATTGTTATGTATTTATATTGATATGTATTAATATTACATGTATGTATATGGACATGTATTTATATTGATATGTATTAATATTATATGTATTTATATTGATATGTATCAATATTGTTATGTATTTATATTGATATGTATTAATAGTACATGTATGTATATGGACATGTATTTATATTGATATGTATTAATATTATATGTATTTACATTGATATGTATCAATATTGTTATGTATTTATATTGATATGTATTAATATTACATGTATGTATATGGACATGTATTTATATTGATATGTATTAATATTATATGTATTTATATTGATATGTATCAATATTGTTATGTATTTATATTGATATGTATTAATATTACATGTATGTATATGGACATGTATTTATATTGATATGTATTAATATTATATGTATTTATATTGATATGTATCAATATTGTTATGTATTTATATTGATATGTATTAATATTACATGTATGTATATGGACATGTATTTATATTGATATGTATTAATATTATATGTATTTATATTGATATGTATCTATATTGTTATGTATTTATATTGATATGTTTTAATATTACATGTATGTATATGGACATGTATTTATATTGATATGTATTAATATTATATGTATTTATACTGATATGTATCAATATTGCTATGTATTTATATTGATATGTATTAATATTACATGTATGTATATGGACATGTATTTGTAATGATATGTATTAATATTATATGTATTTATATTGATATGTATCAATATTGTCATGTATTTATATTGATATGTATTAATATTACATGTATGTATATGGACATGTATTTATATTGATATGTATTAATATTATATGTATTTATATTGATATGTATCAATATTGTTATGTATTTATATTGATATGTATTAATATTACATGTATGTATATGGACATGTATTTATAATGATATGTATTAATATTATATGTATTTATATTGATATGTATCAATATTGTTATGTATTTATATTGATATGTATTAATATTATATGTATGTATATGGACATGTATTTATATTGATATGTATTAATATTATATGTATTTATATTGATATGTATCAATATTGTTATGTATTTATATTGATATGTATTAATATTACATGTATGTATACGGACATGCATTTATATTGATATGTATTAATATTATATGTATTTATATTGATATGTATCAATATTGTTATGTATTTATATTGATATGTATTAATATTACATGTATGTATATGGACATGTATTTATATTGATATGTATTAATATTATATGTATTTATATTAATATGTATCAATATTGTTATGTATTTATATTGATATGTATTAATATTACATGTATGTATATGGACATGTATTTATATTGATATGTATTAATATTATATATATTTATATTGATTTGTATCAATATTGTTATTTATTTATATTGATATGTATTAATATTACATGTATGTATACGGACATGCATTTATATTGATATGTATTAATATTATATGTATTTATATTGATATGTATCAATATTGTTATGTATTTATATTGATATGTATTAATATTACATGTATGTATATGGACATGTATTTATATTGATATGTATTAATATTATATGTATTTATATTGATATGTATCAATATTGTTATGTATTTATATTGATATGTATTAATATTACATGTATGTATATGGACATGTATTTATGTTGATATGTATTAATATTATATGTATTTATATTGATATGTATCAATATTGTTATGTATTTATATTGATATGTATTAATATTATATGTATGTATATGGACATGTATTTATATTGATATGTATTAATATTATATGTATTTATATTGATATGTATCAATATTGTTATGTATTTATATTGATATGTATTAATATTACATGTATGTATATGGACATGTATTTATATTGATATGTATTAATATTATATGTATTTATATTGATATGTATCAATATTGTTATGTATTTATATTGATATGTATTAATATTACATGTATGTATATGGACATGTATTTATATTGATATGTATTAATATTATATGTATTTATATTGATATGTATCTATATTGTTATGTATTTATATTGATGTGTATTAATATTATATGTTTGTATATGGACATGTATTTATATTGATATGTATTAATATTATATGTTTTTATATTGATATGTATCAAGATTGTTATGTATTTATATTGATATGTATTAATATTACATGTATGTATATGGACATGTATTTATATTGATTTGTATTAATATTATATGTATTTATATTGATATGTATCTATATTGTTATGTATTTATATTGATATGTATTAATATTATATGTATGTATATGGACATGTATATATATTGATATGTATTTATATTGATATGTGTTTATATTGATATGTATTTGTATTTACATAAACATTTGCGTTAGTAAGCCCGTAGTCTATCATGCTTGGTACTAAAGTTATTGTTGTTGTGCATGCTGTTGTCTCTGTTTCCATCCTGATACAAGAGGCTTTTCATAAAATTCAAACGCGCTGTTGCCGTGAGAGCAAAAATATTAAATAAAAATATTGATTCGATTGACTTTCGGTCCCTCTGTTGCTTTTGCCGAAATGAAATCATCACAGTGCAATAAGTGAGTACTCAAACTCCAATGAGCCGGATATTCTCTGAAATAAATACGTATGTTCACCTTGTTAATATAAACATAACTCTTGCTTATAGATGAACAATATCAAGCTTTGGTGGTGGCACCTGTGATGACTTGGAAAATGCAATCGGACAGGCTCTTTGGAGTTGGAAACAAACTCCGAATTGGAACCGCAGCTGCAGGAACTGCACATCATGCGCGTACGTATCCAATAAGAGCTCGGTTGAGGCGTAGTTGAAGCGATTCAATGATTCTTCTGTCGCTTTTGTTAATCACGGAATCATACAGTATTGAGCCCCGTGTTGGCGGAGGTGTAAGCCGAGTACAATTAATGAGTAATCACATCTGAATAAGCCTGATAATTTCTGAATTGTCTATTGGTTGTTAATGTTAAGATTAATGATAATTATTGATATGTATTTATATTGAAATGTATTAACATTGATATGTATATATGTCGATATATATTTATATTGATATGTATCAATATTGTTATGTATTTATATTGATATGTATTAATATTATATGTATGCATATGGACATGTATTTATATTGATATGTATTAATATTATATGTATTTATGTTGATATGTATCTATATTGTTATGTATTTATATTGATGTGTATTAATATTATATGTTTGTATATGGACATGTATTTATATTGATATGTATTAATATTATATGTTTTTATATTGATATGTATCAAGATTGTTATGTATTTATATTGATATGTATTAATATTACATGTATGTATATGGACATGTATTTATATATATATTTATTAATATTATATGTATTTATATTGATATGTATCAATATTGTTATGTATTTATATTGATATGTATTAATATTATATGTATGTATATGGACATGTATTTATATTGATATGTATTAATATTATATGTATTTATATTGATATGTATCAATATTGTTATGTATTTATATTGATATGTGTTAATATTACATGTATGTATATGGACATGTATTTATGTTGATATGTATTAATATTATATGTATTTATATTGATATGTATCAATATTGTTATGTATTTATATTGATATGTATTAATATTATATGTATGTATATGGACATGTATTTATATTGATATGTATTAATATTATATGTATTTATATTGATATGTATCTATATTGTTATGTATTTATATTGAAATGTATTAATATTATATGTATATATATGGACATGTATTTATATTGATATGTATTAATATTATATGTATTTATATTGATATGTATCAATATTGTTATGTATTTATATTGATATGTATTAATATTATATGTATGTATATGGACATGTATTTATATTGATATGTATTAATATTATATGTATTTATATTGATATGTATCTATATTGTTATGTATTTATATTGATATGTATTAATATTATATGTATGTATATGGACATGTATTTATATTGATATGTATTAATATTATATGTATTTATATTGATATGTATCAATATTGTTATGTATTTATATTGATATGTATTAATATTACATGTATGTATATGGACATGTATTTATATTGATATGTATTAATATTATATGTATTTATATTGATATGTATCAATATTGTTATGTATTTATATTGATATGTATTAATAGTACATGTATGTATATGGACATGTATTTATTTTGATATGTATTAATATTATATGTATTTACATTGATATGTATCAATATTGTTATGTATTTATATTGATATGTATTAATATTACATGTATGTATATGGACATGTATTTATATTGATATGTATTAATATTATATGTATTTATATTGATATGTATCAATATTGTTATGTATTTATATTGATATGTATTAATATTACATGTATGTATATGGACATGTATTTATATTGATATGTATTAATATTATATGTATTTATATTGATATGTATCAATATTGTTATGTATTTATATTGATATGTATTAATATTACATGTATGTATATGGACATGTATTTATATTGATATGTATTAATATTATATGTATTTATATTGATATGTATCTATATTGTTATGTATTTATATTGATATGTTTTAATATTACATGTATGTATATGGACATGTATTTATATTGATATGTATTAATATTATATGTATTTATACTGATATGTATCAATATTGCTATGTATTTATATTGATATGTATTAATATTACATGTATGTATATGGACATGTATTTGTAATGATATGTATTAATATTATATGTATTTATATTGATATGTATCAATATTGTCATGTATTTATATTGATATGTATTAATATTACATGTATGTATATGGACATGTATTTATATTGATATGTATTAATATTATATGTATTTATATTGATATGTATCAATATTGTTATGTATTTATATTGATATGTATTAATATTACATGTATGTATATGGACATGTATTTATAATGATATGTATTAATATTATATGTATTTATATTGATATGTATCAATATTGTTATGTATTTATATTGATATGTATTAATATTATATGTATGTATATGGACATGTATTTATATTGATATGTATTAATATTATATGTATTTATATTGATATGTATCAATATTGTTATGTATTTATATTGATATGTATTAATATTACATGTATGTATACGGACATGCATTTATATTGATATGTATTAATATTATATGTATTTATATTGATATGTATCAATATTGTTATGTATTTATATTGATATGTATTAATATTACATGTATGTATATGGACATGTATTTATATTGATATGTATTAATATTATATGTATTTATATTAATATGTATCAATATTGTTATGTATTTATATTGATATGTATTAATATTACATGTATGTATATGGACATGTATTTATATTGATATGTATTAATATTATATATATTTATATTGATTTGTATCAATATTGTTATTTATTTATATTGATATGTATTAATATTACATGTATGTATACGGACATGCATTTATATTGATATGTATTAATATTATATGTATTTATATTGATATGTATCAATATTGTTATGTATTTATATTGATATGTATTAATATTACATGTATGTATATGGACATGTATTTATATTGATATGTATTAATATTATATGTATTTATATTAATATGTATCAATATTGTTATGTATTTATATTGATATGTATTAATATTACATGTATGTATACGGACATGCATTTATATTGATATGTATTAATATTATATGTATTTATATTGATATGTATCAATATTGCTATGTATTTATATTGATATGTATTAATATTACATGTATGTATATGGACATGTATTTATATTGATATGTATTAATATTATATGTATTTATATTGATATGTATCAATATTGTTATGTATTTATATTGATATGTATTAATATTATATGTATGTATATGGACATGTATTTATATTGATATGTATTAATATTATATGTATTTATATTGATATGTATCAATATTGTTATGTATTTATATTGATATGTATTAATATTATATGTATGTATATGGACATGTATTTATATTGATATGTATTAATATTATATGTATTTATATTGATATGTATCAATATTGTTATGTATTTATATTGATATGTATTAATATTACATGTATGTATACGGACATGCATTTATATTGATATGTATTAATATTATATGTATTTATATTGATATGTATCAATATTGTTATGTATTTATATTGATATGTATTAATATTACATGTATGTATATGGACATGTATTTATATTGATATGTATTAATATTATATGTATTTATATTAATATGTATCAATATTGTTATGTATTTATATTGATATGTATTAATATTACATGTATGTATATGGACATGTATTTATATTGATATGTATTAATATTATATATATTTATATTGATATGTATCAATATTGTTATTTATTTATATTGATATGTATTAATATTACATGTATGTATATGGACATGTATTTATATTGATATGTATTAATATTATATGTATTTATATTGATATGTATCTATATTGTTATGTATTTATATTGATATGTATTAATATTATATGTATGTATATGGACATGTATTTATATTGATATGTATTAATATTATATGTATTTATATTGATATGTATCAATATTGTTATGTATTTATATTGATATGTATTAATATTACATGTATGTATATGGACATGTATTTATATTGATATGTATTAATATTATATGTATTTATATTGATATGTATCAATATTGTTATGTATTTATATCGATATGTATTAATATTACATGTATGTATATGGACATGTATTTATATTGATATGTATTAATATTATATGTATTTATATTGATACATATATATTGATATGTATTAATATTATATGTATTTATATTGATATGTATCAATATTGTTATGTATTTATATTGATATGTATTAATATTACATGTATGTATATGGACATGTATTTATAATGATATGTATTAATATTATATGTATTTATATTGATATGTATCAATATTGTTATGTATTTATATTGATATGTATTAATATTATATGTATGTATATGGACATGTATTTATATTGATATGTATTAATATGATATGTATTTATATTGATATGTATCAATATTGTTATGTATTTATATTGATATGTATTAATATTACATGTATGTATACGGACATGCATTTATATTGATATGTATTAATATTATATGTATTTATATTGATATGTATCAATATTGGTATGTATTTATATTGATATGTATTAATATTACATGTATGTATATGGACATGTATTTATATTGATATTAATTAATATTATATGTATTTATATTAATATGTATCAATATTGTTATGTATTTATATTGATATGTATTAATATTACATGTATGTATATGGACATGTATTTATATTGATATGTATTAATATTATATATATTTATATTGATTTGTATCTATATTGTTATGTATTTATATTGATATGTATTAATATTATATGTATGTATATGGACATGTATTTATATTGATATGTATTAATATTATATGTATTTATATTGATATGTATCAATATTGTTATGTATTTATATTGACATGTATTAATATTACATGTATGTATACGGACATGCATTTATATTGATATGTATTAATATTATATGTATTTATATTGATAAGTATCAATATTGTTATGTATTTATATTGATATGTATTAATATTACATGTATGTATATGGACATGTATTTATATTGATATGTATTAATATTATATGTATTTATATTGATAAGTATCAATATTGTTATTTATTTATATTGATATGTATTAATATTACATGTATGTATATGGACATGTATTTATATTGATATGTATTAATATTATATGTATTTATATTGATATGTATCAATATTGTTATGTATTTATATTGACATGTATTAATATTACATGTATGTATATGGACATGTATTTATATTGATATGTATTAATATTATATGTATTTATATTGATATGTATCAATATTGTTATGTATTTATATTGATATGTATTAATATTATATGTATGTATATGGACATGTATTTATATTGATATGTATTAATATTATATGTATTTATATTGATATGTATCAATATAGTTATGTATTTATATTGATATGTATTAATATTACATGTATGTATATGGACATGTATTTATATTGATATGTATTAATATTATATGTATTTACATTGATATGTATCAATATTGTTATGTATTTATATTGATATGTATTAATATTACATGTATGTATATGGACATGTATTTATATTGATATGTATTAATATTATATGTATTTATATTGATATGTATCTATATTGTTAGGTATTTATATTGATATGTATTAATATTATATTTATGTATATGGACATGTATTTATATTGATATGTATTAATATTATATGTATTTATATTGATATGTATCTATATTGTTATGTTTTTATATTGATATGTATTAATATTACATGTATGTATATGGACATGTATTTATATTGATATGTATTAATATTATATGTATTTATATTGATATGTATCAATATTGTTTTGTATTTATATTGATATGTATTAATATTACATGTATGTATATGGACATGTATTTATATTGATATGTATTAATATTATATGTATTTATATTGATATGTATCTATATTGTTATGTATTTATATGGATATGTATTAATATTATATGTATGTATATGGACATGTATTTATATTGATATGTATTAATATTATATGTATTTATATTGATATGTATCTATATTGTTATGTATTTATATTGAAATGTATTAATATTATATGTATATATATGGACATGTATTTATATTGATATGTATTAATATTATATGTATTTATATTGATATGTATCAATATTGTTATGTATTTATATTGATATGTATTAATATTATATGTATGTATATGGACATGTATTTATATTGATATGTATTAATATTATATGTATTTATATTGATATGTATCTATATTGTTATGTATTTATATTGATATGTATTAATATTATATGTATGTATATGGACATGTATTTATATTGATATGTACTAATATTATATGTATTTATATTGATATGTATCAATATTGTTATGTATTTATATTGATATGTATTAATATTACATGTATGTATATGGACATGTATTTATATTGATATGTATTAATATTATATGTATTTATATTGATATGTATCAATATTGTTATGTATTTATATTGATATGTATTAATAGTACATGTATGTATATGGACATGTATTTATATTGATATGTATTAATATTATATGTATTTACATTGATATGTATCAATATTGTTATGTATTTATATTGATATGTATTAATATTACATGTATGTATATGGACATGTATTTATATTGATATGTATTAATATTATATGTATTTATATTGATATGTATCAATATTGTTATGTATTTATATTGATATGTATTAATATTACATGTATGTATATGGACATGTATTTATATTGATATGTATTTATATTATATGTATTTATATTGATATGTATCAATATTGTTATGTATTTATATTGATATGTATTAATATTACATGTATGTATATGGACATGTATTTATATTGATATGTATTAATATTATATGTATTTATATTGATATGTATCTATATTGTTATGTATTTATATTGATATGTTTTAATATTACATGTATGTATATGGACATGTATTTATATTGATATGTATTAATATTATATGTATTTATACTGATATGTATCAATATTGCTATGTATTTATATTGATATGTATTAATATTACATGTATGTATATGGACATGTATTTATAATGATATGTATTAATATTATATGTATTTATATTGATATGTATCAATATTGTCATGTATTTATATTGATATGTATTAATATTACATGTATGTATATGGACATGTATTTATATTGATATGTATTAATATTATATGTATTTATATTGATATGTATCAATATTGTTATGTATTTATATTGATATGTATTAATATTACATGTATGTATATGGACATGTATTTATAATGATATGTATTAATATTATATGTATTTATATTGATATGTATCAATATTGTTATGTATTTATATTGATATGTATTAATATTATATGTATGTATATGGACATGTATTTATATTGATATGTATTAATATGATATGTATTTATATTGATATGTATCAATATTGTTATGTATTTATATTGATATGTATTAATATTACATGTATGTATACGGACATGCATTTATATTGATATGTATTAATATTATATGTATTTATATTGATATGTATCAATATTGGTATGTATTTATATTGATATGTATTAATATTACATGTATGTATATGGACATGTATTTATATTGATATTAATTAATATTATATGTATTTATATTAATATGTATCAATATTGTTATGTATTTATATTGATATGTATTAATATTACATGTATGTATATGGACATGTATTTATATTGATATGTATTAATATTATATATATTTATATTGATTTGTATCTATATTGTTATGTATTTATATTGATATGTATTAATATTATATGTATGTATATGGACATGTATTTATATTGATATGTATTAATATTATATGTATTTATATTGATATGTATCAATATTGTTATGTATTTATATTGACATGTATTAATATTACATGTATGTATACGGACATGCATTTATATTGATATGTATTAATATTATATGTATTTATATTGATAAGTATCAATATTGTTATGTATTTATATTGATATGTATTAATATTACATGTATGTATATGGACATGTATTTATATTGATATGTATTAATATTATATGTATTTATATTGATAAGTATCAATATTGTTATTTATTTATATTGATATGTATTAATATTACATGTATGTATATGGACATGTATTTATATTGATATGTATTAATATTATATGTATTTATATTGATATGTATCAATATTGTTATGTATTTATATTGACATGTATTAATATTACATGTATGTATATGGACATGTATTTATATTGATATGTATTAATATTATATGTATTTATATTGATATGTATCAATATTGTTATGTATTTATATTGATATGTATTAGTATTACATGTATGTATATGGACATGTATTTATATTGATATGTATTAATATTATATGTATTTATATTGATATGTATCAATATTGTTATGTATTTATATTGATATGTATTAATATTACATGTATGTATATGGACATGTATTTATATTGATATGTATCAATATTATATGTATTTATATTGATATGTATCAATATTGTTATGTATTTATATTGATATGTATTAAAATTACATGCATGTATATGGACATGTATTTATATTGATATGTATTAATATAATATGTATTTATATTGATATGTATCAATATTGCTATGTATTTATATTGATATGTATTAATATTACATGTATGTATATGGACATGTATTTATATTGATATGTATTAATATTATATGTATTTATATTGATATGTATCAATATTGTTATGTATTTATATTGATATGTATTAATATTACATGTATGTATATGGACATGTATTTATATTGATATGTATTAATATTATATGTATTTATATTGATATGTATTAATATTATATGTATTTATATTGATATGTATCAATATTGTTATGTATTTATATTGATATGTATTAATATTACATGTATGTATATGGACATCTATTTATATTGATATGTATTAATATTATATGTATTTATATTGATATGTATCAATATTGCTATGTATTTATATTGATATGTATTAATATTACATGTATGTATATGGACATGTATTTATATTGATATGTATTAATATTATATGTATTTATATTGATATGTATCAATATTGTTATGTATTTATATTGATATGTATTAATATTACATGTATGTATATGGACATGTATTTATATTGATATGTATTAATATTATATGTATTTTAATTGATATGTATCTATATTGTTAGGTATTTATATTGATATGTATTAATATTATATTTATGTATATGGACATGTATTTATATTGATATGTATTAATATTATATGTATTTATATTGATATGTATCTATATTGTTATGTTTTTATATTGATATGTATTAATATTACATGTATGTATATGGACATGTATTTATATTGATATGTATTAATATTATATGTATTTATATTGATATGTATCAATATTGTTTTGTATTTATATTGATATGTATTAATATTACATGTATGTATATGGACATGTATTTATATTGATATGTATTAATATTATATGTATTTATATTGATATGTATCTATATTGTTATGTATTTATATGGATATGTATTAATATTATATGTATGTATATGGACATGTATTTATATTGATATGTATTAATATTATATGTATTTATATTGATATGTATCTATATTGTTATGTATTTATATTGATATGTATTAATATTATATGTATGTATATGGACATGTATTTATATTGATATGTATTAATATTATATGTATTTATATTGATATGTATCAATATTGTTATGTATTTATATTGATATGTATTAATATTATATGTATGTATATGGACATGTATTTATATTGATATGTATTAATATAATATGTATTTATATTGGTATGTATCAATATTGTTATGTATTTATATTGATATGTATTAATATTATATGTATTTATATTGATATGTATCTATATTGTTATGTATTTATATTGATATGTATTAATATTATATGTATGTATATGGACATGTATTTATATTGATATGTATTAATATTATATGTATTTATATTGATATGTATCAATATTGTTATGTATTTATATTGATATGTATTAATATTACATGTATGTATATGGACATGTATTTATATTGATATGTATTAATATTATATGTATTTATATTGATATGTATCAATATTGTTATGTATTTATATTGATATGTATTAATAATACATGTATGTATATGGACATGTATTTATATTGATATGTATTAATATTATATGTATTTATATTGATATGTATCAATATTGTTATGTATTTATATCGATATGTATTAATATTACATGTATGTATATGGACATGTATTTATATTGATATGTATTAATATTATATGTATTTATATTGATATGTATCAATATTGTTATGTATTTATATTGATATGTATTAATATTACATGTATGTATATGGACATGTATTTATATTGATATGTATTAATATTATATGTATTTATATTGATATGTATCAATATAGTTATGTATTTATATTGATATGTATTAATATTACATGTATGTATATGGACATGTATTTATATTGATATGTATTAATATTATATGTATTTACATTGATATGTATCAATATTGTTATGTATTTATATTGATATGTATTAATATTTTTTTTTTTTTTTTTTTTTTTTTTTCCCTAGTGTAGATGGCAAAAAAAAATCTGCATACCAGATCCCCGGGTAACCTTTCACCACGGGGTATGTGAGGTTTGACTCACTAAAAAAAAGGACCATCTACAAGCCCACGAAGTTCCGAGTCGGGACCCGCCTAAGCACTGCTTCGACCCGGTCGTGCTGACTCACCCATTGGTAACCACGGACTTCAAGAACTACCACAGCTTATGGGTCGGTAAGGCAACCCTCCTCCTGCTTTATACGCAGCACTTTCTCAACGTACGTTGAGACTGCGCGCCAGTTCTCCTCGTTTCGCAGCATTGCATTCACGATCGTCTCAGGTGCTACCAGGCCGATCGTGGACTCAATGGTGTGCCTCAAACTGACGAAGCGACTGCACATAAAGAATGTGTGCTGAGCATCATCGAGCTCAGTCACACAGTACCGGCAGTACGGTGTGACCACCTTACCCATTCTGTTCAGGTATTTCCTGAAGTAACCGTGCCCTGTCAAGAATTGACAAAGGTAAAAGTTTACCTCTCCGTGGCTCCGGCTAACCCAAGGCTCAATAAGACCAATTAGCTTAGCCGTCCAGCGTCCTTTATCACTTTCACTCCAGCGTTGTTGCCAAAGTTGGAGGGTCAGTGTACGCGCGTGCGTCAAAGCCTCAGTTCTGTCCAGCTCTGAGCGAAAGAGGTACCCCTCCTTGCGTTCTCGCGCTAGCAGATCGATCGGGATTACTCCCGATACAACCATCACAGCCTCTTCCGAGACCGTGCGGTAGCTACACGCGATTCGCAGGGCACCCCTGCGCTGGACACTGGCAATGCGCTTCCGGAACTTCCTAGTTCGAAGCGCATCTCCCCAAATTTCGGCGCCATATAGCAAGATGGAATTGGTCGTCACCATCAGCAGTCTCCGTCTCGTCTCACTGGGTCCGCCAACGTTGGCCATTAGCCTACTCAGCGAACTGACGACTACCAGAGCCCTGTCACATGCCCTGCGGATATGATCCCAATACGTCAGCTTGGTGTCCAGTGTCACTCCCAGATACCTGACCGACTTGCTGGTCTGGACCCCGACGGAGCCAACCGTCATGGGTATGACAGTTGGTATCCTCCGCTTCGTCAGCATGACAATCTCTGTCTTTGAGACTGCCAGCTGGAGGCCGTGCTCAGTCATCCACCGATCCACCCTTCTCATAACTTGGTTAAGTCTAAGTTGAGCGAAATCGGCAGATCTAGAAGTGATTACAGCTGCGACGTCATCAGCGTAACCTACCAGGAACACACCCGCAGGCATTTCCAGGCGCAGCAGATCATCGTACATGATGTTCCAGAGGTCAGGTCCTAAGATTGACCCCTGTGCCGCACCTGAGGTGACAGGCCTCCTTCTGACTCCGTCCTCAGTGTCATAGAGCAACCATCGGTCCCTGAGGTAGTCCCGCATCATGGCCAACAAGTAGCCAGGAATACGGAACCTCCCTTCAAGGGCCCGAAGGATGTCCGTCCACCTCGCCGAGTTGAAGGCGTTTTGCACGTCAAGCGTTACCAGTAAGACGACCGGTCTGGCCCGGTAACATGCCTCTTCCGCTCTTGCTACAGCCCCAACAACCTCTGAGATGGCATCGATTGTTGAATGACCCCTCCGGAAGCCGTGCTGCCTGCAAGAAAGATCACCGGCTGATCTCACAGCTGACAGCAATCTCGGCTTTAGTAACCCTTCGAGAAGCTTCCCAGCAGTGTCCAGCATGCACAGCGGGCGGTATGCCGATGGGCAGCCCAGGTTACCCTTCCCCTTATCTACCAGTACTAGTCGAGCCACTTTCCACCGCGACGGGAAGACCCCCGCGACTAAACATGAATTATACAAATCCAATAATAGACGCGGTTGACTCTCCGCCACGACTTTAAGTGCCTCGACCGGCACTCCGTCAGGCCCTGGGGCCTTCCGGTTCTTCATCCTGGACACCGCACTGTTCAGCTCCTCGTCCGTAAAAAGAGGAACATCCGCCTGGTTAACGAATATGGGCCCATCAATCCTTGGCGGGTGCACCGGGAACAGCGAACCAACGATATGCTCCATGGATATCGCGTCCATGAGAGTGCTAGATCGCATACAGCCAAGTCTGCGAGTGACCAATTTGTAGCCATCTCCCCACGGGTCTGAATTGACCTCCTCACAAAGAGCCTGCCATTTGGCACGTTTACTCCTTGTGATGGCCTTGGTCAGCTCCCTCTTTGCCGCAATGTGAGCAGCAGATAGCTCTGCCACTCCTGGCCTATTTCTGGCTCGCTGTGCCCTGCGCCTGCACGCCAAAGCGATGCGTCGCAGTTCGGCGATTTCATCGTTCCACCAGTACGCATGTTGCCTCCTACGAAAGGGTTTCCGTTTGGGCATTGAAGCCTCACACGCCCTGCGAATCCACCCCATGGTTCTGTCAGCAGCGGCCTCTGCTGCTGCACGGGTCACTGGGGACCCAGATGTTAGAGGCTCCCCTCCCAAACTCGAAACGAGCGATGCGACCATCTCGTCCCTGTTAAGTTTAGCGGCATTCCAGCCATTCCACTTACAGGAAGAGCCTTGGCGTCTTTGCCTGCTCTCAGCAATTTGGAAGGTGATGTAGTTATGATCACTTGCAGTGTAATCTTCCATCACTTTCCAATCGCTGACCAGTGCCGCAAGTCTCTCCGATGCCATGGTGACATCGGGAATGGATTCGCCAAAACCGGGCCTTCGGAATGTTGGCGTCGAACCCGTATTCAACACCAACAAACCCAACCTCGATGCCATCTCGACTATGCGCCGTCCGCGAGTGTTTTCGGTAGGCATACCCCACTCCAATGCCCTTGCATTAAAGTCACCCCCTACGATGACATTGCCAGCGATGCCGCGGAGAGAGTCTTCTAGTGAGCTAAGTTTGACTCCGAATTCCTGCATTGAGTCATTCGGAGACAGGTAGCAGCTCACAAAGGTGATCTCTCCGTATGTCACCCACACGTGACCGTTGCCTGAGCCGCGGGCGCCGATGCGAGCCCTCTGCCCGTCAGCGATCCAGATCGCCGCGTACCCCGTAGCATCTGCTAGCCAAGCGGACGAGTTCCTCCCCCTATAAGGCTCGCTGATCAATATGATCTGAGCCTTATGTTCGCGGACTAGTTGCGTGAGGAGGTCGTCCGCAGCTCTGCAGCCCTGCAGGTTGCCTTGAAGGACTCTCATGTCCTACCCTGCTTTTTCTTGGCATCGAGTGCGTCTCTGAAAACTTGACACGCACTCGATCCCATCAGATGCTTGGCGTCATTCACGCCATGTTTCTCAGTGCATAATATGCACTGAGCCTGCGCAGAGCAGTCTGCTGCCCGGTGCCCAACCTGTCCACACTTCCAGCAGCTGGTGCTCCGGTCCGGACCCTTGCAGCTACGCCTTGTGTGGTCGTAGCCTAGGCACCGGTAGCAGCGTGTCACCTCAGCCCACCTTCGCACTCGGGCACTTATCATTCCTACCCGGACTCGACCAGACTTGAGGATTTTGGATGCTGCTGCCTCATCCAGCTCCACCACAGCTCTCCTCTGCTCCCTTGTGTTAGGAGGGAAGAGTGTGGTTTTCACCTCGCCGGCTCCTTCCTCTCCAGCCTCGCGTTTGATGGAGGATGTCACCTCTTCGCTGACTGTGAGGCAATCGAGGTCGAGAAGCTCGATCTTGACTCTAGGAGTCACAAGCTTCACATCCCCCTGGCCATCTACGGCGGCCCGGATCGAATCCTGCAATTTCGCGCGGTCATCACAGCGCGCGATCTCCAAAAGGACCCCTCCTTCTGCTGTCTTTCTGATACGCTTTACTAGCGTACCAGTTTCATCCGGGGAAACACCTTGGCGGATGGCCCCTAGGACCTCCGCGTAGGTCCTTCCCGGAGCCGGTTTTACTATGACAGCGTCTATTTTTTTCCCTCGCTGTCTTTGCCTGCCATTCTTCTTTTTTTTCTTCACCACCTCTTTCTTATTGCCCTGTGGTTTATACTCTTTTTGGGCCTTTTCCGTCCCAGCGGGGGTCACTGGTGTTTTTGCGACGCTTCCCTTTTTCTTCTTGTGGGTAACCGTCACCCACTTCCTGAGGTCCGAAACTGGCACCTCCTTCCTCACCCGGACTTCCTGAATATCTTCAGGGCTAGATTCAGCCACGCGCTTATTCTGCCGTGGCTGATCTACCCCCGGGACCCCTGCAACAGTGGTTGACTCAGCGATCTTTTCCTCCAAGACCCGCTGGTAATCTACCTCTGCCTTCTGCCAGTTCGTTCGGCAGGTGAAAATGACCTCAAAGGCCTCCTCCAGCTCCAACATACCGTCCTTGACGTGCTTTGAGATATTTCTCTGCACGTTGGCGGCTTGGAGCATTTTTTGTAGGATATGTTGACACTTCTTCAACATATCCTCCTCAGCCACTCGCTCACGCTTTATGTACTCCCTCCTAGGGGACACACGTGCAAGTGGCATATTTTCTTCTGGAGCTCTTGTTTCGGTGCTCTCCCGTGGATGACTTTTCGGGGTCTCCAGATCACTGCGAGCGGATTCAGCAGTTTGAGGTTCCTGCGCCTCTACTGAGCATCTGGAACCAATCAATCCCTCTATTTGCGTTGTATTGTGCGTCGGAGGGGGGGTCCTCTGGACCCTTGGCCTCCTCGCAAACGCAAAACGGTCAATGGCGGCGCCTCCTTCGCCCTGCGTCGCCACTGTCGTCCCCATGTTCTGTTGTCCGTCTGTCTTGTCTTTTGTGTTATTTTGTTTAAGTAACATGTTCAGTTTTGTTGGGTCCCAACTCAGAGCCGCTATCTCCACCCGGATGTGCAGTCGCCTTAATGACCTCGTGGTAATCTATGCAAAGCAGGGAGGCCGACGCGAGGGTTGATCACCAGCCTTCATGGGGCTGGATCTCAGAGCCAGGTCAGCGCTAATCGGGAACAATGTCAACCGAACCTGCACCACCAACTCAACGGTGCGGGCTTCGAACGTACTCTGAGACTCGCCAGGTTTTAACGGGACGGAGACGGCATGACATTAGCCTGGAGCCGTTCACGCTCGGATTTCACTCCGGCGGTACCGCGCATAGATCGACTAGGTCCAGAATGCCATAACCGCCAGCCCACATACATTTTTCGCTAATCATCGATCGTGCCTTGAACCATTAAGCTAAGCCAGGTCATGCCATAAAAAATCCTTACTGCCATTGCCAGAAATTCCAATCATCAATCAAATCGTAAAGCCATGAGAAAAGCCGAGTCGTACCGGTTGTTGTTGGGCCATTTGGCGTTACCCGGGGTGCACCGCGAGGAGGCGACCCAACATTACACCCCATTAATATTACATGTATGTATATGGACATGTATTTATATTGATATGTATTAATATTATATGTATTTATATTGATATGTATCAATATTGTTATGTATTTATATTGATATGTATTAATATTACATGTATGTATATGGACATGTATTTATATTGATATGTATTAATATTATATGTATTTATATTGATATGTATCAATATTGTTATGTATTTATATTGATATGTATTAATATTACATGTATGTATATGGACATGTATTTATATTGATATGTATTAATATTATATGTATTTATATTGATATGTATCTATATTGTTATGCATTTATATTGATATGTATTAATATTATATGTATGTATATGGACATGTATTTATATTGATATGTATTAATATTATATGTATTTATATTGATATGTATCTATATTGTTATGTATTTATATTGATATGTATGAATATTATATATATGTATATGGACATGTATTTATATTGATATGTATTAATATTATATTTATTTATATTGATATGTATCTATATTGTTATGTATTTATATTTATATGTATGAATATTATATATATGTATATGGACATGTATTTATATTGATATGTATTAATATTATATGTATTTATATTGATATGTATCAATATTGTTATGTATTTATATTTATATGTATTAATATTATATGTATGTATATGGACATGTATTTATATTGATATGTATTAATATTATATGTATTTATATTGATATGTATCTATATTGTTATGTATTTATATTGATATGTATGAATATTATATATATGTATATGGACATGTATTTATATTGATATGTATTAATATTATATTTATTTATATTGATATGTATCTATATTGTTATGTATTTATATTTATATGTATGAATATTATAAATATGTATATGGACATGTATTTATATTGATATGTATTAATATTATATGTATTTATATTGATATGTATCAATATTGTTATGTATTTATATTTATATGTATTAATATTATATGTATGTATATGGACATGTATTTATATTGATATGTATTAATATTATATGTATTTATATTGATATGTATCTATATTGTTATGTATTTATATTGATATGTATGAATATTATATATATGTATATGGACATGTATTTATATTGATATGTATTAATATTATATTTATTTATATTGATATGTATCTATATTGTTATGTATTTATATTTATATGTATGAATATTATAAATATGTATATGGACATGTATTTATATTGATATGTATTAATATTATATGTATTTATATTGATATGTATCAATATTGTTATGTATTTATATTGATATGTATTAATATTACATGTATGTATATGGACATGTATTTATATTGATATGTATTAATATTATATGTATTTATATTGATATGTATCAATATTGTTATGTATTTATATTGATATGTATTAATATTACATGTATGTATATGGACATGTATTTATATTGATATGTATTAATATTATATGTATTTATATTGATATGTATCTATATTGTTATGTATTTATATTGATATGTATGAATATTATATATATGTATATGGACATGTATTTATATTGATATGTATTAATATTATATTTATTTATATTGATATGTATCTATATTGTTATGTATTTATATTTATATGTATGAATATTATAAATATGTATATGGACATGTATTTATATTGATATGTATTAATATTATATGTATTTATATTGATATGTATCAATATTGTTATGTATTTATATTTATATGTATTAATATTATATGTATGTATATGGACATGTATTTATATTGATATGTATTAATATTATATGTATTTATATTGATATGTATCTATTTTGTTATGTATTTATATTGATATGTATTAATATTATATGTATGTATATGGACATGTATTTATATTGATATGTATTAATATTATATGCATTTATATTGATATGTATCAATATTGTTATGTATTTATATTGATATGAATTAATATTACATGTATGTATATGGACATGTATTTATATTGATATGTATTAATATTATATGTATTTATATTGATATGTATCAATTTTGTTATGTATTTATATTGATATGTATTAATATTATATGTTTGTATATGGACATGTATTTATATTGATATGTATTAATATTATATGTATTTATATTGATATGTATCTATATTGTTATGTATTTATATTGATATGTATGAATATTATATATATGTATATGGACATGTATTTATATTGATATGTTTTAATATTATATGTATTTATATTGATATGTATCTATATTGTTATGTATTTATATTGATATGTATTAATATTATATGTATGTATATGGACATGTATTTATATTGATATGTATTAATATTATATGTATTTATATTGATATGTTTCTATATTGTTATGTATTTATATTGATATGTATTAATATTATATGTATGTATATGGACATGTATTTATATTGATATGTATTAATATTATATGTATTTATATTGATATGTATCAATATTGTTATGTATTTATATTGATATGAATTAATATTACATGTATGTATATGGACATGTATTTATATTGATATGTATTAATATTATATGTATTTATATTGATATGTATCTATATTGTTATGAATTTATATTGATATGTATTAATATTACATGTATGTATATGGACATGTATTTATATTGATATGTGTTAATATTATATGTATTTATATTGATATGTATCTATATTGTAATGTATTTATATTGATATGTATTAATTTTATATGTATGTATATGGACATGTATTTATATTGATATGTATTAATATTATATGTATTTATATTGATATATATCAATATTGTTATGTATTTATATTGATATGTATTAATATTATATGTTTGTATATGGACATGTATTCATATTGATATGTATTAATATTATATGTATTTATATTGATATGTATCTATAAAATTATGTATTTACATTGATATGTATTAATATTATATATATGTATATGGACATGTATTTATATTGATATGTATTAATATTATATGTATTTATATTGATATGTATTAATATTATATGTATTTATATTGATATGTATCAATATTGTTATGTATTTATATTTATATGTATTAATATTATATGTATGTATATGGACATGTATTTATATTGATATGTATTAATATTATATGTATTTATATTGATATGTATCTATATTGTTATGTATTTATATTGATATGTATTAATATTATATGTATGTATATGGACATGTATTTATATTGATATGTATTAATATTATATGTATTTATATTGATATGTATCAATATTGTTATGTATTTATATTGATATGTATTAATATTATATGTATGCATATGGACATGTATTTATATTGACATGTATTAATATTATATGTATTTATATTGATATGTATCAATATTGTTATGTATTTATATTGATATGCATTAATATTATATGTATGTATATGGACATGTATTTATATTGATATGTATTAATATTATATGTATTTATATTGATATGTATCAATATTGTTATGTATTTATATTGATATGTATTAATATTATATGTATGCATATGGACATGTATTTATATTGATATGTATTAATATTATATGTATTTATATTGATATGTATCTATATTGTTATGTATTTATATTGATATGTATTAATATTATATGTATGTATATGGACATGTATTTATATTGATATGTATTAATATTATATGTATTTATATTGATATGTATCAATATTGTTATGTATTTATATTGATATGTATTAATATTATATGTATGCATATGGGCATGTATTTATACTGATATGTATTAATATTATATGTATTTATATTGATATGCATCTATATTGTTATGTATTTATATTGATATGTATTAATATTATATGTATGTATATGGACATGTATTTATATTGATATGTATAAATATTATATGTATTTATATTGATATGTATCAATATTGTTATGTATTTATATTGATATGTATTAATATTATATGTTTGTATATGGACATGTATTTATATTGGTATGTATTAATATTATATGTATTTATATTGATAGCTATTAATATTATATGTATTTATATTGATATGTATCTATATTGTTATGTATTTATATTGATATGTATTAATATTATATGTATGCATATGGACATGTATTTATATTGATATGTATTAATATTATATGTATTTATATTGATATGTATCAATAATGTTATGTATTTATATTGATATGTATTAATATTACATGTATGTATATGGACATGTATTTATATTGATATGTATTAATATTATATGTATTTATATTGATATGTATCTATATTGTTATGTATTTATATTGATATGTATTAATATTATATGTATGCATATGGACATGTATTTATATTGATATGTATTAATATTATATGTATTTATATTGATATGTATCAATAATGTTATGTATTTATATTGATATGTATTAATATTACATGTATGTATATGGACATGTATTTATATTGATATGTATTAATATTATATGTATTTATATTGATATGTATCAATATTGTTATGTATTTATATTGATATGTATTAATATTACATGTATGTATATGGACATGTATTTATATTGATATGTATTAATATTATATGTATTTATATTGATATGTATCAATATTGTTATGTATTTATATTGATATGTATTAATATTACATGTATGTATATGGACATGTATTTATATTGATATGTATTAATATTATATGTATTTATATTGATATGTATCAATATTGTTATGTATTTATATTGATATGTATTAATATTATATGTATTTATATTGATATGTGTCAATATTGTTATGTATTTATATTGATATGTATTAATGTTACATGTATGTATATGGACATGTATTTATATTGATATGTATTAATATTATATGTATTTATATTGATATGTGTCAATATTGTTATGTATTTATATTGATATGTTTTAATATTACATGTATGTATATGGACATGTATTTATATTGATATGTATTAATATTGTATGTATTTATATTGATATGTATCTATATTGTTATGTATTTATATTGATATGTATTAATATTACATGTATGTATATGGACATGTATTTATATTGATATGTATTAATATTATATGTATTTATATTGATATGTATCAATATTGCTATGTATTTATATTGATATGTATTAATATTACATGTATGTATATGGACATGTATTTATATTGATATGTATTAATATTATATGTATTTATATTGATATGTATCAATATTGTTATGTATTTATATTGATATGTATTAATATTACATGTATGTATATGGACATGTATTTATATTGATATGTATTAATATTATATGTATTTATATTGATATGTATCAATATTGTTATGTATTTATATTGATATGTATTAATATTACATGTATGTATATGGACATGTATTTATATTGATATGTATTAATATTATATGTATTTATATTGATATGTATCTATATTGTTATGTATTTATATTGATATGTATTCATATTATATGTATGTATATGGACATGTATAAATATTGATATGTATTTATATTGATATGTATTTACATTGATATGTATATATATCGATATATATTTATATTGATATGTATCTATATTGTTATGTATTTATATTGATATGTATTAATATTATATGTATGCATATGGACATGTATTTATATTGATATGTATTAATATTATATGTATTTATGTTGATATGTATCTATATTGTTATGTATTTATATTGATGTGTATTAATATTATATGTTTGTATATGGACATGTATTTATATTGATATGTATTAATATTATATGTATTTATATTGATATGTATCTATATTGTTATGTATTTATATTGATATGTATTAATATTATATGTATGCATATGGACATGTATTTATATTGATATGTATTAATATTATATGTATTTATATTGATATGTATCGATAATGTTATGTATTTATATTGATATGTATTAATATTACATGTATGTATATGGACATGTATTTATATTGATATGTATTAATATTATATGTATTTATATTGATATGTATCTATATTGTTATGTATTTATATTGATATGTATTAATATTACATGTATGTATATGGACATGTATTTATATTGATATTTATTAATATTATATGTATTTATATTGATATGTATCAATATTGTTATGTATTTATATTGATATGTATTAATATTACATGTATGTATATGGACATGTATTTATATTGATATGTATTAATATTCTATGTATTTATATTGATATGTATCTATATTGTTATGTATTTATATTGATATGTATTAATATTATATGTATGTATATGGACATGTATTTATATTGATATGTATTAATATTATATGTATTTATATATATATGTATCTATATTGTAATGTATTTATATTGATATGTATTAATATTATCTGTATGTATATGGACATGTATTTATATTGATATGTATTAATATTATATGTATTTATATTGATATGTATTAATATTGTTATGTATTTATATTGATATGTACTAATATTATATGTATGTATATGGACATGTATTTATATTGATATGTATTAATATTATATGTATTTATATTGATATGTATCAATATTGTTATGTATTTATATTGATATGTATTAATATTATATGTATTTATATTGATATGTATCTATATTGTTATGTATTTATATTGATATGTATTAATATTATATGTATGTATATGGACATGTATTTATATTGATATGTATTAATATTATATGTATTTATATTGATATGTATCAATATTGTTATGTATTTATATTGATATGTATTAATATTACATGTATGTATATGGACATGTATTTATATTGATATGTATTAATATTATATGTATTTATATTGATATGTATCAATATTGTTATGTATTTATATTGATATGTATTAATATTACATGTATGTATATGGACATGTATTTATAATAATATGTATAAATATTATATGTATTTATATTGATATGTATCTATATTGTTATGTATTTATATTGATATGTAGTAATATTACATGTATGTATATGGACATGTATTTATATTGATATGTATTAATATTAAATGTATTTATATTGATATGTATCTATATTGTTATGTATTTATATTGATATGTATTTATATTACATGTATGTATATGGACATGTATTTATATTGATATGTATTAATATTATATGTATTTATATTGATATGTATCAATATTGTTATGTATTTATATTGATATGTATTAATATTACATGTATGTATATGGACATGTATTTATATTGATATGTATTAATATTATATGTATTTATATTGATATGTATCAATATTGTTATGTATTTATATTGATATGTATTAATATTACATGTATGTATATGGACATGTATTTATATTGATATGTATTAATATTATATGTATTTATATTGATATGTATCTATATTGTTATGTATTTATATTGATATGTATTTATATTACATGTATGTATATGGCCATGTATTTATATTGATATGTATTAATATTATATGTATTTATATTGATATGTATCTATATTGTTATGTATTTATATTGATATGTATTAATATTATATGTATGTATATGGACATGTATTTATATTGATATGTATTAATATTATATGTATTTATATTGATATGTATCAATATTGTTATGTATTTATATTGATATGTATTAATATTATATGTATGCATATGGATATGTATTTATATTGATATGTATTAATATTATATGTATTTATATTGATATGTATTTTTATTGTTATGTATTTATATTGATATGTATTAATACTATATGTATGTCAATGGACATGTATTTATATTGATATGTATTAATATTATATGTATTTATATTGATATGTATCTATATTGTTATGTATTTATATTGATATGTATTAATATTATATGTATGTATATTGACATGTATTTATATTGATATGTATTAATATTATATGTGTTTATATTGATATGTATCAATATTGTTATGTATTTATATTGATATGTATTAATATTACATGTATGTATATGGACATGTATTTATATTGATATGTATTAATATTATATGTATTTATATTGATATGTATCTATATTGTTATGTATTTATATTGATATGTATTAATATTATATGTATGTATATGGACATGTAAATGGATTGATATGTATATATTGATATGTGTTTATATTGATATGTATTTGTATTTACATAAGCATTTGCGTTAGTAAGCCCGTAGTCTGTCATGCTTGGTACTAAAGTTATTGTTGTTGTGCATGCTGTTGTCTCTGTTTCCATCCTGATACAAAAGGCTTTTCATAAAATTCAAACACGCTGTTGCCGTGAGAGCAAAAATATTAAATAAAAATATTGATTCGATTGACTTGCGGTCCCTCTGTTGCTTTTGCCGAAATGAAATCATCACAGTGCAATAAGTGAGTAGTCAAACTCCAATGAGCCGGATATTCTCTGAATCAAATACGTATGTTCACCTTGTTAATATAAACATAACTCTTGCTTATAGATGAACAATATCAAGTTTTGGTGGTGGCACCTGTGATGACTTGGAAAATGCAATCGGACAGGCTCTTTGGAGTTGGAAACAAACTCCGAATTAGAACCGCAGCTGCAGGATCTGCACATCATGCGTGTACGTATCCAATAAGAGCTCGGTTGAGGCGTAGTTGAAGCGATTCAATGATTCTTCTGTCGCTTTTGTTAATCACGGAATCGGACAGTATTGAGCCCCGTGTTGGCGGAGGTGTAAGCCGAGTACAATTAATGAGTAATCACATCTGAATAAGCCTGATAATTTCTGAATTGTCTATTGGTTGTTAATGGTAAGATTAATGATAATTATTGATATGTATTTATATTGCAATGTATTAACATTGATATGTATATATATCGATATATATTTATATTGATATGTATCTATATTGTTATGTATTTATATTGATATGTATTAATATTATATGTATGCATATGGACATGTATATATTAGGTTAGGTTAGGTTAGTAAAGAGGGCTGCCGGGAAACGCGGCTTGCATTAGGCCACCAGTTTGGGCCCATTTGCCACCCTCCGCTGGCTTTTTAGAGCTGCCAAGTGACCGCTTCGCCAAACTGGATCAGCTGACTCAGCGTGACGGTACCAGCCACCTCTGCTAACCCTTGAAAGTGGTATGCACCAAAAATTTTGAGGCGTTTATTATTGAGGGCCGGACAATCGCAGAGAGTATGCTCGATGGTGTCCTCTTCCATCTCGCACCTCTTGCATAAACTGCTGGATGTCAGTCCCATTTTCTTCGCATGAGATGCGGTAAGGCAGTGCCCTGTGAGCAAGCCGACCGTGGTTCTCAAGCAGTTCCTGCTGAGCTTGAGCAGTTTCCTGCTTTTGCTTGGATCAGGTGATGGCCATAATGTCCTGGCCACCCTGCAGTCCAGCCTGTTTTCCCATTCGGACTTTAGTTTGGCCCATATGGCGGCATCAAGTTTGTTTGTGGCGTCCGCGATTGACCGAGGTACAGTGATGCAGGGGCAGTTGCTAGCTCCTGAACCTTTCCTCGCCAATTCATCAGCTTTTTCGTTGCCTATGACCCCACTATGTCCTGGCACCCACATAATCCGGATAGGAATATGCCTTGCCTTTTCATTGAGAGCCACTCTGCAAGCGTTAACAGTTTTTGAAGAACATCTGTAAGACGCAAGAGCGAGAATGGCTGCCCTACTGTCGACGCAAATGGTCATTGGTCTGGTTGATATTCCGCTAATGGACTCAACTGCCATGCGTATAGCATGTAATTCAGACTGAAAGACGGTAGCATGGTCCGACAGTCTACACCACAGGTTAAGGCTCAAATCCGTAGAAAACACGCCCGAGCCAACTCCTGTGTCCGTCTTTGACCCGTCCGTGTAAATCCAGGCGCCCCTATCGGTGGTAGCTTCCTTTTTCTTCCAGTCTGTTCTTGTGGGTATCTTGACCTGGAAATTCCTGCCAAGATGTATTATTTTGCTCATGTGGTCCGTGTCTTCTGCAACGAGTCCAAATCTTTTGCGGCATTCTATAAGAATACCGCTGTGGCCCCACTGATCTGAATCGTTCCACATGCCAGAACTTTTAGCGCGTATCGCCGCTAAGCTTGCGCTTCTAAAGATGAATCGATCTAGGGGCATGAGTCCCAAAATCATTTCCAACCCAGCCGTTGGGGCGGTTCTTAAAGCGCCCGTAATACATATGCAAACTAATCTTTGCAGTGTTGTTAGCTCCTTGATATTAGTTTTACTCTCCGCTGCTTTCCACCACACGACCGCTCCATACACCAAAATCGGCCTGACTACACATGTGAATATGTAATAGGCCGCCCTAGGTTTAAGACCCCAGGTATTGGAGTAGGCGGACCGGCAAGCGAAAAGTGCTGCGCGGGCCTTACCAATTCTGTGCTTCACGTTAGCCCCCCAGTTCAGTTTCCTGTCTAGTATAAGGCCCAAATATTTAACACTATCAGCAAGCTCCAATGTTATTCCGTTGAGGTTAGGCGTGGCAATAGCCGGTACCCTGTGTTTCTTTGTGAAGAGCATAAGTTCGGTTTTTGTCGGGTTTGCCCTAAGACCGACTTTTCTGGCCCAGATTTGAATATGGTCCAGCGCCGATTGCATAAGGTCCGACAAAGTTTGTGGGAACGCACCCCTCACAAGTACCACAATGTCATCGGCATACGCCACTACCTCAAAGCCACTGGCCCTTAACTTCTCCAGTATTTCGTTGACTGTCAAGATCCAGAAAAGGGGAGATATAATCCCTCCTTGTGGTGTTCCGGTACCGACTGTTCTTTCCGCTTTGGCCTCCAAAAAGGTAGCCTCAATCCGCCTGCTCTTGAGCAAGTCAGATGCCCAGGTCGCCAGGGTTTTATCCACTCCATATCGAGCCAAGGCATCAATGATACTCGCGACAGTGACATTATTGAAGGCCCCCTCAATGTCTAAGAAGGCTGCCAACGTGAATTCCTTCTGCCGTAAGGATTTTTCTATTGTACGGACAACTTTGTGTAATGCCGTATCTACTGATCTGCCCGCTAGATACGCGTGTTGATCAACACAGATTCTCGCGACATCAATCGAGCTTTTGATGTGCAGATCAACAAGCCTCTCTAGTGTTTTGAGCAGAAACGATGTTAAGCTGATTGGTCTAAAGTCCTTCACGTAATGATGATTCAACCTACCAGGTTTCGGAATGAAGACCACTCTAGCTTTTGTCCATTGCTCGGGTACTACCCCGAGGCGGAGGCATGCGGTAAAAATACGCTGCAGAATGGGAATGATGGCCTTATCTGCTTTTTGAAGCATGATAGGTGATATCTCATCAATCCCTGTAGCTTTGTAAGGTCGGAATGTGCCAATAGCCCATTCAATCTTGACCTCGTCCACTACTTCCTTGATCAGCCGCTCAGACGCCCGGTGGGTTCCACGAAGTACGTCACTACGTGGTGTCACGCAGGCTGATTCTGGAAAGTGAGTTTCCAGTAGCAAGTCCAGGCACTCTTTCGGGTCCTCCACCCAATCCCCGTTTTCCCTCCGCAAAAGCGTAGGTACGCCGGGGGTTACGCTTAGAACCTTCCTGATTCTGGCAGCCTCTGTACCTCCTTCAATGTTCTCACAGAATTCCCTCCATGAGTCGCGCTTGGCTTGTCTAATCTTCTTTTTGAAAAGCGACAGCTCTTGCTTGTAACGATCCCAGTCAGCCACGTTTCCGGAACGCCTTGCGGTGTTAAACGCCCTTCGTGTGCGACCTCTAGCCTCTGTGAGTTCGCCATTCCACCACAAGGTAGCGTTCTTCCTTACGGGCTTTTCCGGACACACGTCTTTGAAATCTGACACTAAGATTCCCGTTAATCGGTTCACCTGCTCGTTCAGCCGTCCTGGACTCGTCAGTTCCAGATCGTCTAGTGCTCTGAGGTGTCTATTTGTTTTCCTTGAGTAAACTTCCCATTGTGCTGTTCTCGGGTTCCGTACTTTTTTAGGTGAAATAACAGAACAACCGATATTCCAGCATAGCCACTGGTGGTCCGAGAGCGATGGCAGGTTATAAACCTGCCAGCTGTGGACACTTTTCATTATGCTTGGGGTTGCCAGGGTAATATCAATTACCTCAGCCCTGTTCTTAGTTATAAATGTAGGTTTGTTACCCATGTTGAGGATGTTGAGGTTGGTTGACGTTAGAAATTCTAGCAAACTCCTACCTCTCTCGTTTATGTTGGTGCTTCCCCATATTTCGTGGTGAGCATTTGCGTCACAGCCGATAACAGCATCCGTTGTCATAGCCGCTACTGCCAATCTTCTCAGTCCGGGCGTGATGGGATCTATGTCGTATGGTAGATAGACCGCCGACAACAGACACCGCTTCGTGCCGCTACCAGCGATCCCCCACTCCACACACACTGTGGTTGTATCCCCATCACAAAGCTGCGGAATCAAGATTGCTTTCACCTCTTTTTTGGCGACAATACAAGTCCTTGTCTTGTCCCTTCCTTTTAGCTGGAACACACTGAGGCTGGTGCCGAATCCACAAGCCACATTCTTGTACAGAAGCGGCTCCTGTATCAGTGCGATGTCAGCGTGCCCCCGACTGAGATGCCGAAGCAGATTGGCCGTCGCCCCTCTACTGTGGTGCAGATTTGCTTGGACCACTCGCACTTCGGCTACCCTCAGTCACCTTCTCCGCTCCAACTTTCAAGGTGATCCTCTTCAGACCGAAGTGAATCAACCCGTTGTTGGCCCGTACTTGATCCGCGGACTCCCGATCGATACCCAGCACAAGCACTAACTTAGCTGCACCAGTTAAGTCAGGCTCCGCAGATTGGTTAGTTAGTTTAACAGCCTGGAATAATCTCCAGCCTGAAACTTTCAGATCGGGGTTCTGTCTTTTTAGCAGAGACAGAGCCTCCGAAGCGTTCGAGTGGGGCACCGCCACCTTCGCTGTAATTAGCTTGGGCACGGATGTCTCCTCCACTACGTCCAAACCTGGATGGTCTGCAGAGATCTTCAGGACGGTAGACCGAAGCCATTCCGTCGAGAAGACGTCACTACAGGTCACCGCAATGTGGCCGCGAACAATGTTACAGCCTTCAAAGCGAGGTGACCCTTCTTCCGTTGACATGGCAAACCTGAGGAGTTCCTCGGTGATCCGTTTAAGAATCACCTTGGCCACGTCATCTTCAAGTCTCCATTCCAGGGGTTCCTGCTTGTCAACGACGGCCAGCTTAAGGTGACTGGCCGCTACGTCCCTAAAGGAACGAACTGCCGTCTCCTGTCGTGGCCTCTTCGTCGATTTACCTCGCGGCGAGGTTAACTCCTCTGAGCGTTGGCGTTTACTTGCAGCCGCTGCAGCAGGTTTCACTTGGGCAACCTCGGGTTTCCCTTTGGATTCCAGTGTCACCGTGCTACTGGCCGCTCGTTTTGCCTCTCTCCTTCTGAAGCGTTGGGCATTCCGCTTCCTCCCTTTGGTGGGATCAGCTGCCGCCACCTTCACAGTAGACTGCAGATCTTTGGAGGCACCACCTCCAGTCTTGGTTACAGCTCTGCTGAGTGGCTTAGCCGCCGCTTCCTTCCCGGTGACCTGCAAGCCTTTCAGCTTGCCGCCTCCGTTCTTGGTCACAGCTCTGCTAGAAGCCGGCTCAACCGCCGCTTCCGTTGTACTGGCCAGTGAATCTCCAGACCCGCCGCCAGACTGCTGAGTAGCTGCTCTGCTGACGGGTACCGCTACGTCCATCGGACTCACAGTAGATCCCGCGGCGGGTTCCCCATCTAGCTTCAGGGCCCGCAATCTTTCGATCGTCTGACCCTGAGCCGTTCCGCTTCCCGACGTTGGTGATCGTGTCACCTTTGAACTCCTTTTGAAGGGGTCGTTATCTGGTGATTTCCCTCCAGTAGTACTGGCGGGAAATTCGATTTTTTTATTTGTGTCTTTGGTAGGATCCATAGATATTGTTTATTCAATGTTTCAGGTTTGGGTTTCGCGTTCTCGGACCACAGCCGAGGCAATTGCCAGCATTTTGCCTCCCGCTACACCCCGCCCCCATAGGAACAACGTATTGCTCCGACCGTCCTTCCCCCTCTTCGGATCGCGAGGCAGACTCCCCCACGACCATCCGAGGGTTCCGTAGGCTTTCACAGTACGCTGAACCTGCGCTCCTTGCTGCCGAGGCAACCAAGGTGTCTCCCCTAGTCTAACAGTTCGCTACTCTGTAGACCGCGGTTCGCCAGGTTCCAGAACCGGGCAAAGTGAAGTGTTGGATTCAGAACCCCGCAGGTGAACCTTCACCTCAGTCACCAGCCCAGACCTATCCCCAGGCCTCCGTATCACCCCTGCGGAGAGAAACAAGGGCGCCCCTCTGCCGGTTACGGGCGAGGCCTCCGTTTACACAGCCCATACAGCTGGCTGCTGTACGGGCGTGCGGCAGAACCAAAAATTTTTACGGGAGAGAGATCTCTCACCAACCTTACTTAGAAGGGACTAGCCTGATCCAATTAGCCAATCCTGCCTTCCGGGGGATTGTTACCGGCGGCCACCGCGAGGAGGTTATGGATCACACTTTCACCAGACCGAACAGTTGCGGCACGTGTAAATTTGCGTCTACTACATGTTTTTCCCCCTATTCGGCTGGCGACCGACTGACCGCCACATGTATATATTGATATGTATTAATATTATGTGTATTTATGTTGATATGTATCTATATTATTATGTATTTATATTGACGTGTATTAATATTATATGTTTGTATATGGACATGTATTTATATTGATATGTATTAATATTATATGTATTTATATTGATATGTATCAATATTGCTATGTATTTATATTGATATGTATTAATATTATATGTATGCATATGGACATGTATTTATATTGATATGTATTAATATTATATGTATTTATAGTGATATGTATCAATATTGTTATGTATTTATATTGATATGTATTAATATTACATGTATGTATATGGACATGTATTTATATTGATATGTATTAATATTATATGTATTTATATTGATATGTATCAATATTGTTATGTATTTTTATTGATTTGTATTAATATTAAATGTATGTATATGGACATGTATTTATATTGATATGTATTAATATTATATGTATTTATATTGATATGTATCAATATTGTTATGTATTTATATTGATATGTATTAATATTACATGTATGTATATGGACATGTATTTATATTGATATGTATTAATATTATATGTATTTATATTGATATGTATCAATATTGTTATGTATTTATATTGATATGTATTAATATTACATGTATGTATATGGACATGTATTTATATTGATATGTATTTATATTATATGTATTTATATTGATATGTATCAATATTGTTATGTATTTATATTGATATGTATTAATATTACATGTATGTATATGGACATGTATTTATATTGATATGTATTAATATTATATGTATTTATATTGATATGTATCAATATTGTTATGTATTTATATTGATATGTATTAATATTATATGTATGTATATGGACATGTATTTATATTGATATGTTTTAATATTATATGTATTTATATTGAAATGTATCAATATTGTTATGTATTTATATTGATATGTATTAATATTACATGTATGTATATGGACATGTATTTATATTGATATGTATTAATATTATATGTATTTATATTGATATGTATCAATATTGTTATGTATTTATATTGATATGTATTAATATTATATGTATGTATATGGACATGTATTTATATTGATATGTATTTATATTATATGTATTTATATTGATATGTATCAATATTGTTATGTATTTATATTGATATGTATTAATATTACATGTATGTATATGGACATGTATTTATATTGATATGTATTAATATTATATATATTTATATTGATATGTATCAATATTGTTATGTATTTATATTGATATGTATTAATATTATATGTATGTATATGGACATGTATTTATATTGATATGTATTAATATTATATGTATTTATATTGATATGTATCAATATTGTTATGTATTTATATTGATATGTATTAATATTACATGTATGTATATGGACATGTATTTATATTGATATGTATTAATATTATATGTATTTATATTGATATGTATCAATATTGTTATGTATTTATATTGATATGTAGTAATATTACATGTATGTATATGGACATGTATTTATAATGATATGTATTAATATTATATGTATTTATATTGATATGTATCTATATTGTTATGTATTTATATTGATATGTATTAATATTACATGTATGTATATGGACATGTATTTATAATGATATGTATTAATATTATATGTATTTATATTGATATGTATCTATATTGTTATGTATTTATATTGATATGTAGTAATATTACATGTATGTATATGGACATGTATTTATATTGATATGTATTAATATTATATGTATTTATATTGATATGTATCTATATTGTTATGTATTTATATTGATATGTATTTATATTACATGTATGTATATGGACATGTATTTATATTGATATGTATTAATATTATATGTATTTATATTGATATGTATCAATATTGTTATGTATTTATATTGATATGTATTAATATTATATGTATGTATATGGACATGTATTTATATTGATATGTATTAATATTATATGTATTTATATTGATATGTATCAATATTGTTATGTATTTATATTGATATGTATTAATATTACATGTATGTATATGGACATGTATTTATATTGATATGTATTAATATTATATGTATTTATATTGATATGTATCAATATTGTTATGTATTTATATTGATATGTATTAATATTATATGTATGTATATGGACATGTATTTATATTGATATGTATTAATATTATATGTATTTATATTGATATGTATCAATATTGTTATGTATTTATATTGATATGTATTAATATTATATGTATGTATATGGACATGTATTTATATTGATATGTATTAATATTATATGTATTTATATTGATATGTATCAATATTGTTATGTATTTATATTGATATGTATTAATATTACATGTATGTATATGGACATGTATTTATATTGATATGTATTAATATTATATGTATTTATATTGATATGTATCAATATTGTTATGTATTTATATTGATATGTATTAATATTATATGTATGTATATGGACATGTATTTATATTGATATGTATTAATATTATATGTATTTATATTGATATGTATCAATATTGTTATGTATTTATATTGATATGTATTAATATTACATGTATGTATATGGACATGTATTTATATTGATATGTATTAATATTATATGTATTTATATTGATATGTATCAATATTGTTATGTATTTATATTGATATGTATTAATATTACATGTATGTATATGGACATGTATGTATATTGATATGTATTAGTATTATATGTATTTATATTGATATGTATCAATATTGTTATGTATTTATATTGATATGTATTAATATTACATGTATGTATATGGACATGTATTTATATTGATATGTATTAATATTATATGTATTTATATTGATATGTATCAATATTGTTATGTATTTATATTGATATGTATTAATATTATATGTATGTATATGGACATGTATTTATATTGATATGTATTAATATTATATGTATTTATATTGATATGTATCAATATTGTTATGTATTTATATTGATATGTATTAATATTACATGTATGTATATGGACATGTATTTATATTGATATGTATTAATATTATATGTATTTATATTGATATGTATCAATATTGTTATGTATTTATTTTGATATGTATTAATATTATATGTATGTATATGGACATGTATTTATATTGATATGTATTAATATTATATGTATTTATATTGATATGTATCAATATTGTTATGTATTTATATTGATATGTATTAATATTATATGTATGTATATGGACATGTATTTATATTGATATGTATTAATATTATATGTATTTATATTGATATGTATCAATATTGTTATGTATTTATATTGATATGTATTAATATTATATGTATGTATATGGACATGTATTTATATTGATATGTATTAATATTATATGTATTTATATTGATATGTATCAATATTGTTATGTATTTATATTGATATGTATTAATATTACATGTATGTATATGGACATGTATTTATATTGATATGTATTAATATTATATGTATTTATATTGATATGTATCAATATTGTTATGTATTTATATTGATATGTATTAATATTATATGTATGTATATGGACATGTATTTATATTGATATGTATTAATATTATATGTATTTATATTGATATGTATCAATATTGTTATGTATTTATATTGATATGTATTAATATTACATGTATGTATATGGACATGTATTTATATTGATATGTATTAATATTATATGTATTTATATTGATATGTATCAATATTGTTATGTATTTATATTGATATGTATTAATATTACATGTATGTATATGGACATGTATTTATATTGATATGTATTAATATTATATGTATTTATATTGATATGTATCTATATTGTTATGTATTTATATTGATATGTATTAATATTACATGTATGTATATGGACATGTATTTATATTGATATGTATTAATATTATATGTATTTATATTGATATGTATCAATATTGTTATGTATTTATATTGATATGTATTAATATTATATGTATGTATATGGACATGTATTTATATTGATATGTATTAATATTATATGTATTTATATTGATATGTATCAATATTGTTATGTATTTATATTGATATGTATTAATATTACATGTATGTATATGGACATGTATTTATATTGATATGTATTAATATTATATGTATTTATATTGATATGTATCAATATTGTTATGTATTTATATTGATATGTATTAATATTACATGTATGTATATGGACATGTATTTATATTGATATGTATTAATATTATATGTATTTATATTGATATGTATCTATATTGTTATGTATTTATATTGATATGTATTAATATTACATGTATGTATATGGACATGTATTTATATTGATATGTATTAATATTATATGTATTTATATTGATATGTATCAATATTGTTATGTATTTATATTGATATGTATTAATATTATATGTATGTATATGGACATGTATTTATATTGATATGTTTTAATATTATATGTATTTATATTGAAATGTATCAATATTGTTATGTATTTATATTGATATGTATTAATATTACATGTATGTATATGGACATGTATTTATATTGATATGTATTAATATTATATGTATTTATATTGATATGTATCAATATTGTTATGTATTTATATTGATATGTATTAATATTATATGTATGTATATGGACATGTATTTATATTGATATGTATTTATATTATATGTATTTATATTGATATGTATCAATATTGTTATGTATTTATATTGATATGTATTAATATTACATGTATGTATATGGACATGTATTTATATTGATATGTATTAATATTATATGTATTTATATTGATATGTATCAATATTGTTATGTATTTATATTGATATGTATTAATATTACATGTATGTATATGGACATGTATTTATATTGATATGTATTAATATTATATGTATTTATATTGATATGTATCAATATTGTTATGTATTTATATTGATATGTATTAATATTACATGTATGTATATGGACATGTATTTATATTGATATGTATTAATATTATATGTATTTATATTGATATGTATCAATATTGTTATGTATTTATATTGATATGTAGTAATATTACATGTATGTATATGGACATGTATTTATAATGATATGTATTAATATTATATGTATTTATATTGATATGTATCTATATTGTTATGTATTTATATTGATATGTATTAATATTACATGTATGTATATGGACATGTATTTATAATGATATGTATTAATATTATATGTATTTATATTGATATGTATCTATATTGTTATGTATTTATATTGATATGTAGTAATATTACATGTATGTATATGGACATGTATTTATATTGATATGTATTAATATTATATGTATTTATATTGATATGTATCTATATTGTTATGTATTTATATTGATATGTATTTATATTACATGTATGTATATGGACATGTATTTATATTGATATGTATTAATATTATATGTATTTATATTGATATGTATCAATATTGTTATGTATTTATATTGATATGTATTAATATTATATGTATGTATATGGACATGTATTTATATTGATATGTATTAATATTATATGTATTTATATTGATATGTATCAATATTGTTATGTATTTATATTGATATGTATTAATATTACATGTATGTATATGGACATGTATTTATATTGATATGTATTAATATTATATGTATTTATATTGATATGTATCAATATTGTTATGTATTTATATTGATATGTATTAATATTATATGTATGTATATGGACATGTATTTATATTGATATGTATTAATATTATGTGTATTTAGATTGATATGTATCAATATTGTTATGTATTTATATTGATATGTATTAATATTATATGTATGTATATGGACATGTATTTATATTGATATGTATTAATATTATATGTATTTATATTGATATGTATCAATATTGTTATGTATTTATATTGATATGTATTAATATTACATGTATGTATATGGACATGTATTTATATTGATATGTATTAATATTATATGTATTTATATTGATATGTATCAATATTGTTATGTATTTATATTGATATGTATTAATATTATATGTATGTATATGGACATGTATTTATATTGATATGTATTAATATTATATGTATTTATATTGATATGTATCAATATTGTTATGTATTTATATTGATATGTATTAATATTACATGTATGTATATGGACATGTATTTATATTGATATGTATTAATATTATATGTATTTATATTGATATGTATCAATATTGTTATGTATTTATATTGATATGTATTAATATTACATGTATGTATATGGACATGTATGTATATTGATATGTATTAGTATTATATGTATTTATATTGATATGTATCAATATTGTTATGTATTTATATTGATATGTATTAATATTACATGTATGTATATGGACATGTATTTATATTGATATGTATTAATATTATATGTATTTATATTGATATGTTTAAATATTGTTATGTATTTATATTGATATGTATTAATATTATATGTATGTATATGGACATGTATTTATATTGATATGTATTAATATTATATGTATTTATATTGATATGTATCAATATTGTTATGTATTTATATTGATATGTATTAATATTACATGTATGTATATGGACATGTATTTATATTGATATGTATTAATATTATATGTATTTATATTGATATGTATCAATATTGTTATGTATTTATATTGATATGTATTAATATTATATGTATGTATATGGACATGTATTTATATTGATATGTATTAATATTATATGTATTTATATTGATATGTATCAATATTGTTATGTATTTATATTGATATGTATTAATATTATATGTATGTATATGGACATGTATTTATATTGATATGTATTAATATTATATGTATTTATATTGATATGTATCAATATTGTTATGTATTTATATTGATATGTATTAATATTATATGTATGTATATGGACATGTATTTAAATTGATATGTATTAATATTATATGTATTTATATTGATATGTATCAATATTGTTATGTATATATATTGATATGTATTAATATTACATGTATGTATATGGACATGTATTTATATTGATATGTATTAATATTATATGTATTTATATTGATATGTATCAATATTGTTATGTATTTATATTGATATGTATTAATATTATATGTATGTATATGGACATGTATTTATATTGATATGTATTAATATTATATGTATTTATATTGATATGTATCAATATTGTTATGTATTTATATTGATATGTATTAATATTACATGTATGTATATGGACATGTATTTATATTGATATGTATTAATATTATATGTATTTATATTGATATGTATCAATATTGTTATGTATTTATATTGATATGTATTAATATTACATGTATGTATATGGACATGTATGTATATTGATATGTATTAGTATTATATGTATTTATATTGATATGTATCAATATTGTTATGTATTTATATTGATATGTATTAATATTACATGTATGTATATGGACATGTATTTATATTGATATGTATTAATATTATATGTATTTATATTGATATGTATCAATATTGTTATGTATTTATATTGATATGTATTAATATTACATGTATGTATATGGACATGTATTTATATTGATATGTATTAATATTATATGTATTTACATTGATATGTATCTATATTGTTATGTATTTATATTGATATGTATTAATATTATATGTATGTATATGGACATGTATATATATTGATATGTATTTATATTGATATGTGTTTATATTGATATGTATTTGTATTTACATAACCATTTGCGTTAGTAAGCCCGTAGTCTATCATGCTTGGTACTGAAGTTATTGTTGTTGTGCATGCTGTTGTCTCTGTTTCCATCCTGATACAAGAGGCTTTTCATAAAATTCAAACACGCTGTTGCCGTGAGAGCAAAAATATTAAATAAAAATATTGATTCGATTGACTTTCGGTCCCTCTGTTGCTTTTGCCGAAATGAAATCATCACAGTGCAATAAGTGAGTAGTCAAACTCCAATGAGCTGGATATTCTCTGAAATAAATACGTATGTTCACCTTGTTAATATAAACATAACTCTTGCTTATAGATGAACAATATCAAGCTTTGGTGGTGGCACCTGTGATGACTTGGAAAATGCAATCGGACAGGCTCTTTGGAGTTGGAAACAAACTCCGAATTGGAACCGCAGCTGCAGGATCTGCACATCATGCGTGTACGTATCCAATAAGAGCTCGGTTGAGGCGTAGTTGAAGCGATTCAATGATTCTTCTGTCGCTTTTGTTCATCACGGAATCGGACAGTATTGAGCCCCGTGTTGGCGGAGGTGTAAGCCGAGTACAATTAATGAGTAATCACATTTGAATAAGCCTGATAATTTCTGAATTGTCTATTGGTTGTTAATGTTAAGATTAATGATAATTATTGATATGTATTTATATTGAAATGTATTAACATTGATATGTATATATATCGATATATATTTATATTGATATGTATCTATATTGTTATGTATTTATATTGATATGTATTAATATTATATGTATGCATATGGACATGTATTTATATTGATATGTATTAATATTATATGTATTTATATTGATATGTATCAATATTGTTATGTATTTATATTGATATGTATTAATATTATATGTATGTATATGGACATGTATTTATATTGATATGTATTAATATTATATGTATTTATATTGATATGTATCAATATTGTTATGTATTTATATTGATATGTATTAATATTACATGTATGTATATGGACATGTATTTATATTGATATGTATTAATATTATATGTATTTATATTGATATGTATCAATATTGTTATGTATTTATATTGATATGTATTAATATTACATGTATGTATATGGACATGTATTTACATTGATATTTATTAATATTATATGTATTTATATTGATATGTATCAATATTGTTATGTATTTATATAGATATGTATTAATATTATATGTATGTATATGGACATGTATTTATATTGATATGTTTTAATATTATATGTATTTATATTGAAATGTATCAATATTGTTATGTATTTATATTGATATGTATTAATATTACATGTATGTATATGGACATGTATTTATATTGATATGTATTAATATTATATGTATTAATATTGATATGTATCAATATTGTTATGTATTTATATTGATATGTATTAATATTACATGTATGTATATGGACATGTATTTATATTGATATGTATTAATATTATATGTATTTATATTGATATGTATCATTATTGTTATGTATTTATATTGATATGTATTAATATTATATGTATGTATATGGACATGTATTTATATTGATATGTATTAATATTATATGTATTTATATTGATTTGTATCAATATTGTTATGTATTTATATTGATATGTATTAATATTACATGTATGTATATGGACATGTATTTATATTGATATGTATTAATATTATATGTATTTATATTGATATGTATCAATATTGTTATGTATTTATATTGATATGTATTAATATTACATGTATGTATATGGACATGTATTTATATTGATATGTATTAATATTATATGTATATATATTGATATGTATCAATATTGTTATGTATTTATATTGATATGTATTAATATTGTTATGTATTTATATTGATATGTATTTATATTACATGTATGTATATGGACATGTATTTATATTGATATGTATTAATGTTATATGTATTTATATTGATATGTATCAATATTGTTATGTATTTATATTGATATGTATTAATATTATATGTATGTATATGGACATGTATTTATATTGATATGTATTAATATTATATGTATTTATATTGATATGTATCAATATTGTTATGTATTTATATTGATATGTATTAATATTACATGTATGTATATGGACATGTATTTATATTGATATGTATTAATATTATATGTATTTATATTGATATGTATCAATATTGTTATGTATTTATATTGAAATGTATTAATATTATATGTATGTATATGGACATGTATTTATATTGATATGTATTAATATTATATGTATTTATATTGATATGTATCAATATTGTTATGTATTTATATTGATATGTATTAATATTATATGTATGTATATGGACATGTATATATATTGATATGTATTAATATTATATGTATTTATATTGATATGTATCAATATTGTTATGTATTTATATTGATATGTATTAATATTACATGTATGTATATGGACATGTATATATATTGATATGTATTAATATTATATGTATTTATATTGATATGTATCAATATTGTTATGTATTTATATTGATATGTATTAATATTACATGTATGTATATGGACATGTATTTATATTGATATGTATTATATTATATGTATTTACATTGATATGTATCTATATTGTTATGTATTTATATTGATATGTATTAATATTACATGTATGTATATGGACATGTATATATATTGATATGTATATATATTGATATGTGTTTATATTGATATGTATTTGTATTTACATAAACATTTGCGTTAGTAAGCCCGTAGTCTATCATGCTTGGTACTAAAGTTATTGTTGTTGTGCATGCTGTTGTCTCTGTTTCCATCCTGATACAAGAGGCTTTTCATAAAATTCAAACACGCTGTTGCCGTGAGAGCAAAAATATTAAATAAAAATATTGATTCGATTGACTTTCGGTCCCTCTGTTGCTTTTGCCGAAATGAAATCATCACAGTGCAATAAGTGAGTAGTCAAACTCCAATGAGCCGGATATTCTCTGAAATAAATACGTATGTTCACCTTGTTAATATAAACATAACTCTTGCTTATAGATGAACAATATCAAGCTTTGGTGGTGGCACCTGTGATGACTTGGAAAATGCAATCGGACAGGCTCTTTGGAGTTGGAAACAAACTCCGAATTGGAACCGCAGCTGCAGGATCTGCACATCATGCGTGTACGTATCCAATAAGAGCTCGGTTGAGGCGTAGTTGAAGCGATTCAATGATTCTTCTGTCGCTTTTGTTAATCACGGAATCGGACAGTATTGAGCCCCGTGTTGGCGGAGGTGTAAGCCGAATACAATTAATGAGTAATCACATCTGAATAAGCTTGATAATTTCTGAATTGTCTATTGGTTGTTAATGTTAAGATTAATGATAATTATTGATATGTATTTATATTGAAATGTATTAACATTGATATGTATATATATCGATATATATTTATATTGATATGTATCTATATTGTTATGTATTTATATTGATATGTATTAATATTATATGTATGCATATGGACATGTATTTATATTGATATGTATTAATATTATATGTATTTATGTTGATATGTATCTATATTGTTATGTATTTATATTGATGTGTATTAATATTATATGTTTGTATATGGACATGTATTTATATTGATATGTATTAATATTATATGTATTTATATTGATATGTATCTATATTGTTATATATTTATATTGATATGTATTAATATTATATGTATGCATATGGACATGTATTTATATTGATATGTATTAATATTATATGTATTTATATTGATATGTATCAATATTGTTATGTATTTATATTGATATGTATTAATATTACATGTATGTATATGGACATGTATTTATATTGATATGTATTAATATTATATGTATTTATATTGATATGTATCAATATTGTTATGTATTTATATTGATATGTATTAATATTACATGTATGTATATGGACAAGTATTTATATTGATATGTATTAATATTATATGTATTTATATTGATATGTATCAATATTGTTATGTATTTATATTGATATGTATTAATATTACATGTATGTATATGGACATGTATTTATATTGATATGTATTAATATTATATGTATTTATATTGATGTGTATCAATATTGTTATGTATTTATATTGATATGTATTAATATTACATGTATGTATATGGACATGTATTTATATTGATATGTATTAATATTATATGTATTTATATTGATATGTATCAATATTGTTATGTTTTTATATTGATATGTATTAATATTATATGAATGTATATGGACATGTATTTATATTGATATGTATTAATATTATATGTATTTATATTGATATGTATCTATATTGTTATATATTTATATTGATATGTATTAATATTATATGTATGCATATGGACATGTATTTATATTGATATGTATTAATATTAGATGTATTTATATTGATATGTATCTATATTGTTATGTATTTATATTGATATGTATTAATATTATATGTATGTATATGGACATGTATTTATATTGATATGTATTCATATGATATGTATGTATATGGACATGTATTTATATTGATATGTATTAATATTATATATATGTATATGGACATGTATTTATATTGATATGTATTAATATTATATGTATTTATATTGATATGTATCAATATTGTTATGTATTTATATTGATATGTATTAATATTATATGTATTTATATTGATATGTATCTATATTGTTATGTATATATATTGATATGTATTAATATTATATGTATGTATATGGACATGTATTTATATTAATATGTATTAATATTATATGTATTTATATTGATATGTATCAATTTTGTTATGTATTTATATTGATATGTATTAATATCATGTGTTTGTATATGGACATGTATTTATAATGATATGTATTAATATTATATGTATTTATATTGATATGTATCTATATTGTTATGTATTTATATTGATATGCATTAATATTATATGTATGTATATGGACATGTATTTATATTGATATGTATTAATATTATATGTATTTATATTGATATGTATTTATATTGTTATGTATTTATATTGATATGTATTAATATTATATGTATGTATATGGACAAGTATTTATATTGATATATATTAATATTATATGTATTTATATTGATATGTATCTATATTGTTATGTATTTATATTGATATGTATTAATATTATATGTATGTATATGGACATGTATTTATATTGATATGTATTAATATTATATGTATTTATATTGATATGTATCAATATTGTTATGTATTTATATTGATATGTTTTAATATTATATGTATGTATATGGACATGTATTTATATTGATATGTATTAATATTATATGTATTTATATTGAAATGTATCTTTATTGTTATGTATTTATATTGATATGTATTAATATTATATGTATGTATATGGACATGTATTTATATTAATATGTATTAATATTATATGTATTTATATTGATATGTATCAATTTTGTTATGTATTTATATTGATATGTATTAATATTATGTGTTTGTATATGGACATGTATTTATAATGATATGTATTAATATTATATGTATTTATATTGATATGTATCTATATTGTTATGTATTTATATTGATATGCATTAATATTATATGTATGTATATGGACATGTATTTATATTGATATGTATTAATATTATATGTATTTATATTGATATGTATTTATATTGTTATGTATTTATATTGATATGTATTAATATTATATGTATGTATATGGACAAGTATTTATATTGATATATATTAATATTATATGTATTTATATTGATATGTATCTATATTGTTATGTATTTATATTGATATGTATTAAAATTATATGTATGTATATGGACATGTATTTATATTGATATGTATTAATATTATATGTATTTATATTGATATGTATCAATATTGTTATGTATTTATATTGATATGTATTAATATTATATGTATGCATATGGACATGTATTTATATTGATATGTATTAATATTATATGTATTTATATTGATATGTATCTATATTGTTATGTATTTATATTGATATGTATTAATATTATATGTATGTATATGGACAAGTATTTATATTGATATATATTAATATTATATGTATTTATATTGATATGTATCTATATTGTTATGTATTTATATTGATATGTATTAATATTATATGTATGTATATGGACATGTATTTATATTGATATGTATTAATATTATATGTATTTATATTGATATGTATCAATATTGTTATGTATTTATATTGATATGTATTAATATTATATGTATGTATATGGACATGTATTTATATTGATATGTATTAATATTATATGTATTTATATTGAAATGTATCTTTATTGTTATGTATTTATATTGATATGTATTGATATTATATGTATTTATATTGATATGTATCAATATTGTTATGTATTTATATTGATATGTATTAATATTACATGTGTGTATATGGACATGTATTTATATTGATATGTATTAATATTATATGTATTTATATTGATATGTATCAATATTGCTATGTATTTATATTGATATGTATTAATATTACATGTATTAATATGGACATGTATTTATATTGATATGTATTAATATTATATTTATTTATATTGATATGTATCAATATTGTTATGTATTTATATTGATATGTATTAATATTACATGTATGTATATGGACATGTATTTATATTGATATGTATTAATATTATATGTATTTATATTGATATGTATCTATATTGTTATGTATTTATATTGATATGTATTAATATTATATGTATGTATATGGACATGTATTTATATTGATATGTATTAATATTATATGTATTTATATTGATATGTATCTATATTGTTATGTATTTATATTGATATGTATTAATATTATATGTATGTATATGGACATGTATTTATATTGATATGTATTAATATTATATGTATTTATATTGATATGTATCTATATTGTTATGTATTTATATTGATATGTATTAATATTATATGTATGTATATGGACATGTATTTATATTGATATGTATTAATATTATATGTATTTATATTGATATGTATCAATATTGTTATGTATTTATATTGATATGTATTAATATTACATGTATGTATATGGACATGTATTTATATTGATATGTATTAATATTATATTTATTTATATTGATATGTATCAATATTGTTATGTATTTATATTGATATGTATTAATATTACATGTATGTATATGGACATGTATTTATATTGATATGTATTAATATTATATGTATTTATATTGATATGTATCAATATTGTTATGTATTTATATTGATATGTATTAATATTATATGTATGTATATGGACATGTATTTATATTGATATGTATTAATATTATATGTATTTATATTGATATGTATCTATATTGTTATGTATTTATATTGATATGTATTAATATTATATGTATGTATATGGACATGTATTTATATTGATATGTATTAATATTATATGTATTTATATTGATATGTATCTATATTGTTATGTATTTATATTGATATGTATTAATATTATATGTATGTATATGGACATGTATTTATATTGATATGTATTAATATTATATGTATTTATATTGATATGTATCTATATTGTTATGTATTTATATTGATATGTATTAATATTATATGTATGTATATGGACATGTATTTATATTGATATGTATTAATTTGATATGTATTTATTTTGATATGTATCTATATTGTTATGTATTTATATTGATATGTATTAATATTATATGTATGTATATGGACATGTATTTATATTGATATGTATTAATATTATATGTATTTATATTGATATGTATCTATATTGTTATGTATTTATATTGATATGTATTAATATTATATGTATGTATATGGACATGTATTTATATTGATATGTATTAATATTATATGTATTTATATTGATATGTATCTATATTGTTATGTATTTATATTGATATGTATTAATATTATATGTATGTATATGGACATGTATTTATATTGATATGTATTAATATTATATGTATTTATATTGATATGTATCTATATTGTTATGTATTTATATTGATATGTATTAATATTATATGTATGTATATGGACATGTATTTATATTGATATGTATTAATTTGATATGTATTTATTTTGATATGTATCTATATTGTTATGTATTTATATTGATATGTATTAATATTATATGTATGTATATGGACATGTATTTATATTGATATGTATTAATATTATATGTATTTATATTGATATGTATCTATATTGTTATGTATTTATATTGATATGTATTAATATTATATGTATGTATATGGACATGTATTTATATTGATATGTATTAATATTATATGTATTTATATTGATATGTATCTATATTGTTATGTATTTATATTGATATGTATTAATATTATATGTATGTATATGGACATGTATTTATATTGATATGTATTAATATTATATGTATTTATTTTGATATGTATCTATATTGTTATGTATTTATATTGATATGTATTAATATTATATGTATGTATATGGACATGTATTTATATTGATATGTATTAATATTATATGTATTTATATTGATATGTATCTATATTGTTATGTATTTATATTGATATGTATTAATATTATATGTATGTATATGAACATGTATTTATATTGATATATATTAATATTATATGTATTTATATTGATATGTATCTATATTGTTATGTATTTATATTGATATGTATTAATATTATATGTATGTAGATGGACATGTATTTATATTGATATGTATTAATATTATATGTATTTATATTGATATGTATCAATATTGTTATGTATTTATAATGATATGTATTAATATTATATGTATGTATATGGCCATGTATTTATATTGATATGTATTAATATTATATGTATTAATATTGATATGTATCAATATTGTTATGTATTTATATTGATATGTTTTGATATTATATGTATTTATATTGATATGTATCTATATTGTTATGTTTTTATATTGATATGCATTAATATTATATGTATGTATATGGACATGTATTTATATTGATATGTATTAATATTATATGTATTTATATTGATATGTATCTATATTGTTATGTATTTATATTGATATGTATTAATATTATATGTATGTATATGGACATGTATTTATATTGATATGTATTAATATTATATGTATTTATTTTGATATGTATCTATATTGTTATGTATTTATATTGATATGTATTAATATTATATGTATGTATATGGACATGTATTTATATTGATATGTATTAATATTATATGTATTTATATTGATAGGTATCTATATTGTTATGTATTTATATTGATATGTATTAATATTATATGTATGTATATGAACATGTATTTATATTGATATATATTAATATTATATGTATTTATATTGATATGTATCTATATTGTTATGTATTTATATTGATATGTATTAATATTATATGTATGTATATGGACATGTATTTATATTGATATGTATTAATATTATATGTATTTATATTGATATGTATCAATATTGTTATGTATTTATAATGATATGTATTAATATTATATGTATGTATATGGCCATGTATTTATATTGATATGTATTAATATTATATGTATTAATATTGATATGTATCAATATTGTTATGTATTTATATTGATATGTTTTGATATTATATGTATTTATATTGATATGTATCTATATTGTTATGTTTTTATATTGATATGTATTAATATTATATGTATGTATATGGACATGTATTTATATTGATATGTATTAATATTATATGTATTTATATTGATATGTATCTATATTGTTATGTATTTATATTGATATGTATTAATATTATATGTATGTATATGGACATGTATTTATATTGATATGTATTAATATTATATGTATTTATTTTGATATGTATCTATATTGTTATGTATTTATATTGATATGTATTAATATTATATGTATGTATATGAACATGTATTTATATTGATATATATTAATATTATATGTATTTATATTGATATGTATCTATATTGTTATGTATTTATATTGATATGTATTAATATTATATGTATGTATATGGACATGTATTTATATTGATATGTATTAATATTATATGTATTTATATTGATATGTATCTATATTGTTATGTATTTATATTGATATGTATTAATATTATATGTATGTATATGGACATGTATTTATATTGATATGTATTAATATTATATGTATTTATTTTGATATGTATCTATATTGTTATGTATTTATATTGATATGTATTAATATTATATGTATGTATATGGACATGTATTTATATTGATATGTATTAATATTATATGTATTTATATTGATATGTATCAATATTGTTATGTATTTATAATGATATGTATTAATATTATATGTATGTATATGGCCATGTATTTATATTGATATGTATTAATATTATATGTATTTATATTGATATGTATCAATATTGTTATGGATTTATATTGATATGTATTAATATTACATGTATGTATATGGACATGTATTTATATTGATATGTATTAATATTATATTTATTTATATTGATATGTATCAATATTGTTATGTATTTATATTGATATGTATTAATATTACATGTATGTATATGGACATGTATTTATATTGATATGTATTAATATTATATGTATTTATATTGATATGTATCAATATTGTTATGTATTTATATTGATATGTATTAATATTATATGTATGTATATGGACATGTATTTATATTGATATGTATTAATATTATATGTATTTATATTGATATGTATCTATATTGTTATGTATTTATATTGATATGTATTAATATTATATGTATGTATATGGACATGTATTTATATTGATATGTATTAATATTATATGTATTTATATTGATATGTATCTATATTGTTATGTATTTATATTGATATGTATTAATATTATATGTATGTATATGGACATGTATTTATATTGATATGTATTAATATTATATGTATTTATATTGATATGTATCTATATTGTTATGTATTTATATTGATATGTATTAATATTATATGTATGTATATGGACATGTATTTATATTGATATGTATTAATTTGATATGTATTTATTTTGATATGTATCTATATTGTTATGTATTTATATTGATATGTATTAATATTATATGTATGTATATGGACATGTATTTATATTGATATGTATTAATATTATATGTATTTATATTGATATGTATCTATATTGTTATGTATTTATATTGATATGTATTAATATTATATGTATGTATATGGACATGTATTTATATTGATATGTATTAATATTATATGTATTTATATTGATATGTATCTATATTGTTATGTATTTATATTGATATGTATTAATATTATATGTATGTATATGGACATGTATTTATATTGATATGTATTAATATTATATGTATTTATATTGATATGTATCTATATTGTTATGTATTTATATTGATATGTATTAATATTATATGTATGTATATGGACATGTATTTATATTGATATGTATTAATTTGATATGTATTTATTTTGATATGTATCTATATTGTTATGTATTTATATTGATATGTATTAATATTATATGTATGTATATGGACATGTATTTATATTGATATGTATTAATATTATATGTATTTATATTGATATGTATCTATATTGTTATGTATTTATATTGATATGTATTAATATTATATGTATGTATATGGACATGTATTTATATTGATATGTATTAATATTATATGTATTTATATTGATATGTATCTATATTGTTATGTATTTATATTGATATGTATTAATATTATATGTATGTATATGGACATGTATTTATATTGATATGTATTAATATTATATGTATTTATTTTGATATGTATCTATATTGTTATGTATTTATATTGATATGTATTAATATTATATGTATGTATATGGACATGTATTTATATTGATATGTATTAATATTATATGTATTTATATTGATATGTATCTATATTGTTATGTATTTATATTGATATGTATTAATATTATATGTATGTATATGAACATGTATTTATATTGATATATATTAATATTATATGTATTTATATTGATATGTATCTATATTGTTATGTATTTATATTGATATGTATTAATATTATATGTATGTATATGGACATGTATTTATATTGATATGTATTAATATTATATGTATTTATATTGATATGTATCAATATTGTTATGTATTTATAATGATATGTATTAATATTATATGTATGTATATGGCCATGTATTTATATTGATATGTATTAATATTATATGTATTAATATTGATATGTATCAATATTGTTATGTATTTATATTGATATGTTTTGATATTATATGTATTTATATTGATATGTATCTATATTGTTATGTTTTTATATTGATATGTATCAATATTATATGTATGTATATGGACATGTATTTATATTGATATGTATTAATATTATATGTATTTATATTGATATGTATCAATATTGTTATGTATTTATATTGATATGTATTAATATTACATGTATGTATATGGACATGTATTTATATTGATATGTATTAATATTATATGTATTTATATTGATATGTATCAATATTGTTATGTATTTATATTGATATGTATTAATATTACATGTATGTACATGGACATGTATTTATATTGATATGTATTAATATTATATGTATTTATATTGATATGTATCAATATTGTTATGTATTTATATTGATATGTATTAATATTACATGTATGTATATGGACATGTATTTATATTGATATGTATTAATATTATATGTATTTATATTGATATGTATCTATATTGTTATGTATTTATATTGATATGTATTAATATTATATGTATGTATATGGACATGTATATATATTGATATGTATTTATATTGATATGTGTTTATATTGATATGTGTTTATATTGATATGTATTTGTATTTACATAAACATTTGCGTTAGTAAGCCCGTAGTCTGTCATGCTTGGTACTTAAGTTATTGTTGTTGTGCATGCTGTTGTCTCTGTTTCCATCCTGATACAAGAGGCTTTTCATAAAATTCAAACACGCTGTTGCCGTGAGAGCTAAAATATTAAATAAAAATATTGATTCGATTGACTTTCGGTCCCTCTGTTGCTTTTGCCGAAATGAAATCATCACAGTGCTATAAGTGAGTAGTCAAACTCCAATGAGCCGGATATTCTCTGAAATAAATACGTATGTTCACCTTGTTAATACAAACATAACTCTTGCTTATAGATGAACAATATCAAGCTTTGGTGGTGGCACCTGTGATGACTTGGAAAATGCAATCGGACAGGCTCTTTGGAGTTGGAAACAAACTCCGAATTGGAACCGCAGCTGCAGGATCTGCACATCATGCGTGTACGTATCCAATAAGAGCTCGGTTGAGGCGTAGTTGAAGCGATTCAATGATTCTTCTGTCGCTTTTGCTAATCACGGAATCGGACAGTATTGAGCCCCGTGTTGACGGAGGTGTAAGCCGAGTACAATTAATGAGTAATCACATCTGAATAAGCCTGATAATTTCTGAATTGTCTATTGGTTGTTAATGTTAAGATTAATGATAATTATTGATATGTATTTATATTGAAATGTATTTGCATTGATATGTATATATATCGATATATATTTATATTGATATATATCTATATTGTTATGTATTTATATTGATATGTATTAATATAATATGTATTTATATTGATATGTATCAATATTGTTATGTATTCATATTCATATGTATTAGTATTACATGTATGTATATGGACATGTATTTATATTGATATGTATTAATATCATATGTATTTATATTGATATGTATCAATATTGTTATGTATTTATATTGATATGTATTAATATTACATGTATGTATATGGACATGTATTTATATTGATATGTATTAATATTATATGTATTTGTATTGATATGTATCAATATTGTTATGTATTTATAGTGATATGTATTAATATTACATGTATGTATATGGACATGTATTTATATTGATATGTATTAATATTATATGTATTTATGTTGATATGTATCTATATTGTTATGTATTTATATTGATGTGTATTAATATTATATGTTTGTATATGGACATGTATTTATATTGATATGTATTAATATTATATGTATTTATATTGATATGTATCAATATTGTTATGTATTTATATTGATATGTATTAATATTACATGTATGTATATGGACATGTATTTATATTGATATGTATTAATATCATATGTATTTATATTGATATGTATCAATATTGTTATGTATTTATGTTGATTTCTATTAATATTATATGTATGTATATGGACATGTATTTATATTGATATGTATTAATATCATATGTATTTATATTGATATGTATCAATATTGTTATGTATTTATATTGATATCTATTAATATTACATGTATGTATATGGACATGTATTTATATTGATATGTATTAATATTATATGTATTTATGTTGATATGTATCTATATTGTTATGTATTTATATTGATGTGTATTAATATTATATGTTTGTATATGGACATGTATTTATATTGATATGTATTAATATTATATGTATTTATATTGATATGTATCAATATTGTTATGTATTTATATTGATATGGATTAATATTATATGTATGTATATGGACATGTATTTATATTGATATGTATTAATATTATATGTATTTATATTGATATGTATCAATATTGTTATGTATTTATATTGATATGTATTAATATTACATGTATGTATATGGACATGTATTTATATTGATATGTATTAATATTATATGTATTTATATTGATATGTATCAATATTGTTATGTATTTATATTGATATGTATTAATATTACATGTATGTATATGGACATGTATTTATATTGATATGTATTAATATTATATGTATTTATATTGATATGTATCAATATTGTTATGTATTTTTATTGATATGTATTAATATTACATGTATGTATATGGACATGCATTTATATTGATATGTATTAATATTATATGTATTTATATTGATATGTATCAATATTGTTATGTATTTTTATTGATATGTATTAAAATTACATGTATGTATATGGACATGTATTTATATTGATATGTATTAATATTATATGTATTTATATTGATATGTATCAATATTGTTATGTATTTATATTGATATGTATTAATATTACATGTATGTATATGGACATGTATTTATTTTGATATGTATTAATATTATATGTATTTATATTGATATGTATCAATATTGTTATGTATTTATATTGATATGTATTAATATTACATGTATGTATATGGACATGTATTTATATTGATATGTATTAATATTATATGTATTTATATTGATATGTATCAATATTGTTATGTATTTATATTGATATGTATTAATATTACATGTGGACATGTATTTATATTGATATGTATTAATATTATATGTATTTATATTGATATGTATCAATATTGTTATGTATTTATTTTGATATGTATTAATATTATATGTATGTATATGGACATGTATTTATATTGATATGTATTAATATTATATGTATTTATATTGATATGTATCAATATTGTTATGTATTTTTATTGATATGTATTAATATTACATGTATGTATATGGACATGTATATATATTCATATGTATTAATATTATATGTATTTATATTGATATGTATCAATATTGTTATGTATTTATATTGATATGTATTAATATTACATGTATGTATATGGACATGTATTTATTTTGATATGTATTAATATTATATGTATTTATATTGATATGTATCAATATTGTTATGTATTTATATTGGTATGTATTAATATTACATGTATGTATATGGACATGTATTTATATTGATATGTATTAATATTATATGTATTTATATTGATATGTATCAATATTGTTATGTATTTATATTGATATGTATTAATATTATATGTTTGTATATGGACATGTATTTATATTGATATGTATTAATATTATATGTATTTATATTGATATGTATCTATATTGTTATGTATTTTTATTGATATGTATTAATATAACATGTATGTATATGGACATGTATTTATATTGATATGTATTAATATTATATGTATTTATATTGATATGTATCAATATTGTTATGTATTTATATTGATATATATTAATATTACATGTATGTATATGGACATGTATTTACATTGATATGTATAAATATTATATGTATTTATATTGATATGTATCAATATTGTTATGTATTTATATTGATATGTATAAATATTACATGTATGTATATGGACATGTATTTATATTGATATGTATTAATATTATATGTATTTATATTGATATGTATCAATATTGTTATGTGTTTATATTGATATGTATTAATATTACATGTATGTATATGGACATGTATTTATATTGATATGTATTAATATTATATGTATATATATTGATATGTATCAATATTGCTATGCATTTATATTGATATGTATTAATATTACATGTATGTATATGGACATGTATTTATATTGATATGTATTAATATTATATGTATTTATATTGATATGTATCAATATTGTTATGTATTTATATTGATATGTACTAATATTACATGTATGTATATGGACATGTATTTATATTGATATGTATTAATATTATATGTATTTATATTGATATGTACCAATATTGTTATGTATTTATATTGATATGTATTAATACTACATGTATGTATATGGGCATGTATTTATATTGATATGTATTAATATTATATGTATTTATATTGATATGTATCAATATTGTTATGTATTTATATTGATATGTATTAATATTACATGTATGTATATGGGCATGTATTTATATTGATATGTATTAATATTATATGTATTTATATTGATATGTATCAATATTGTTATGTATTTATATTGATATGTATTAATATTACATGTATGTATATGGACATGTATTTATATTGATATGTATTGATATTATATGTATTTATATTGATATGTATCAATATTGTTATGTATTTATATTGATATGTATTAATATTACATGTATGTATATGGACATGTATTTATATTGATATGTATTAATATTATATGTATTTATATTGATATGTATCTATATTGTTATGTATTTATATTGATATGTATTAATATTACATGTATGTATATGGACATGTATTTATATTGATATGTATTAATATTATATGTATTTCTATTGATATGTATCAATATTGCTATGTATTTATATTGATATGTATTAATATTACATGTATGTATATGGACATATATTTATATTGATATGTATTAATATTATATGTATTTATATTGATATGTATCTATATTGTTATGTATTTATATTGATATGTATTAATTTTATATGTATGTATATGGACATGTATTTATATTGATATGTATTAATATTATATGTATTTATATTGATATGTATCAATATTGTTATGTATTTATATTGATATGTATTAATATTACATGTATGTATATGGACATGTATTTATATTGATATGTATTAATATTATATGTATTTATATTGATATGTATCAATATTGTTATGTATTTATATTGATATGTATTAATATTACATGTATGTATATGGACATGTATTTATATTGATATGTATTAATATTATTTGTATTTATATTGATATGTATCTATATTGTTATGTATTTATATTGATGTGTATTAATATTATATGTTCGTATATGGACATGTATTTATATTTATATGTATTAATATTATATGTATTTATATTGATATGTATCAATATTGTTATGTATTTATATTGATATGTATTTATATTATATGTATGTATATGGACATGTATTTATATTGATATGTATTAATATTATATGTATTTATATTGATATGTATCAATATTGTTATGTATTTATATTGATATGTATTAATATTACATGTATGTATATGGACATGTATTTATATTGATATGTATTAATATTATATGTATTTATATTGATATGTATCAATATTGTTATGTATTTATATTGATATGTATTAATATTACATGTATGTATATGGACATGTATTTATATTGATATGTGTTAATATTATATGTATTTATATTGATATGTATCAATATTGTTATGTATTTATATTGATATGTATTAATATTACATGTATGTATATGGACATGTATTTATATTGATATGTGTTAATATTATATGTATTTATATTGATATGTATCAATATTGTTATGTATTTATATTGATATGTATTAATATTACATGTATGTATATGGACATGTATTTATATTGATATGTATTAATATTATATGTATTTGTATTGATATGTATCAATATTGTTATGTATTTATATTGATATGTATTAATATTACATGTATATATATGGACATGTATTTATATTGATATGTATTAATATTATATGTATTTGTATTGATATGTATCAATATTGTTATGTATTTATATTGATATGTATTAATATTACATGTATATATATGGACATGTATTTATATTGATATGTATTAATATTATATGTATTTGTATTGATATGTATCAATATTGTTATGTATTTATATTGATATGTATTAATATTACATGTATATATATGGACATGTATTTATATTGATATGTATTAACATTATATGTATTTATATTGATATGTATCAATATTGTTATGTATTTATATTGATATGTATTTATATTACATGTATATATATGGACATGTATTTATATTGATATGTATTAATATTATATGTATTTATATTGATATGTATCAATATTGTTATGTATTTATATTGATATGTATTAATATTACATGTATGTATATGGACATGTATTTATATTGATATGTATTAATATTATATGTATTTGTATTGATATGTATCAATATTGTTATGTATTTATATTGATATGTATTAATATTACATGTATATATATGGACATGTATTTATATTGATATGTATTAACATTATATGTATTTATATTGATATGTATAAATATTGTTATGTATTTATATTGATATGTATTAATATTACATGTATGTATATGGACATGTATTTATATTGATATGTATTAATATTATATGTATTTATATTGATATGTATCAATATTGTTATGTATTTATATTGATATGTATTAATATTACATTTATGTATATGGACATGTATTTATATTGATATGTATTAATATTATATGTATTTATATTGATATGTATCAATATTGTTATGTATTTATATTGATATGTATTAATATTACATGTATGTATATTGACATGTATGTATATTGATATGTATTAATATTATATGTATTTATATTGATATGTATCAATATTGTTATGTCTTTATATTGATATGTATTAATATTATATGTATGTATATGGACATGTATTTTATTGATATGTATTAATATTATATGTATTTATATTGATATGTATCAATATTGTTATGTATTTATATTGATATGTATTAATATTACATGTATGTATATGGACATGTATTTATATTGATATGTATTAATATTATATGTATTTATATTGATATGTATCAATATTGTTATGTATTTATATTGATATGTATTAATATTACATGTATGTATATGGACATGTATTTATATTGATATGTATTAATACTATATGTATTTAAATTGATATGTTTCAATATTGTTATGTATTTATATTGATATGTATTAATATTACATGTATGTATATGGACATGTATTTATATTGATATGTATTAATATTATATGTATTTATATTGATATGTATCAATATTGTTATGTATTTATATTGATATGTATTAATATTACATGTATGTATATGGACATGTATTTATATTGATATGTATGAATATTATATGTATTTATATTGATATGTATCAATATTGTTATGTATTTATATTGATATGTATTAATATTACATGTATGTATATGGACATGTATTTATATTGATATGTATTAATATTATATGTATTTATATTGATATGTATCAATATTGTTATGTATTTATATTGATATGTATTAATATTATATGTATGTATATGGACATGTATTTATATTGATATGTATTAATATTATATGTATTTATATTGATATGTATCAATATTGTTATGTATTTATATTGATATGTATTAATATTACATGTATGTATATGGACATGTATTTATATTGATATGTATTAATATTATATGTATTTATATTGATATGTATCAATATTGTTATGTATTTATATTGATATGTATTAATATTACATGTATGTATATGGACATGTATTTATATTGATATGTATTAATACTATATGTATTTAAATTGATATGTATCAATATTGTTATGTATTTATATTGATATGTATTAATATTACATGTATGTATATGGACATGTATTTATATTGATATGTATTAATATTATATGTATTTATATTGATATGTATCAATATTGTTATGTATTTATATTGATATGTATTAATATTACATGTATGTATATGGACATGTATTTATATTGATATGTATGAATATTATATGTATTTATATTGATATGTATCAATATTGTTATGTATTTATATTGATATGTATTAATATTACATGTATGTATATGGACATGTATTTATATTGATATGTATGAATATTATATGTATTTATATTGATATGTATCAATATTGTTATGTATTTATATTGATATGTATTAATATTACATGTATGTATATGGACATGTATTTATATTGATATGTATTAATATTATATGTATTTGTATTGATATGTATCAATATTGTTATGTATTTATATTGATATGTATTAATATTACATGTATATATATGGACATGTATTTATATTGATATGTATTAACATTATATGTATTTATATTGATATGTATAAATATTGTTATGTATTTATATTGATATGTATTAATATTACATGTATGTATATGGACATGTATTTATATTGATATGTATTAATATTATATGTATTTATATTGATATGTATCAATATTGTTATGTATTTATATTGATATGTATTAATATTACATGTATGTATATGGACATGTATTTATATTGATATGTATTAATATTATATGTATTTATATTGATATGTATCAATATTGTTATGTATTTATATTGATATGTATTAATGTTATATGTATGTACATGGACATGTATGTATATTGATATGTATTAATATTATATGTATTTATATTGATATGTATCAATATTGTTATGTATTTATATTGATATGTATTAATATTACATGTATGTATATGGACATGTATTTATATTGATATGTATGAATATTATATGTATTTATATTGATATGTATCAATATTGTTATGTATTTATATTGATATGTATTAATATTATATGTATGTATATGGACATGTATTTATATTGATATGTATTAATATTATATGTATTTATATTGATATGTATCAATATTGTTATGTATTTATATTGATATGTATTAATATTATATGTATGTATATGGACATGTATTTATATTGATATGTATTAATATTATATGTATTTATATTGATATGTATCAATATTGTTATGTATTTATATTGATATGGATTAATATTACATGTATGTATATGGACATGTATTTATATTGATATGTATTAATATTATATGTATTTATATTGATATGTATCAATATTGTTATGTATTTATATTGATATGTATTAATATTATATGTATGTACATGGACATGTATGTATATTGATATGTATTAATATTATATGTATTTATATTGATAAGTATCAATATTGTTATGTATTTATATTGAAATGTATTAATATTACATGTATGTATATGGACATGTATTTATATTGATATGTATTAATGTTATATGTATTTATATTGATATGTATCAATATTGTTATGTATTTATATTGATATGTATTAATATTATATGTCTATATATGGACATGTATTTATATTGATATGTATTAATATTATATGTATTTATATTGATATGTATCAATATTGTTATGTATTTTTATTGATATGTATTAATATTACATGTATGTATATGGACATGTATTGATATTGATATGTATTAATATTATATGTATTTATATTGATATGTATCAATATTTTTATGTATTTATATTGATATGTATTAAAATTACATGTATGTATATGGACATGTATTTATATTGATATGTATTAATATTATATGTATTTATATTGATATGTTTCAATATTGTTATGTATTTATATTGATATGTATTAATATTACATGTATGTATATGGACATGTATTTATATTGATATGTATTAATATTATATGTATTTATATTGATATGTATCAATATTGTTATGTATTTATATTGATATGTATTAAAATTACATGTATGTATATGAAAATGTATTTATATTGATATGTATTAATATTATATGTATTTATATTGATATGTATCAATATTGTTATGTATTTATATTGATATGTATTAATATTACATGTATGTATATGGACATGTATTTATATTGATATGTATTAATATTATATGTATGTATATTGATATGTATGTATATGGACATGTATTTATATTGATATGTATTAATATTATATGTTTGTATATGGACATGTATTTATATTGATATGTATTAATATTATATGTATTTATATTGATATGTATCTATATTGTTATGTATTTATATTGATATGTATGAATATTATATATAGGTATATGGACATGTATTTAGATTGATATGTATTAATATTATATGTATTTATATTGATATGTATCTATATTGTTATGTATTTATATTGATATGTATTAATATTATATGTTTGTATATGGACATGTATTTATATTAATATGTATTAATATTATATGCATTTATATTGATATGTATCTATATTGTTATGTATTTATATTTATATGTATTAATATTATATGTATGTATATGGACATGTATTTATATTGATATGTATTAATATTATTTGTATTTATATTGATATGTATCTTTATTGTTATGTATTTATATTGATATGTATTAATATTATATGTATGTATATGGACATGTATTTATATTGATATGTATTAATATTATATGTATTTATATTGATATGTATCAATATTGTTATGTATTTATATTGATATGTATTAATAGTATATGTATGTATATGGACATGTATTTAAATTGATATGTATTAATATTATATGTTTGTATATGGACATGTATTTATATTGATATGTATTAATATTATATGTATTTATATTGATATGTATCTATATTGTTATGTATTTATATTGATATGTATGAATATTATATATAGGTATATGGACATGTATTTAGATTGATATGTATTAATATTATATGTATTTATATTGATATGTATCTATATTGTTATGTATTTATATTGATATGTATTAATATTATATGTTTGTATATGGACATGTATTTATATTAATATGTATTAATATTATATGTATTTATATTGATATGTATCTATATTGTTATGTATTTATATTTATATGTATTAATATTATATGTATGTATATGGACATGTATTTATATTGATATGTATTAATATTATATGTATTTATATTGATATGTATCAATATTGTTATGTATTTATATTGATATGTATTAATATTACATGTATGTATATGGACATGTATTTATATTGATATGTATTAATATTATATGTATTTATATTGATATGTATCTATATTGTTATGTATTTATATTGATATGTATTAATATTATATGTATATATATGGACATGTATTTATATTGATATGTATTAATATTATTTGTATTTATATTGATATGTATCTATATTGTTATGTATTTATATTGATATGTATTAATATTATATGTATATATATGGACATGTATTTATATTGATATGTATTAATATTATATGTATTTATATTGATATGTATCAATATTGTTATGTATTTATATTGATATGTATTAATAGTATATGTATGTATATGGACATGTATTTATATTGATATGTATTAATATTATATGAATATATATGGACATGTATTTATATTGATATGTATTAATATTATATGTATTTATATTGATATGTATCAATATTGTTATGTATTTTTATTGATATGCATTAATATTATATGTATGTATATGGACATGTATTTATATTGATATGTATTAATATTATATGTATTTATATTGATATGTATCAATATTGTTATGTATTTATATTGATATGTATTAATATTACATGTATGTATATGGACATGTATTTATATTGATATGTATTAATATTATATGTATGTTTATTGATATGTATGTATATGGACATGTATTTATATTGATATGTATTAATATTATATGTTTGTATATGGACATGTATTTATATTGATATGTATTAATATTATATGTATTTATATTGATATGTATCTATATTGTTATGTATTTATATTGATATGTATGAATATTATATATAGGTATATGGACATGTATTTAGATTGATATGTATTAATATTATATGTATTTATATTGATATGTATCTATATTGTTATGTATTTATATTGATATGTATTAATATTATATGTTTGTATATGGACATGTATTTATATTAATATGTATTAATATTATATGTATTTATATTGATATGTATCTATATTGTTATGTATTTATATTTATATGTATTAATATTATATGTATGTATATGGACATGTATTTATATTGATATGTATTAATATTATATGTATTTATATTGATATGTATCAATATTGTTATGTATTTATATTGATATGTATTAATATTACATGTATGTATATGGACATGTATTTATATTGATATGTATTAATATTATATGTATTTATATTGATATGTATCTATATTGTTATGTATTTATATTGATATGTATTAATATTATATGTATGTATATGGACATGTATTTATATTGATATGTATTAATATTATTTGTATTTATATTGATATGTATCTATATTGTTATGTATTTATATTGATATGTATTAATATTATATGTATGTATATGGACATGTATTTATATTGATATGTATTAATATTATATGTATTTATATTGATATGTATCAATATTGTTATGTATTTATATTGATATGTATTAATAGTATATGTATGTATATGGACATGTATTTATATTGATATGTATTAATATTATATGTATTTATATTGATATGTATCAATATTGTTATGTATTTATATTGATATGTATTAATATTATATGTATTTATATTGATATGTATCTATATTGTTATGTATTTATATTGATATGTATTAATATTATATGTATGTATATGGACATGTATTTATATTGATATGTATTAATATTATATGTATTTATATTGATATGTATCAATATTGCTATGTATTTATATTGATATGTATTAATATTACATGTATGTATATGGACATGTATTAATATTGATATGTATTAATATTATATGTATTTATATTGATATGTATCAATATTGTTATGTATTTATATTGATATGTATTAATATTATATGTATGTATATGGACATGTATTTATATTGATATGTATTAATATTATATGTATTTATATTGATATGTATCAATATTGTTATGTATTTATATTGATATGTATTAATAGTATATGTATGTATATGGACATGTATTTATATTGATATGTATTAATATTATATGTATTTATATTGATATGTATCAATATTGTTATGTATTTATATTGATATGTATTAATATTATATGTATTTATATTGATATGTATCAATATTGTTATGTATTTATATTGATATGTATTAATATTATATGTATGTATATGGACATGTTTTTATATTGATATGTATTAATATTATATGTATTTATATTGATATGTATCAATATTGTTATGTATTTATATTGATATGTATTAATATTACATGTATGTATACGGACATGCATTTATATTGATATGTATTAATATTATATGTATTTATATTGATATGTATCAATATTGTTATGTATTTATATTGATATGTATTAATATTACATGTATGTGTATGGACATGTATTTATATTGATATGTATTAATATTATATGTATTTATATTAATATGTATCAATATTGTTATGTATTTATATTGATATGTATTAATATTACATGTATGTATATGGACATGTATTTATATTGATATGTATTAATATTATATATATATTTATATTGATATGTATCAATATTGTTATTTGTTTATATTAATATGTATTAATATTACATGTATGTATATGGACATGTATTTATATTGATATGTATTAATATTATATGTATTTATATTGATATGTATCAATATTGTTATGTATTTATATTGACATGTATTAATATTACATGTATGTATATGGACATGTATTTATATTGATATGTATTAATATTATATGTATTTATATTGATATGTATCAATATTGTTATGTATTTATATTGATATGTATTAGTATTACATGTATGTATATGGACATGTATTTATATTGATATGTATTAATATTATATGTATTTATATTGATATGTATCAATATTGTTATGTATTTATATTGATATGTATTAAAATTACATGCATGTATTTGGACATGTATTTATATTGATATGTATTAATATAATATGTATTTATATTGATATGTATCTATATTGTTATGTATTTATATTGATATGTATTAATATTACATGTATGTATATGGACATGTATTTATATTGATATGTATTAATATTATATGTATTTATATTGATATGTATCAATATTGTTATGTATTTATATTGATATGTATTAATATTACATGTATGTATATGGACATGTATTTATATTGATATGTATTAATATTATATGTATTTATATTGATATGTATGTATATGGACATGTATTTATATTGATATGTATTAATATTTTATGTTTGTATATGGACATGTATTTATATTGATATGTATTAATATTATATGTATTTATATTGATATGTATCAATATTGTTATGTATTTATATTGATATGTATTAGTATTACATGTATGTATATGGACATGTATTTATATTGATATGTATTAATATTATATGTATTTATATTAATATGTATCAATATTGTTATGTATTTATATTGATATGTATTAAAATTACATGCATGTATATGGACATGTATTTATATTGATATGTATTAATATAATATGTATTTATATTGATATGTACCTATATTGTTATGTATTTATATTGATATGTATTAATATTACATGTATGTATATGGACATGTATTTATATTGATATGTATTAATATTATATGTATTTATATTGATATGTATCAATATTGCTATGTATTTATATTGATATGTATTAATATTACATGTATGTATATGGACATGTATTTATATTGATATGTATTAATATTATATGTATTTATATTGATATGTATCAATATTGTTATGTATTTATATTGATATGTATTAATATTACATGTATGTATATGGACATGTATTTATATTGATATGTATTAATATTATATGTATTTATATTGATATGTATCTATATTGTTAGGTATTTATATTGATATGTATTAATATTATATTTATGTATATGGACATGTATTTATATTGATATGTATTAATATTATATGTATTTATATTGATATGTATCTATATTGTTATGTTTTTATATTGATATGTATTAATATTACATGTATGTATATGGACATGTATTTATATTGATATGTATTAATATTATATGTATTTATATTGATATGTATCAATATTGTTTTGTATTTATATTGATATGTATTAATATTACATGTATGTATATGGACATGTATTTATATTGATATGTATTAATATTATATGTATTTATATTGATATGTATCTATATTGTTATGTATTTATATGGATATGTATTAATATTATATGTATGTATATGGACATGTATTTATATTGATATGTATTAATATTATATGTATTTATATTGATATGTATCTATATTGTTATGTATTTATATTGATATGTATTAATATTATATGTATATATATGGACATGTATTTATATTGATATGTATTAATATTATATGTATTTATATTGATATGTATCAATATTGTTATGTATTTATATTGATATGTATTAATATTATATGTATGTATATGGACATGTATTTATATTGATATGTATTAATATTATATGTATTTATATTGATATGTATCTATATTGTTATGTATTTATATTGATATGTATTAATATTATATGTATGTATATGGACATGTATTTATATTGATATGTATTAATATTATATGTATTTATATTGATATGTATCAATATTGTTATGTATTCATATTGATATGTATTAATATTACATGTATGTATATGGACATGTATTTATATTGATATGTATTAATATTATATGTATTTATATTGATATGTATCAATATTGTTATGTATTTATATTGATATGTATTAATAGTACATGTATGTATATGGACATGTATTTATATTGATATGTATTAATATTATATGTATTTATATTGATATGTATCAATATTGTTATGTATTTATATCGATATGTATTAATATTACATGTATGTATATGGACATGTATTTATATTGATATGTATTAATATTATATGTATTTATATTGATATGTATCAATATTGTTATGTATTTATATTGATATGTATTAATATTACATGTATGTATATGGACATGTATTTATATTTATATGTATTAATCTTATATGTATTTATATTGATATGTATCAATATAGTTATGTATTTATATTGATATGTATTAATATTACATGTATGTATATGGACATGTATTTATATTGATATGTATTAATATTATATGTATTTACATTGATATGTATCAATATTGTTATGTATTTATATTGATATGTATTAATATTACATGTATGTATATGGACATGTATTTATATTGATATGTATTAATATTATATGTATTTATATTGATATGTATCAATATTGTTATGTATTTATATTGATATGTATTAATATTACATGTATGTATATGGACATGTATTTATATTGATATGTATTAATATTATATGTATTTATATTGATATGTATCAATATTGTTATGTATTTATATTGATATGTATTAATATTACATGTATGTATATGGACATGTATTTATATTGATATGTATTAATATTATATGTATTTATATTGATATGTATCTATATTGTTATGTATTTATATTGATATGTTTTAATATTACATGTATGTATATGGACATGTATTTATATTGATATGTATTAATATTATATGTATTTATACTGATATGTATCAATATTGCTATGTATTTATATTGATATGTATTAATATTACATGTATGTATATGGACATGTATTTATAATGATATGTATTAATATTATATGTATTTATATTGATATGTATCAATATTGTCATGTATTTATATTGATATGTATTAATATTACATGTATGTATATGGACATGTATTTATATTGATATGTATTAATATTATATGTATTTATATTGATATGTATCAATATTGTTATGTATTTATATTGATATGTATTAATATTACATGTATGTATATGGACATGTATTTATAATGATATGTATTAATATTATATGTATTTATATTGATATGTATCAATATTGTTATGTATTTATATTGATATGTATTAATATTATATGTATGTATATGGACATGTATTTATATTGATATGTATTAATATTATATGTATTTATATTGATATGTATCAATATTGTTATGTATTTATATTGATATGTATTAATATTACATGTATGTATACGGACATGCATTTATATTGATATGTATTAATATTATATGTATTTATATTGATATGTATCAATATTGTTATGTATTTATATTGATATGTATTAATATTACATGTATGTATATGGACATGTATTTATATTGATATGTATTAATATTATATGTATTTATATTAATATGTATCAATATTGTTATGTATTTATATTGATATGTATTAATATTACATGTATGTATATGGACATGTATTTATATTGATATGTATTAATATTATATATATTTATATTGATATGTATCAATATTGTTATTTATTTATATTGATATGTATTAATATTACATGTATGTATACGGACATGCATTTATATTGATATGTATTAATATTATATGTATTTATATTGATATGTATCAATATTGTTATGTATTTATATTGATATGTATTAATATTACATGTATGTATATGGACATGTATTTATATTGATATGTATTAATATTATATGTATTTATATTAATATGTATCAATATTGTTATGTTTTTATATTGATATGTATTAATATTACATGTATGTATACGGACATGCATTTATATTGATATGTATTAATATTATATGTATTTATATTGATATGTATCAATATTGCTATGTATTTATATTGATATGCATTAATATTACATGTATGTATATGGACATGTATTTATATTGAAATGTATTAATATTATATGTATTTATATTGATATGTATCAATATTGTTATGTATTTATATTGATATGTATTAATATTATATGTATGTATATGGACATGTATTTATATTGATATGTATTAATATTATATGTATTTATATTGATATGTATCAATATTGTTATGTATTTATATTGATATGTATTAATATTATATGTATGTATATGGACATGTATTTATATTGATATGTATTAATATTATATGTATTTATATTGATATGTATCAATATTGTTATGTATTTATATTGATATGTATTAATATTACATGTATGTATACGGACATGCATTTATATTGATATGTATTAATATTATATGTATTTATATTGATATGTATCAATATTGTTATGTATTTATATTGATATGTATTAATATTACATGTATGTATATGGACATGTATTTATATTGATATGTATTAATATTATATGTATTTATATTAATATGTATAAATATTGTTATGTATTTATATTGATATGTATTAATATTACATGTATGTATATGGACATGTATTTATATTGATATGTATTAATATTATATATATTTATATTGATATGTATCAATATTGTTATTTATTTATATTGATATGTATTAATATTACATGTATGTATATGGACATGTATTTATATTGATATGTATTAATATTATATGTATTTATATTGATATGTATCAATATTGTTATGTATTTATATTGACATGTATTAATATTACATGTATGTATATGGACATGTATTTATATTGATATGTATTAATATTATATGTATTTATATTGATATGTATTAATATTGTTATGTATTTATATTGATATGTATTAGTATTACATGTATGTATATGGACATGTATTTATATTGATATGTATTAATATTATATGTATTTATATTGATATGTATCAATATTGTTATGTATTTATATTGATATGTTTTAATATTACATGTATGTATATGGACATGTATTTATATTGATATGTATTAATATTATATGTATTTATACTGATATGTATCAATATTGCTATGTATTTATATTGATATGTATTAATATTACATGTATGTATATGGACATGTATTTATAATGATATGTATTAATATTATATGTATTTATACTGATATGTATCAATATTGTTATGTATTTATATTGATATGTATTAATATTACATGTATGTATATGGACATGTATTTATATTGATATGTATTAATATTATATGTATTTATATTGATATGTATCAATATTGTTATGTATTTATATTGATATGTATTAATATTACATGTATGTATATGGACATGTATTTATATTGATATGTATTAATATTATATGTATTTATATTGATATGTATCAATATTGTTATGTATTTATATTGATATGTATTAATAGTACATGTATGTATATGGACATGTATTTATATTGATATGTATTAATATTATATGTATTTATATTGATATGTATCAATATTGTTATGTATTTATATTGATATGTATTAATATTACATGTATGTATATGGACATGTATTTATATTGATATGTATTAATATTATATGTATTTATATTGATATGTATCTATATTGTTATATATTTATATTGATATGTATTAATATTATATGTATGCATATGGACATGTATTTATATTGATATGTATTAATATTATATGTATTTATATTGATATGTATCAATATTGTTATGTATTTATATTGATATGTATTAATATTACATGTATGTATATGGACATGTATTTATATTGATATGTATTGATATTATATGTATTTATATTGATATGTATCAATATTGTTATGTATTTATATTGATATGTATTAATATTACATGTATGTATATGGACATGTATTTATATTGATATGTATAAATATTATATGTATTTATATTGATATGTATCAATATTGCTATGAATTTATATTGATATGTATTAATATTACATGTATGTATATGGACATGTATATATATTGATATGTATTAATATTATATGTATTTATATTGATATGTATCAATATTAATATGTATTTATATTGATATGTATTAATATTACATGTATGTATATGGACATGTATTTATATTGATATGTATTAATATTATATGTATTTATATTGATATGTATCTATATTGTTATGCATTTATATTGATATGTATTAATATTATATGTATGTATATGGACATGTATTTATATTGATATGTATTAATATTATATGTATTTATATTGATATGTATCTATATTGTTATGTATTTATATTGATATGTATGAATATTATATATATGTATATGGACATGTATTTATATTGATATGTATTAATATTATATTTATTTATATTGATATGTATCTATATTGTTATGTATTTATATTTAGATGTATGAATATTATATATATGTATATGGACATGTATTTATATTGATATGTATTAATATTATATGTATTTATATTGATATGTATCAATTTTGTTATGTATTTATATTGATATGTATTAATATTATATGTTTGTATATGGACATGTATTTATATTGATGTGTATTAATATTATATGTATTTATATTGATATGTATCTATATTGTTATGTATTTATATTTATATGTATGAATATTATAAATATGTATATGGACATGTATTTATATTGATATGTATTAATATTATATGTATTTATATTGATATGTATCAATATTGTTATGTATTTATATTTATATGTATTAATATTATATGTATGTATATGGACATGTATTTATATTGATATGTATTAATATTATATGTATTTATATTGATATGTATCTATATTGTTATGTATTTATATTGATATGTATTAATATTATATGTATGTATATGGACATGTATTTATATTGATATGTATTAATATTATATGTATTTATATTGATATGTATCAATATTAATATGTATTTATATTGATATGTATTCATATTACATGTATGTATATGGACATGTATTTATATTGATATGTATTAATATTATATGTATTTATATTGATATGTATCTATATTGTTATATATTTATATTGATATGTATTAATATTATATGTATGCATATGGACATGTATTTATATTGATATGTATTAATATTATATGTATTTATATTGATATGTATCTATATTGTTATGTATTTATATTGATATGTATTAATATTATATGTATGTATATGGACATGTATTTATATTGATATGTATTAATATTATATGTATTTATATTGATATGTATCTATATTGTTATGTATTTATATTGATATGTATTAATATTATATGTATGTATATGGACATGTATTTATATTGATATGTATTAATATTATATGCATTTATATTGATATGTATCAATATTGTTATGTATTTATATTGATATGAATTAATATTACATGTATGTATATGGACATGTATATATTGATATGTATTAATATTATATGTATTTATATTGATATGTATCAATTTTGTTATGTATTTATATTGATATGTATTAATATTATATGTTTGTATATGGACATGTATTTATATTGATATGTATTAATATTATATGTATTTATATTGATATGTATCTATATTGTTATGTATTTATATTGATATGTATGAATATTATATATATGTATATGGACATGTATTTATATTGATATGTTTTAATATTATATGTATTTATATTGATATGTATCTATATTGTTATGTATTTATACTGATATGTATTAATATTATATGTATGTATATGGACATGTATTTATATTGATATGTATTAATATTATATGTATTTATATTGATATGTTTCTATATTGTTATGTATTTATATTGATATGTATTAATATTATATGTATGTATATGGACATGTATTTATATTGATATGTATTAATATTATATGTATTTATATTGATATGTATCAATATTGTTATGTATTTATATTGATATGTATTAATATTACATGTATGTATATGGACATGTATTTATATTGTTATGTATTAATATTATATGTATTTATATTGATATGTATCTATATTGTTATGTATTTATATTGATATGTATTAATATTATATGTATGTATATGGACATGTATTTATATTGATATGTATTAATATTATATGTATTTATATTGATATGTATCAATTTTGTTATGTATTTATATTGATATGTATTAATATTATATGTTTGTATATGGATATGTATTTATATTGGTATGTATTAATATTATATGTATTTATTTTGATATGTATTTATATTGTTATGTATTTATATTGATATGTATTAATATTATATGTATGTATATGGACATGTATATATATTGATATGTATTTATATTGATATGTGTTTATATTGATATGTATTTGTATTTACATAAACATTTGCGTTAGTAAGCCCGTAGTCTATCATGCTTGGTACTAAAGTTATTGTTGTTGTGCATGCTGTTGTCTCTGTTTCCATCCTGATACAAGAGGCTGTTCATAAAATTCAAACACGCTGTTGCCGTGAGAGCAAAAATATTAAATAAAAATATTGATTCGATTGACTTTCGGTCCCTCTGTTGCTTTTGCCGAAATGAAATCATCACAGTGCAATAAGTGAGTAGTCAAACTCCAATGAGCCGGATATTCTCTGAATTAAATACGTATGTTCACCTTGTTAATATAAACATAACTCTTGCTTATAGATGAACAATATCAAGCTTTGGTGGTGGCACCTGTGATGACTTGGAAAATGCAATCGGACAGGCTCTTTGGAGTTGGAAACAAACTCCGAATTGGAACCGCAGCTGCAGGATCTGCACATCATGCGTGTACGTATCCAATAAGAGCTCGGTCGAGGCGTAGTTGAAGCGATCCAATGATTCTTCTGTCGCTTTTGTTAATCACGGAATCGGACAGTATTGAGCCCCGTGTTGGCGGAGGTGTAAGCCGAGTACAATTAATGAGTAATCACATCTGAATAAGCCTGATAATTTCTGAATTGTCTATTGGTTGTTAATGTTAAGATTAATGATAATTATTGATATGTATTTATATTGAAATGTATTTACATTGATATGTATATATATCGATATATATTTATATTGATATGTATCTATATTGTAATGTATTTATATTGATATGTATTAATTTTATATGTATGTATATGGACATGTATTTATATTGATATGTATTAATATTATATGTATTTATATTGATATATATCAATATTGTTATGTATTTATATTGATATGTATTAATATTATATGTTTGTATATGGACATGTATTCATATTGATATGTATTAATATTATATGTATTTATATTGATATGTATCTATAAAATTATGTATTTACATTGATATGTATGAATATTATATATATGTATATGGACATGTATTTATATTGATATGTATTAATATTATATGTATTTATATTGATATGTATTAATATTATATGTATTTATATTGATATGTATCTATATTGTTATGTATTTATATTGATATGTATTAATATTATATGTATGTATATGGACATGTATTTATATTGATATGTATAAATATTATATGTATTTATATTGATATATATCAATATTGTTATGTATTTATATTGATATGTATTAATATTATATGTTTGTATATGGACATGTATTCATATTGATATGTATTAATATTATATGTATTTATATTGATATGTATCTATAAAATTATGTATTTACATTGATATGTATTAATATTATATATATGTATATGGACATGTATTTATATTGATATGTATTAATATTATATGTATTTATATTGATATGTATTAATATTATATGTATTTATATTGATATGTATCAATATTGTTATGTATTTATATTTATATGTATTAATATTATATGTATGTATATGGACATGTATTTATATTGATATGTATTAATATTATATGTATTTATATTGATATGTATCTATATTGTTATGTATTTATATTGATATGTATTAATATTATATGTATGTATATGGACATGTATTTATATTGATATGTATTAATATTATATGTATTTATATTGATATGTATCAATATTGTTATGTATTTATATTGATATGTATTAATATTATATGTATGCATATGGACATGTATTTATATTGACATGTATTAATATTATATGTATTTATATTGATATGTATCAATATTGTTATGTATTTATATTGATATGCATTAATATTATATGTATGTATATGGACATGTATTTATATTGATATGTATTAATATTATATGTATTTATATTGATATGTATCAATACTGTTATGTATTTATATTGATATGTATTAATATTATATGTATGCATATGGACATGTATTTATATTGATATGTATTAATATTATATGTATTTATATTGATATGTATCTATATTGTTATGTATTTATATTGATATGTATTAATATTATATGTATGTATATGGACATGTAATTATATTGATATGTATTAATAATATATGTATTTATATTGATATGTATCAATATTGTTATGTATTTATATTGATATGTATTAATATTATATGTATGCATATGGACATGTATTTATACTGATATGTATTAATATTGTATGTATTTATATTGATATGCATCTATATTGTTATGTATTTATATTGATATGTATTAATATTATATGTATGTATATGGACATGTATTTATATTGATATGTATAAATATTATATGTTTTTATATTGATATGTATCAATATTGTTATGTATTTATATTGATATGTATTAATATTATATGTTTGTATATGGACATGTATTTATATTGGTATGTATTAATATTATATGTATTTATATTGATAGGTATTAATATTATATTTATTTATATTGATATGTATCTATATTGTTATGTATTTATATTGATATGTATTAATATTATATTTATGCATATGGACATGTATTTATATTGATATGTATTAATATTATATGTATTTATATTGATATGTATCAATAATGTTATGTATTTATATTGATATGTATTAATATTACATGTATGTATATGGACATGTATTTATATTGATATGTATTAATATTATATGTATTTATATTGATATGTATCTATATTGTTATGTATTTATATTGATATGTATTAATATTATATGTATGCATATGGACATGTATTTATATTGATATGTATTAATATTATATGTATTTATATTGATATGTATCAATAATGTTATGTATTTATATTGATATGTATTAATATTACATGTATGTATATGGACATGTATTTATATTGATATGTATTAATATTATATGTATTTATATTGATATGTATCAATATTGTTATGTATTTATATTGATATGTATTAATATTACATGTATGTATATGGACATGTATTTATATTGATATGTATTAATATTATATGTATTTATATTGATATGTATCAATATTGTTATGTATTTATATTGATATGTATTAATATTACATGTATGTATATGGACATGTATTTATATTGATATGTATTAATATTATATGTATTTATATTGATATGTATCAATATTGTTATGTATTTATATTGATATGTATTAATATTATATGTATTTATATTGATATGTGTCAATATTGTTATGTATTTATATTGATATGTATTAATGTTACATGTATGTATATGGACATGTATTTATATTGATATGTATTAATATTATATGTATTTATATTGATATGTGTCAATATTGTTATGTATTTATATTGATATGTTTTAATATTACATGTATGTATATGGACATGTATTTATATTGATATGTATTAATATTGTATGTATTTATATTGATATGTATCTATATTGTTATGTATTTATATTGATATGTATAAATATTACATGTATGTATATGGACATGTATTTATATTGATATGTATTAATATTATATGTATTTATATTGATATGTATCAATATTGCTATGTATTTATATTGATATGTATTAATATTACATGTATGTATATGGACATGTATTTATACTGATATGTATTAATATTATATGTATTTATATTGATATGTATCAATATTGTTATGTATTTATATTGATATGTATTAATATTACATGTATGTATATGGACATGTATTTATATTGATATGTATTAATATTATATGTATTTATATTGATATGTATCAATATTGTTATGTATTTATATTGATATGTATTAATATTACATGTATGTATATGGACATGTATTTATATTGATATGTATTAATATTATATGTATTTATATTGATATGTATCTATATTGTTATGTATTTATATTGATATGTATTAATATTATATGTATGTATATGGACATGTATAAATATTGATATGTATTTATATTGATATGTATTTACATTGATATGTATATATATCGATATATATTTATATTGATATGTATCTATATTGTTATGTATTTATATTGATATGTATTAATATTATATGTATGCATATGGACATGTTTTTATATTGATATGTATTAATATTATATGTATTTATGTTGATATGTATCTATATTGTTATGTATTTATATTGATGTGTATTAATATTATATGTTTGTATATGGACATGTATTTATATTGATATGTATTAATATTATATGTATTTATATTGATATGTATCTATATTGTTATGTATTTATATTGATATGTATTAATATTATATGTATGCATATGGACATGTATTTATATTGATATGTATTAATATTATATGTATTTATATTGATATGTATCAATAATGTTATGTATTTATATTGATATGTATTAATATTACATGTATGTATATGTATATGTAATATTACATGTATGTATTATATGTATGTATATACCAGCTTGAAATTGATCCATGTATTAATATTATATGTATTTATATTGATATGTATCAATATTGTTATGTATTTATATTGATATGTATTAATATTACATGTATGTATATGGACATGTATTTATATTGATATGTATTAATATTATATGTATTTATATTGATATGTATCAATATTGTTATGTATTTATATTGATATGTATTAATATTACATGTATGTATATGGACATGTATTTATATTGATATGTATTAATATTATATGTATATATATTGATATGTATCAATATTGTTATGTATTTATATTGATATGTATTAATATTGTTATGTATTTATATTGATATGTATTTATATTACATGTATGTATATGGACATGTATTTATATTGATATGTATGAAAATTATATGTATTTATATTGATATGTATCAATATTGTTATGTATTTATATTGATATGTATTAATATTATATGTATGTATATGGACATGTATTTATATTGATATGTATTAATATTATATGTATTTATATTGATATGTATCAATATTGTTATGTATTTATATTGATATGTATTAATATTACATGTATGTATATGGACATGTATTTATATTGATATGTATTAATATTATATGTATTTATATTGATATGTATCAATATTGTTATGTATTTATATTGATATGTATTAATATTATATGTATGTATATGGACATGTATTTATATTGATATGTATTAATATTATATGTATTTATATTGATATGTATCAATATTGTTATGTATTTATATTGATATGTATTAATATTACATGTATGTATATGGACATGTATTTATATTGATATGTATTAATATTATATGTATTTATATTGATATGTATCAATATTGTTATGTATTTATATTGATATGTATTAATATTACATGTATGTATATGGACATGTATTTATATTGATATGTATTAATATTATATGTATTTATATTGATATGTATCAATATTGTTATGTATTTATATTGATATGTATTAATATTACATGTATGTATATGGACATGTATTTATATTGATATGTATTAATATTATATGTATTTACATTGATATGTATCTATATTGTTATGTATTTATATTGATATGTTTTAATATTATATGTATGTATATGGACTTGTATATATATTGATATGTATTTATATTGATATGTGTTTATATTGATATGTATTTGTATTTACATAAACATTTGCGTTAGTAAGCCCGTAGTCTATCATGCTTGGTACTAAAGTTATTGTTGTTGTGCATGCTGTTGTCTCTGTTTCCATCCTGATACAAGAAGCTTTTCATAAAATTCAAACACGCTGTTGCCGTGAGAGCAAAAATATTAAATAAAAATATTGATTCGATTGACTTTCGGTCCCTCTGTTGCTTTTGCCGAAATGAAATCATCACAGTGCAATAAGTGAGTAGTCAAACTCCAATGAGCCGGATATTCTCTGAAATAAATACGTATGTTCACCTTGTTAATATAAACATAACTCTTGCTTATAGATGAACAATATCAAGCTTTGGTGGTGGCACCTGTGATGACTTGGAAAATGCAATCGGACAGGCTCTTTGGAGTTGGAAACAAACTCCGAATTGGAACCGCAGCTGCAGGATCTGCACATCATGCGTGTACGTATCCAATAAGAGCTCGGTCGAGGCGTAGTTGAAGCGATCCAATGATTCTTCTGTCGCTTTTGTTAATCACGGAATCGGACAGTATTGAGCCCCGTGTTGGCGGAGGTGTAAGCCGAGTACAATTAATGAGTAATCACATCTGAATAAGCCTGATAATTTCTGAATTGTCTATTGGTTGTTAATGTTAAGATTAATGATAATTATTGATATGTATTTATATTGAAATGTATTTACATTGATATGTATATATATCGATATATATTTATATTGATATGTATCTATATTGTAATGTATTTATATTGATATGTATTAATTTTATATGTATGTATATGGACATGTATTTATATTGATATGTATAAATATTAAATGTATTTATATTGATATATATCAATATTGTTATGTATTTATATTGATATGTATTAATATTATATGTTTGTATATGGACATGTATTCATATTGATATGTATTAATATTATATGTATTTATATTGATATGTATCTATAAAATTATGTATTTACATTGATATGTATTAATATTATATATATGTATATGGACATGTATTTATATTGATATGTATTAATATTATATGTATTTATATTGATATGTATTAATATTATATGTATTTATATTGATATGTATCAATATTGTTATGTATTTATATTTATATGTATTAATATTATATGTATGTATATGGACATGTATTTATATTGATATGTATTAATATTATATGTATTTATATTGATATGTATCTATATTGTTATGTATTTATATTGATATGTATTAATATTATATGTATGTATATGGACATGTATTTATATTGATATGTATTAATATTATATGTATTTATATTGATATGTATCAATATTGTTATGTATTTATATTGATATGTATTAATATTATATGTATGCATATGGACATGTATTTATATTGACATGTATTAATATTATATGTATTTATATTGATATGTATCAATATTGTTATGTATTTATATTGATATGCATTAATATTATATGTATGTATATGGACATGTATTTATATTGATATGTATTAATATTATATGTATTTATATTGATATGTATTAATATTATATGTATTTATATTGATATGTATCTATATTGTTATGTATTTATATTGATATGTATTAATATTATATGTATGCGTATGGACATGTATTTATATTGATATGTATTAATATTATATGTATTTATATTGATATGTATCTATATTGTTATGTATTTATATTGATATGTATTAATATTATATGTATGCGTATGGACATGTATTTATATTGATATGTATTAATATTATATGTATTTATATTGATATGTATTAATATTATATGTATTTATATTGATATGTATCAATATTGTTATGTATTTATATTGATATGTATTAATATTATATGTATGTATATGGACATGTAATTATATTGATATGTTTTAATATTATATGTATTTATATTGAAATGTATCAATATTGTTATGTATTTATATTGATATGTATTAATATTATATGTATGTATATGGACATGTATTTATATTGATATGTATAAATATTATATGTATTTATATTGATATGTATCAATATTGTTATGTATTTATATTGATATGTATTAATATTATATGTTTGTATATGGACATGTATTCATATTGATATGTATTAATATTATATGTATTTATATTGATATGTATCTATAAAATTATGTATTTACATTGATATGTATTAATATTATATATATGTATATGGACATGTATTTATATTGATATGTATTAATATTATATGTATTTATATTGATATGTATTAATATTATATGTATTTATATTGATATGTATCAATATTGTTATGTATTTATATTGATATGTATTAATATTATATGTATGTATATGGACATGTATTTATATTGATATGTATAAATATTATATGTATTTATATTGATATATATCAATATTGTTATGTATTTATATTGATATGTATTAATATTATATGTTTGTATATGGACATGTATTCATATTGATATGTATTAATATTATATGTATTTATATTGATATGTATCTATAAAATTATGTATTTACATTGATATGCATTAATATTATATATATGTATATGGACATGTATTTATATTGATATGTATTAATATTATATGTATTTATATTGATACGTATTAATATTATATGTATTTATATTGATATGTATCAATATTGTTATGTATTTATATTGATATGTATTAATATTATATGTATGCATATGGACATGTATTTATATTGATATGTATTAATATTATATGTATTTATATTGATATGTATCAATATTGTTATGTATTTATATTGATATGTATTAATATTACATGTATGTATATGGACATGTATTTATATTGATATGTATTAATATTATATGTATTTATATTGATATGTATCTATATTGTTATGTATTTATATTGATATGTATTAATATTATATGTATGCGTATGGACATGTATTTATATTGATATGTATTAATATTATATGTATTTATATTGATATGTATCAATAATGTTATGTATTTATATTGATATGTATTAATATTACATGTATGTATATGGACATGTATTTATATTGATATGTATTAATATTATATGTATTTATATTGATATGTATCTATAAAATTATGTATTTACATTGATATGTATTAATATTATATATATGTATATGGACATGTATTTATATTGATATGTATTAATATTATATGTATTTATATTGATATGTATTAATATTATATGTATTTATATTGATATGTATCAATATTGTTATGTATTTATATTGATATGTATTAATATTATATGTATGCATATGGACATGTATTTATATTGACATGTATTAATATTATATGTATTTATATTGATATGTATCAATATTGTTATGTATTTATATTGATATGTATTAATATTACATGTATGTATATGGACATGTATTTATATTGATATGTATTAATATTATATGTATTTATATTGATATGTATCTATATTGTTATGTATTTATATTGATATGTATTAATATTATATGTATGCATATGGACATGTATTTATATTGATATGTATTAATATTATATGTATTTATATTGATATGTATCAATATTGTTATGTATTTATATTGATATGTATTAATATTACATGTATGTATATGGACATGTATTTATATTGATATGTATTAATATTATATGTATTTATATTGATATGTGTCAATATTGTTATGTATTTATATTGATATGTATTAATATTACATGTATGTATATGGACATGTATTTATATTGATAGGTATTAATATTATATGTATTTATATTGATATGTATCAATATTGTTATGTATTTATATTGATGTGTATTAATATTACATGTATGTATATGGACATGTATTTATATTGATATGTATTAATATTACATGTATGTATATGGACATGTATTTATATTGATATGTATTAATATTATATGTATTTATATTGATATGTGTCAATATTGTTATGTATTTATATTGATATGTATTAATATTATATGTATGCATATGGACATGTATTTATATTGATATGTATTAATATTATATGTATTTATATTGATATGTATCAATATTGTTATGTATTTATATTGATATGTATTAATATTACATGTATGTATATGGACATGTATTTATATTGATATGTATTAATATTATATGTATTTATATTGATATGTATCAATATTGTTATGTATTTATATTGATATGTATTAATATTACATGTATGTATATGGACATGTATTTATATTGATAGGTATTAATATTATATGTATTTATATTGATATGTATCAATATTGTTATGTATTTATATTGATGTGTATTAATATTACATGTATGTATATGGACATGTATTTATATTGATATGTATTAATATTATATGTATGTATATGGACATGTATAAATATTGATATGTATTTATATTGATATGTATTTACATTGATATGTATATATATATCGATATATATTTATATTGATATGTATCTATATTGTTATGTATTTATATTGATTTGTATTAATATTATATGTATGCATATGGACATGTATTTATATTGATATGTATTAATATTATATGTATTTATATTGATATGTATCTATATTGTTATGTATTTATATTGATATGTATTAATATTATATGTATGCATATGGACATGTATTTATATTGATATGTATTAATATTATATGTATTTATATTGATATGTATCAATAATGTTATGTATTTATATTGATATGTATTAATATTACATGTATGTATATGGACATGTATTTATATTGATATGTATTAATATTATATGTATTTATATTGATATGTATCAATATTGTTATGTATTTATATTGATATGTATTAAAATTACATGTATGTATATGGACATGTATTTATAATGATATGTATTAATATTATATGTATTTATATTGATATGTATCTATATTGTTATGTATTTATATTGATATGTATTAATATTACATGTATGTATATGGACATGTATTTATATTGATATGTATTAATATTATATGTATTTATATTGATATGTATCAATATTGTTATGTTTTTATATTGATATGTATTAATATTACATGTATGTATATGGACATGTATTTATATTGATATGTATTAATATTATATGTATTTATATTGATATGTATCAATATTGTTATGTATTTATATTGATATGTATTAAAATTACATGTATGTATATGGACATGTATTTATAATGATATGTATTAATATTATATGTATTTATATTGATATGTATCTATATTGTTATGTATTTATATTGATATGTAGTAATATTACATGTATGTATATGGACATGTATTTATATTGATATGTATTAATATTATATGTATTTATATTGATATGTATCTATATTGTTATGTATTTATATTGATATGAAGTAATATTACATGTATGTATATGGACATGTATTTATATTGATATGTATTAATATTATATGTATTTATATTGATATGTATCTATATTGTTATGTATTTATATTGATATGTATTAATATTATATGTATTTATATTGATATGTATCAATAATGTTATGTATTTATATTGATATGTATTAATATTACATGTATGTATATGGACATGTATTTATATTGATATGTATTAATATTATATGTATTTATATTGATATGTATCTATATTGTTATGTATTTATATTGATATGTATTAATATTATATGTAGGTATATGGACATGTATTTATATTGATATGTATTAATATTATATGTATTTATATTGATATGTATCAATATTGTTATGTATTTATATTGATATGTATTAATATTACATGTATGTATATGGACATGTATTTATATTGATATGTATTAATATTCTATGTATTTATATTGATATGTATCTCTATTGTTATGTATTTATATTGATATGTATTAATATTATATGTATGTATATGGACATGTATTTATATTGATATGTATTAATATTATATGTATTTATATTGATATGTATCAATATTGTTATGTATTGTTATTGATATGTATTAATATTACATGTATGTATATGGACATGTATTTATATTGATATGTATTAATATTATATGTATTTATATTGATATGTATCAATATTGTTATGTATTTATATTGATATGTATTAAAATTACATGTATGTATATGGACATGTATTTATATTGATATGTATTAATATTATATGTATTTATATTGATATGTATCTATATTGTTATGTATTTATATTGATATGTAGTAATATTACATGTATGTATATGGACATGTATTTATATTGATATGTATTAATATTATATGTATTTATATTGATATGTATCTATATTGTTATGTATTTATATTGATATGTATTTATATTACATGTATGTATATGGACATGTATTTATATTGATATGTATTAATATTATATGTATTTATATTGATATGTATCAATATTGTTATGTATTTATATTGATATGTATTAATATTACATGTATGTATATGGACATGTATTTATATTGATATGTATTAATATTATATGTATTTATATTGATATGTATCAATATTGTTATGTATTTATATTGATATGTATTAATATTATATGTAGGTATATGGACATGTTTTTATATTGATATGTATTAATATTATATGTATTTATATTGATATGTATCAATATTGTTATGTATTTATATTGATATGTATTAATATTACATGTATGTATATGGACATGTATTTATATTGATATGTATTAATATTCTATGTATTTATATTGATATGTATCTATATTGTTATGTATTTATATTGATATGTATTAATATTATATGTATGTATATGGACATGTATTTATATTGATATGTATTAATATTATATGTATTTATATTGATATGTATCTATATTGTTATGTATTTATATTGATATGTATTAATATCAAATGTATGTATGTATATGGACATGTATTTATATTGATATGTATTAATATTATATGTATTTATATTGATATGTATCAATATTGTTATGTATTTATATTGATATGTATTAATATTGCATGTATGTATATGGACATGTATTAACATTGATATGTATTAATATTATATGTATTTATATTGATATGTATCAATATTGTTATGTATTTATATTGATATGTATTAATATTACTTGTATGTATATGGACATGTATTTATATTGATATGTGTTAATATTATATGTATTTATATTGATATGTATCTATATTGTTATGTATTTATATTGATATGTATTAATATTACATGTATGTATATGGACATGTATTTATATTGATATGTATTAATATTATATGTATTTATATTGATATGTATCAATATTGCTATGCATTTATATTGATATGTATTAATATTACATGTATGTATATGGACATGTATTTATATTGATATGTATTAATATTATATGTATTTATATTGATATGTATCAATATTGTTATGTATTTATATTGATATGTATTAATATTACATGTATGTATATGGACATGTATTTATATTGATATGTATTAATATTATATGTATTTATATTGATATGTATCAATATTGTTATGTTTTTATATTGATATGTATTAATATTACATGTATGTATATGGACATGTATTTATATTGATATGTATTAATATTATATGTATTTATATTGATATGTATCAATATTGTTATGTATTTATATTGATATGTATTAATACTACATGTATGTATATGGGCATGTATTTATATTGATATGTATTAATATTATATGTATTTATATTGATATGTATCAATATTGTTATGTATTTATATTGATATGTATTAATATTACATGTATGTATATGGACATGTATTTATATTGATATGTATTAATATTATATGTATTTATATTGATATGTATCAATATTGTTATGTTTTTATATTGATATGTATTAATATTACATGTATGTATATGGACATGTATTTATATTGATATGTATTAATATTATATGTATTTATATTGATATGTATCAATATTGTTATGTATTTATATTGATATGTATTAATATTAAATGTATGTATATGGACATGTATTTATATTGATATGTATTAATATTATATGTATTTATATTGATATGTATCAATATTGCTATGCATTTATATTGATATGTATTAATATTACATGTATGTATATGGACATGTATTTATATTGATATGTATTAATATTATATGTATTTATATTGATATGTATCAATATTGTTATGTATTTATATTGATATGTATTAATATTACATGTATGTATATGGACATGTATTTATATTGATATGTATTAATATTATATGTATTTATATTGATATGTATCAATATTGTTATGTTTTTATATTGATATGTATTAATATTACATGTATGTATATGGACATGTATTTATATTGATATGTATTAATATTATATGTATTTATATTGATATGTATCAATATTGTTATGTATTTATATTGATATGTATTAATACTACATGTATGTATATGGGCATGTATTTATATTGATATGTATTAATATTATATGTATTTATATTGATATGTATCAATATTGTTATGTATTTATATTGATATGTATTAATATTACATGTATGTATATGGACATGTATTTATATTGATATGTATTAATATTATATGTATTTATATTGATATGTATCAATATTGTTATGTATTTATATTGATATGTATTAATATTACATGTATGTATATGGACATGTATTTATATTGATATGTATTAATATTATATGTATTTATATTGATATGTATCAATATTGTTATGTATTTATATTGATATGTATTAATACTACATGTATGTATATGGGCATGTATTTATATTGATATGTATTAATATTATATGTATTTATGTTGATATGTATCAATATTGTTATGTATTTATATTGATATGTATTAATATTACATGTATGTATATGGACATGTATTTATATTGATATGTATTAATATTATATGTATTTATATTGATATGTATCAATATTGTTATGTATTTATATTGATATGTATTAATATTACATGTATGTATATGGACATGTATTTATATTGATATGTATTAATATTATATGTATTTATATTGATATGTATCAATATTGTTATGTTTTTATATTGATATGTATTAATACTACATGTATGTATATGGGCATGTATTTATATTGATATGTATTAATATTATATGTATTTATATTGATATGTATCAATATTGTTATGTATTTATATTGATATGTATTAATACTACATGTATGTATATGGGCATGTATTTATATTGATATGTATTAATATTATATGTATTTATATTGATATGTATCAATATTGTTATGTATTTATATTGATATGTATTAATATTACATGTATGTATATGGACATGTATTTATATTGATATGTATTAATATTATATGTATTTATATTGATATGTATCAATATTGTTATGTATTTATATTGATATGTATTAATATTACATGTATGTATATGGACATGTATTTATATTGATATGTATTAATATTATATGTATTTATATTGATATGTATCAATATTGTTATGTATTTATATTGATATGTATTAATATTACATGTATGTATATGGACATGTATTTATATTGATATGTATTAATATTATATGTATTTATATTGATATGTATCAATATTGTTATGTATTTATATTGATATGTATTAATATTACATGTATGTATATGGACATGTATTTATATTGATATGTATTAATATTATATGTATTTATATTGATATGTATCAATATTGTTATGTTTTTATATTGATATGTATTAATACTACATGTATGTATATGGGCATGTATTTATATTGATATGTATTAATATTATATGTATTTATATTGATATGTATCAATATTGTTATGTATTTATATTGATATGTATTAATACTACATGTATGTATATGGGCATGTATTTATATTGATATGTATTAATATTATATGTATTTATATTGATATGTATTAATATTATATGTATTTATATTGATATGTATCAATATTGTTATGTATTTATATTGATATGTATTAATATTACATGTATGTATATGGGCATGTATTTATATTGATATGTATTAATATTATATGTATTTATATTGATATGTATCAATATTGTTATGTATTTATATTGATATGTATTAATATTACATGTATGTATATGGACATGTATTTATATTGATATGTATTAATATTATATGTATTTATATTGATATGTATCTATATTGTTATGTATTTATATTGATATGTATTAATATTACATGTATGTATATGGACATGTATTTATATTGATATGTATTAATATTATATGTATTTATATTGATATGTATCAATATTGTTATGTATTTATATTGATATGCATTAATATTACTTGTATGTATATGGACATGTATTTATATTGATATGTATTAATATTATATGTATTTATATTGATATGTATCAATATTGTTATGTATTTATATTGATATGTATTAATATTACATGTATGTATATGGACATGTATTTATATTGATATGTATTAATATTATATGTATTTATATTGATATGTATCAATATTGTTATGTATTTATATTGATATGTATTAATATTACATGTATGTATATGGACATGTATTTATATTGATATGTATTAATATTATATGTATTTATATTGATATGTATCAATATTGTTATGTATTTATATTGATATGTATTAATATTACATGTATGTATATGGACATGTATTTATATTGATATATATTAATATTATATGTATTTATATTGATATGTATCAATATTGTTATGTATTTATATTGATATGTATTAATATTACATGTATGTATATGGACATGTATTTATATTGATATGTATTAATATTATATGTATTTATATTGATATGTATTAATATTATATGTATTTATATTGATATGTATCAATATTGTTATGTATTTATATTGATATGTATTAATATTACATGTATGTATATGGGCATGTATTTATATTGATATGTATTAATATTATATGTATTTATATTGATATGTATCAATATTGTTATGTATTTATATTGATATGTATTAATATTACTTGTATGTATATGGACATGTATTTATATTGATATGTATTAATATTATATGTATTTATATTGATATGTATCTATATTGTTATGTATTTATATTGATATGTATTAATACTACATGTATGTATATGGGCATGTATTTATATTGATATGTATTAATATTATATGTATTTATATTGATATGTATCAATATTGTTATGTATTTATATTGATATGTATTAATACTACATGTATGTATATGGGCATGTATTTATACTGATATGTATTAATATTATATGTATTTATATTGATATGTATCAATATTGTTATGTATTTATATTGATATGTATTAATATTACATGTATGTATATGGACATGTATTTATATTGATATGTATTAATATTATATGTATTTATATTGATATGTATCAATATTGTTATGTATTTATATTGATATGTATTAATATTACATGTATGTATATGGACATGTATTTATATTGATATGTATTAATATTATATGTATTTATATTGATATGTATCTATATTGTTATGTATTTATATTGATATGTATTAATATTACATGTATGTATATGGACATGTATTTATATTGATATGTATTAATATTATATGTATTTATATTGATATGTATCAATATTGCTATGCATTTATATTGATATGTATTAATATTACATGTATGTGTATGGACATGTATTTATATTGATATGTATTAATATTATATGTATTTATATTGATATGTATCAATATTGTTATGTATTTATATTGATATGTATTAATATTACAAGTATGTATATGGACATGTATTTATATTGATATGTATTAATATTATATGTATTTATATTGATATGTATCAATATTGTTATGTATTTATATTGATATGTATTAATATTACATGTATGTATATGGACATATATTTATATTGATATGTATTAATATTATATGTATTTATATTGATATGTATCAATATTGTTATGTATTTATATTGATATGTATTAATTTTATATGTATGTATATGGACATGTATTTATATTGATATGTATTAATATTATATGTATATATATTGATATGTATCAATATTGTTATGTATTTATATTGATAGGTATTAATATTACATGTATGTATATGGACATGTATTTATATTGATATGTATTAATATTATATGTATTTATATTGATATGTATCAATATTGCTATGTATTTATATTGATATGTATTAATATTACATGTATGTATATGGACATATATTTATATTGATATGTATTAATATTATATGTATTTATATTGATATGTATCTATATTGTTATGTATTTATATTGATATGTATTAATTTTATATGTATGTATATGGACATGTATTTATATTGATATGTATTAATATTATATGTATTTATATTGATATGTATCAATATTGTTATGTATTTATATTGATATGTATTAATATTACATGTATGTATATGGACATGTATTTATATTGATATGTATTAATATTATATGTATTTATATTGATATGTATTAATATTACATGTATGTATATGGACATATATTTATATTGATATGTATTAATATTATATGTATTTATATTGATATGTATCAATATTGTTATGTATTTATATTGATATGTATTAATTTTATATGTATGTATATGGACATGTATTTATATTGATATGTATTAATATTATATGTATTTATATTGATATGTATCAATATTGTTATGTATTTATATTGATATGTATTAATATTACATGTATGTATATGGACATGTATTTATATTGATATGTATTAATATTATATGTATTTATATTGATATGTATCTATATTGTTATGTATTTATATTGATATGTATTAATATTACATGTATGTATATGGACATGTATTTATATTGATATGTATTAATATTATATGTATTTATATTGATATGTATCAATATTGCTATGTATTTATATTGATATGTATTAATATTACATGTATGTATATGGACATATATTTATATTGATATGTATTAATATTATATGTATTTATATTGATATGTATCTATATTGTTATGTATTTATATTGATATGTATTAATTTTATATGTATGTATATGGACATGTATTTATATTGATATGTATTAATATTATATGTATTTATATTGATATGTATCAATATTGTTATGTATTTATATTGATATGTATTAATATTACATGTATGTATATGGACATGTATTTATATTGATATGTATTAATATTATATGTATTTATATTGATATGTATCAATATTGTTATGTATTTATATTGATATGTATTAATATTACATGTATGTATATGGACATGTATTTATATTGATTTATATTAATATTATATGTATTTATATTGATATGTATCTATATTGTTATGTATTTATATTGATATGTATTAATATTACATGTATGTATATGGACATGTATTTATATTGATATGTATTAATATTATATGTATTTATATTGATATGTATCTATATTGTTATGTATTTATATTGATATGTATTAATGTTACATGTATGTATATGGACATGTATTTATATTGATATGTATTAATATTATATGTATTTATATTGATATGTGTCAATATTGTTATGTATTTATATTGATATGCATTAATATTACATGTATGTATATGGACATGTATTTATATTGATATGTATTAATATTATATGTATTTATATTGATATGTATCAATATTGTTATGTATTTATATTGATATGTATTAATATTACATGTATGTATATGGACATGTATTTATATTGATATGTATTAATATTCTATGTATTTATATTGATATGTATCTCTATTGTTATGTATTTATATTGATATGTATTAATATTATATGTATGTATATGGACATGTATTTATATTGATATGTATTAATATTATATGTATTTATATTGATATGTATCAATATTGTTATGTATTTTTATTGATATGTATTAATATTACATGTATGTATATGGACATGTATTTATATTGATATGTATTAATATTATATGTATTTATATTGATATGTATCAATATTGTTATGTATTTATATTGATATGTATTAAAATTACATGTATGTATATGGACATGTATTTATAATGATATGTATTAATTTTATATGTATTTATATTGATATGTATCTATATTGTTATGTATTTATATTGATATGTAGTAATATTACATGTATGTATATGGACATGTATTTATATTGATATGTATTAATATTATATGTATTTATATTGATATGTATCTATATTGTTATGTATTTATATTGATATGTAGTAATATTACATGTATGTATATGGACATGTATTTATATTGATATGTATTAATATTATATGTATTTATATTGATATGTATCTATATTGTTATGTATTTATATTGATATGTATTTATATTACATGTATGTATATGGACATGTATTTATATTGATATGTATTAATATTATATGTATTTATATTGATATGTATCAATATTGTTATGTATTTATATTGATATGTATTAATATTACATGTATGTATATGGACATGTATTTATATTGATATGTATTAATATTATATGTATTTATATTGATATGTATCAATATTGTTATGTATTTATATTGATATGTATTAATATTATATGTAGGTATATGGACATGTATTTATATTGATATGTATTAATATTATATGTATTTATATTGATATGTATCAATATTGTTATGTATTTATATTGATATGTATTAATATTACATGTATGTATATGGACATGTATTTATATTGATATGTATTAATATTCTATGTATTTATATTGATATGTATCTATATTGTTATGTATTTATATTGATATGTATTAATATTATATGTATGTATATGGACATGTATTTATATTGATATGTATTAATATTATATGTATTTATATTGATATGTATCTATATTGTTATGTATTTATATTGATATGTTTTAATATCAAATGTATGTATGTATATGGACATGTATTTATATTGATATGTATTAATATTATATGTATTTATATTGATATGTATCAATATTGTTATGTATTTATATTGATATGTATTAATATTGCATGTATGTATATGGACATGTATTTACATTGATATGTATTAATATTATATGTATATATATTGATATGTATCAATATTGTTATGTATTTATATTGATATGTATTAATATTACTTGTATGTATATGGACATGTATTTATATTGATATGTATTAATATTATATGTATTTATATTGATCTGTATCTATATTGTTATGTATTTATATTGATATGTATTAATATTACATGTATGTATATGGACATGTATTTATATTGATATGTATTAATATTATATGTATTTATATTGATATGTATCAATATTGCTATGCATTTATATTGATATGTATTAATATTACATGTATGTATATGGACATGTATTTATATTGATATGTATTAATATTATATGTATTTATATTGATATGTATCAATATTGTTATGTATTTATATTGATATGTATTAATATTGCATGTATGTATATGGACATGTATTAACATTGATATGTATTAATATTATATGTATTTATATTGATATGTATCAATATTGTTATGTATTTATATTGATATGTATTAATATTACTTGTATGTATATGGACATGTATTTATATTGATATGTATTAATATTATATGTATTTATATTGATATGTATCTATATTGTTATGTATTTATATTGATATGTATTAATATTACATGTATGTATATGGACATGTATTTATATTGATATGTATTAATATTATATGTATTTATATTGATATGTATCAATATTGCTATGCATTTATATTGATATGTATTAATATTACATGTATGTATATGGACATGTATTTATATTGATATGTATTAATATTATATGTATTTATATTGATATGTATCAATATTGTTATGTATTTATATTGATATGTATTAATATTACATGTATGTATATGGACATGTATTTATATTGATATGTATTAATATTATATGTATTTATATTGATATGTATCAATATTGTTATGTTTTTATATTGATATGTATTAATATTACATGTATGTATATGGACATGTATTTATATTGATATGTATTAATATTATATGTATTTATATTGATTTGTATCAATATTGTTATGTTTTTATATTGATATGTATTAATATTACATGTATGTATATGGACATGTATTTATATTGATATGTATTAATATTATATGTATTTATATTGATATGTATCAATATTGTTATGTATTTATATTGATATGTATTAATATTAAATGTATGTATATAGACATGTATTTATATTGATATGTATTAATATTATATGTATTTATATTGATATGTATCAATATTGCTATGCATTTATATTGATATGTATTAATATTACATGTATGTATATGGACATGTATTTATATTGATATGTATTAATATTATATGTATTTATATTGATATGTATCAATATTGTTATGTATTTATATTGATATGTATTAATATTACATGTATGTATATGGACATGTATTTATATTGATATGTATTAATATTATATGTATTTATATTGATATGTATCAATATTGTTATGTTTTTATATTGATATGTATTAATATTACATGTATGTATATGGACATGTATTTATATTGATATGTATTAATATTATATGTATTTATATTGATATGTATCAATATTGTTATGTATTTATATTGATATGTATTAATACTACATGTATGTATATGGGCATGTATTTATATTGATATGTATTAATATTATATGTATTTATATTGATATGTATCAATATTGTTATGTATTTATATTGATATGTATTAATATTACATGTATGTATATGGACATGCATTTATATTGATATGTATTAATATTATATGTATTTATATTGATATGTATCAATATTGTTATGTATTTATATTGATATGTATTAATATTACATGTATGTATATGGACATGTATTTATATTGATATGTATTAATATTATATGTATTTATATTGATATGTATCAATATTGTTATGTATTTATATTGATATGTATTAATACTACATGTATGTATATGGGCATGTATTTATATTGATATGTATTAATATTATATGTATTTATGTTGATATGTATCAATATTGTTATGTATTTATATTGATATGTATTAATATTACATGTATGTATATGGACATGTATTTATATTGATATGTATTAATATTATATGTATTTATATTGATATGTATCAATATTGTTATGTATTTATATTGATATGTATTAATATTACATGTATGTATATGGACATGTATTTATATTGATATGTATTAATATTATATGTATTTATATTGATATGTATCAATATTGTTATGTTTTTATATTGATATGTATTAATACTACATGTATGTATATGGGCATGTATTTATATTGATATGTATTAATATTATATGTATTTATATTGATATGTATCAATATTGTTATGTATTTATATTGATATGTATTAATACTACATGTATGTATATGGGCATGTATTTATATTGATATGTATTAATATTATATGTATTTATATTGATATGTATCAATATTGTTATGTATTTATATTGATATGTATTAATATTACATGTATGTATATGGACATGTATTTATATTGATATGTATTAATATTATATGTATTTATATTGATATGTATCAATATTGTTATGTATTTATATTGATATGTATTAATATTACATGTATGTATATGGACATGTATTTATATTGATATGTATTAATATTATATGTATTTATATTGATATGTATCAATATTGTTATGTATTTATATTGATATGTATTAATATTACATGTATGTATATGGACATGTATTTATATTGATATGTATTAATATTATATGTATTTATATTGATATGTATCAATATTGTTATGTTTTTATATTGATATGTATTAATACTACATGTATGTATATGGGCATGTATTTATATTGATATGTATTAATATTATATGTATTTATATTGATATGTATCAATATTGTTATGTATTTATATTGATATGTATTAATACTACATGTATGTATATGGGCATGTATTTATATTGATATGTATTAATATTATATGTATTTATATTGATATGTATCAATATTGTTATGTATTTATATTGATATGTATTAATATTACATGTATGTATATGGACATGTATTTATATTGATATGTATTAATATTATATGTATTTATATTGATATGTATCAATATTGTTATGTATTTATATTGATATGTATTAATATTACATGTATGTATATGGACATGTATTTATATTGATATGTATTAATATTATATGTATTTATATTGATATGTATCAATATTGTTATGTATTTATATTGATATGTATTAATATTACATGTATGTATATGGACATGTATTTATATTGATATGTATTAATATTATATGTATTTATATTGATATGTATCAATATTGTTATGTATTTATATTGATATGTATAAATATTACATGTATGTATATGGACATGTATTTATATTGATATGTATTAATATTATATGTATTTATATTGATATGTATTAATATTATATGTATTTATATTGATATGTATCAATATTGTTATGTATTTATATTGATATGTATTAATATTACATGTATGTATATGGGCATGTATTTATATTGATATGTATTAATATTATATGTATTTATATTGATATGTATCAATATTGTTATGTATTTATATTGATACGTATTAATATTACATGTATGTATATGGACATGTATTTATATTGATATGTATTAATATTATATGTATTTATGTTGATATGTATCTATATTGTTATGTATTTATATTGATATGTATTAATATTACATGTATGTATATGGACATGTATTTATATTGATATGTATTAATATTATATGTATTTATATTGATATGTATCAATATTGTTATGTATTTATATTGATATGTATTAATATTACTTGTATGTATATGGACATGTATTTATATTGATATGTATTAATATTATATGTATTTATATTGATATGTATCAATATTGTTATGTATTTATATTGATATGTATTAATATTACATGTATGTATATGGACATGTATTTATATTGATATGTATTAATATTATATGTATTTATATTGATATGTATCAATATTGTTATGTATTTATATTGATATGTATTAATATTACATGTATGTATATGGACATGTATTTATATTGATATGTATTAATATTATATGTATTTATATTGATATGTATCAATATTGTTATGTATTTATATTGATATGTATTAATATTACATGTATGTATATGGACATGTATTTATATTGATATATATTAATATTATATGTATTTATATTGATATGTATCAATATTGTTATGTATTTATATTGATATGTATTAATATTACATGTATGTATATGGACATGTATTTATATTGATATGTATTAATATTATATGTATTTATATTGATATGTATTAATATTATATGTATTTATATTGATATGTATCAATATTGTTATGTATTTATATTGATATGTATTAATATTACATGTATGTATATGGGCATGTATTTATATTGATATGTATTAATATTATATGTATTTATATTGATATGTATCAATATTGTTATGTATTTATATTGATATGTATTAATATTACTTGTATGTATATGGACATGTATTTATATTGATATGTATTAATATTATATGTATTTATATTGATATGTATCTATATTGTTATGTATTTATATTGATATGTATTAATATTACATGTATGTATATGGGCATGTATTTATATTGATATGTATTAATATTATATGTATTTATATTGATATGTATCAATATTGCTATGTATTTATATTGATATGTATTAATACTACATGTATGTATATGGGCATGTATTTATATTGATATGTATTAATATTATATGTATTTATATTGATATGTATCAATATTGTTATGTATTTATATTGATATGTATTAATATTACATGTATGTATATGGACATGTATTTATATTGATATGTATTAATATTATATGTATTTATATTGATATGTATCAATATTGTTATGTATTTATATTGATATGTATTAATATTACATGCTTGTATATGGACATGTATTTATATTGATATGTATTAATATTATATGTATTTATATTGATATGTATCTATATTGTTATGTATTTATATTGATATGTATTAATATTACATGTATGTATATGGACATGTATTTATATTGATATGTATTAATATTATATGTATTTATATTGATATGTATCAATATTGCTATGCATTTATATTGATATGTATTAATATTACATGTATGTGTATGGACATGTATTTATATTGATATGTATTAATATTATATGTATTTATATTGATATGTATCAATATTGTTATGTATTTATATTGATATGTATCAATATTGTTATGTATTTATATGTAATACATATAATAGTATGTATATGGACATATATTTATATTGATATGTATTAATATTATATGTATTTATATTGATATGTATCAATATTGTTATGTATTTATATTGATATGTATTAATATTACATGTATGTATATGGACATGTATTTATATTGATATGTATTAATATTATATGTATTTATATTGATATGTATCAATATTGCTATGTATTTATATTGATATGTATTAATATTACATGTATGTATATGGACATATATTTATATTGATATGTATTAATATTATATGTAATATTGTTATGTATTTATATTGATATGTATTAATATTACATGTATGTATATGGACATGTATTTATATTGATATGTATTAATATTATATGTATTTATATTGATATGTATCAATATTGCTATGTATTTATATTGATATGTATTAATATTACATGTATGTATATGGACATATATTTATATTGATATGTATTAATATTATATGTATTTATATTGATATGTATCTATATTGTTATGTATTTATATTGATATGTATTAATTTTATATGTATGTATATGGACATGTATCTATATTGATATGTATTAATATTATATGTATTTATATTGATATGTATCAATATTGTTATGTATTTATATTGATATGTATTAATATTACATGTATGTATATGGACATGTATTTATATTGATATGTATTAATATTATATGTATTTATATTGATATGTATTAATATTACATGTATGTATATGGACATATATTTATATTGATATGTATTAATATTATATGTATTTATATTGATATGTATCAATATTGTTATGTATTTATATTGATATGTATTAATTTTATATGTATGTATATGGACATGTATTTATATTGATATGTATTAATATTATATGTATTTATATTGATATGTATCAATATTGTTATGTATTTATATTGATATGTATTAATATTACATGTATGTATATGGACATGTATTTATATTGATATGTATTAATATTATATGTATTTATATTGATATGTATCAATATTGTTATGTATTTATATTGATATGTATTAATATTACATGTATGTATATGGACATGTATTTATATTGATATGTATTAATATTATATGTATTTATATTGATATGTATCAATATTGCTATGTATTTATATTGATATGTATTAATATTACATGTATGTATATGGACATATATTTATATTGATATGTATTAATATTATATGTATTTATATTGATATGTATCAATATTGTTATGTATTTATATTGATATGTATTAATATTACAAGTATGTATATGGACATGTATTTATATTGATATGTATTAATATTATATGTATTTATATTGATATGTATTAATATTACATGTATGTATATGGACATATATTTATATTGATATGTATTAATATTATATGTATTTATATTGATATGTATCAATATTGTTATGTATTTATATTGATATGTATTAATATTACATGCTTGTATATGGACATGTATTTATATTGATATGTATTAATATTATATGTATTTATATTGATATGTATCTATATTGTTATGTATTTATATTGATATGTATTAATATTACATGTATGTATATGGACATGTATTTATATTGATATGTATTAATATTATATGTATTTATATTGATATGTATCAATATTGCTATGCATTTATATTGATATGTATTAATATTACATGTATGTGTATGGACATGTATTTATATTGATATGTATTAATATTATATGTATTTATATTGATATGTATCAATATTGTTATGTATTTATATTGATATGTATTAATATTACAAGTATGTATATGGACATGTATTTATATTGATATGTATTAATATTATATGTATTTATATTGATATGTATTAATATTACATGTATGTATATGGACATATATTTATATTGATATGTATTAATATTATATGTATTTATATTGATATGTATCAATATTGTTATGTATTTATATTGATATGTATTAATATTACATGTATGTATATGGACATGTATTTATATTGATATGTATTAATATTATATGTATTTATATTGATATGTATTAATATTACATGTATGTATATGGACATATATTTATATTGATATGTATTAATATTATATGTATTTATATTGATATGTATCAATATTGTTATGTATTTATATTGATATGTATTAATATTACATGCTTGTATATGGACATGTATTTATATTGATATGTATTAATATTATATGTATTTATATTGATATGTATCTATATTGTTATGTATTTATATTGATATGTATTAATATTACATGTATGTATATGGACATGTATTTATATTGATATGTATTAATATTATATGTATTTATATTGATATGTATCAATATTGCTATGCATTTATATTGATATGTATTAATATTACATGTATGTGTATGGACATGTATTTATATTGATATGTATTAATATTATATGTATTTATATTGATATGTATCAATATTGTTATGTATTTATATTGATATGTATTAATATTACAAGTATGTATATGGACATGTATTTATATTGATATGTATTAATATTATATGTATTTATATTGATATGTATCAATATTGTTATGTATTTATATTGATATGTATTAATATTACATGTATGTATATGGACATATATTTATATTGATATGTATTAATATTATATGTATTTATATTGATATGTATCAATATTGTTATGTATTTATATTGATATGTATTAATTTTATATGTATGTATATGGACATGTATTTATATTGATATGTATTAATATTATATGTATTTATATTGATATGTATCAATATTGTTATGTATTTATATTGATATGTATTAATATTACATGTATGTATATGGACATGTATTTATATTGATATGTATTAATATTATATGTATTTATATTGATATGTATCAATATTGCTATGTATTTATATTGATATGTATTAATATTACATGTATGTATATGGACATATATTTATATTGATATGTATTAATATTATATGTATTTATATTGATATGTATCTATATTGTTATGTATTTATATTGATATGTATTAATTTTATATGTATGTATATGGACATGTATTTATATTGATATGTATTAATATTATATGTATTTATATTGATATGTATCAATATTGTTATGTATTTATATTGATATGTATTAATATTACATGTATGTATATGGACATGTATTTATATTGATATGTATTAATATTATATGTATTTATATTGATATGTAATAATATTACATGTATGTATATGGACATATATTTATATTGATATGTATTAATATTATATGTATTTATATTGATATGTATCTATATTGTTATGTATTTATATTGATATGTATTAATTTTATATGTATGTATATGGACATGTATTTATATTGATATGTATTAATATTATATGTATTTATATTGATATGTATCAACATTGTTATGTATTTATATTGATATGTATTAATATTACATGTATGTATATGGACATGTATTTATATTGATATGTATCAATATTGTTATGTATTTATATTGATATGTATTAATATTACATGTATGTATATGGACATATATTTATATTGATATGTATTAATATTATATGTATTTATATTGATATGTATCAATATTGTTATGTATTTATATTGATATGTATTAATTTTATATGTATGTATATGGACATGTATTTATATTGATATGTATTAATATTATATGTATTTATATTGATATGTATCAATATTGTTATGTATTTATATTGATATGTATTAATATTACATGTATGTATATGGACATGTATTTATATTGATATGTATTAATATTATATGTATTTATATTGATATGTATCTATATTGTTATGTATTTATATTGATATGTATTAATATTACATGTATGTATATGGACATGTATTTATATTGATATGTATTAATATTATATGTATTTATATTGATATGTATCAATATTGCTATGTATTTATATTGATATGTATTAATATTACTTGTATGTATATGGACATGTATTTATATTGATATGTATTAATATTATATGTATTTATATTGATATGTATCTATATTGTTATGTATTTATATTGATATGTATTAATTTTATATGTATGTATATGGACATGTATTTATATTGATATGTATTAATATTATATGTATTTATATTGATATGTATCAATATTGTTATGTATTTATATTTATATGTATTAATATTACATGTATGTATATGGACATGTATTTATATTGATATGTATTAATATTATATGTATTTATATTGATATGTATCAATATTGTTATGTATTTATATTGATATGTATTAATATTACATGTATGTATATGGACATGTATTTATATTGATTTATATTAATATTATATGTATTTATATTGATATGTATCTATATTGTTATGTATTTATATTGATATGTATTAATATTACATGTATGTATATGGACATGTATTTATATTGATATGTATTAATATTATATGTATTTATATTGATATGTATCTATATTGTTATGTATTTATATTGATATGTATTAATGTTACATGTATGTATATGGACATGTATTTATATTGATATGTATTAATATTATATGTATTTATATTGATATGTGTCAATATTGTTATGTATTTATATTGATATGCATTAATATTACATGTATGTATATGGACATGTATTTATATTGATATGTATTAATATTATATGTATTTATATTGATATGTATCAATATTGTTATGTATTTATATTGATATGTATTAATATTACATGTATGTATATGGACATGTATTTATATTGATATGTATTAATATTCTATGTATTTATATTGATATGTATCTCTATTGTTATGTATTTATATTGATATGTATTAATATTATATGTATGTATATGGACATGTATTTATATTGATATGTATTAATATTATATGTATTTATATTGATATGTATCAATATTGTTATGTATTTTTATTGATATGTATTAATATTACATGTATGTATATGGACATGTATTTATATTGATATGTATTAATATTATATGTATTTATATTGATATGTATCAATATTGTTATGTATTTATATTGATATGTATTAAAATTACATGTATGTATATGGACATGTATTTATAATGATATGTATTAATATTATATGTATTTATATTGATATGTATCTATATTGTTATGTATTTATATTGATATGTAGTAATATTACATGTATGTATATGGACATGTATTTATATTGATATGTATTAATATTATATGTATTTATATTGATATGTATCTATATTGTTATGTATTTATATTGATATGTAGTAATATTACATGTATGTATATGGACATGTATTTATATTGATATGTATTAATATTATATGTATTTATATTGATATGTATCTATATTGTTATGTATTTATATTGATATGTATTTATATTACATGTATGTATATGGACATGTATTTATATTGATATGTATTAATATTATATGTATTTATATTGATATGTATCAATATTGTTATGTATTTATATTGATATGTATTAATATTACATGTATGTATATGGACATGTATTTATATTGATATGTATTAATATTATATGTATTTATATTGATATGTATCAATATTGTTATGTATTTATATTGATATGTATTAATATTATATGTAGGTATATGGACATGTATTTATATTGATATGTATTAATATTATATGTATTTATATTGATATGTATCAATATTGTTATGTATTTATATTGATATGTATTAATATTACATGTATGTATATGGATATGTATTTATATTGATATGTATTAATATTCTATGTATTTATATTGATATGTATCTATATTGTTATGTATTTATATTGATATGTATTAATATTATATGTATGTATATGGACATGTATTTATATTGATATGTATTAATATTATATGTATTTATATTGATATGTATCTATATTGTTATGTATTTATATTGATATGTATTAATATCAAATGTATGTATGTATATGGACATGTATTTATATTGATATGTATTAATATTATATGTATTTATATTGATATGTATCAATATTGTTATGTATTTATATTGATATGTATTAATATTGCATGTATGTATATGGACATGTATTTACATTGATATGTATTAATATTATATGTATTTATATTGATATGTATCAATATTGTTATGTATTTATATTGATATGTATTAATATTACTTGTATGTATATGGACATGTATTTATATTGATATGTATTAATATTATATGTATTTATATTGATCTGTATCTATATTGTTATGTATTTATATTGATATGTATTAATATTACATGTATGTATATGGACATGTATTTATATTGATATGTATTAATATTTTATGTATTTATATTGATATGTATCAATATTGCTATGCATTTATATTGATATGTATTAATATTACATGTATGTATATGGACATGTATTTATATTGATATGTATTAATATTATATGTATTTATATTGATATGTATCAATATTGTTATGTATTTATATTGATATGTATTAATATTGCATGTATGTATATGGACATGTATTAACATTGATATGTATTAATATTATATGTATTTATATTGATATGTATCAATATTGTTATGTATTTATATTGATATGTATTAATATTACTTGTATGTATATGGACATGTATTTATATTGATATGTATTAATATTATATGTATTTATATTGATATGTATCTATATTGTTATGTATTTATATTGATATGTATTAATATTACATGTATGTATATGGACATGTATTTATATTGATATGTATTAATATTATATGTATTTATATTGATATGTATCAATATTGCTATGCATTTATATTGATATGTATTAATATTACATGTATGTATATGGACATGTATTTATATTGATATGTATTAATATTATATGTATTTATATTGATATGTATCAATATTGTTATGTTTTTATATTGATTTGTATTAATATTACATGTATGTATATGGACATGTATTTATATTGATATGTATTAATATTATATGTATTTATATTGATATGTATCAATATTGTTATGTATTTATATTGATATGTATTAATACTACATGTATGTATATGGGCATGTATTTATATTGATATGTATTAATATTATATGTATTTATATTGATATGTATCAATATTGTTATGTATTTATATTGATATGTATTAATATTACATGTATGTAGATGGACATGTATTTATATTGATATGTATTAATATTATATGTATTTATATTGATATGTATCAATATTGTTATGTTTTTATATTGATATGTATTAATATTACATGTATGTATATGGACATGTATTTATATTGATATGTATTAATATTATATGTATTTGTATTGATATGTATCAATATTGTTATGTATTTATATTGATATGTATTAATATTAAATGTATGTATATGGACATGTATTTATATTGATATGTATTAATATTATATGTATTTATATTGATATGTATCAATATTGCTATGCATTTATATTGATATGTATTAATATTACATGTATGTATATGGACATGTATTTATATTGATATGTATTAATATTATATTTATTTATATTGATATGTATCAATATTGTTATGTATTTATATTGATATGTATTAATATTACATGTATGTATATGGACATGTATTTATATTGATATGTATTAATATTATATGTATTTATATTGATATGTATCAATATTGTTATGTTTTTATATTGATATGTATTAATATTACATGTATGTATATGGACATGTATTTATATTGATATGTATTAATATTATATGTATTTATATTGATATGTATCAATATTGTTATGTATTTATATTGATATGTATTAATACTACATGTATGTATATGGGCATGTATTTATATTGATATGTATTAATATTATATGTATTTATATTGATATGTATCAATATTGTTATGTATTTATATTGATATGTATTAATATTACATGTATGTATATGGACATGTATTTATATTGATATGTATTAATATTATATGTATTTATATTGATATGTATCAATATTGTTATGTATTTATATTGATATGTATTAATATTACATGTATGTATATGGACATGTATTTATATTGATATGTATTAATATTATATGTATTTATATTGATATGTATCAATATTGTTATGTTTTTATATTGATATGTATTAATACTACATGTATGTATATGGGCATGTATTTATATTGATATGTATTAATATTATATGTATTTATATTGATATGTATCAATATTGTTATGTATTTATATTGATATGTATTAATATTACATGTATGTATATGGACATGTATTTATATTGATATGTATTAATATTATATGTATTTATATTGATATGTATCAATATTGTTATGTTTTTATATTGATATGTATTAATACTACATGTATGTATATGGGCATGTATTTATATTGATATGTATTAATATTATATGTATTTATATTGATATGTATCAATATTGTTATGTATTTATATTGATATGTATTAATACTACATGTATGTATATGGGCATGTATTTATATTGATATGTATTAATATTATATGTATTTATATTGATATGTATCAATATTGTTATATATATAATATGTATTAATATTACTTGTATGTATATGGACATGTATTTATATTGATATGTATTAATATTATATGTATTTATATTGATATGTATCAATATTGTTATGTATTTATATTGATATGTATTAATATTACATGTATGTATATGGACATGTATTTATATTGATATGTATTAATATTATATGTATTTATATTGATATGTATCAATATTGTTTTAGTTATTTATATTGATATGTATTAATATTACATGTATGTATATGGACATGTATTGATATTGATATGTATTAATATTATATGTATTTATATTGATATGTATCAATATTGTTATGTTTTTATATTGATATGTATTAATACTACATGTATGTATATGGGCATGTATATATATTGATATGTATTAATATTATATGTATTTATATTGATATGTATCAATATTGTTATGTATTTATATTGATATGTATTAATACTACATGTATGTATATGGGCATGTATTTATATTGATATGTATTAATATTATATGTATTTATATTGATATGTATCAATATTGTTATGTATTTATATTGATATGTATTAATATTACATGTATGTATATGGACATGTATTTATATTGATATGTATTAATATTATATGTATTTATATTGATATGTATCAATATTGTTATGTTTTTATATTGATATGTATTAATACTACATGTATGTATATGGGCATGTATTTATATTGATATGTATTAATATTATATGTATTTATATTGATATGTATCAATATTGTTATGTATTTATATTGATATGTATTAATATTACTTGTATGTATATGGACATGTATTTATATTGATATGTATTAATATTATATGTATTTATATTGATATGTATCAATATTGTTATGTATTTATATTGATATGTATTAATATTACATGTATGTATATGGACATGTATTTATATTGATATGTATTAATATTATATGTATTTATATTGATATGTATCAATATTGTTATGTATTTATATTGATATGTATTAATATTACATGTATGTATATGGACATGTATTTATATTGATATGTATTAATATTATATGTATTTATATTGATATGTATCAATATTGTTATGTATTTATATTGATATGTATTAATATTACATGTATGTATATGGACATGTATTTATATTGATATGTATTAATATTATATGTATTTATATTGATATGTATCAATATTGTTATGTTTTTATATTGATATGTATTAATACTACATGTATGTATATGGGCATGTATTTATATTGATATGTATTAATATTATATGTATTTATATTGATATGTATCAATATTGTTATGTATTTATATTGATATGTATTAATACTACATGTATGTATATGGGCATGTATTTATATTGATATGTATTAATATTATATGTATTTATATTGATATGTATCAATATTGTTATGTATTTATATTGATATGTATTAATATTACATGTATGTATATGGACATGTATTTATATTGATATGTATTAATATTATATGTATTTATATTGATATGTATCAATATTGTTATGTATTTATATTGATATGTATTAATATTACATGTAAGTATATGGACATGTATTTATATTGATATGTATTAATATTATATGTATTTATATTGATATGTATCAATATTGTTATGTTTTTATATTGATATGTATTAATACTACATGTATGTATATGGGCATGTATTTATATTGATATGTATTAATATTATATGTATTTATATTGATATGTATCAATATTGTTATGTATTTATATTGATATGTATTAATACTACATGTATGTATATGGGCATGTATTTATATTGATATGTATTAATATTATATGTATTTATATTGATATGTATCAATATTGTTATGTATTTATATTGATATGTATTAATATTACATGTATGTATATGGACATGTATTTATATTGATATGTATTAATATTATATGTATTTATATTGATATGTATCAATATTGTTATGTATTTATATTGATATGTATTAATATTACTTGTATGTATATGGACATGTATTTATATTGATATGTATTAATATTATATGTATTTATATTGATATGTATCAATATTGTTATGTATTTATATTGATATGTATTAATATTACATGTATGTATATGGACATGTATTTATATTGATATGTATTAATATTATATGTATTTATATTGATATGTATCAATATTGTTATGTATTTATATTGATATGTATTAATATTACATGTATGTATATGGACATGTATTGATATTGATATGTATTAATATTATATGTATTTATATTGATATGTATCAATATTGTTATGTTTTTATATTGATATGTATTAATACTACATGTATGTATATGGGCATGTATTTATATTGATATGTATTAATATTATATGTATTTATATTGATATGTATCAATATTGTTATGTATTTATATTGATATGTATTAATACTACATGTATGTATATGGGCATGTATTTATATTGATATGTATTAATATTATATGTATTTATATTGATATGTATCAATATTGTTATGTATTTATATTGATATGTATTAATATTACATGTATGTATATGGACATGTATTTATATTGATATGTATTAATATTATATGTATTTATATTGATATGTATCAATATTGTTATGTATTTATATTGATATGTATTAATATTACATGTATGTATATGGACATGTATTTATATTGATATGTATTAATATTATATGTATTTATATTGATATGTATCAATATTGTTATGTATTTATATTGATATGTATTAATATTACATGTATGTATATGGACATGTATTTATATTGATATGTATTAATATTATATGTATTTATATTGATATGTATCAATATTGTTATGTATTTATATTGATATGTATTAATATTACATGTATGTATATGGACATGTATTTATATTGATATGTATTAATATTATATGTATTTATATTGATATGTATTAATATTATATGTATTTATATTGATATGTATCAATATTGTTATGTATTTATATTGATATGTATTAATATTACATGTATGTATATGGGCATGTATTTATATTGATATGTATTAATATTATATGTATTTATATTGATATGTATCAATATTGTTATGTATTTATATTGATATGTATTAATATTACATGTATGTATATGGACATGTATTTATATTGATATGTATTAATATTATATGTATTTATATTGATATGTATCTATATTGTTATGTATTTATATTGATATGTATTAATATTACATGTATGTATATAACCATGTATTTATATTGATATGTATTAATATTATATGTATTTATATTGATATGTATCAATATTGTTATGTATTTATATTGATATGTATTAATATTACTTGTATGTATATGGACATGTATTTATATTGATATGTATTAATATTATATGTATTTATATTGATATGTATCAATATTGTTATGTATTTATATTGATATGTATTAATATTACATGTATGTATATGGACATGTATTTATATTGATATGTATTAATATTATATGTATTTATATTGATATGTATCAACATTGTTATGTATTTATATTGATATGTATTAATATTACATGTATGTATATGGACATGTATTTATATTGATATGTATTAATATTATATGTATTTATATTGATATGTATCTATATTGTTATGTATTTATATTGATATGTATTAATATCAAATGTATGTATGTATATGGACATGTATTTATATTGATATGTATTAATATTATATGTATTTATATTGATCTGTATCTATATTGTTATGTATTTATATTGATATGTATTAATATTACATGTATGTATATGGACATGTATTTATATTGATATGTATTAATATTTTATGTATTTATATTGATATGTATCAATATTGCTATGCATTTATATTGATATGTATTAATATTACATGTATGTATATGGACATGTATTTATATTGATATGTATTAATATTATATGTATTTATATTGATATGTATCAATATTGTTATGTATTTATATTGATATGTATTAATATTGCATGTATGTATATGGACATGTATTAACATTGATATGTATTAATATTATATGTATTTATATTGATATGTATCAATATTGTTATGTATTTATATTGATATGTATTAATATTACTTGTATGTATATGGACATGTATTTATATTGATATGTATTAATATTATATGTATTTATATTGATATGTATCTATATTGTTATGTATTTATATTGATATGTATTAATATTACATGTATGTATATGGACATGTATTTATATTGATATGTATTAATATTATATGTATTTATATTGATATGTATCAATATTGCTATGCATTTATATTGATATGTATTAATATTACATGTATGTATATGGACATGTATTTATATTGATATGTATTAATATTATATGTATTTATATTGATATGTATCAATATTGTTATGTATTTATATTGATATGTATTAATATTACATGTATGTATATGGACATGTATTTATATTGATATGTATTAATATTATATGTATTTATATTGATATGTATCAATATTGTTATGTTTTTATATTGATTTGTATTAATATTACATGTATGTATATGGACATGTATTTATATTGATATGTATTAATATTATATGTATTTATATTGATATGTATCAATATTGTTATGTATTTATATTGATATGTATTAATACTACATGTATGTATATGGGCATGTATTTATATTGATATGTATTAATATTATATGTATTTATATTGATATGTATCAATATTGTTATGTATTTATATTGATATGTATTAATATTACATGTATGTATATGGACATGTATTTATATTGATATGTATTAATATTATATGTATTTATATTGATATGTATCAATATTGTTATGTTTTTATATTGATATGTATTAATATTACATGTATGTATATGGACATGTATTTATATTGATATGTATTAATATTATATGTATTTGTATTGATATGTATCAATATTGTTATGTATTTATATTGATATGTATTAATATTAAATGTATGTATATGGACATGTATTTATATTGATATGTATTAATATTATATGTATTTATATTGATATGTATCAATATTGCTATGCATTTATATTGATATGTATTAATATTACATGTATGTATATGGACATGTATTTATATTGATATGTATTAATATTATATTTATTTATATTGATATGTATCAATATTGTTATGTATTTATATTGATATGTATTAATATTACATGTATGTATATGGACATGTATTTATATTGATATGTATTAATATTATATGTATTTATATTGATATGTATCAATATTGTTATGTTTTTATATTGATATGTATTAATATTACATGTATGTATATGGACATGTATTTATATTGATATGTATTAATATTATATGTATTTATATTGATATGTATCAATATTGTTATGTATTTATATTGATATGTATTAATACTACATGTATGTATATGGGCATGTATTTATATTGATATGTATTAATATTATATGTATTTATATTGATATGTATCAATATTGTTATGTATTTATATTGATATGTATTAATATTACATGTATGTATATGGACATGTATTTATATTGATATGTATTAATATTATATGTATTTATATTGATATGTATCAATATTGTTATGTATTTATATTGATATGTATTAATATTACATGTATGTATATGGACATGTATTTATATTGATATGTATTAATATTATATGTATTTATATTGATATGTATCAATATTGTTATGTTTTTATATTGATATGTATTAATACTACATGTATGTATATGGGCATGTATTTATATTGATATGTATTAATATTATATGTATTTATATTGATATGTATCAATATTGTTATGTATTTATATTGATATGTATTAATACTACATGTATGTATATGGGCATGTATTTATATTGATATGTATTAATATTATATGTATTTATATTGATATGTATCAATATTGTTATATATATAATATGTATTAATATTACTTGTATGTATATGGACATGTATTTATATTGATATGTATTAATATTATATGTATTTATATTGATATGTATCAATATTGTTATGTATTTATATTGATATGTATTAATATTACATGTATGTATATGGACATGTATTTATATTGATATGTATTAATATTATATGTATTTATATTGATATGTATCAATATTGTTTTAGTTATTTATATTGATATGTATTAATATTACATGTATGTATATGGACATGTATTGATATTGATATGTATTAATATTATATGTATTTATATTGATATGTATCAATATTGTTATGTTTTTATATTGATATGTATTAATACTACATGTATGTATATGGGCATGTATTTATATTGATATGTATTAATATTATATGTATTTATATTGATATGTATCAATATTGTTATGTATTTATATTTATATGTATTAATACTACATGTATGTATATGGGCATGTATTTATATTGATATGTATTAATATTATATGTATTTATATTGATATGTATCAATATTGTTATGTATTTATATTGATATGTATTAATATTACATGTATGTATATGGACATGTATTTATATTGATATGTATTAATATTATATGTATTTATATTGATATGTATCAATATTGTTATGTTTTTATATTGATATGTATTAATACTACATGTATGTATATGGGCATGTATTTATATTGATATGTATTAATATTATATGTATTTATATTGATATGTATCAATATTGTTATGTATTTATATTGATATGTATTAATATTACTTGTATGTATATGGACATGTATTTATATTGATATGTATTAATATTATATGTATTTATATTGATATGTATCAATATTGTTATGTATTTATATTGATATGTATTAATATTACATGTATGTATATGGACATGTATTTATATTGATATGTATTAATATTATATGTATTTATATTGATATGTATCAATATTGTTATGTATTTATATTGATATGTATTAATATTACATGTATGTATATGGACATGTATTTATATTGATATGTATTAATATTATATGTATTTATATTGATATGTATCAACATTGTTATGTATTTATATTGATATGTATTAATATTACATGTATGTATATGGACATGTATTTATATTGATATGTATTAATATTATATGTATTTATATTGATATGTATCAATATTGTTATGTTTTTATATTGATATGTATTAATACTACATGTATGTATATGGGCATGTATTTATATTGATATGTATTAATATTATATGTATTTATATTGATATGTATCAATATTGTTATGTATTTATATTGATATGTATTAATACTACATGTATGTATATGGGCATGTATTTATATTGATATGTATTAATATTATATGTATTTATATTGATATGTATCAATATTGTTATGTATTTATATTGATATGTATTAATATTACATGTATGTATATGGACATGTATTTATATTGATATGTATTAATATTATATGTATTTATATTGATATGTATCAATATTGTTATGTATTTATATTGATATGTATTAATATTACATGTAAGTATATGGACATGTATTTATATTGATATGTATTAATATTATATGTATTTATATTGATATGTATCAATATTGTTATGTTTTTATATTGATATGTATTAATACTACATGTATGTATATGGGCATGTATTTATATTGATATGTATTAATATTATATGTATTTATATTGATATGTATCAATATTGTTATGTATTTATATTGATATGTATTAATACTACATGTATGTATATGGGCATGTATTTATATTGATATGTATTAATATTATATGTATTTATATTGATATGTATCAATATTGTTATGTATTTATATTGATATGTATTAATATTACATGTATGTATATGGACATGTATTTATATTGATATGTATTAATATTATATGTATTTATATTGATATGTATCAATATTGTTATGTATTTATATTGATATGTATTAATATTACTTGTATGTATATGGACATGTATTTATATTGATATGTATTAATATTATATGTATTTATATTGATATGTATCAATATTGTTATGTATTTATATTGATATGTATTAATATTACATGTATGTATATGGACATGTATTTATATTGATATGTATTAATATTATATGTATTTATATTGATATGTATCAATATTGTTATGTATTTATATTGATATGTATTAATATTACATGTATGTATATGGACATGTATTGATATTGATATGTATTAATATTATATGTATTTATATTGATATGTATCAATATTGTTATGTTTTTATATTGATATGTATTAATACTACATGTATGTATATGGGCATGTATTTATATTGATATGTATTAATATTATATGTATTTATATTGATATGTATCAATATTGTTATGTATTTATATTGATATGTATTAATACTACATGTATGTATATGGGCATGTATTTATATTGATATGTATTAATATTATATGTATTTATATTGATATGTATCAATATTGTTATGTATTTATATTGATATGTATTAATATTACATGTATGTATATGGACATGTATTTATATTGATATGTATTAATATTATATGTATTTATATTGATATGTATCAATATTGTTATGTATTTATATTGATATGTATTAATATTACATGTATGTATATGGACATGTATTTATATTGATATGTATTAATATTATATGTATTTATATTGATATGTATCAATATTGTTATGTATTTATATTGATATGTATTAATATTACATGTATGTATATGGACATGTATTTATATTGATATGTATTAATATTATATGTATTTATATTGATATGTATCAATATTGTTATGTATTTATATTGATATGTATTAATATTACATGTATGTATATGGACATGTATTTATATTGATATGTATTAATATTATATGTATTTATATTGATATGTATTAATATTATATGTATTTATATTGATATGTATCAATATTGTTATGTATTTATATTGATATGTATTAATATTACATGTATGTATATGGGCATGTATTTATATTGATATGTATTAATATTATATGTATTTATATTGATATGTATCAATATTGTTATGTATTTATATTGATATGTATTAATATTACATGTATGTATATGGACATGTATTTATATTGATATGTATTAATATTATATGTATTTATATTGATATGTATCTATATTGTTATGTATTTATATTGATATGTATTAATATTACATGTATGTATATAGACATGTATTTATATTGATATGTATTAATATTATATGTATTTATATTGATATGTATCAATATTGTTATGTATTTATATTGATATGTATTAATATTACTTGTATGTATATGGACATGTATTTATATTGATATGTATTAATATTATATGTATTTATATTGATATGTATCAATATTGTTATGTATTTATATTGATATGTATTAATATTACATGTATGTATATGGACATGTATTTATATTGATATGTATTAATATTATATGTATTTATATTGATATGTATCAACATTGTTATGTATTTATATTGATATGTATTAATATTACATGTATGTATATGGACATGTATTTATATTGATATGTATTAATATTATATGTATTTATATTGATATGTATCAATATTGTTATGTATTTATATTGATATGTATTAATATTACATGTATGTATATGGACATGTATTTATATTGATATGTATTAATATTATATGTATTTATATTGATATGTATCAATATTGTTATGTATTTATATTGATATGTATTAATATTACATGTATGTATATGGACATGTATTTATATTGATATGTATTAATATTATATGTATTTATATTGATATGTATTAATATTATATGTATTTATATTGACATGTATCAATATTGTTATGTATTTATATTGATATGTATTAATATTACATGTATGTATATGGGCATGTATTTATATTGATATGTATTAATATTATATGTATTTATATTGATATGTGTCAATATTGTTATGTATTTATATTGATATGTATTAATATTACTTGTATGTATATGGACATGTATTTATATTGATATGTATTAATATTATATGTATTTATATTGATATGTATCAATATTGTTATGTATTTATATTGATATGTATTAATACTACATGTATGTATATGGGCATGTATTTATATTGATATGTATTAATATTATATGTATTTATATTGATATGTATCAATATTGTTATGTATTTATATTGATATGTATTAATATTACATGTATGTATATGGACATGTATTTATATTGATATGTATTAATATTATATGTATTTATATTGATATGTATCAATATTGTTATGTATTTATATTGATATGTATTAATATTACATGTATGTATATGGACATGTATTTATATTGATATGTATTAATATTATATGTATATATATTGATATGTATCTATATTGTTATGTATTTATATTGATATGTATTAATATTACATGTATGTATATGGACATGTATTTATATTGATATGTATTAATATTATATGTATTTATATTGATATGTATCAATATTGCTATGCATTTATATTGATATGTATTAATATTACATGTATGTGTATGGACATGTATTTATATTGATATGTATTAATATTATATGTATTTATATTGATATGTATCAATATTGTTATGTCTTTATATTGATATGTATTAATATTACATGTATGTATATGGACATGTATTTATATTGATATGTATTAATATTATATGTATTTATATTGATATGTATCAATATTGTTATGTATTTATATTGATATGTATTAATATTACATGTATGTATATGGACATATATTTATATTGATATGTATTAATATTATATGTATTTATATTGATATGTATCAATATTGTTATGTATTTATATTGATATGTATTAATTTTATATGTATGTATATGGACATGTATTTATATTGATATGTATTAATATTATATGTATTTATATTGATATGTATCAATATTGTTATGTATTTATATTGATATGTATTAATATTACATGTATGTATATGGACATGTATTTATATTGATATGTATTAATATTATATGTATTTATATTGATATGTATCAATATTGCTATGTATTTATATTGATATGTATTAATATTACATGTATGTATATGGACATATATTTATATTGATTTGTATTAATATTATATGTATTTATATTGATATGTATCTATATTGTTATGTATTTATAATGATATGTATTAATTTTATATGTATGTATATGGACATGTATTTATATTGATATGTATTAATATTATATGTATTTATATTGATATGTATCAATATTGTTATGTATTTATATTGATATGTATTAATATTACATGTATGTATATGGACATGTATTTATATTGATATGTATTAATATTATATGTATTTATATTGATATGTATTAATATTACATGTATGTATATGGACATATATTTATATTGATATGTATTAATATTATATGTATTTATATTGATATGTATCAATATTGTTATGTATTTATATTGATATGTATTAATTTTATATGTATGTATATGGACATGTATTTATATTGATATGTATTAATATTATATGTATTTATACTGATATGTATCAATATTGTTATGTATTTATATTGATATGTATTAATATTACATGTATGTATATGGACATGTATTTATATTGATATGCATTAATATTATATGTATTTATATTGATATGTATCAATATTGCTATGTATTTATATTGATATGTATTAATATTACATGTATGTATATGGACATATATTTATATTGATATGTATTAATATTATATGTATTTATATTGATATGTATCTATATTGTTATGTATTTATATTGATATGTATTAATTTTATATGTATGTATATGGACATGTATTTATATTGATATGTATTAATATTATATGTATTTATATTGATATGTATCAATATTGTTATGTATTTATATTGATATGTATTAATATTACATGTATGTATATGGACATGTATTTATATTGATATGTATTAATATTATATGTATTTATATTGATATGTATTAATATTACATGTATGTATATGGACATATATTTATATTGATATGTATTAATATTGTATGTATTTATATTGATATGTATCAATATTGTTATGTATTTATATTGATATGTATTAATTTTATATGTATGTATATGGACATGTATTTATATTGATATGTATTAATATTATATGTATTTATATTGATATGTATCAATATTGTTATGTATTTATATTGATATGTATTAATATTACATGTATGTATATGGACTTGTATTTATATTGATATGTATTAATATTATATGTATTTATATTGATATGTATCAATATTGTTATGTATTTATATTGATATGTATTAATATTACATGTATGTATATGGACATGTATTTATATTGATATGTATTAATATTATATGTATTTATATTGATATGTATCAATATTGCTATGTATTTATATTGATATGTATTAATATTACATGTATGTATATGGACATATATTTATATTGATATGTATTAATATTATATGTATTTATATTGATATGTATCTATATTGTTATGTATTTATATTGATATGTATTAATTTTATATGTATGTATATGGACATGTATTTATATTGATATGTATTAATATTATATGTATTTATATTGATATGTATCAATCTTGTTATGTATTTATATTGATATGTATTAATATTACATGTATGTATATGGACATGTATTTATATTGATATGTATCAATATTGTTATGTATTTATATTGATATGTATTAATATTACATGTATGTATATGGACATATATTTATATTGATATGTATTAATATTATATGTATTTATATTGATATGTATCAATATTGTTATGTATTTATATTGATATGTATTAATTTTATATGTATGTATATGGACATGTATTTATATTGATATGTATTAATATTATATGTATTTATATTGATATGTATCAATATTAATATGTATTTATATTGATATGTATTAATATTACATGTATGTATATGGACATGTATTTATATTGATATGTATTAATATTATATGTATTTATATTGATATGTATCTATATTGTTATGTATTTATATTGATATGTATTAATATTACATGTATGTATATGGACATGTATTTATATTGATATGTATTAATATTATATGTATTTATATTGATATGTATCAATATTGCTATGTATTTATATTGATATGTATTAATATTACATGTATGTATATGGACATATATTTATATTGATATGTATTAATATTATATGTATTTATATTGATATGTATCTATATTGTTATGTATTTATATTGATTTGTATTAATTTTATATGTATGTATATGGACATGTATTTATATTGATATGTATTAATATTATATGTATTTATATTGATATGTATCAATATTGTTATGTATTTATATTGATATGTATTAATATTACATGTATGTATATGGACATGTATTTATATTGATATGTATTAATATTATATGTATTTATATTGATATGTATCAATATTGTTATGTATTTATATTGATATGTATTAATATTACATGTATGTATATGGACATGTATTTATATTGATTTATATTAATATTATATGTATTTATATTGATATGTATCTATATTGTTATGTATTTATATTGATATGTATTAATATTACATGTATGTATATGGACATGTATTTATATTGATATGTATTAATATAATATGTATTTATATTGATATGTATCTATATTGTTATGTATTTATATTGATATGTATTAATGTTACATGTATGTATATGGACATGTATTTATATTGATATGTATTAATATTATATGTATTTATATTGATATGTGTCAATATTGTTATGTATTTATATTGATATGCATTAATATTACATGTATGTATATGGACATGTATTTATATTGATATGTATTAATATTATATGTATTTATATTGATATGTATCAATATTGTTATGTATTTATATTGATATGTATTAATATTACATGTATGTATATGGACATGTATTTATATTGATATGTATTAATATTATATGTATTTATATTGATATGTATCAATATTGTTATGTATTTATATTGATATGTATTAATGTTATATGTATATATATGGACATGTATTTATATTGATATGTATTAATATTATATGTATTTATATTGATATGTATCAATATTGTTATGTATTTTTATTGATATGTATTAATATTACATGTATGTATATGGACATGTATTTATATTGATATGTATTAATATTATATGTATTTATATTGATATGTATCAATATTGTTATGTATTTATATTGATATGTATTAAAATTACATGTATGTATATGGACATGTATTTATATTGATATGTATTAATATTATATGTATTTATATTGATATGTATCAATATTGTTATGTATTTATATTGATATGTATTAATATTACATGTATGTATATGGACATGTATTTATATTGATATGTATTAATATTATATGTATTTATATTGATATGTATCAATATTGTTATGTATTTATATTGATATGTATTAATATTATATGTATATATATGGACATGTATTTATATTGATATGTATTAATATTATATGTATTTATATTGATATGTATCAATATTGTTATGTATTTTTATTGATATGTATTAATATTACATGTATGTATATGGACATGTATTTATATTGATATGTATTAATATTATATGTATTTATATTGATATGTATCAATATTGTTATGTATTTATATTGATATGTATTAATATTACATGTATGTATATGGACATGTATTTATATTGATATGTATTAATATTATATGTATTTATATTGATATGTATCTATATTGTTATGTATTTATATTGATATGTATTAATATTATATGTATGTATATGGACATGTATATATATTGATATGTATTTATATTGATATGTGTTTATATTGATATGTATTTGTATTTACATAAACATTTGCGTTAGTAAGCCCGTAGTCTATCATGCTTGGTACTAAAGTTATTGTTGTTGTGCATGCTGTTGTCTCTGTTTCCATCCTGATACAAGAGGCTTTTCATAAAATTCAAACACGCTGTTGCCGTGAGAGCAAAAATATTAAATAAAAATATTGATTCGATTGACTTTCGGTCCCTCTGTTGCTTTTGCCGAAATGAAATCATCACAGTGCAATAAGTGAGTAGTCAAACTCCAATGAGCCGGATATTCTCTGAAATAAATACGTATGTTCACCTTGTTAATATAAACATAACTCTTGCTTATAGATGAACAATATCAAGCTTTGGTGGTGGCACCTGTGATGACTTGGAAAATGCAATCGGACAGGCTCTTTGGAGTTGGAAACAAACTCCGAATTGGAACCGCAGCTGCAGGATCTGCACATCTTGCGTGTACGTATCCAATAAGAGCTCGGTTGCGGCGTAGTTGAAGCGATTCAATGATTCTTCTGTCGCTTTTGTTAATCACGGAATCGGACAGTATTGAGCCCCGTGTTGGCGGAGGTGTAAGCCGAGTACAATTAATGAGTAATCACATCTGAATAAGCCTGATAATTTCTGAATTGTCTATTGGTTGTTAATGTTAAGATTAATGATAATTATTGATATGTATTTATATTGAAATGTATTAACATTGATATGTATATATATCGATATATATTTATATTGATATGTATCTATATTGTTATGTATTTATATTGATATGTATTAATATTATATGTATGCATATGGACATGTATTTATATTGATATGTATTAATATTATATGTATTTATATTGATATGTATCAATATTGTTATGTATTTATATTGATATGTATTAATATTACATGTATGTATATGGACATGTATTTATATTGATATGTATTAATATTATATGTTCATATTTATATTGATATGTATTTATATTGTTATGTATTTATATTGATATGTATTAATATTACATGTATGTATATGGACATGTATTTATATTGATATGTATTAATATTATATGTATTTATATTGATATGTATCAATATTGTTATGTATTTATATTGATATGTATTAATATTACATGTATGTATATGGACATGTATTTATATTGATATGTATTAATATTATATGTATTTATATTGATATGTATCAATATTGTTATGTATTTATATTGATATGTATTAATATTATATGTATGTATATGGACATGTATTTATATTGATATTTATTAATATTATATGTATTTATATTGATATGTATCAATATTGTTATGTATTTATATTGATATGTATTAATATTATATGTATGTTTATGGACATGTATTTATATTGATATGTATTAATATTACATGTATTTATATTGATATGTATCAATATTGTTATGTATTTATATTGATATGTATTAATATTACATGTATGTATATGGACATGTATTTATATTGATATGTATTAATATTATATGTAATTATATTGATATGTATCAATATTGTTATGTATTTATATTGATATGTATTCATATGACATGTATGTATATGGACATGTATTTATATTGATATGTATTAATATTATATGTATTTATATTGATATGTATCAACATTGTTATGTATTTATATTGATATGTATTAATATTACATGTATGTATATGGACATGTATTTACATTGATATGTATTAATATTATATGTATTTATATTGATATGTATCAATATTGTTATGTATTTATATTGATATGTATTAAAATTACATGTATGTATATGGACATGTATTTATATTGATATGTATTAATGTTATATGTATTTATATTGATATGTATCAATATTGTTATGTATTTATAATGATATGTATTAATATTACATGTATGTATATGGACATGTATTTATATTGATATGTATTAATATTATATGTATTTATATTGATATGTATCAATATTGTTATGTATTTATATTGATATGTATTAATATTACATGTATGTATATGGACATGTATTTATATTGATATGTATTAATATTATATGTATTTATATTGATATGTGTCAATATTGTTATGTATTTATATTGATATGTATTAATATTACATGTATGTATATGGACATGTATTTATATTGATATGTATTAATATTATATGTATTTATATTGATATGTATCAATATTGTTATGTATTTATATTGATATGTATTAATATTACATGTATGTATATGGACATGTATTTATATTGATATGTATTAATATTATATGTATTTATATTGATATGTATCAATATTGTTATGTATTTATATTGATATGTATTAATATTATATGTATGTATATGGACATGTATTTATATTGATATGTATTAATATTATATGTATTTATATTGATATGTATCAATATTGTTATGTATTTATATTGATATGTTTTAATATTATATGTATATATATGGACATGTATTTATATTGATATGTATTAATATTATATGTATTTATATTGATATGTATCTATATTGTTATGTATTTATATTGATATGTATTAATGTTACATGTATGTATATGGACATGTATTTATATTGATATGTATTAATATTATATGTATTTATATTGATATGTGTCAATATTGTTATGTATTTATATTGATATGTATTAATATTACATGTATGTATATGGACATGTATTTATATTGATATGTATTAATATTATATGTATTTATATTGATATGTATCAATATTGTTATGTATTTATATTGATATGTATTAATATTACATGTATGTATATGGACATGTATTTATATTGATATGTATTAATATTATATGTATTTACTTGATATGTATCAATATTGTTATGTATTTATATTGATATGTATTAATGTTATATGTATATATATGGACATGTATTTAAATTGATATGTATTAATATTATATGTATTTATATTGATATGTATCAATATTGTTATGTATTTTTATTGATATGTATTAATATTACATGTATGTATATGGACATGTATTTATATTGATATGTATTAATATTATATGTATTTATATTGATATGTATCAATATTGTTATGTATTTATATTGATATGTATTAAAATTACATGTATGTATATGGACATGTATTTATATTGATATGTATTAATATTATATGTATTTATATTGATATGTATCAATATTGTTATGTATTTATATTGATATGTATTAATATTACATGTATGTATATGGACATGTATTTATATTGATATGTATTAATATTATATGTATTTATATTGATATGTATCAATATTGTTATGTATTTATATTGATATGTATTAATATTACATGTATGTATATGGACATGTATTTATATTGATATGTATTAATATTATATGTATTTATATTGATATGTATCAATATTGTTATGTATTTATATTGATATGTATTAATATTACATGTATGTATATGGACATGTATTTATATTGATATGTATTAATATTATATGTATTTATATTGATATGTATGTATATTGTTATGTATTTATATTGATATGTATTAATATTACATGTATGTATATGGACATGTATTTATATTGATATGCATTAATATTATATGTATTTATATTGATATGTATCAATATTGTTATGTATTTATATTGATATGTATTGATATTACATGTATGTATATGGACATGTATTTATATTGATATGTATTAATATTATATGTATTTATATTGATATGTATCAATATTGTTATGTATTTATATTGATATGTATTAATATTATATGTATATATATGGACATGTATTTATATTGATATGTATTAATATTATATGTATTTATATTGATATGTATCAATATTGTTATGTATTTTTATTGATATGTATTAATATTACATGTATGTATATGGACATGTATTTATATTGATATGTATTAATATTATATGTATTTATATTGATATGTATCAATATTGTTATGTATTTATATTGATTTGTATTAAAATTACATGTATGTATATGGACATGTATTTATATTGATATGTATTAATATTATATGTATTTATATTGATATGTATCAATATTGTTATGTATTTATATTGATATGTATTAATATTACATGTATGTATATGGACATGTATTTATATTGATATGTATTAATATTATATGTATTTATATTGATATGTATCTATATTGTTATGTATTTATATTGATATGTATTAATGTTACATGTATGTATATGGACATGTATTTATATTGATATGTATTAATATTATATGTATTTATATTGATATGTATCAATATTGTTATGTATTTATATTGATATGTATTAATATTACTTGTATGTGTATGGACATGTATTTATATTGATATGTATTAATATTGTATGTATGTATATTGATATGTATCTATATTGTTATGTATTTATATTGATATGTATTAATATTACATGTATGTATATTGGCATGTATTTATATTGATATGTATTAATATTATATGTATTTATATTGATATGTATCAATATTGTTATGTATTTATATTGATATGTATTAATATTACATGTATGTATATGGACATGTATTTATATTGATATGTATTAATATTATATGTATTTATATTGATATGTATCAATATTGTTATGTATTTATATTGATATGTATTAATATTACATGTATGTATATGGACATGTATTTATATTGATATGTATTAATATTATATGTATTTATATTGATATGTATCAATATTGTTATGTATTTATATTGATATGTATTAATATTATATGTATGTATATGGACATGTATTTACATTGATATGTATTAATATTATATGTATTTATATTGATATGTATCAATATTGTTATGTATTTATATTGATATGTATTAATATTACTTGTATGTATATGGACATGTATTTATATTGATATGTATTAATATTATATGTATTTGTATTGATATGTATCTATATTGTTATGTATTTATATTGATATGTATTAATATTACATGTATATATATGGACATGTATTTATATTGATATGTATTAATATTATATGTATTTATATTGATATGTATCAATATTGTTATGTATTTATATTGATATGTATTAATATTACATGTATGTATATGGACATGTATTTATATTGATATGTTTTAATATTATATGTATTTATATTGATATGTATCAATATTGTTATGTATTTATATTGATATGTATTAATATTACATGTATGTATATGGACATATATTTATATTGATATGTATTAATATTATATGTATTTATATTGATATGTATCAATATTGTTATGTATTTATATTGATATGTATTAATGTTATATGTATATATATGGACATGTATTTAAATTGATATGTATTAATATTATATGTATTTATATTGATATGTATCAATATTGTTAAGTATTTTTATTGATATGTATTAATATTACATGTATGTATATGGACATGTATTTATATTGATATGTATTAATATTATATGTATTTATATTGATATGTATCAATATTGTTATGTATTTATATTGATATGTATTAATTTTACATGTATGTATGTGGACATGTATATATATTGATATGTATTAATATTATATGTATTTATATGGATATGTATCAATAGTGTTTGTATTTATATTGATATGTATTAATATTACATGTATGTATATGGACATGTATTTATATTGATATGTATTAATATTATATGTATTTATATTGATATGTATCAATATTGTTATTTATTTATATTGATATGTATTAATATTACATGTATGTATATGGACATGTATTTATATTGATATGTATTAATATTATATGTATTTATATTGATATGTATCAATATTGTTATGTATTTATATTGATATGTATTAATATTACATGTATGTATATGGACATGTATTTATATTGATATGTATTAATATTATATGTATTTATATTGATATGTATCAATATTGTTATGTATTTATATTGATATGTATTAATATTATATGTATGTATATGGACATGTATTTATATTGATATGTAATAATATTATATGTATTTATATTGATATGTATCAATATTGTTATGTATTTATATTGATATGTATTAATATTACATGTATGTATATGGACATGTATTTATATTGATATGTTTTAATATTATATGTATTTATATTGATATGTATCAATATTGTTATGTATTTATATTGATATGTATTAATATTACATGTATGTATATGGACATATATTTATATTCATATGTATTAATATTATATGTATTTATATTGATATGTATCAATATTGTTATGTATTTATATTGATATGTATTAATATTACATGTATGTATATGGACATGTATTTATTTTGATATGTATTAATATTATATGTATTTATATTGATATGTATCTATATTGTTATGTATTTATATTTATATGTATTAATATTACATGTATGTATATGGACATGTATTTATATTGATATGTATTAATATTATATGTATTTATATTGATATGTATCAATATTGTTATGTATTTATATTGATATGTATTAATATTACATGTATGTATATGGACATGTATTTATATTGATATGTATTAATATTATATGTATTTATATTGATATGTATCAATATTGTTATGTATTTATATTGATATGTATTAATATTATATGTATGTATATGGACATGTATTTATATTGATATGTATTAATATTATATGTATTTATATTGATATGTATCAATATTGTTATGTATTTATATTGATATGTATTAATATTACATGTATGTATATGGACATGTATTTATATTGATATGTTTTAATATTATATGTATTTATATTGATATGTATCAATATTGTTATGTATTTATATTGATATGTATTAATATTACATGTATGTATATGGACATATATTTATATTGATATGTATTAATATTATATGTATTTATATTGATATGTATCAATATTGTTATGTATTTATATTGATATGTATTAATATGACATGTATGTATATGGACATGTATTTATATTGATATGTATTAATATTATATGTATTTATACTGATATGTATCTATATTGTTATGTATTTATATTGATATGTATTAATATTACATGTATGTATATGGACATGTATTTATATTGATATGTATTAATATTATATGTATTTATATTGATATGTATCAATATTGTTATGTATTTATATTGATATGTATTAATATGACATGTATGTATATGGACATGTATTTATATTGATATGTATTAATATTATATGTATTTATATTGATATGTATCTATATTGTTATGTATTTATATTGATATGTATTAATATTACATGTATGTATATGGACATGTATTTATATTGATATGTATTAATATTATATGTATTTATATTGATATGTATCTATATTGTTATGTATTTATATTGATATGTATTAATATTACATGTATGTATATGGACATGTATTTACATTGATATGTATTAATATTATATGTATTTATATTGATATGTATCAATATTGTTATGTATTTATATTGATATGTATTAATATTACATGTATGTATATGGACATATATTTATATTGATATGTATTAATATTATATGTATTTATATTGATATGTATCAATATTGTTATGTATTAATATTACATGTATGTATATGGACATGTATTTATATTGATATGTATTAATATTATATGTATTTATATTGATATGTATCAATAGTGTTATGTATTTATATTGATATGTATTAATATTACATGTATGTATATGGACATGTATTTATATTGATATGTATTAATATTATATGTATTTATATTGATATGTATCAATATTGTTATGTATTTATATTGATCTGTATTAATATTACATGTATGTATATGGACATGTATTTATATTGATATGTATTAATATTATATGTATTTATATTGATATGTATTAATATTGTTATGTATTTATATTGATATGTATTAATATTACATGTATGTATATGGACATGTATTTATATTGATATGTATTAATATTATATGTATTTATATTGATATGTATCTATATTGTTATGTATTTATATTGATATGTATTAATATTATATGTATGTATATGGACATGTATATATATTGATATGTATTTATATTGATATGTGTTTATATTGATATGTATTTGTATTTACATAAACATTTGCGTTAGTAAGCCCGTAGTCTATCATGCTTGGTACTAAAGTTATTGTTGTTGTGCATGCTGTTGTCTCTGTTTCCATCCTGATACAAGAGGCTTTTCATAAAATTCAAACACGCTGTTGCCGTGAGAGCAAAAATATTAAATAAAAATATTGATTCGATTGACTTTCGGTCCCTCTGTTGCTTTTGCCGAAATGAAATCATCACAGTCCAATAAGTGAGTAGTCAAACTCCAATGAGCCGGATATTCTCTGAAATAAATACGTATGTTCACCTTGTTAATATAAACATAACTCTTGCTTATAGATGAACAATATCAAGCTTTGGTGGTGGCACCTGTGATGACTTGGAAAATGCAATCGGACAGGCTCTTTGGAGTTGGAAACAAACTCCGAATTGGAACCGCAGCTGCAGGATCTGCACATCATGCGTGTACGTATCCAATAAGAGCTCGGTTGAGGCGTAGTTGAAGCGATTCAATGATTCTTCTGTCGCTTTTGTTAATCACGGAATCGGACAGTATTGAGCCCCGTGTTGGCGGAGGTGTAAGCCGAGTACAATTAATGAGTAATCACATCTGAATAAGCCTGATAATATCTGAATTGTCTATTGGTTGTTAATGTTAAGATTAATGATAAATATTGATATGTATTTATATTGAAATGTATTTACATTGATATGTATTAATATTATATGTATTTATATTGATATGTATCTATATTGTTATGTATTTATATTGATATGTATTAATATTATATGTATGCATATGGACATGTATTTATATTGATATGTATTAATATTATATGTATTTATATTGATATGTATCAATATTGTTATGTATTTATATTGATATGTATTAATATTATATGTTTGTATATGGACATGTATTTATATTGATATGTATTAATATTATATGTATTTATATTGATATGTATCTATATTGTTATATATTTATATTGATATGTATTAATATTATATGTATGCATATGGACATGTATTTATATTGATATGTATTAATATTAGATGTATTTATATTGATATGTATCTATATTGTTATGTATTTATATTGATATGTATTAATATTATATGTATGTATATGGACATGTATTTATATTGATATGTATTCATATGATATGTATGTATATGGACATGTATTTATATTGATATGTATTAATATTATATATATGTATATGGACATGTATTTATATTGATATGTATTAATATTATATGTATTTATATTGATATGTATCTATATTGTTATGTATTTATATTGATATGTATTAATATTATATGTATGTATATGGACATGTATTTATATTGATATGTATTAATATTATATGTATGTATATGGACATGTATTTATATTGATATGTATTCATATTATATGTATTTATATGGACATGTATCTATATTGTTATATATTTATATTGATATGTATTAATATTATATGTATGCATATGGACATGTATTTGTATTGATATGTATTAATATTATATGTATTTATATTGATATGTATCAATATTGTTATGTATTTGTATTGATATGTATTAATATTACATGTATGTATATGGACATGTATTTATATTGATATGTATTAATATTATATGTATTTATATTGATATGTATCAATATTGTTATGTATTTATATTGATATGTATTAATATTACATGTATGTATATGGATATGTATTTATATTGATATGTATTAATATTATATGTATTTATATTGATATGTATCAATATTGTTATGTATTTATATTGATATGTATTAATATTATATGTATGTATATGGACATGTATTTATATTGATATGTATTAATATTATATGTATTTATATTGATATGTATCAATATTGTTATGTATATATATTGATATGTATTAATATTATATGTATGTATATGGACATGTATTTATATTGATATGTACTAATATTATACGTATTTATATTGATATGTATCAATATTGTTATGTATTTATATTGATATGTATTAATATTACATGTATGTATATGGACATGTATTTATATTGATATGTATTAATATTATATGTATTTATATTGATATGTATCAATATTGTTATGTATTTATATTGATATGTATTAATATTACATGTATGTATATGGATATGTATTTATATTGATATGTATTAATATTATATGTATTTATATTGATATGTATCAATATTGTTATGTATTTATATTGATATGTATTAATATTACATGTATGTATATGGACATGTATTTATATTGATATGTATTAATATTATATGTATTTATATTGATATGTATCAATATTGTTATGTATTTATATTGATATGTATTAATACTACATGTATGTATATGGGCATGTATTTATATTGATATGTATTAATATGATATGTATTTATATTGATATGTATCAATATTGTTATGTATTTATATTTATATGTATTAATATTACATGTATGTATATGGACATGTATTTATATTGATATGTATTAATATTATATGTATTTATATTGATATGTATCAATATTGTTATGTATTTATATTGATATGTATTAATATTACATGTATGTATATGGACATGTATTTATATTGATATGTATTAATATTATATGTATTTATATTGATATGTATCAATATTGTTATGTATTTATATTGATATGTATTAATATTACATGTATGTATATGGACATGTATTTATATTGATATGTATTAATATTATATGTATTTATATTGATATGTATCTATATTGTTATGTATTTATATTGATATGTATTAATATTACATGTATGTATATGGACATTTATTTATATTGATATGTATTAATATTATATGTATTTATATTGATATGTATCTATATTGTTATGTATTTATATTGATATGTATTAATATTACATGTATGTATATGGACATTTATTTATATTGATATGTATTAATATTTTATGTATTTATATTGATATGTATCTATATTGTTATGTATTTATGTTGATATGTATTAATATTACATGTATGTATATGGACATGTATATATATTGATATGTATTAATATTATATGTATTTATATTGATATGTATCAATATTGCTATGTATTTATATTGATATGTATTAATATTACATGTATGTATATGGACATATATTTATATTGATATGTATTAATATTATATGTATTTATATTGATATGTATCAATATTGTTATGTATTTATATTGATATGTATTAATATTACATGTATGTATATGGACTTGTATATATATTGATATGTATTAATATTATATGTATTTATATTGATATGTATCAATAGTGTTATGTATTTATATTGATATGTATTAATATTACATGTATGTATATGGACATGTATTTATATTGATATGTATTAATATTATATGTATTTATATTGATATGTATCAATATTGTTATGTATTTATATTGATATGTATTAATATTATATGTATGTATATGGACATGTATTTATATTGATATGTATTAATATTATATGTATTTATATTGATATGTATCAATATTGTTATGTATTTATATTGATATGTATTAATATTACATGTATGTATATGGACATGTATTTATATTGATATGTATTAATATTATATGTATTTATATTGATATGTATCAATATTGTTATGTATTTATATTGATATGTATTAATATTATATGTATGTATATGGACATGTATTTATATTGATATGTATTAATATTATATGTATTTATATTGATATGTATCAATATTGTTATGTATTTATATTGAGATGTATTTATATTACATGTATGTATATGGACGTGTATTTATATTGATATGTATTAATATTATATGTATTTATATTGATATGTATCAATATTGTTATGTATTTATATTGATATGTATTAATACTACATGTATGTATATGGGCATGTATTTATATTGATATGTATTAATATTATATGTATTTATATTGATATGTATCAATATTGTTATGTATTTATATTGATATGTATATATATTATATGTATGTATATGGACATGTATTTATATTGATATGTATTAATATAATATGTATTTATATTGATATGTATCAATATTGTTATGTATTTATATTGATATGTATTAATATGACATATATGTATATGGACATGTATTTATATTGATATGTATTAATATTGTATGTATTTATATTGATATGTATCAATATTGTTATGTATTTATATTGATATGTATTAATATTACATATATGTATATGGACATGTATTTACATTGATATTTATTAATATTATATGTATTTATATTGATATGTATCTATATTGTTATGTATTTATATTGATATGTATTAATATTACTTGTATGTATATGGACATGTATTTATATTGATATGTATTAATATTATATGTATTTATATTGATATGTATCTATATTGTTATGTATTTATATTGATATGTATTAATATTACATGAATGTATATGGACATGTATTTATATTGATATGTATTAATATTATATGTATTTATTTTGATATGTATCAATATTGTTATGTATTTATATTGATATGTATTAATTCTACATGTATGTATATGGGCATGTATTTATATTGATATGTATTAATATTATATGTATTTATATTGATATGTATCAATATTGTTATGTATTTATATTGATATGTATTAATTCTACATGTATGTATATGGGCATGTATTTATATTGATATGTATTAATATTATATGTATTTATATTGATATGTATCAATATTGTTATGTATTTATATTGATATGTATTAATATTACATGTATGTATATGGACATGTATTTATATTGATATGTATTAATATTATATGTATTTATATTGATATGTATCAATATTGTTATGTATTTATATTGATATGTATTAATATTACATGTATGTATATGGACATGTATTTATATTGATATGTATTAATATTATATGTATTTATATTGAAATGTATCAATATTGTTATGTATTTATATTGATATGTATTAATATTACATGTATGTATATGGACATGTATTTATATTGATATGTATTAATATTATATGTATTTATATTGATATGTATCAATATTGTTATGTATTTATATTGATATGTATTAATATTATATGTATGTATATGGACATGTATTTATATTGATATGTATTAATATTATATGTATTTATATTGATATGTATCAATATTGTTATGTATTTATATTGATATGTATTAATATTACATGTATGTATATGGACATGTATTTATATTGATATGTATTAATATTATATGTATTTATATTGAAATGTATCAATATTGTTATGTATTTATATTGATATGTATTAATATTACATGTATGTATATGGACATGTATTGATATTGATATGTATTAATATTATATGTATTTATATTGATATGTATCAATATTGTTATGTATTTATATTGATATGTATTAATATTACATGTATGTATATGGACATGTATTTATATTGATATGTATTAATATTATATGTATTTATATTGATATGTATCAATATTGTTATGTATTTATATTGATATGTATTAATATTACTTGTATGTATATGGACATGTATTTATATTGATATGTATTAATATTATATGTATTTATATTGATATGTATCAATATTGTTATGTATTTATATTGATATGTATTAATATTACATGTTTGTATATGGACATGTATTTATATTGATATGTATTAATATTATATGTATTTATATTCATATGTATCAATATTGTTATGTATTTATATTGATATGTATTAATATTACATGTATGTATATGGACATGTATTTACATTGATATTTATTAATATTATATGTATTTATATTGATATGTATCAATATTGTTATGTATTTATATTGATATGTATTAATATTACTTGTATGTATATGGACATGTATTTATATTGATATGTATTAATATTATATGTATTTATATTGATATGTATCTATATTGTTATGTATTTATATTGATATGTATTAATATTACATGTATGTATATGGACATGTATTTATATTGATATGTATTAATATTATATGTATTTATATTGATATGTATCAATATTGTTATGTATTTATATTGATATGTATTAATACTACATGTATGTATATGGGCATGTATTTATATTGATATGTATTAATATTATATGTATTTATATTGATATGTATCAATATTGTTATGTATTTATATTGATATGTATTAATATTACATGTATGTATATGGACATGTATTTATATTGATATGTATTAATATTATATGTATTTATATTGATATGTATCAATATTGTTATGTATTTATATTGATATGTATTAATATTACATGTATGTATATGGACATGTATTTATATTGATATGTATTAATATTATATGTATTTATATTGATATGTATCTATATTGTTATGTATTTATATTGATATGCATTAATATTACATGTATGTATATGGACATGTATTTATATTGATATGTATTAATATTATATGTATTTATATTGATATGTATCAATATTGCTACGTATTTATATTGATATGTATTAATATTACATGTATGTATATGGACATATATTTATATTGATATGTATTAATATTATATGTTTTTATATTGATATGTATCAATATTTTTATGTATTTATATTGATTTGTATTAATATTACATGTATGTATATGGACATGTATTTATATTGATATGTATTAATATTACATGTATTTATATTGATATGTATCAATATTGTTATGTATTTATATTGATATGTATTAATATTACATGTATGTATATGGACATGTATTTATATTGATATGTATTAATATTATATGTATTTATATTGATATGTATCAATATTGTTATGTATTTATATTGATATGTATTAATATTATATGTATGTATATGGACATGTATTTATATTGATATGTATTAATATTATATGTATTTATATTGATATGTATCAATATTGTTATGTATTTATATTGATATGTATTAATATTATATGTATGTATATGGACATGTATTTATATTGATATGTATTAATATTATATGTATTTATATTGATATGTATCAATATTGTTATGTATTTATATTGATATGTATTAATATTACATGTATGTATATGAACATGTATTTATATTGATATGTATTAATATTATATGTATTTATATTGATATGTATCAATATTGTTATGTATTTATATTGATATGTATTCATATGACATGTATGTATATGGACATGTATTTATATTGATATGTATTAATATTATATGTATTTATATTGATATGTATCAATATTGTTATGTATTTATATTGATATGTATTAATATTACATGTATGTATATGGACTTGTATTTACATTTATATGTATTAATATTATATGTATTTATATTGATATGTATCAATATTGTTATGTATTTATATTGATATGTATTAATATTACATGTATGTATATGGACATGTATTTATATTGATATGTATCTATATTGTTATGTATTTGTATTGATATGTATTAATATTACATGTATGTATATGGACATGTATTTATATTGATATGTATTAATATTATATGTATTTATATTGATATGTATCAATATTGTTATGTATTTATATTGATATGTATTAATGTTACATGTATGTATATGGACATGTATTTATATTGATATGTATTAAAATTATATGTATTTATATTGATATGTATCAATATTGTTATGTATTTATATTGATATGTATTAATATTACATGTATGTATATGGACATGTATTTATATTGATATGTATTAATATTATATGTATTTATATTGATATGTATCTATATTGTTATGTATTTATATTGATATGTATTAATATTACATGTATGTATATGGACATGTATTTATATTGATATGTATTAATATTATATGTATTTATATTGATATGTATCAATATTGTTATGTATTTATATTGATATGTATTAATATTACATGTATGTATATGGACATGTATTTATATTGATATGTATTAATATTATATGTATTTATATTGATATGTTTGTATATTGTTATGTATTTATATTGATATGTATTAAAATTACATGTATGTACATGAACATGTATTTATATTGATATGTATTAATATTATATGTATTTATATTGATATGTATCAATATTGTTATGTATTTATATTGATATGTATTAATATTATATGAATGTATATGGACATGTATTTATATTGATATTTATTAATATTATATGTATTTATATTGATATGTATCAATATTGTTATGTATTTATATTGATATGTATTAATATTACATGTATGTATATGGACATGTATTTATATTGATATGTATTAATATTATATGTATTTATATTGATATGTATCAATATTGTTATGTATTTATATTGATATGTATTAATATTACATGTATGTATATGGACATGTATTTATATTGATATGTATTAATATTATATGTATTTATATTGATATGTATCAATATTGTTATGTATTTATATTGATATGTATTAATATTATATGTATGTATATGGACATGTATTTATATTGATATTTATTAATATTATATGTATTTATATTGACATGTATCTATATTGTTATATATTTATATTGATATGTATTAATATTATATGTATGCATATGGACATGTATTTATATTGATATGTATTAATATTATATGTATTTATATTGATATGTATCAATATTGTTATGTATTTATATTGATATGTATTAATATTACATGTATGTATATGGACATGTATTTATATTGATATGTATTAATATTATATGTATTTATATTGATATGTATCAATATTGTTATGTATTTATATTGATATGTATTAATATGACATGTATGTATATGGACATGTATTTATATTGATATGTATTAATATTATATGTATTTATATTGATATGTATCAACATTGTTATGTATTTATATTGATATGTATTAATATTACATGTATGTATATGGACATGTATTTACATTGATATGTATTAATATTATATGTATTTATATTGATATGTATCAATATTGTTATGTATTTATATTGAAATGTATTAATATTACTTGTATGTATATGGACATGTATTTATATTCATATGTATTAATATTATATGTATTTATATTGATATGTATCTATATTGTTATGTATTTATATTGATATGTATTAATATTACATGTATGTATATGGACATGTATTTATATTGATATGTATTAATATTATATGTATTTATATTGATATGTATCTATATTGTTATGTATTTATATTGATATGTATTAATATTACATGTATGTATATGGACATGTATTTATATTGATATGTATTAATATTATATGTATTTATATTGATCTGTATCAATATTGTTATGTATTTATATTGATATGTATTAATACTACATGTATGTATATGGACATGTATTTATATTGATATGTATTAATATTATATGTATTTATATTGATATGTATCAATATTGTTATGTATTTATATTGATATGTTTTAATATTACATGTATGTATATGGACATGTATTTATATTGATATGTATTAATATTATATGTATTTATATTGATATGTATCTATATTGTTATATATTTATATTGATATGTATTAATATTATATGTATGCATATGGACATGTATTAATATTGATATGTATTAATATTATATGTATTTATATTGATATGTATCAATATTGTTATGTATTTATATTAATATGTATTAATATTACATGTATGTATATGGACATGTATTTACATTGATATGTATTAATATTATATGTATTTATATTGATATGTATCAATATTGTTATGTATTTATATTGAAATGTATTAATATTACTTGTATGTATATGGACATGTATTTATATTCATATGTATTAATATTATATGTATTTATATTGATATGTATCTATATTGTTATGTATTTATATTGATATGTATTAATATTACATGTATGTATATGGACATGTATTTATATTCATATGTATTAATATTATATGTATTTATATTGATATGTATCTATATTGTTATGTATTTATATTGATATGTATTAATATTACATGTATGTATATGGACATGTATTTATATTGATATGTATTAATATTATATGTATTTATATTGATATGTATCAATATTGTTATGTATTTATATTGATATGTATTAATATGACATGTATGTATATGGACATGTATTTATATCGATATGTATTAATATTATATGTATTTATATTGATATGTATCAATATTGTTATGTATTTATATTGATATGTATTAATATTACATGTTTGTATATGGACATGTATTTACATTGATATGTATGAATATTATATGTATTTATATTGATATGTATCAATATTGTTATGTATTTATATTGATATGTATTAATATTACTTGTATGTATATGGACATGTATTTATATTGATATGTATTAATATTATATGTATTTATATTGATATGTATCTATATTGTTATGTATTTATATTGATATGTATTAATATTACATGTATATATATGGACATGTATTTATATTGATATGTATTAATATTATATGTATTTATATTGATCTGTATCAATATTGTTATGTATTTATATTGATATGTATTAATACTACATGTATGTATATGGGCATGTATTTATATTGATATGTATTAATATTATATGTATTTATATTGATATGTATCAATATTGTTATGTATTTATATTGATATGTATTAATTTTACATGTATGTATATGGACATGTATTTATATTGATATGTATTAATATTATATGTATTTATATTGATATGTATCAATATTGTTATGTATTTATATTGATATGTATTAATATTACATGTATGTATATGGACATTTATTTATATTGATATGTATTAATATTATATGTATTTATATTGATATGTATCTATATTGTTATGTATTTATATTGATATGTATTAATATTACATGTATGTATATGGACATGTATTTATATTGATATGTATTAATATTATATGTATTTATATTGATATGTATCAATATTGCTATGTATTTATATTGATATGTATTAATATTACATGTATGTATATGGACATATATTTATATTGATATGTATTAATATTATATGTATTTATATTGATATGTATCAATATTGTTATGTTTTTATATTGATATGTATTAATTTTACATGTATGTATGTGGACATGTATATATATTGATATGTATTAATATTATATGTATTTATATTGATATGTATCAATAGTGTTATGTATTTATATTGATATGTATTAATATTACATGTATGTATATGGACATGTATTTATATTGATATGTATTAATATTATATGTATTTATATTGATATGTATCAATATTGTTATGTATTTATATTGATATGTATTAATATTACATGTATGTATATGGACATGTATTTATTTTGATATGTATTAATATTATATGTATTTATATTGATATGTATCTATATTGTTATGTATTTATATTGATATGTATTAATATTACATGTATGTATATGGACATGTTTTTATATTGATATGTATTAATATTATATGTATTTATATTGATATGTATCAATATTGTTATGTATTTATATTGATATGTATTAATATTACATGTATGTATATGGACATGTATTTATATTGATATGTATTAATATTATATGTATTTATATTGATATGTATCAATATTGTTATGTATTTATATTGATATGTATGAATATTATATGTATGTATATGGACATGTATTTATATTGATATGTATTAATATTATATGTATTTATATTGATATGTATCAATATTGTTATGTATTTATATTGATATGTATTAATATTACATGTATGTATATGGACATGTATTTATATTGATATGTATTAATATTATATGTATTTATATTGATATGTATCAATATTGTTATGTATTTATATTGATATGTATTAATATTACATGTATGTATATGGACATATATTTATATTGATATGTATTAATATTATATGTATTTATATTGATATGTATCAATATTGTTATGTATTTATATTGATATGTATTAATATGACATGTATGTATATGGACATGTATTTATATTGATATGTATTAATATTATATGTATTTATATTTATATGTATCTATATTGTTATGTATTTATATTGATATGTATTAATATTACATGTATGTATATGGACATGTATTTATATTGAAATGTTTTAATATTATATGTATTTATATTGATATATATCAATATTGTTATGTATTTATAGTGATATGTATTAATATTACATGTATGTATATGGACATATATTTATATTGATATGTATTAATATTATATGTATTTATATTGATATGTATCAATATTGTTATGTATTAATATTACATGTATGTATATGGACATGTATTTATATTGATATGTATTAATATTATATGTATTTATATTGATATGTATCTATATTGTTATGTATTTATATTGATATGTATTAATATTACATGTATGTATATGGACATGTATTTATATTGATATGTATTAATATTATATGTATTTATATTGATATGTATCAATATTGTTATGTATTTATATTGATATGTATTAATATGACATGTATGTATATGGACATGTATTTATATTGATATGTATTAATATTATATGTATTTATATTGATATGTATCTATATTGTTATGTATTTATATTGATATGTATTAATATTACATGTATGTATATGGACATGTATTTATATTGATATGTATTAATATTATATGTATTTATATTGATATGTATCTATATTGTTATGTATTTATATTGATATGTATTAATATTACATGTATGTATATGGACATGTATTTATATTGATATGTATTAATATTATATGTATTTATATTGATATATATCAATATTGTTATGTATTTATAGTGATATGTATTAATATTACATGTATGTATATGGACATATATTTATATTGATATGTATTAATATTATATGTATTTATATTGATATGTATCAATATTGTTATGTATTAATATTACATGTATGTATATGGACATGTATTTATATTGATATGTATTAATATTATATGTATTTATATTGATATGTATCAATAGTGTTATGTATTTATATTGATATGTATTAATATTACATGTATGTATATGGACATGTATTTATATTGATATGTAGTAATATTATATGTATTTATATTGATATGTATCAATATTTTTATGTATTTATATTGATATGTATTAATATTATATGTATGTATATGGACATGTATTTATATTGATATGTATTAATATTATATGTATTTATATTGATATGTATCTATATTGTTATGTATTTATATTGATATGTATTAATATTACATGTATGTATATGGACATGTATTTATATTGATATGTATTAATATTATATGTATTTATATTGATATGTATCAATATTGTTATGTATTTATATTGATCTGTATTAATATTACATGTATGTATATGGACATGTATTTATATTGATATGTATTAATATTATATGTATTTATATTGATATGTATTAATATTGTTATGTATTTATATTGATATGTATTAATTTTACATGTATGTATATGGACATGTATTAATATTGATATGTATTAATATTATATGTATTTATATTGATATGTATCAATATTGTTATGTATTTATATTAATATGTATTAATATTACATGTATGTATATGGACATGTATTAACATTGATATGTATTAATATTATATGTATTTATATTGATATGTATCAATATTGTTATGTATTTATATTGATATGTATTAATATTACTTGTATGTATATGGACATGTATTTATATTGATATGTATTAATATTGTATGTATGTATATTGATATGTATCTATATTGTTATGTATTTATATTGATATGTATTAATATTACATGTATGTATATGGGCATGTATTTATATTGATATGTATTAATATTATATGTATTTATATTGATATGTATCAATATTGTTATGTATTTATATTGATATGTATTAATATTACATGTATGTATATGGACATGTATTTATATTGATATGTATTAATATTATATGTATTTATATTGATATGTATCAATATTGTTATGTATTTATATTGATATGTATTAATATTACATGTATGTATATGGACATGTATTTATATTGATATGTATTAATATTATATGTATTTATATTGATATGTATCAATATTGTTATGTATTTATATTGATATGTATTAATATTACATCTATGTATATGGACATGTATTTATATTGATATGTATTAATATTATATGTATTTATATTGATATGTATCAATATTGTTATGTATTTATATTGATATGTATTAATATTATATGTATGTATATGGACATGTATTTACATTGATATGTATTAATATTATATGTATTTATATTGATATGTATCAATATTGGTATGTATTTATATTGATATGTATTAATATTACTTGTATGTATATGGACATGTATTTATATTGATATGTATTAATATTATATGTATTTATATTGATATGTATCTATATTGTTATGTATTTATATTGATATGTATTAATATTACATGTATATATATGGACATGTATTTATATTGATATGTATTAATATTATATGTATTTATATTGATCTGTATCAATATTGTTATGTATTTATATTGATATGTATTAATACTACATGTATGTATATGGGCATGTATTTATATTGATATGTATTAATATTATATGTATTTATATTGATATGTATCAATATTGTTATGTATTTATATTGATATGTATTAATATTACATGTATGTATATGGACATGTATTTATATTGATATGTATTAATATTATATGTATTTATATTGATATGTATCAATATTGTTATGTATTTATATTGATATGTATTAATATTACATGTATGTATATGGACATTTATTTATATTGATATGTATTAATATTATATGTATTTATATTGATATGTATCAATATTGTTATGTATTTATATTGATATGTATTAATATTATATGTATGTATATGGACATGTATTTATATTGATATGTATTAATATTATATGTATTTATATTGATATGTATCAATATTGTTATGTATTTATATTGATATGTATTAATATTATATGTATGTATATGGACATGTATTTATATTGATATGTACTAATATTATACGTATTTATATTGATATGTATCAATATTGTTATGTATTTATATTGATATGTATTAATATTACATGTATGTATATGGACATGTATTTATATTGATATGTATTAATATTATATGTATTTATATTGATATGTATCAATATTGTTATGTATTTATATTGATATGTATTAATATGACATGTATGTATATGGATATGTATTTATATTGATATGTATTAATATTATATGTATTTATATTGATATGTATCAATATTGTTATGTATATATATTGATATGTATTAATATTACATGTATGTATATGGACATGTATTTACATTGATATGTATTAATATTATATGTATTTATATTGATATGTATCAATATTGTTATGTATTTATATTGATATGTATTAATATTACTTGTATGTATATGGACATGTATTTATATTGATATGTATTAATATTATATGTATTTATATTGATATGTATCTATATTGTTATGTATTTATATTGATATGTATTAATATTACATGTATGTATATGGACATGTATTTATATTGATATGTATTAATATTATATGTATTTATATTGATCTGTATCAATATTGTTATGTATTTATATTGATATGTATTAATACTACATGTATGTATATGGGCATGTATTTATATTGATATGTATTAATATTATATGTATTTATATTGATATGTATCAATATTGTTATGTATTTATATTGATATGTATTAATATTACATGTATGTATATGGACATGTATTTATATTGATATGTATTAATATTATATGTATTTATATTGATATGTATCAATATTGTTATGTATTTATATTGATATGTATTAATATTACATGTATGTATATGGACATGTATTTATATTGACATGTATTAATATTATATGTATTTATATTGATATGTATCAATATTGTTATGTATTTATATTGATATGTATTAATATTACATGTATGTATATGGACATTTATTTATATTGATATGTATTAATATTATATGTATTTATATTGATATGTATCTATATTGTTATGTATTTATATTGATATGTATTAATATTACATGTATGTATATGGACATGTATTTATATTGATATGTATTAATATTATATGTATTTATATTGATATGTATCAATATTGCTATGTATTTATATTGATATGTATTAATATTACATGTATGTATATGGACATATATTTATATTGATATGTATTAATATTATATGTATTTATATTGATATGTATCAATATTGTTATGTATTTATATTGATATGTATTAATTTTACATGTATGTATATGGACATGTATATATATTGATATGTATTAATATTATATGTATTTATATTGATATGTATCAATAGTGTTATGTATTTATATTGATATGTATGAATATTACATGTATGTATATGGACATGTATTTATATTGATATGTATTAATATTATATGTATTTATATTGATATGTATCAATATTGTTATGTATTTATATTGATATGTATTAATATTATATGTATGTATATGGACATGTATTTATATTGATATGTATTAATATTATATGTATTTATATTGATATGTATCAATATTGTTATGTATTTATATTGATATGTAATAATATTACATGTATGTATATGGACATGTATTTATATTGATATGTATTAATATTATATGTATTTATATTGATATGTATCAATATTGTTATGTATTTATATTGATATGTATTAATATTATATGTATGTATATGGACATGTATTTATATTGATATGTATTAATATTATATGTATTTATATTGATATGTATCAATATTGTTATGTATTTATATTGAGATGTATTAATATTACATGTATGTATATGGACATGTATTTATATTGATATGTATTAATATTATATGTATTTATATTGATATGTATCAATATTGTTATGTATTTATATTGATATGTATTAATACTACATGTATGTATATGGGCATGTATTTATATTGATATGTATTAATATTATATGTATTTATATTGATATGTATCAATATTGTTATGTATTTATATTTATATGTATTAATATTACATGTATGTATATGGACATGTATTTATATTGATATGTATTAATATTATATGTATTTATATTGATATGTATCAATATTGTTATGTATTTATATTGATATGTATTAATATTACATGTATGTATATGGAGTTGTATTTATATTGATATGTATTAATATTATATGTATTTATATTGATATGTATCAATATTGTTATGTATTTATATTGATATGTATTAATATTACATGTATGTATATGGACATGTATTTATATTGATATGTATTAATATTATATGTATTTATATTGATATGTATCTATATTGTTATGTATTTATATTGATATGTATTAATATTACATGTATGTATATGGACATATATTTATATTGATATGTATTAATATTATATGTATTTATATTGATATGTATCAATATTGTTATGTATTTATATTGATATGTATTAATTTTACATGTATGTATATGGACATGTATATATATTGATATGTATTAATATTATATGTATCTATATTGATATGTATCAATAGTGTTATGTATTTATATTGATATGTATTAATATTACATGTATGTATATGGACATGTATTTATATTGATATGTATTAATATTATATGTATTTATATTGATATGTATCAATATTGTTATGTATTTATATTGATATGTATTAATATTATATGTATGTATATGGACATGTATTTATATTGATATGTATTAATATTATATGTATTTATATTGATATGTATCAATATTGTTATGTATTTATATTGATAAGTATTAATATTACATGTATGTATATGGACATGTATTTATATTGATATGTATTAATATTATATGTATTTATATTGATATGTATCAATATTGTTATGTATTTATATTGATATGTATTAATATTATATGTATGTATATGGACATGTATTTATATTGATATGTATTAATATTATATGTATTTATATTGATATGTATCAATATTGTTATGTATTTATATTGAGATGTATTAATATTACATGTATGTATATGGACATGTATTTATATTGATATGTATTAATATTATATGTATTTATATTGATATGTATCAATATTGTTATGTATTTATATTGATATGTATTAATACTACATGTATGTATATGGGCATGTATTTATATTGATATGTATTAATATTATATGTATTTATATTGATATGTATCAATATTGTTATGTATTTATATTGATATGTATATATATTATATGTATGTATATGGACATGTATTTATATTGATATGTATTAATATAATATGTATTTATATTGATATGTATCAATATTGTTATGTATTTATATTGATATGTATTAATATGACATATATGTATATGGACATGTATTTATATTGATATGTATTAATATTGTATGTATTTATATTGATATGTATCAATATTGTTATGTATTTATATTGATATGTATTAATATTACATATATGTATATGGACATGTATTTACATTGATATTTATTAATATTATATGTATTTATATTGATATGTATCTATATTGTTATGTATTTATATTGATATGTATTAATATTACTTGTATGTATATGGACATGTATTTATATTGATATGTATTAATATTATATGTATTTATATTGATATGTATCTATATTGTTATGTATTTATATTGATATGTATTAATATTACATGTATGTATATGGACATGTATTTATATTGATATGTATTAATATTATATGTATTTATATTGATATGTATCAATATTGTTATGTATTTATATTGATATGTATTAATATTACATGTATGTATATGGACATGTATTTATATTGATATGTATTAATATTGTATGTATTTATATTGATATGTATCAATATTGTTATGTATTTATATTGATATGTATTAATATTACATGTATGTATATGGACATGTATTTACATTGATATTTATTAATATTATATGTATTTATATTGATATGTATCAATATTGTTATGTATTTATATTGATATGTATTAATATTACTTGTATGTATATGGACATGTATTTATATTGATATGTATTAATATTATATGTATTTATATTGATATGTATCAATATTGTTATGTATTTATATTGATATGTATTAATATTACATGTATGTATATGGACATGTATTTATATTGATATGTATTAATATTATATGTATTTATTTTGATATGTATCAATATTGTTATGTATTTATATTGATATGTATTAATTCTACATGTATGTATATGGGCATGTATTTATATTGATATGTATTAATATTATATGTATTTATATTGATATGTATCAATATTGTTATGTATTTATATTGATATGTATTAATTCTACATGTATGTATATGGGCATGTATTTATATTGATATGTATTAATATTATATGTATTTATATTGATATGTATCAATATTGTTATGTATTTATATTGATATGTATTAATATTACATGTATGTATATGGACATGTATTTATATTGATATGTATTAATATTATATGTATTTATATTGATATGTATCAATATTGTTATGTATTTATATTGATATGTATTAATATTACATGTATGTATATGGACATGTATTTATATTGATATGTATTAATATTATATGTATTTATATTGAAATGTATCAATATTGTTATGTATTTATATTGATATGTATTAATATTACATGTATGTATATGGAATTGTATTTATATTGATATGTATTAATATTATATGTATTTATATTGATATGTATCAATATTGCTATGTATTTATATTGATATGTATTAATATTACATGTATGTATATGGACATATATTTATATTGATATGTATTAATATTATATGTTTTTATATTGATATGTATCAATATTGTTATGTATTTATATTGATATGTATTAATATTACATGTATGTATATGGACATGTATTTATATTGATATGTATTAATATTATATGTATTTATATTGATATGTATCAATATTGTTATGTATTTATATTGATATGTATTAATATTACATGTATGTATATGGACATTTATTTATATTGATATGTATTAATATTATATGTATTTATATTGATATGTATCAATATTGTTATGTATTTATATTGATATGTATTAATATTACTTGTATGTATATGGACATGTATTTATATTGATATGTATTAATATTATATGTATTTATATTGATATGTATCAATATTGTTATGTATTTATATTGATATGTATTAATATTACATGTTTGTATATGGACATGTATTTATATTGATATGTATTAATATTATATGTATTTATATTGATATGTATCAATATTGTTATGTATTTATATTGATATGTATTAATATTACATGTATGTATATGGACATGTATTTACATTGATATTTATTAATATTATATGTATTTATATTGATATGTATCAATATTGTTATGTATTTATATTGATATGTATTAATATTACTTGTATGTATATGGACATGTATTTATATTGATATGTATTAATATTATATGTATTTATATTGATATGTATCTATATTGTTATGTATTTATATTGATATGTATTAATATTACATGTATGTATATGGACATGTATTTATATTGATATGTATTAATATTATATGTATTTATATTGATATGTATCAATATTGTTATGTATTTATATTGATATGTATTAATACTACATGTATGTATATGGGCATGTATTTATATTGATATGTATTAATATTATATGTATTTATATTGATATGTATCAATATTGTTATGTATTTATATTGATATGTATTAATATTACATGTATGTATATGGACATGTATTTATATTGATATGTATTAATATTATATGTATTTATATTGATATGTATCAATATTGTTATGTATTTATATTGATATGTATTAATATTACATGTATGTATATGGACATGTATTTATATTGATATGTATTAATATTATATGTATTTATATTGATATGTATCAATATTGCTACGTATTTATATTGATATGTATTAATATTACATGTATGTATATGGACATATATTTATATTGATATGTATTAATATTATATGTTTTTATATTGATATGTATCAATATTTTTATGTATTTATATTGATATGTATTAATATTACATGTATGTATATGGACATGTATTTATATTGATATGTATTAATATTACATGTATTTATATTGATATGTATCAATATTGTTATGTATTTATATTGATATGTATTAATATTACATGTATGTATATGGACATGTATTTAAATTGATATGTATTAATATTATATGTATTTATATTGATATGTATCAATATTGTTATGTATTTATATTGATATGTATTAATATTATATGTATGTATATGGACATGTATTTATATTGATATGTATTAATATTATATGTATTTATATTGATATGTATCAATATTGTTATGTATTTATATTGATATGTATTAATATTATATGTATGTATATGGACATGTATTTATATTGATATGTATTAATATTATATGTATTTATATTGATATGTATCAATATTGTTATGTATTTATATTGATATGTATTAATATTACATGTATGTATATGAACATGTATTTATATTGATATGTATTAATATTATATGTATTTATATTGATATGTATCAATATTGTTATGTATTTATATTGATATGTATTCATATGACATGTATGTATATGGACATGTATTTAAATTGATATGTATTAATATTATATGTATTTATATTGATATGTATCAATATTGTTATGTATTTATATTGATATGTATTAATATTACATGTATGTATATGGACTTGTATTTACATTTATATGTATTAATATTATATGTATTTATATTGATATGTATCAATATTGTTATGTATTTATATTGATATGTATTAATATTACATGTATGTATATGGACATGTATTTATATTGATATGTATCTATATTGTTATGTATTTGTATTGATATGTATTAATATTACATGTATGTGTATGGACATGTATTTATATTGATATGTATTAATATTATATGTATTTATATTGATATGTATCAATATTGTTATGTATTTATATTGATATGTATTAATATTACATGTATGTATATGGACATGTATTTATATTGATATGTATTAATATTACACGTATTTATATTGATATGTATCAATATTGTTATGTATTTATATTGATATGTATTAATATTACATGTATGTATATGGACATGTATTTATATTGATATGTATTAATATTATATGTATTTATATTGATATGTATCAATATTGTTATGTATTTATATTGATATGTATTAATATTACATGTATGTATATGGACATGTATTTATATTGATATGTATTAATATTATATGTATTTATATTGATATGTATCAATATTGCTATGTATTTATATTGATATGTATTAATATTACATGTATGTATATGGACATATATTTATATTGATATGTATTAATATTATATGTATTTATATTGATATGTATCTATATTGTTATGTATTTATATTGATATGTATAAATATTACATGTATGTATATGGACATGTATTTATATTGATATGTATTAATATTATATATGATATGTATTATATATATTGATATGTATTAATATTATATATTGATATGTATTAATATTATATGTAGTTATATTGATATGTATCAATATTGTTATGTATTTATATTGATATGTATTAATATTATATGTATGTATATGGACATGTATTTATATTGATATGTATTAATATTATATGTATTTATATTGATATGTATCAATATTGTTATGTATTTATATTGATCTGTATTAATTTTACATGTATGTATATGGACATGTATTTATATTGATATGTATTAATATTATATGTATTTATATTGATATGTATCAATATTGTTATGTATTTATATTGATATGTATTAATATTACATGTATGTATATGGACATGTATTTATATTGATATGTATTAATATTATATGTATTTATATTGATATGTATCAATATTGTTATGTATTTATATTGATATGTATTAATATTACATGTATGTATATGGACATGTATTTATATTGATATGTATTAATATTATATGTATTTATATTGATATATATCTATATTGTTATGTATTTATATTGATATGTATTAATATTATATGTATTTATATTGATATGTATCAATATTGTTATGTATTTATATTGATATGTATTAATATTACATGTATGTATATGGACATGTATTTATATTGATATGTATTAATATTATATGTATTTATATTGATATGTATCAATATTGTTATGTATTTATAGTGATATGTATTAATATTACATGTATGTATATGGACATGTATTTATATTGATATGTATTAATATTATATGTATTTATATTGATATGTATCAATATTGTTATGTATTTATATTGATATGTATTAATATTACATGTATGTATATGGACATGTATTTATATTGATATGTATTAATATTATATGTATTTATATTGATATGTATCAATATTGCTATGTATTTATATTGATATGTATTAATATTACATGTATGTATATGGACATGTATTTATATTGATATGTATTAATATTATATGTATTTATATTGTTATGTATCTATATTGTTATGTATTTATATTGATATGTATTAATATTACATGTATGTATATGGACATGTATTTATATTGATATGTATTAATATTATATGTATTTATATTGATATGTATCAATATTGCTATGTATTTATATTTATATGTATTAATATTACATGTATGTATATGGACATATATTTATATTGATATGTATTAATATTATATGTATTTATATTGATATGTATCTATATTGTTATGTATTTATATTGATATGTATTAATATTACATGTATGTATTTGGACATGTATTTATATTGATATGTATTAATATTATATGTATTTATATTGATATGTATCAATATTGTTATGTATTTATATTGATATGTATTAATATTATATGTATTAATATTGATATGTATCAATATTGTTATGTATTTATATTGATATGTATTAATATTACATGTATGTATATGGACATATATTTATATTGATATGTATTAATATTATATGTATTTATATTGATATGTATCAATATTGTTATGTATTTATATTAATATGTATTAATATTACATGTATGTATATGGACATGTATTTACATTGATATGTATTAATATTATATGTATTTATATTGATATGTATCAATAGTGTTATGTATTTATATTGATATGTATTAATATTACATGTATGCACATGGACATGTATTTATATTGATATGTATTAATATTATATGTATTTATATTGATATGTATCAATATTGCTATGTATTTATATTGATATGTATTAATATTACATGTATGTATATGGACATATATTTATATTGATATGTATTAATATTATATGTATTTATATTGATATGTATCAATATTGTTATGTATTTATATTAATATGTATTAATATTACATGTATGTATATGGACATGTATTTACATTGATATGTATTAATATTATATGTATTTATATTGATATGTATCAATAGTGTTATGTATTTATATTGATATGTATTAATATTACATGTATGCATATGGACATGTATTTATATTGATATGTATTAATATTATATGTATTTATATTGATATGTATCAATAGTGTTATGTATTTATATTGATCTGTATTAATATTACATGTATGTATATGGACATGTATATATATTGATATGTATTAATATTATATGTATTTATATTGATATGTATCAATATTGTTATGTATTTATATTGATATGTATTAATATTACATGTATGTATATGGACATGTATTTATATTGATATGTATTAATATTATATGTATTTATATTGATATGTATCTATATTGTTATGTATTTATATTGATATGTATTAATATTACATGTATGTATATGGACATGTATTTATATTGATATGTATTAATATTATATGTATTTATATTGATATGTATCAATATTGTTATGTATTTATATTGATATGTATTAATATTACATGTATGTATATGGACATGTATTTATATTGATATGTATTAATATTATATGTATTTATATCAATATGTATCAATATTGTTATGTATTTATATTGATATGTATTAATATTACATGTATGTATATGGACATGTATTTATATTGATATGTATTAATATTATATGTATTTATATTGATATGTATCAATATTGTTATGTATTTATATTGATATGTATTAATATTACATGTATGTATATGGACATGTATTTATAATGATATGTATTAATATTATATGTATTTATATTGATATGTATCAATATTGTTATGTATTTATATTGATATGTATTAATATTACATGTATGTATATGGACATGTATTTATATTGATATGTATTAATATTATATGTATTTATATTGATATGTATCAATATTGTTATGTATTTATATTGATATGTATTAATATTACATGTATGTATATGGACATGTATTTATATTGATATGTATTAATATTATATGTATTTATATCAATATGTATCAATATTGTTATGTATTTATATTGATATGTATTAATATTACATGTATGTATATGGACATGTATTTATATTGATATGTATTAATATTATATGTATTTATATTGATATGTATCAATATTGTTATGTATTTATATTGATATGTATTAATATTATATGTATGTATATGGACATGTATTTATATTGATATGTATTAATATTATATGTATTTATATTGATATGTATCAATATTGTTATGTATTTATATTGATATGTATTAATATTACATGTATGTATATGGACATGTATTTATATTGATATGTATTAATATTATATGTATTTATATTGATATGTATCAATATTGTTATGTATTTATATTGATATGTATTAATATTATATGTATGTATATGGACATGTATTTATATTGATATGTATTAATATTATATGTATTTATATTGATATGTATCTATATTGTTATGTATTTATATTGATATGTATTAATGTTACATGTATGTATATGGACATGTATTTATATTGATATGTATTAATATTATATGTATTTATATTGATATGTATCAATATTGCTATGTATTTATATTGATATGTATTAATATTACATGTATGTATATGGACATGTATTTATATTGATATGTATTAATATTATATGTATTTATATTGATATGTATCAATATTGTTATGTATTTATATTGATATGTATTAATATTACATGTATGTATATGGACATGTATTTATATTGATATGTATTAATATTATATGTATTTATATTGATATGTATCAATATTGTTATGTATTTATATTGATATGTATTAATATTATATGTATGTATATTGGCATGTATTTATATTGATATGTATTAATATTATATGTATTTATATTGATATGTATCTAAATTGTTATGTATTTATATTGATATGTATTAATATTACATGTATGTATATGGACATGTATTTACATTGATATTTATTAATATTATATGTATTTATATTGATATGTATCTATATTGTTATGTATTTATATTGATATGTATTAATATTACTTGTATGTATATGGACATGTATTTATATTGATATGTATTAATATTATATGTATTTATATTGATATGTATCTATATTGTTATGTATTTATATTGATATGTATTAATATTACATGTATGTATATGGACATGTATTTATATTGATATGTATTAATATTATATGTATTTATATTGATATGTATCAATATTGTTATGTATTTATATTGATATGTATTAATATGACATGTATGTATATGGACATGTATTTATATTGATATGTATTAATATTGTATGTATTTATATTGATATGTATCAATATTGTTATGTATTTATATTGATATGTATTAATATTACATGTATGTATATGGACATGTATTTACATTGATATTTATTAATATTATATGTATTTATATTGATATGTATCAATATTGTTATGTATTTATATTGATATGTATTAATATTACTTGTATGTATATGGACATGTATTTATATTGATATGTATTAATATTATATGTATTTATATTGATATGTATCAATATTGTTATGTATTTATATTGATATGTATTAATATTACATGTATGTATATGGACATGTATTTATATTGATATGTATTAATATTATATGTATTTATTTTGATATGTATCAATATTATTATGTATTTATATTGATATGTATTAATTCTACATGTATGTATATGGGCATGTATTTATATTGATATGTATTAATATTATATGTATTTATATTGATATGTATCAATATTGTTATGTATTTATATTGATATGTATTAATTCTACATGTATGTATATGGGCATGTATTTATATTGATATGTATTAATATTATATGTATTTATATTGATATGTATCAATATTGTTATGTATTTATATTGATATGTATTAATATTACATGTATGTATATGGACATGTATTTATATTGATATGTATTAATATTATATGTATTTATATTGATATGTATCAATATTGTTATGTATTTATATTGATATGTATTAATATTACATGTATGTATATGGACATGTATTTATATTGATATGTATTAATATTATATGTATTTATATTGAAATGTATCAATATTGTTATGTATTTATATTGATATGTATTAATATTACATGTATGTATATGGAATTGTATTTATATTGATATGTATTAATATTATATGTATTTATATTGATATGTATCAATATTGCTATGTATTTATATTGATATGTATTAATATTACATGTATGTATATGGACATATATTTATATTGATATGTATTAATATTATATGTTTTTATATTGATATGTATCAATATTGTTATGTATTTATATTGATATGTATTAATATTACATGTATGTATATGGACATGTATTTATATTGATATGTATTAATATTATATGTATTTATATTGATATGTATCAATATTGTTATGTATTTATATTGATATGTATTAATATTACATGTATGTATATGGACATGTATTTATATTGATATGTATTAATATTATATGTATTTATATTGATATGTATCAATATTGTTATGTATTTATATTGATATGTATTAATATTACTTGTATGTATATGGACATGTATTTATATTGATATGTATTAATATTATATGTATTTATATTGATATGTATCAATATTGTTATGTATTTATATTGATATGTATTAATATTACATGTTTGTATATGGACATGTATTTATATTGATATGTATTAATATTATATGTATTTATATTGATATGTATCAATATTGTTATGTATTTATATTGATATGTATTAATATTACATGTATGTATATGGACATGTATTTACATTGATATTTATTAATATTATATGTATTTATATTGATATGTATCAATATTGTTATGTATTTATATTGATATGTATTAATATTACTTGTATGTATATGGACATGTATTTATATTGATATGTATTAATATTATATGTATTTATATTGATATGTATCTATATTGTTATGTATTTATATTGATATGTATTAATATTACATGTATGTATATGGACATGTATTTATATTGATATGTATTAATATTATATGTATTTATATTGATATGTATCAATATTGTTATGTATTTATATTGATATGTATTAATACTACATGTATGTATATGGGCATGTATTTATATTGATATGTATTAATATTATATGTATTTATATTGATATGTATCAATATTGTTATGTATTTATATTGATATGTATTAATATTACATGTATGTATATGGACATGTATTTATATTGATATGTATTAATATTATATGTATTTATATTGATATGTATCAATATTGTTATGTATTTATATTGATATGTATTAATATTACATGTATGTATATGGACATGTATTTATATTGATATGTATTAATATTATATGTATTTATATTGATATGTATCAATATTGCTACGTATTTATATTGATATGTATTAATATTACATGTATGTATATGGACATATATTTATATTGATATGTATTAATATTATATGTTTTTATATTGATATGTATCAATATTTTTATGTATTTATATTGATATGTATTAATATTACATGTATGTATATGGACATGTATTTATATTGATATGTATTAATATTACATGTATTTATATTGATATGTATCAATATTGTTATGTATTTATATTGATATGTATTAATATTACATGTATGTATATGGACATGTATTTATATTGATATGTATTAATATTATATGTATTTATATTGATATGTATCAATATTGTTATGTATTTATATTGATATGTATTAATATTATATGTATGTATATGGACATGTATTTATATTGATATGTATTAATATTATATGTATTTATATTGATATGTATCAATATTGTTATGTATTTATATTGATATGTATTAATATTATATGTATGTATATGGACATGTATTTATATTGATATGTATTAATATTATATGTATTTATATTGATATGTATCAATATTGTTATGTATTTATATTGATATGTATTAATATTACATGTATGTATATGAACATGTATTTATATTGATATGTATTAATATTATATGTATTTATATTGATATGTATCAATATTGTTATGTATTTATATTGATATGTATTCATATGACATGTATGTATATGGACATGTATTTAAATTGATATGTATTAATATTATATGTATTTATATTGATATGTATCAATATTGTTATGTATTTATATTGATATGTATTAATATTACATGTATGTATATGGACTTGTATTTACATTTATATGTATTAATATTATATGTATTTATATTGATATGTATCAATATTGTTATGTATTTATATTGATATGTATTAATATTACATGTATGTATATGGACATGTATTTATATTGATATGTATCTATATTGTTATGTATTTGTATTGATATGTATTAATATTACATGTATGTGTATGGACATGTATTTATATTGATATGTATTAATATTATATGTATTTATATTGATATGTATCAATATTGTTATGTATTTATATTGATATGTATTAATATTACATGTATGTATATGGACATGTATTTATATTGATATGTATTAATATTACACGTATTTATATTGATATGTATCAATATTGTTATGTATTTATATTGATATGTATTAATATTACATGTATGTATATGGACATGTATTTATATTGATATGTATTAATATTATATGTATTTATATTGATATGTATCAATATTGTTATGTATTTATATTGATATGTATTAATATTACATGTATGTATATGGACATGTATTTATATTGATATGTATTAATATTATATGTATTTATATTGATATGTATCAATATTGCTATGTATTTATATTGATATGTATTAATATTACATGTATGTATATGGACATATATTTATATTGATATGTATTAATATTATATGTATTTATATTGATATGAATCTATATTGTTATGTATTTATATTGATATGTATAAATATTACATGTATGTATATGGACATGTATTTATATTGATATGTATTAATATTATATATGATATGTATTATATATATTGATATGTATTAATATTATATATTGATATGTATTAATATTATATGTAGTTATATTGATATGTATCAATATTGTTATGTATTTATATTGATATGTTTTAATATTATATGTATGTATATGGACATGTATTTATATTGATATGTATTAATATTATATGTATTTATATTGATATGTATCAATATTGTTATGTATTTATATTGATCTGTATTAATTTTACATGTATGTATATGGACATGTATTTATATTGATATGTATTAATATTATATGTATTTATATTGATATGTATCAATATTGTTATGTATTTATATTGATATGTATTAATATTACATGTATGTATATGGACATGTATTTATATTGATATGTATTAATATTATATGTATTTATATTGATATGTATCAATATTGTTATGTATTTATATTGATATGTATTAATATTACATGTATGTATATGGACATGTATTTATATTGATATGTATTAATATTATATGTATTTATATTGATATGTATCTATATTGTTATGTATTTATATTGATATGTATTAATATTATATGTATGTATATGGACATGTATATATATTGATATGTATTTATATTGATATGTGTTTATATTGATATGTATTTGTATGTACATAAACATTTGCGTTAGTAAGCCCGTAGTCTATCATGCTTGGTACTAAAGTTATTGTTGTTGTGCATGCTGTTGTCTCTGTTTCCATCCTGATACAAGAGGCTTTTCATAAAATTCAAACGCGCTGTTGCCGTGAGAGCAAAAATATTAAATAAAAATATTGATTCGATTGACTTTCGGTCCCTCTGTTGCTTTTGCCGAAATGAAATCATCACAGTGCAATAAGTGAGTAGTCAAACTCCAATGAGCCGGATATTCTCTGAAATAAATACGTATGTTCACCTTGTTAATATAAACATAACTCTTGCTTATAGATGAACAATATCAAGCTTTGGTGGTGGCACCTGTGATGACTTGCAAAATGCAATCGGACAGGCTCTTTGGAGTTGGAAACAAACTCCGAATTGGAACCGCAGCTGCAGGATCTGCACATCATGCGTGTACGTATCCAATAAGAGCTCGGTTGAGGCGTAGTTGAAGCGATTCAATGATTCTTCTGTCGCTTTTGTTAATCACGGAATCGGACAGTATTGAGCCCCGTGTTGGCGGAGGTGTAAGCCGAGTACAATTAATGAGTAATCACATCTGAATAAGCCTGATAATTTCTGAATTGTCTATTGGTTGTTAATGTTAAGATTAATGATAATTATTGATATGTATTTATATTGAAATGTATTTACATTGATATGTATATATATCGATATATATTTATATTGATATATATCTATATTGTTATGTATTTATATTGATATGTATTAATATTATATGTATTTATATTGATATGTATCAATATTGTTATGTATTTATATTGATATGTATTAATATTACATGTATGTATATGGACATGTATTTATATTGATATGTATTAATATTATATGTATTTATATTGATATGTATCAATATTGTTATGTATTTATAGTGATATGTATTAATATTACATGTATGTATATGGACATGTATTTATATTGATATGTATTAATATTATATGTATTTATATTGATATGTATCAATATTGTTATGTATTTATATTGATATGTATTAATATTACATGTATGTATATGGACATGTATTTATATTGATATGTATTAATATTATATGTATTTATATTGTTATGTATCTATATTGTTATGTATTTATATTGATATGTATTAATATTACATGTATGTATATGGACATGTATTTATATTGATATGTATTAATATTATATGTATTTATATTGATATGTATCAATAGTGTTATGTATTTATATTGATCTGTATTAATATTACATGTATGTATATGGACATGTATATATATTGATATGTATTAATATTATATGTATTTATATTGATATGTATCAATATTGTTATGTATTTATATTGATATGTATTAATATTACATGTATGTATATGGACATGTATTTATATTGATATGTATTAATATTATATGTATTTATATTGATATGTATCTATATTGTTATGTATTTATATTGATATGTATTAATATTATATGTATGTATATGGACATGTATTTATATTGATATGTATTAATATTATATGTATTTATAATGATATGTATCAATATTGTTATGTATTTATATTGATATGTATTAATATTACATGTATGTATATGGACATGTATATATATTGATATGTATTAATATTATATGTATTTATATTGATATGTATCTATATTGTTATGTATTTATATTGATATGTATTAATGTTACATGTATGTATATGGACATGTATTTATATTGATATGTATTAATATTATATGTATTTATATTGATATGTATCAATATTGTTATGTATTTATAGTGATGTGTATTAATATTACATGTATGTATATGGACATGTATTTATATTGATATGTATTAATATTATATGTATTTATATTGATATGTATCAATATTGTTATGTATTTATATTGATATGTATTAATGTTACATGTATGTATATGGACATGTATTTATATTGATATGTATTAATATTATATGTATTTATATTGATATGTATCAATATTGCTATGTATTTATATTGATATGTATTAATATTACATGTATGTATATGGACATGTATTTATATTGATATGTATTAATATTACATGTATGTATATGGACATGTATTTATATTGATATGTATTAATATTATATGTATTTATATTGATATGTATCAATATTGTTATGTATTTATATTGATATGTATTAATATTATATGTATGTATATGGACATGTATTTATATTGATATGTATTAATATTATATGTATTTATATTGACATGTATCAATATTGTTATGTATTTATATTGATATGTATTAATATTACATGTATGTATATGGACATGTATTTATATTGATATGTATTAATATTATATGTATTTATATTGATATGTATCAATATTGTTATGTATTTATATTGATATGTATTAATATTATATGTATGTATATGGACATGTATTTATATTGATATGTATTAATATTATATGTATTTATATTGATATGTATCTATATTGTTATGTATTTATATTGATATGTATTAATGTTACATGTATGTATATGGACATGTATTTATATTGATATGTATTAATATTATATGTATTTATATTGATATGTATCAATATTGCTATGTATTTATATTGATATGTATTAATATTACATGTATGTATATGGACATGTATTTATATTGATATGTATTAATATTATATTTATTTATATTGATATGTATCAATATTGTTATGTATTTATATTGATATGTATTAATATTACATGTATGTATATGGACATGTATTTATATTGATATGTATTAATATTATATGTATTTATATTGATATGTATCAATATTGTTATGTATTTATATTGATATGTATTAATATTACATGTATGTATATGGACATGTATTTATATTGATATGTATTAATATTATATGTATTTATATCAATATGTATCAATATTGTTATGTATTTATATTGATATGTATTAATATTACATGTATGTATATGGACATGTATTTATATTGATATGTATTAATATTATATGTATTTATATTGATATGTATCAATATTGTTATGTATTTATATTGATATGTATTAATATTATATGTATGTATATGGACATGTATTTATATTGATATGTATTAATATTATATGTATTTATATTGATATGTATCAATATTGTTATGTATTTTTATTGATATGTATTAATATTACATGTATGTATATGGACATGTATATATATTGATATGTATTAATATTATATGTATTTATATTGATATGTATCAATATTGTTATGTATTTATATTGATATGTATTAATATTACATGTATGTATATTGACATGTATTTATAATGATATGTATTAATATTATATGTATTTATATTGATATGTATCAATATTGTTATGTATTTATATTGATATGTATTAATATTACATGTATGTATATGGACATGTATTTATATTGATATGTATTAATATTATATGTATTTATATTGATATGTATCAATATTGTTATGTATTTATATTGATATGTATTAATATTATATGTATGTATATGGACATGTATTTATATTGATATGTATTAATATTATATGTATTTATATTGATATGTATCTATATTGTTATGTATTTATATTGATATGTATTAATGTTATATGTATGTATATGGACATGTATTTATATTGATATGTATTAATATTATATGTATTTATATTGATATGTATCAATATTGCTATGTATTTATATTGATATATATTAATATTACATGTATGTATATGGACATGTATTTATATTGATATGTATTAATATTATATGTATTTATATTGATATGTATCAATATTGTTATGTATTTATATTGATATGTATTAATATTACATGTATGTATATGGACATGTATTTATATTGATATGTATTAATATTATATGTATTTATATTGATATGTATCAATATTGTTATGTATTTATATTGATATGTATTAATATTACATGTATGTATATGGACATGTATTTATATTGATATGTATTAATATTATATGTATTTATATCAATATGTATCAATATTGTTATGTATTTATATTGATATGTATTAAAATTACATGTATGTATATGGACATGTATTTATATTGATATGTATTAATATTATATGTATTTATATTGATATGTATCAATATTGTTATGTATTTATATTGATATGTATTAATATTACATGTATGTATATGGACATGTATTTATATTGATATGTATTAATATTATATGTATTTATATTGATATGTATCAATATTGTTATGTATTTATATTGATATGTATTAATATTACATGTATGTATATGGACATGTATTTATATTGATATGTATTAATATTATATGTATTTATATTGATATGTATCTATATTGTTATGTATTTATATTGATATGTATTAATATTACATGTATGTATATGGACATGTATTTATATTGACATGTATTAATATTATATGTATTTATATTGATATGTATCAATATTGTTATGTATTTATATTGATATGTATTAATATTACATGTATGTATATGGACATGTATTTATATTGATATGTATTAATATTATATGTATTTATATTGATATGTATCAATATTGTTATGTATTTATATTGATATGTATTAATATTATATGTATGTATATGGACATGTATATATATTGATATGTATTAATATTATATGTATTTATATTGATATGTATCAATATTTTTATGTATTTATATTGATATGTATTAATATTACATGTATGTATATGGACATGTATTTATATTGATATGTATTAATATTATATGTATTTATATTGATATGTATCAATATTGTTATGTATTTATATTGATATGTATTAAAATTACATGTATGTATATGGACATGTATTTATATTGATATGTATTAATATTATATGTATTTATATTGATATGTATCAATATTGTTATGTATTTATATTGATATGTATTAATAGTACATGTATGTGTATGGACATGTATTTATATTGATATGTATTAATATTATATGTATTTATATTGATATGTATCAATATTGTTATGTATTTATATCGATATGTATTAATATTACATGTATGTATATGGACATGTATTTATATTGATATGTATTAATATTATATGTATTTATATTGATATGTATCAATATTGTTATGTATTTATAATGATATGTATTAATATTACATGTATGTATATGGACATGTATTTATATTGATATGTATTAATATTATATGTATTTATATTGATATGTATCAATATTGTTATGTATTTATATTGATATGTATTAATATTACATGTATGTATATGGACATGTATTTATATTGATATGTATTAATATTATATGTATTTATATTGATATGTATCTATATTGTTAGGTATTTATATTGATATGTATTAATGTTACATGTATGTATATGGACATGTATTTATATTGATATGTATTAATATTATATGTATTTATATTGATATGTATCAATATTGTTATGTATTTATATTGATATGTATTAATATTACATGTATGTATATGGACATGTATTTATATTGATATGTATTAATATTATATGTATTTATATTGATATGTATCAATATTGTTATGTATTTATATTGATATGTATTAATATTACATGTATGTATATGGACATGTATTTATATTGATATGTATTAATATTATATGTATTTATATTGATATGTATCTATATTGTTATGTATTTATATTGATATGTATTAATGTTACATGTATGTATATGGACATGTATTTATATTGATATGTATTAATATTATATGTATTTATATTGATATGTATCAATATTGCTATGTATTTATATTGATATGTATTAATATTACATGTATGTATATGGACATGTATTTATATTGATATGTATTAATATTATATGTATTTATATTGATATGTATCAATATTGTTATGTATTTATATTGATATGTATTAATATTACATGTATGTATATGGACATGTATTTATAATGATATGTATTAATATTATATGTATTTATATTGATATGTATCAATATTGTTATGTATTTATATTGATATGTATTAATATTACATGTATGTATATGGACATGTATTTATATTGATATGTATTAATATTATATGTATTTATATTGATATGTATCAATATTGTTATGTATTTATATTGATATGTATTAATATTATATGTATGTATATGGACATGTATTTATATTGATATGTATTAATATTATATGTATTTATATTGATATGTATCTATATTGTTATGTATTTATATTGATATGTATTAATGTTACATGTATGTATATGGACATGTATTTATATTGATATGTATTAATATTATATGTATTTATATTGATATGTATCAATATTGCTATGTATTTATATTGATATGTATTAATATTACATGTATGTATATGGACATGTATTTATATTGATATGTATTAATATTATATGTATTTATATTGATATGTATCAATATTGTTATGTATTTATATTGATATGTATTAATATTACATGTATGTATATGGACATGTATTTATATTGATATGTATTAATATTATATGTATTTATATTGATATGTATCAATATTGTTATGTATTTATATTGATATGTATTAATATTACATGTATGTATATGGACATGTATTTATATTGATATGTATTAATATTATATGTATTTATATCAATATGTATCAATATTGTTATGTATTTATATTGATATGTATTAATATTACATGTATGTATATGGACATGTATTTATATTGATATGTATTAATATTATATGTATTTATATTGATATGTATCAATATTGTTATGTATTTATATTGATATGTATTAATATTATATGTATGTATATGGACATGTATTTATATTGATATGTATTAATATTATATGTATTTATATTGATATGTATCAATATTGTTATGTATTTATATTGATATGTATTAATATTACATGTATGTATATGGACATGTATTTATATTGATATGTATTAATATTATATGTATTTATATTGATATGTATCAATATTGTTATGTATTTATATTGATATGTATTAATATTATATGTATGTATATGGACATGTATTTATATTGATATGTATTAATATTATATGTATTTATATTGATATGTATCTATATTGTTATGTATTTATATTGATATGTATTAATGTTACATGTATGTATATGGACATGTATTTATATTGATATGTATTAATATTATATGTATTTATATTGATATGTATCAATATTGCTATGTATTTATATTGATATGTATTAATATTACATGTATGTATATGGACATGTATTTATATTGATATGTATTAATATTATATGTATTTATATTGATATGTATCAATATTGTTATGTATTTATATTGATATGTATTAATATTACATGTATGTATATGGACATGTATTTATATTGATATGTATTAATATTATATGTATTTATATTGATATGTATCAATATTGTTATGTATTTATATTGATATGTATTAATATTATATGTATGTATATTGGCATGTATTTATATTGATATGTATTAATATTATATGTATTTATATTGATATGTATCTATATTGTTATGTATTTATATTGATATGTATTAATGTTACATGTATGTATATGGACATGTATTTATATTGATATGTATTAATATTATATGTATTTATATTGATATGTATCAATATTGCTATGTATTTATATTGATATGTATTAATATTACATGTATGTATATGGACATGTATTTATATTGATATGTATTAATATTATATGTATTTATATTGATATGTATCAATATTGTTATGTATTTATATTGATATGTATTAATATTACATGTATGTATATGGACATGTATTTATATTGATATGTATTAATATTATATGTATTTATATTGATATGTATCAATATTGTTATGTATTTATATTGATATGTATTAATATTACATGTATGTATATGGACATGTATTTATATTGATATGTATTAATATTATATGTATTTATATCAATATGTATCAATATTGTTATGTATTTATATTGATATGTATTAAAATTACATGTATGTATATGGACATGTATTTATATTGATATGTATTAATATTATATGTATTTATATTGATATGTATCAATATTGTTATGTATTTATATTGATATGTATTAATATTACATGTATGTATATGGACATGTATTTATATTGATATGTATTAATATTATATGTATTTATATTGATATGTGTCAATATTGTTATGTATTTATATTGATATGTATTAATATTACATGTATGTATATGGACATGTATTTATATTGATATGTATTAATATTATATGTATTTATATTGATATGTATCTATATTGTTATGTATTTATATTGATATGTATTAATATTACATGTATGTATATGGACATGTATTTATATTGATATGTATTAATATTATATGTATTTATATTGATATGTATCAATATTGTTATGTATTTATATTGATATGTATTCATATTACATGTATGTATATGGACATGTATTTATATTGATATGTATTAATATTATATGTATTTATATTGATATGTATCAATATTGTTATGTATTTATATTGATATGTATTAATATTATATGTATGTATATGGACATGTATATATATTGATATGTATTAATATTATATGTATTTATATTGATATGTATCAATATTGTTATGTATTTTTATTGATATGTATTAATATTACATGTATGTATATGGACATGTATTTATATTGATATGTATTAATATTATATGTATTTTTATTGATATGTATCAATATTGTTATGTATTTATATTGATATGTATTAAAATTACATGTATGTATATGGACATGTATTTATATTGATATGTATTAATATTATATGTATTTATATTGATATGTATCAATATTGTTATGTATTTATATTGATATGTATTAATAGTACATGTATGTATATGGACATGTATTTATATTGATATGTATTAATATTATATGTATTTATATTGATATGTATCAATATTGTTATGTATTTATATCGATATGTATTAATATTACATGTATGTATATGGACATGTATTTATATTGATATGTATTAATATTATATGTATTTATATTGATATGTATCAATTTTGTTATGTATTTATATTGATATGTATTAATATTACATGTATGTATATGGACATGTATTTATATTGATATGTATTAATATTATATGTATTTATATTGATATGTATCAATATTGTTATGTATTTATATTGATATGTATTAATATTACATGTATGTATATGGACATGTATTTATATTGATATGTATTAATATTATATGTATTTATATTGATATGTATCAATATTGTTATGTATTTATATTGATATGTATTAATATTACATGTATGTATATGGACATGTATTTATATTGATATGTATTAATATTATATGTATTTATATTGATATGTATCTATATTGTTAGGTATTTATATTGATATGTATTAATGTTACATGTATGTATATGGACATGTATATATATTGATATGTATTAATATTATATGTATTTATATTGATATGTATCAATATTGTTATGTATATATATTGATATGTCTTAATATTACATGTATGTATATGGACATGTATTTATATTGATATGTATTAATATTATATGTATGTATATGGACATGTATATATATTGATATGTATTAATATTATATGTATTTATATTGATATGTATCAATATTGTTATGTATTTTTATTGATATGTATTAATATTACAAGTATGTATATGGACATGTATTTATATTGATATTTATTAATATTATATGTATTTATATTGATATGTATCAATATTGCTATGTATTTATATTGATATGTATTAAAATTACATGTATATATATGGACATGTATTTATATTGATATGTATTAATATTATATGTATGTATATGGACATGTATATATATTGATATGTATTAATATTATATGTATTTATATTGATATGTATCAATATTGTTATGTATTTTTATTGATATGTATTAATATTACATGTATGTATATGGACATGTATTTATATTGATATGTATTAATATTATATGAATTTATATTGATATGTATCAATATTGCTATGTATTTATATTGATATGTATTAATATTACATGTATGTATATGGACATGTATTTATATTGATATGTATTAATATTATATGTATTTATATTGATATGTATCAATATTGTTATGTATTTATATTGATATGTATTAATATTACATATATGTATATGGACATGTATTTATATTGATATGTATTAATATTATATGTATTTATATTGATATGTATCAATATTGCTATGTATTTATATATTATATTAATATTACATGTATGTATATGGACATGTATTTATATTGATATGTATTAATATTATATGTATTTATATTGATATGTATCAATATTGTTATGTATTTATATTGATATGTATTAATATTATATGTATATATATGGACATGTATTTATATTGATATGTATTAATATTATATGTATTTATATTGATATGTATCAATATTGTTATGTATTTTTATTGATATGTATTAATATTACATGTATGTATATGGACATGTATTTATATTGATATGTATTAATATTATATGTATTTATATTGATATGTATCAATATTGTTATGTATTTATATTGATATGTATTAAAATTACATGTATGTATATGGACATGTATTTATATTGATATGTATTGTGTGTGTGTGTGTGTGTGAGTTGGGGGAGAGGCGCATTGGCGCCTCCAAGCACTCAGGCCAAAGGACCCATTGTACTCATTACCCCCTGCCTACCATAGTTTCCCAGACCTCTTGATAAAGTCTAGGATCACTGATAGGGGAAAAGAGGCTATCGTCTGCATGCGTGCAACATCCCAGCCAAAGCATTGATATCTGAGACGCGCAAACGCTGGGCATTCACAGAGGAAATGCTCCGCAGAGTCAGCCTCTTCTAGGCAGGATGAACAGAGATCATCCTGTACAACACCTATTCGGTACATATGTCCTCCTAGGCAGTTGTGTCCAGTCAGAATACCTACCATGGCCCTGCAAACTTTCCTGCTCTTATTGAGCAAGAATCCCGCAGTCACATGGTTGGGTTCTGAAAGGAATACCTTCGTGTGCCTGGCCACACCGGCAGCCGTCCATCTATCTTTGTGAGCATCATCTACCCACTTGCGAATAATGGCACGTGCAGATGCGGTCGGCACACCCAAGGCGGGTTCAGGGCCCCGTAGCGGAAGTTCCGAACCTTGCTTCGCAATGACGTCAGCAATTTCATTCCCCTCAACACCACAGTGCCCCGGTACCCAGAGCAGATGCACCCTATTGAATCTGGCGACAGAGTTCAATCGTGCTCTGCACTCTTGGACAATTTTCGAGTTTGTCAGGGGTTTACGCAGCGCCATCAGTGCAGCTTGACTGTCACTGCAAATAGCAATGCTCTTTCCCCTCCATCTTTCCTCAATTGCCCAACAGGCAGCTCTCAGGATAGCAAACATTTCTGCTTGAAAAACCGAAGCGTGCTCTCCAAGAGAGAAAGCCCATCTGCCATTCGATGAATGTAGATAGACACCAGCTCCAGATCTACTATCTGACCTCGAGCCGTCCGTGAAGAAGATCTCTGAATATCCCCTCGTACACAGATCGGGATCATCCCAGCTACTTCTGCTTAAGAGGATTACTTCGTACCTTCTTCTGAAGTCGAGGAAGGGCACCCGAGCGTCCGAAGGCATCGCGAGAATCGGAGAGATCTCACACATCGACCTCCTAATAGAGCAGTGCCCCACATCGTCTTCACCTACCCATAAGCCAAGCTGAGCTAGTCTATGGGCAGAGCTCATCGCCACACTCTGAACTTGAATGTCGAGAGGAGGCAGATTGAGAAGCGCATCAAGGGCCGCACCCGGAGTAGTGCTCATGGCACCACAGATACCCAGGCACACCGTCCTTTGCAGCGTGGCTAACTTTTTCCGAGCATACAATAGCCTCACGATAGTCCACCACACCACCGATGCGTACGTGAACATCGGCCTAATTATTGCTGTGTAGATCCACATCACTACACGAGGCTTTAGACCCCATGTGGTAGCAAAAGCTCTCTTGCACTGCCCGAAAGCTTTTATAGCACGAGTAAGCTTCACTTCCACATGTTTCTTCCAGAGAAGTTTTTTGTCCAAGATTACTCCAAGATATTTGACTTCATCTGAAAGTTGAAGTGTTACACCCTTCATGATTGGAAGCACTAGTCCTCTCAGTTTTCTTTTCCTGGTAAACAAAACAAGTTTCGTCTTACCAGGATTCACTGTTAAGCCGTGCCTCGAACACCAGCTGCCAATCAGATCCAATGCACGCTGTGTATTTCTACATACCACATTCAGATCTTTACCGACAGCCAGTGCGGCCACGTCATCAGCATAAGCTTGTGCGTGCAGCCTTTCTTGTTGCAGTTCGTTAAGCAGGGAGTCGACTAGCATACTCCACAGGAGCGGTGATAGGACGCCCCCTTGAGGGCATCCATTTGTCGCCTCTGTTCTTAAGTAGCAATCGGATCCAGCTTCCGCCAGCAACCATCTCTGCGTCAGCATGGCATGAATCCACCTAACTAAGACATCATCCACGCCATGCACTTTCGCAGCATCACATAGTTCCACGAAGGGCGCGCAATCAAAGGCCCCTTCAATGTCCACAAACACCCCCAACGCATACTCACCATTGGAGATCGCTCCCTCAACTCTGGCCACCAAAGAATGAAGGGCCGACTCGCATGATTTTCCTCGCTGGTACGCATGTTGCTCATCATTCAAAGGGTTAAACCTAAGCGCCGTAGTACGTATGTGTCGTTCGACAAGTCTCTCTAGGCATTTCAACATAAACGAAGTTAAGCTGATCGGCCTAAAGTTCCTTGGATCGGAATAGTCATCTCTCCCCGGTTTAGGTATAAAAACTACCTTAACCTCTCGCCAAGGTGACGGAACATACCCCAAGGAAAGGCATGCCCAGAAGATTTCTCTCAGGTCTGCCCCCAAGTGGTCAATTCCCTCCCTAAGCATAACCGGATAGATACCATCCAGGCCCGGCGATTTGAAGTTCTCAAAAGACATGATTGCATCCCTGACCTTTTCACTAGTGACCACAGATCTAGTTGTGTACCAGCACTTCCTACTGCTGCGAAGAGCAGGGATTTCGGTCACAGGCGCATTTGCCTTCTGCGACTCAATCACCGGGGCTCCCGGGAAGTGAGTCCCAAGTAAAGTCTGCAAAGACTCCTTTTTGGACTTGGTAAAATCACCATCCGAGCGTTTTAGAGAGTCTAGCTTAGCTGATTGATCCTTCTCTAGGACTTTGCAAAGCCTAGACGTCTCCCGTGCGCCTTCCAGTCTTTCACAGTAAGATCTAAATGATTCCCTCTTAGAGGTCCTCACCAGCTTCTTATACGTTCTCTGCGAAGATCTGTAGGCGATCCAGTCATCCTCATTGTTGCTCTTACAAGCTCTGTTGAGAATTTTCCTGGTACTTTTCCTTAGCTTCTGTAGTTCCCGATTTCACCAGGGAACCGTCTTGCCACATCTGCTCTTACTGATCGGGCAGGCCTCTTCATAGCTACTCATTAGGTCTCTATTCAGAGTGCTCAACCGGGATTCTATTGACTTTGGCGATCTTATCCTACCACTAGGACGCGCTTTGTCTGCAAGAAGCCGGTTGAACGTAGGCCAATCAGTGTTTCTTGGGTTTCTTCTTTCCACCACGGGTGTTAGATCCGTGGCTAAAGAGAACACCAAGTAGCGATGATCAGAGAGTGAATCCTCATCTGATACATTCCATCCAGTCATTGATCCAACTATTCCAGCTGAACATAGCGATACATCAATGACCGCCCTTCTGTTTGGGGTGACAAATGTGGGAGTAGTCCCAGTGTTTAAAATCATCAGCCCGGCAGAAGTTATAAAATCAAAGAGACTTTTACCCCTGGCGTTACATTTGTTGCTACCCCAGCTGGTATGCTGGGAGTTGGCATCGCAGCCCACCACAAGTTCAAGTCTCTCCGATTCAGCGTACAAAACCAGGTCCTTTAACTCCTGTATCGGCGGCGGGAGTAAGGAGTCAAAGGGAAAGTAAGCTGAGGCAACTATCGTGCGCTTAAGCCTACCATTTTCTCGGTGTTGTACGACGACCGCTGACAGGTCCGGGCTTGAAATCTGTCTGAGCATGGTGGCATCAAGCAGATTGGAAGCCAGAACACAAGTCCTCGGCCGTATTGACCTTTCATCATAAAAGATCTTGGCCCCCGTGGTTGGACTAAGTCCGTAGATCCTACCGCCTCGAACCCACGGTTCCTGTACAAGTGCAATGTAGGGGGAGGCTTGCAGTTTTGTCAATTTTTCGCTCAAAAGATAGGACGAAGCCTTGGCACGCCGCAAGTTGATCTGGACAAATCTTATACCTTCAGGCACAGAAACGTCCGGAGTTTAAATCTTTGGATCCCTTTGCAGGGACCCTTAGATAATGTCCGCGTGACCAGTGAAAGAAACTCTATGGGAGAGAATTTCCACTGGATCTCTGCGTTTTGCTCTGGCGATCTGTCCATAGACAGTCACAAAAGCTCGTGCCTCACCACTTCCTGATTTGGTTAAATTTAACCGCATACAAGAAGTAGCTCAGCACCATCCGGTACCTGTCTCTTAGCATCGAGAAACTTCTCTGGTCAAGTACGATCACCAGCTTGAAACCATCTTCACCTGTGGTGGGATTCTTCCTGGGATTCATGTACTTGATGATCCAGTGTTTCGCATCGATGCCCGGATTCAGTTTGCCGAACATGCCAGTGATGTCACCTGCACTCTTGCGAGGACCAGGGATCCAACAACTGACATAATAGGGTTTGGCCAGGTCGGAGTCCAAAATGGTAAATTTGGGCCGACTGCCAGTACCCAATTTAAGAACGATCTGTGTGAGCCACTCCTTAGATGTTTGATTGGAGCAGGCGACTTGGAGGTGACCATCCACAAACTTCGCTTGCGTGAAGTTGTAAACTGGTCCCGACTCCGCTATCTCTCGCCACAGTTCGTTCTTAAGGATAGCGCACTGACCTTCGGTCAGTTTGCCACCCTTGCCAGACACACCTATCACAACAACCAGCGAAGAAGACGCAGCTTCTGCATACGTTCTCCTCCCTACCCTTGTGGAAGGTGTGTTTGTGCCAGAAGGGCCAGCCTCTGCAAGATCTCTCTCGCAGATTTTGACACCTTTCGGCACCTTGCGCTCAGAGATGCAGGTATCCGCTTTCGCCTCAACCTTGCGTCTCTTTCGTGCGCCGCCGCTGGCAGATTTGGCCTCTGTGCTGGCCGGCTGGGAGATCTTCGGTGTGACCGGTCCCTCCTTACCTTTCAGCGTCGTCGCTGAATCCCGATTTGCATCAGGAATCATCGATTTCTTGAACAGAGTCCTCTTCTGTCGACGGCTAAGAGCTTTCCCTGGTTCACGAAGTCCAGTCGGCGTAGCTTTGCATCCAGCCGCCGGTCCAGAACATTTCTGCTCCGAACATGCGACCTTAGCATCACCAGCCAACCTTTCTTTCGCTACCCCGGGTCGGCTCAGAGGTTTCGCTGCCTGACGTCCAGTCTCCAGGGAAACACCTGCAGTTAATACTGCATTTGTCTCTCCGTCAGCCTTCGGCGGCAGCTTGCCCCTTTTGCGCAGTCTCCTACGTTGTCTGCGACTGAGAGCCTCCACAGGTTTCCAGAGTTCAGAGGAATGAGCACTCTTACTATCTGTACTTCCAGCGGGCGTCTCATTTGCACTAGTCGGAGTTACCTCCTCTAATGCATCCCTTCTCCTCTTATGTGAGGATTCGGGAAGAAACATCTTTACCCCTGGTACGGCCGTAGTCGGACTTCCAGCTGGTGCTGTACTCGCCTTTCCGGAGCCTGTGATCAGGGGGGATGCTATCAGCAAGTCCGAAAACTTGCTGGCCATGGAGTCTTCCACGATGGTAACCTGTGAGCTTCCACTGCAACCAGGGTCCTCCATTGCAGTCATACATGAGGTTGGGGCCTGCAGAATCCGAGCCCCTGCCGTGCTGAGCACGGGTGGATTTCCAGACTCAGTCTGGCTGCCACCTGCAGAGATAAAATCCTTGGGATTCATCCTCATGCTTACTACAGCCATCAGGCTGCAAATATACGCATTTTACTGAGGATAGAGTTACCTCGTTACCTCAAACCCTCCTCCTTTCTCCGGGCTTGGGACCGGCATATCACAAGTTAGACTTGTGAGCGGCGGAGTTATTGATATGTATTAATATTATATGTATTTATATTGATATGTATCAATATTGTTATGTATTTATATTGATATGTATTAATATTACATGTATGTATATGGACATGTATTTATATTGATATGTATTAATATTATATGTATTTATATTGATATGTATCAATATTGTTATGTATTTATATTGATATGTATTAATATTACATGTATGTATATGGACATGTATTTATATTGATATGTATTAATATTATATGTATTTATATTGATATGTATCTATATTGTTATGTATTTATATTGATATGTATTAATATTATATGTATGTATATGGACATGTTTATATATTGATATGTATTTATATTGATATGTGTTTATATTGATATGTGTTTATATTGATATGTATTTGTATTTACATAAACATTTGCGTTAGTAAGCCCGTAGTCTATCATGCTTGGTACTAAAGTTATTGTTGTTGTGCATGCTGTTGTCTCTGTTTCCATCCTGATACAAGAGGCTTTTCATAAAATTCAAACACGCTGTTGCCGTGAGAGCAAAAATATTAAATAAAAATATTGATTCGATTGACTTTCGGTCCCTCTGTTGCTTTTGCCGAAATGAAATCATCACAGTGCAATAAGTGAGTAGTCAAACTCCAATGAGCCGGATATTCTCTGAAATAAATACGTATGTTCACCTTGTTAATATAAACATAACTCTTGCTTATAGATGAACAATATCAAGCTTTGGTGGTGGCACCTGTGATGACTTGGATAATGCAATCGGACAGGCTCTTTGGAGTTGGAAACAAACTCCGAATTGGAACCGCAGCTGCAGGATCTTCACATCATGCGTGTACGTATCCAATAAGAGCTCGGTTGAGGCGTAGTTGAAGCGATTCAATGATTCTTCTGTCGCTTTTGTTAATCACGGAATCGGACAGTATTGAGCCCCGTGTTGGCGGAGGTGTAAGCCGAGTACAATTAATGAGTAATCACATCTGAATAAGCCTGATAATTTCTGAATTGTCTATTGGTTGTTAATGTTAAGATTAATGATAATTATTGATATGTATTTATATTGAAATGTATTAACATTGATATGTATATATATCGATATATATTTATATTGATATGTATCTATATTGTTATGTATTTATATTGATATGTATTAATATTATATGTATGTATATGGACATGTATTTATATTGATATGTATTAATATTATATGTATTTATATTGATATGTATCAATATTGTTATGTATTTATATTGATATGTATTAATATTACATGTATGTATATGGACATGTATTTATATTGATATGTATTAATATTATATGTATTTATATTGATATGTATCAATATTGTTATGTATTTATATTGATATGTATTAATATTATATGTATGTATATGGACATGTATTTATATTGATATTTATTAATATTATATGTATTTATATTGATATGTATCAATATTGTTATGTATTTATATTGATATGTATTAATATTACATGTATGTATATGGACATGTATTTATATTGATATGTATTAATATTATATGTATTTATATTGATATGTATCAATATTGTTATGTATTTATATTGATATGTATTAATATTACATGTATGTATATGGACATGTATTTATATTGATATGTATTAATATTATATGTATTTATATTGATATGTATCAATATTGTTATGTATTTATATTGATATGTATTAATATTATATGTATGTATATGGACATGTATTTATATTGATATTTATTAATATTATATGTATTTAAATTGACATGTATCAATATTGTTATATATTTATATTGATATGTTTTAATATTATATGTATGCATATGGACATGTATTTATATTGATATGTATTAATATTATATGTATTTATATTGATATGTATCAATATTGTTATGTATTTATATTGATATGTATTAATATTACATGTATGTATATGGACATGTATTTATATTGATATGTATTAATATTATATGTATTTATATTGATATGTATCAATATTGTTATGTATTTATATTGATATGTATTAATATGACATGTATGTATATGGACATGTATTTATATTGATATGTATTAATATTATATGTATTTATATTGATATGTATCAACATTGTTATGTATTTATATTGATATGTATTAATATTACATGTATGTATATGGACATGTATTTACATTGATATGTATTAATATTATATGTATTTATATTGATATGTATCAATATTGTTATGTATTTATATTGATATGTATTAATATTACTTGTATGTATATGGACATGTATTTATATTGATATGTATTAATATTATATGTATTTATATTGATATGTATCTATATTGTTATGTATTTATATTGATATGTATTAATATTACATGTATGTATATGGACATGTATTTATATTGATATGTATTAATATTATATGTATTTATATTGATATGTATCTATATTGTTATGTATTTATATTGATATGTATTAATATTACATGTATGTATATGGACATGTATTTATATTGATATGTATTAATATTATATGTATTTATATTGATCTGTATCAATATTGTTATGTATTTATATTGATATGTATTAATACTACATGTATGTATATGGACATGTATTTATATTGATATGTATTAATATTATATGTATTTATATTGATATGTATCAATATTGTTATGTATTTATATTGATATGTATTAATATTACATGTATGTATATGGACATGTATTTATATTGATATGTATTAATATTATATGTATTTATATTGATATGTATGTATATTGTTATGTATTTATATTGATATGTATTAATATTACATGTATGTATATGGACATGTATTTATATTGATATGTATTAATATTATATGTATTTATATTGATATGTATCAATATTGTTATGTATTTATATTGATATGTATTAATATTACATGTATGTATATGGACATGTATTTATATTGATATGTATTAATATTATATGTATTTATATTGATATGTATCAATATTGTTATGTATTTATATTGATATGTATTAATATTATATGTATATATATGGACATGTATTTATATTGATATGTATTAATATTATATGTATTTAAATTGATATGTATCAATATTGTTCTGTATTTTTATTGATATGTATTAATATTACATGTATGTATATGGACATGTATTTCTATTGATATGTATTAATATTATATGTATTTATATTGATATGTATAAATATTGTTATGTATTTATATTGATATGTATTAAAATTACATGTATGTATATGGACATGTATTTATATTGATATGTATTAATATTATATGTATTTATATTGATATGTATCAATATTGTTATGTATTTATATTGATATGTATTAATATTACATGTATGTATATGGACATGTATTTATATTGATATGTATTAATATTATATGTATTTATATTGATATGTATCTATATTGTTATGTATTTATATTGATATGTATTAATGTTACATGTATGTATATGGACATGTATTTATATTGATATGTATTAATATTATATGTATTTATATTGATATGTGTCAATATTGTTATGTATTTATATTGATATGTATTAATATTACATGTATGTATATGGACATGTATTTATATTGATATGTATTAATATTATATGTATTTATATTGATATGTATCAATATTGTTATGTATTTATATTGATATGTATTAATATTACATGTATGTATATGGACATGTATTTATATTGATATGTATTAATATTATATGTATTTATATTGATATGTATCAATATTGTTATGTATTTATATTGATATGTATTAATATTATATGTATATATATGGACATGTATTTATATTGATATGTATTAATATTATATGTATTTATATTGATATGTATCAATATTGTTATGTATTTTTATTGATATGTATTAATATTACATGTATGTATATGGACATGTATTTATATTGATATGTATTAATATTATATGTATTTATATTGATATGTATCAATATTGTTATGTATTTATATTGATATGTATTAAAATTACATGTATGTATATGGACATGTATTTATATTGATATGTATTAATATTATATGTATTTATATTGATATGTATCAATATTGATATGTATTAATATTACATGTATGTATATGGACATGTATTTATATTGATATGTATTAATATTATATGTATTTATATTGATATGTATCTATATTGTTATGTATTTATATTGATATGTATTAATATTACATGTATGTATATGGACATGTATTTATATTGAAATGTATTAATATTATATGTATTTATATTGATATGTATCAATATTGTTATGTATTTATATTGATATGTATTAATATTACATGTATGTATATGGACATGTATTTATATTGATATGTATTAATATTATATGTATTTATATTGATATGTATCAATATTGTTATGTATTTATATTGATATGTATTAATATTATATGTATATATATGGACATGTATTTATATTGATATGTATTAATATTATATGTATTTATATTGATATGTATCAATATTGTTATGTATTTTTATTGATATGTATTAATATTACATGTATGTATATGGACATGTATTTATATTGATATGTATTAATATTATATGTATTTATATTGATATGTATCAATATTGTTATGTATTTATATTGATATGTATTAATATTACATGTATGTATATGGACGTGTATTTATATTGATATGTATTAATATTATATGTATTTATATTGATATGTATCAATATTGTTATGTATTTATATTGATATGTATTAATATTACATGTATGTACATGGACATGTATTTATATTGATATGTATTAATATTATATGTATTTATATTGATATGTATCAATATTGTGATGTATTTATATTGATATGTATTAATATTACATGTATGTATATGGACATGTATTTATATTGATATGTATTAATATTATATGTATTTATATTGATATGTATCTATATTGTTATGTATTTATATTGATATGTATTAATATTATATGTATGTATATGGACATGTGTATATATTGATATGTATTTATATTGATATGTGTTTATATTGATATGTATTTGTATTTACATAAACATTTGCGTTAGTAAGCCCGTAGTCTATCATGCTTGGTACTAAAGTTATTTTTGTTGTGCATGCTGTTGTCTCTGTTTCCATCCTGATACAAGAGGCTTTTCATAAAATTCAAACACGCTGTTGCCGTGAGAGCAAAAATATTAAATAAAAGTATTGATTCGATTGACTTTCGGTCCCTCTATTGCTTTTGCCGAAATGAAATCATCACAGTGCAATAAGTGAGTAGTCAAACTCCAATGAGCCGGATATTCTCTGAAATAAATACGTATGTTCACCTTGTTAATATAAACATAACTCTTGCTTATAGATGAACAATATCAAGCTTTGGTGGTGGCACCTGTGATGACTTGGAAAATGCAATCGGACAGGCTCTTTGGAGTTGGAAACAAACTCCGAATTGGAACCGCAGCTGCAGGATCTGCACATCATGCGTGTACGTATCCAATAAGAGCTCGGTTGAGGCGTAGTTGAAGCGATTCAATGATTCTTCTGTCGCTTTTGTTAATCACGGAATCGGACAGTATTGAGCCCCGTGTTGGCGGAGGTGTAAGCCGAGTACAATTAATGAGTAATCACATCTGAATAAGCCTGATAATTTCTGAATTGTCTATTGGTTGTTAATGTTAAGATTAATGATAATTATTGATATGTATTTATATTGAAATGTATTAACATTGATATGTATATATATCGATATATATTTATATTGATATGTATCTATATTGTTATGTATTTATATTGATATGTATTAATATTATATGTATGCATATGGACATGTATTTATATTGATATGTATTAATATTATATGTATTTATGTTGATATGTATCTATATTGTTATGTATTTATATTGATGTGTATTAATATTATATGTTTGTATATGGACATGTATTTATATTGATATGTAATAATATTATATGTATTTATATTGATATGTATCAATATTGTTATGTATTTATATTGATATGTATTAATATTACATGTATGTATATGGACATGTATTTATATTGATATGTATTAATATTATATGTATTTATATTGATATGTATCTATATTGTTATATATTTATATTGATATGTATTAATATTATATGTATGCATATGGACATGTATTAATATTGATATGTATTAATATTATATGTATTTATATTGATATGTATCAATATTGTTATGTATTTATATTAATATGTATTAATATTACATGTATGTATATGGACATGTATTTACATTGATATGTATTAATATTATATGTATTTATATTGATATGTATCAATATTGTTATGTATTTATATTGATATGTATTAATATTACTTGTATGTATATGGACATGTATTTATATTGATATGTATTAATATTGTATGTATGTATATTGATATGTATCAATATTGTTATGTATTTATATTGATATGTATTAATATTACATGTATGTATATGGACATGTATTTATATTGATATGTATTAATATTACATGTATGTATATGGACATGTATTTATATTGATATGTATTAATATTATATGTATTTATATTGATATGTATCAATATTGTTATGTATTTATATTGATATGTATTAATATTACATGTATGTATATGGACATGTATTTATATTGATATGTATTAATATTATATGTATTTATATTGATATGTATCAATATTGTTATGTATTTATATTGATATGTATTAATATTACATGTATGTATATGGACATGTATTTATATTGATATGTATTAATATTATATCCATTCGCTGTTCAGCTCTTGAAGAGAACAGACGTGTTGAAAACCGCAATTTTTTATTTTTTTTCCCCATATTATTTTTGTGTAGTGCTTCCGATATAAATTTTCGCTTTGTTTACTTCGGTTCTTAGTGTTAAAGTGCCTAGTGACTCGAGGAAAAGGTCAAGGGAGGACACGTCCCCCGAATACCTAAGGAACAAGTTGAAAGTCTTACGCGGCCACAATTCCAAAATGACCGCAAGTAGCAGCAACCAGTTCCAGCTTTTAGCCGACATAACTGGAGAAGACGATGCTTCGGAGACACCGAAGAGCAACACTACTACACCGAAGAAGGTAAAACCTCCTCCAATAATGTTCCCCAACTTGCAAAAGCTCTCAATCGAGGCGATCATGAGAGAGCTTTCAATTGAAAACTTCGATGTGAAATTCACCACAATGGGCAGGAAAGTGATTCTTTCGGATATCACTGAATGGGACAAACTTAACAAACATCTCATTCAGAAAAAAGTAAACTTTTATACCTACCGGCGAGCGGATATGCGCCCTCTAAAAATTCTTTTATCGGGTTTACACGACATGACTTGTGAGGAACTGAGCAAAACGCTAAAGTCAGAGCACAACTTAAACGTTATGGACATTAAAAAATTTAACCCGTCAAAGTCAAGGTATGTTGGGCAAACGTACTACATTCTATTTTTTGCGAAAGGTACAGTGAAACTACCCGAACTGCGAAAAATCAAGTCGATTGAACACACCATAGTTCAATGGAGCTATTATACTCGCAGTAGTAACACTCCAACACAATGCCGTAACTGCCAGCTTTGGGGCCACGGATCATCTTTCTGCCACTTACCGCCGAAATGTTTAATTTGCAGTCTTTCGCATGACTATACAGAATGTCCTGCTAAAGATACAAACAACATCAAGTGCTCTAACTGCCAACAAGCGCACATAGCTTCGGATGATCATTGCCCCAAACGTGCAGAATACATCGCAATTCGCGAGAAACTCTCTAACCGAAACACTAATCGCTCACGAACTACCAAAACCACTATCAACCGCCCGGATCAAACACTAAAACTGCACGAACCACGCAATCACTTTCCCCTGCTCTCGAGGAACGACCAGATACACCCAGAGTCCATCGCGAAACCATCGTACAGTTCAATTCTCAAATCGAACATACTTCCACAAACTCGCGCCGACGCGAACAGACCAGGACTATTGACGGCCGATCAAATTCTTCAGCTATCTCTTGAGCTGATCGATGACTTATCTAGATGTAAGAATAAAACCGACCAGTTTAACGTAATTGTAAACTTAGCAGTCAAGTTTCTGTATGACAACTAATCATAACTTGAAAGCCTTATTATGGAACGCGCAAAGCGTCAAAAACAAGTCGGCAGAGCTGTTCAACCTCGCCATCGACAGCGAATTAGATTTGCTTGTGCTTACAGAGACTTGGCTGAGAGGTAATCTTAATTTTTCCCATCCGAAATTCTATGTGCATCGTTCTGATAGAGAACTTACAGTCGGCGGCGGTGTAGCTATATGTGTCAGGAAGGGCATAAAGCATTATGTGTTGCCGTCTCTCCCAACAAAAATCTTAGAAACTATTATAGTGAGGCTGGATGATAGTAATATACACTTAATTGCAGCATATTTCCCAGGTACAAGGTTGGACAGAACTAAACTCACTAGCTTTGAGACTGATTTAAAGCTTATAATCAATTCTTTTGAGAAATTTATTTTATGTGGAGACTTAAATGCCAAACACAGGCAGTGGAACTGCTTGAGAGCAAACAGAACCGGAAAAATATTATTTGAATTAATTTGCTCCAGGAACTTATTTTTGCATGTTCCTACTGAGCCCACCTACTTCTCGCCTAGTGGGAGTCCATCAACACTTGATCTTGTTGTCAGCAACGGATTAGTTAATATTTCTCAGCCTATCACTTTGAATAACCTCTCGTCGCCACATCTCCCAGTAGCTTTTCGCATTGAACAGATTAGCAATCCACATACAACCAGTGTGTGCGGATATCATCAAAAGAAAACCAACTGGGTTAGGTTCAGAAGAGTTTTAGATAGTTTAATCTCCCTCGATTCTCGTGATCTTTCACTAATCCAATGTAATGAACAGATAGACAGATTACTTGACTCATTCTATGGTAGTGTCCATGCTGCCATTACTAATAGCACTATGAATGTAACCAGGTTTTCAATACACTCCCGAAGTATCGATGATGAAACATTAGGATTAATAGCTATTAGAAACCGCTTCAGACGTCTCTGGCAAAGATCGAGGAATCCCGAACTCAAAACGTTGGTTAACAGACTCACAAATCTAGTCCGCTACCGCATTCTTGTGCTGCGCAATGAAAGCTGGAACTCTAAGCTAATGCAACTTAGCAACAAAAGCAACAAGGTTTGGGCATTAACCAAAATGATGAAGCGAAAAACTCGACTATCTCCAATCTCAGACTCTAGCCACCAACTATATTTCGATGACCAAGATAAGGCCAATATAATAGCTAGGAAGTTCCAAACATTCCACTCCACGTCGCAGCATCTTGGAACGCACACAAACAACAGTATTGTCGAAAATCGCATCAAGGACCTAACAAATCTCCTCTCAAATTTCACGCCAAATGATCTTTGCACTCCAAGAGAAATTGTTAACATAGTTGCTAAGCTCAAAAATAAAAAGACGCCAGGAAACGACAAAATTTCAAATATTGTCATTAAAAACTTTGGCCGGAAAACGATGGTTTTTCTAAATTTCATTTTCAACGCGTGTCTTAATCTTAGCTACTTCCCAACCATCTGGAAAAACGCAGTAGTTGTGCCAATACTAAAACCTGGTAAGAACCCTCAGCTACCAGATAGTTACCGTCCTATTAGCCTTCTCTCCGCTCTAAGCAAGGTATTTGAGAGAGTAGTTCTGCGGCGGATCAATAAGAAGTTAGATAGCTCGTGCATTATACCTGACTGCCAATTTGGATTCCGTCGAAAACACTCTACAAACCACCAGGTTTTCCGGGTCTATAAGAATGTCAGGGACTCGATAAATCGCAAAGAATCTACGGGACTTATAACCCTGGACATCGAAAAAGCCTTCGATACCGTATGGCATCAAGGCCTCATATACAAGCTGTTAAACTTTCAGTTCCCAATTTATCTGGTGAAAATAATATCATCGTTTCTTTCATCTCGTACTTTTATAGTTAAAATAGGAGAAAAATACTCCCGTGCCCTCTCCATACCTGCTGGGGTCCCCCAGGGCTCCTGCTTAAGTCCTACTTTGTTCAATATATTCACCGCAGATGTACCTCAAAACCCCAACTGTAATATGGCAACATTCGCTGATGACATGTGCATTTACAAAAGTGCAACCGAGGCTAGCTTAATCATCGATACTTTGGAAGAACAACTGGCAAAACTTTACCAGTACTATTATAGATGGAAAATTAAAATTAATCTGTCAAAAACAACGGCTATATTCTTCTCTCGTAAAAGGAAGAGACTCTATTTACCTAGCCGAAACATAGACTTCCTCGGCAAAGAAATCCCTTGGGCGGACAATGTTCGATACTTAGGAATCGTCTTCGATAAGAAACTTACCTTTAGAGACCATATCGAAGAGACGTGCACTAAATTATCTAAAGCCATTTGCGCTCTGTATCCACTGATAAATCGCAAGTCAAAAATGTCCACAGAAAATAAGACGCTGATTTATAAAGTGGTTCTTCAGCCAATAATACTATATGGAGCTCCTACTTGGACACAATGTGCCAAAACTCACAAAAATAAGCTGCAAGTCGCACAAAATAAAGCCCTAAAATTAATAAGAAATAAACCATTTTATTACTCCACAAGGAGAATCCATCAAGAAGCCTATGTATGCAGCATCGATTCCCTAGCAAATTTACAGTCTTCCAGCTTTAAAACCACCACCCGAAACATTCAAAATCCATTAATTAACAGGCTGTTTCCCTAGAGTTACACCCCCCTTCGACTGTAAGTACTCCCTAGTATTATGTTCAATTAGTTATAAGTAGCCGTAAGTAGCCTTTGTTATATATATACAAAAATATACAATCAAGGTTTTTGACAGATTTTCCTTGTAGCTTTAATTAACCAGACCCTGTAAACAGTAAACTGCATAAGCTAAATTTTACACCTTAGAGCAAAGATTTTGTCTAATCTCTAAATGTTTTATTTGTTAAGCAACCTATGTATGAATTCTGGAATAAAAATAATCAATCAATAATATTATATGTATTTATATTGATATGTATCAATATTGTTATGTATTTATATTGATATGTATTAATATTATATGTATGTATATGGACATGTATTTCTATTGATATGTATTAATATTATATGTATTTATATTGATATGTATCAATATTGTTATGTATTTATATTGATATGTATTAATATTACATGTATGTATATGGACATGTATTTATATTGATATGTAATAATATTATTTGTATTTATATTGATATGTATCAATATTGTTATGTATTTATATTGATATGTATTAATATGACATGTATGTATATGGACATGTATTTATATCGATATGTATTAATATTATATGTATTTATATTGATATGTATCAATATTGTTATGTATTTATATTGATATGTATTAATATAACATGTATATATATGGACATGTATTTATATTGATATGTATTAATATTATATGTATTTATATTGATCTGTATCAATATTGTTATGTATTTATATTGATATGTATTAATACTACATGTATGTATATGGGCATGTATTTATATTGATATGTATTAATATTATATGTATTTATATTGATATGTATCAATATTGTTATGTATTTATATTGATATGTATTAATTTTACATGTATGTATATGGACATGTATTTATATTGATATGTATTAATATTATATGTATTTATATTGATATGTATCAATATTGTTATGTATTTATATTGATATGTATTAATATTACATGTATGTATATGGACATTTATTTATATTGATATGTATTAATATTATATGTATTTATATTGATATGTATCTATATTGTTATGTATTTATATTGATATGTATTAATATTACATGTATAGATATGGACATGTATTTATATTGATATGTATTAATATTATATGTATTTATATTGATATGTATCAATATTGCTATGTATTTATATTGATATGCATTAATTTTACATGTATGTATGTGGACATGTATATATATTGATATGTATTAATATTATATGTATTTATATTGATATGTATCAATAGTGTTATGTATTTATATTGATATGTATTAATATTACATGTATGTATATGGACATGTATTTATATTGATATGTATTAATATTATATGTATTTATATTGATATGTATCAATATTGTTATGTATTTATATTGATATGTATTAATATTACATGTATGTATATGGACATGTATTTATTTTGATATGTATTAATATTATATGTATTTATATTGATATGTATCTATATTGTTATGTATTTATATTGATATGTATTAATATTACATGTATGTATATGGACATGTATTTATATTGATATGTATTAATATTATATGTATTTATATTGATATGTATCAATATTGTTATGTATTTATATTGATATGTATTAATATTACATGTATGTATATGGACATGTATTTATATTGATATGTATTAATATTATATGTATTTATATTGATATGTATCAATATTGTTATGTATTTATATTGATATGTATTAATATTATATGTATGTATATGGACATGTATTTATATTAATATGTATTAATATTATATGTATTTATATTGATATGTATCAATATTGTTATGTATTTATATTGATATGTATTAATATTACATGTATGTATATGGACATGTATTTATATTGATATGTATTAATATTATATGTATTTATATTGATATGTATCTATATTGTTATGTATTTATATTGATATGTATTAATATTACATGTATGTATATGGACATGTATTTATATTGATATGTATTAATATTATATGTATTTATATTGATATGTATCAATATTGTTATGTATTTATATTGATATGTATTAATATGACATGTATGTATATGGACATGTATTTATATTCATATGTATTAATATTATATGTATTTATATTGATATGTATCTATATTGTTATGTATTTATATTGATATGTATTAATATTGATATGTATTAATACTACATGTATGTATATGGGCATGTATTTATATTGATATGTATTAATATTATATGTATTTATATTGATATGTATCAATATTGTTATGTATTTATATTGATATGTATTAATTTTACATGTATGTATATGGACATGTATTTATATTGATATGTATTAATATTATATGTATTTATATTGATATGTATCAATATTGTTATGTATTTATATTGATATGTATTAATATTACATGTATGTATATGGACATATATTTATATTGATATGTTTTAATATTATATGTATTTATATTGATATGTATCAATATTGTTATGTATTTATATTGATATGTATTAATATGACATGTATGTATATGGACATGTATTTATATTGATATGTATTAATATTATATGTATTTATATTGATATGTATCAATATTGTTATGTATTTATATTGATATGTATTAATATGACATGTATGTATATGGACATGTATTTATATTGATATGTATTAATATTATATGTATTTATATTGATATGTATCTATATTGTTATGTATTCATATTGATATGTATTAATATTACATGTATGTATATGGACATGTATTTATATTGATATGTATTAATATTATATGTATTTATATTGATATGTATCTATATTGTTATGTATTTATATTGATATGTATTCATATTACATGTATGTATATGGACATGTATTTATATTGATATGTATTAATATTATATGTATTTATATTGATATATATCAATATTGTTATGTATTTATATTGATATGTATTAATATTACATATATGTATATGGACATATATTTATATTGATATGTATTAATATTATATGTATTTATATTGATATGTATCAATAGTGTTATGTATTTATATTGATATGTATTAATATTACATGTATGTATATGGACATGTATTTATATTGATATGTAGTAATATTATATGTATTTATATTGATATGTATCAATATTTTTATGTATTTATATTGATATGTATTAATATTATATGTATGTATATGGACATGTATTTATATTGATATGTATTAATATTATATGTATTTATATTGATATGTATTAATATTGTTATGTATTTATATTGATATGTATTAATATTACATGTATGTATATGGACATGTATTTATATTGATATGTATTAATATTATATGTATTTATATTGATATGTATCTATATTGTTATGTATTTATATTGATATGTATTAATATTATATGTAGGTATATGGACATGTAGATATATTGATATGTATTTATATTGATATGTGTTTATATTGATATGTATTTGTATTTACATAAACATTTGCGTTAGTAAGCCCGTAGTCTATCATGCTTGGTACTAAAGTTATTGTTGTTGTGCATGCTGTTGTCTCTGTTTCCATCCTGATACAAGAGGCTTTTCATAAAATTCAAACACGCTGTTGCCGTGAGAGCAAAAATATTAAATAAAAATATTGATTCGATTGACTTTCGGTCCCTCTGTTGCTTTTGCCGAAATGAAATCATCACAGTGCAATAAGTGAGTAGTCAAACTCCAATGAGCCGGATATTCTCTGAAATAAATACGTATGTTCACCTTGTTAATATAAACATAACTCTTGCTTATAGATGAACAATATCAAGCTTTGGTGGTGGCACCTGTGATGACTTGCAAAATGCAATCGGACAGGCTCTTTGGAGTTGGAAACAAACTCCGAATTGGAACCGCAGCTGCAGGATCTGCACATCATGCGTGTACGTATCCAATAAGAGCTCGGTTGAGGCGTAGTTGAAGCGATTCAATGATTCTTCTGTCGCTTTTGTTAATCACGGAATCGGACAGTATTGAGCCCCGTGTTGGCGGAGGTGTAAGCCGAGTACAATTAATGAGTAATCACATCTGAATAAGCCGGATAATTTCTGAATTGTCTATTGGTTGTTAATGTTAAGATTAATGATAATTATTGATATGTATTTATATTGAAATGTATTAACATTGATATGTATGTATATCGATATATATTTATATTGATATGTATCTATATTGTTATGTATTTATATTGATATGTATTAATATTATATGTATGCATATGGACATGTATTTATATTGATATGTATTAATATTATATGTATTTATGTTGATATGTATCTATATTGTTATGTATTTATATTGATGTGTATTAATATTATATGTTTGTATATGGACATGTATTTATATTGATATGTATTAATATTATATGTATTTATATTGACATGTATCTATATTGTTATATATTTATATTGATATGTATTAATATTATATGTATGCATATGGAAATGTATTTGTATTGATATGTATTAATATTATATGTATTTATATTGATATGTATCAATATTGTTATGTATTTGTATTGATATGTATTAATATTACATGTATGTATATGGACATGTATTTATATTGATATGTATTAATATTATATGTATTTATATTGATATGTATCAATATTGTTATGTATTTGTATTGATATGTATTAATATTACATGTATGTATATGGACATGTATTTATATTGATATGTATTAATATTATATGTATTTATATTGATATGTATCAATATTGTTATGTATTTATATTGATATGTATTAATATTACATGTATGTATATGGACATGTATTTATATTGATATGTATTAATATGATATGTATTTATATTGATATGTATCAATATTGTTATGTATTTATATTGATATGTAATAATATTATATGTATGTATATGGACATGTATTTATATTGATATGTATTAATATTATATGTATTTATATTGATATGTATCAATATTGTTATGTATTTATATTGATATGTATTAATATTATATGTATGTATATGGACATGTATTTATATTGATATGTACTAATATTATACGTATTTATATTGATATGTATCAATATTGTTATGTATTTATATTGATATGTATTAATATTACATGTATGTATATGGACATGTATTTATATTGATTTGTATCAATATTGTTATGTATTTATATTGATATGTATCAATATCGTTATGTATTTATATTGATATGTATTAATATGACATGTATGTATATGGATATGTATTTATATTGATATGTATTAATATTATATGTATTTATATTGATATGTATCTATATTGTTATGTATTTATATTGATATGTATTAATATTACATGTATGTATATGGACATGTATTTATATTGATATGTATTAATATTATATGTATTTATATTGATCTGTATCAATATTGTTATGTATTTATATTGATATGTATTAATACTACATGTATGTATATGGGCATGTATTTATATTGATATGTATTAATATTATATGTATTTATATTGATATGTATCAATATTGTTATGTATTTATATTGATATGTATTAATATTACATGTATGTATATGGACATGTATTTATATTGATATGTATTAATATTATATGTATTTATATTGATATGTATCAATATTGTTATGTATTTATATTGATATGTATTAATATTACATGTATGTATATGGACATGTATTTATATTGACATGTATTAATATTATATGTATTTATATTGATATGTATCAATATTGTTATGTATTTATATTGATATGTATTAATATTACATGTATGTATATGGACATTTATTTATATTGATATGTATTAATATTATATGTATTTATATTGATATGTATCTATATTGTTATGTATTTATATTGATATGTATTAATATTACATGTATGTATATGGACATGTATTTATATTGATATGTATTAATATTATATGTATTTATATTGATATGTATCAATATTGTTATGTATTTATATTGATATGTATTAATATTACATGTATGTATATGGACATTTATTTATATTGATATGTATTAATATTATATGTATTTATATTGATATGTATCAATATTGTTATGTATTTATATTGATATGTATTAATTTTACATGTATGTATATGGACATGTATATATATTGATATGTATTAACATTATATGTATTTATATTGATATGTATCAATAGTGCTATGTATTTATATTGATATGTATTAATATTACATGTATGTATATGGACATGTATTTATATTGATATGTATTAATATTATATGTATTTATATTGATATGTATCAATATTGTTATGTATTTATATTGATATGTATTAATATTATATGTATGTATATGGACATGTATTTATATTGATATGTATTAATATTATATGTATTTATATTGATATGTATCAATATTGTTATGTATTTATATTGATATGTATTAATATTATATGCATGTATATGAACATGTATTTATATTGATATGTATTAATATTATATGTATTTATATTGATATGTATCAATATTGCTATGTATTTATATTGATATGTATTAATATTACATGTTTGTATATGGACATATATTTATATTGATATGTATTAATATTATATGTATTTATATTGATATGTATCAATATTGTTATGTATTTATATTGATATGTATTAATTTTACATGTATGTATATGGACATGTATATATATTGATATGTATTAACATTATATGTATTTATATTGATATGTATCAATAGTGTTATGTATTTATATTGATATGTATTAATATTACATGTATGTATATGGACATGTATTTATATTGATATGTATTAATATTAAATGTATTTATATTGATATGTATCAATATTGTTATGTATTTATATTGATATGTATTAATATTATATGTATGTATATGGACATGTATTTATATTGATATGTATTAATATTATATGTATTTATATTGATATGTATCAATATTGTTATGTATTTATATTGAGATGTATTAATATTACATGTTTGTATATGGACATGTATTTATATTGATATGTATTAATATTATATGTATTTATATTGATATGTATCAATATTGTTATGTATTTATATTGATATGTATTAATACTACATGTATGTATATGGGCATGTATTTATATTGATATGTATTAATATTATATGTATTTATATTGATATGTATCAATATTGTTATGTATTTATATTTATATGTATTAATATTACATGTATGTATATGGACATGTATTTATATTGATATGTATTAATATTATATGTATTTATATTGATATGTATCAATATTGTTATGTATTTATATTGATATGTATTAATATTACATGTATGTATATGGACATGTATTTATATTGATATGTATTAATATTATATGTATTTATATTGATATGTATCAATATTGTTATGTATTTATATTGATATGTATTAATATTACATGTATGTATATGGACATGTATTTATATTGATATGTATTAATATTATATGTATTTATATTGATATGTATCAATATTGCTATGTATTTATATTGATATGTATTAATATTACATGTATGTATATTGATATGTATTAATATTATATGTATTTATATTGATATGTATCAATATTGTTATGTATTTATATTGATATGTATTAATTTTACATGTATGTATATGGACATGTATATATATTGATATGTATTAATATTATATGTATTTATATTGATATGTATCAATAGTGTTATGTATTTATATTGATATGTATTAATATTATATGTATGTATATGGACATGTATTTATATTGATATGTATTAATATTATATGTATTTATATTGATATGTATCAATATTGTTATGTATTTATATTGATATGTATTAATATTACATGTATGTATATGGACATGTATTTATATTGATATGTATTAATATTATATGTATTTATATTGATATGTATCAATATTGTTATGTATTTATATTGATATGTATTAATATTATATGTATGTATATGGACATGTATTTATATTGATATGTATTAATATTATATGTATTTATATTGATATGTATCAATATTGTTATGTATTTATATTGATATGTATTAATATTACATGTATGTATATGGACATGTATTTATATTGATATGTATTAATATTATATGTATTTATATTGATATGTATCAATATTGTTATATATTTATATTGATATGTATTAATATTACATGTATGTATATGGACATGTATTTATATTGATATGTATTAATATTATATGTATTTATATTGATATGTATCAATATTGTTATGTATTTATATTGATATGTATTAATATTACATGTATGTATATGGACATGTATTTATATTGATATGTATTAATATTATATGTATTTATATTGATATGTATCTATATTGTTATGTATTTATATTGATATGTATTAATATTACATGTATGTAAATGGACATTTATTTATATTGATATGTATTAATATTATATGTATTTATATTGATATGTATCTATATTGTTATGTATTTATATTGATATGTATTAATATTACATGTATGTATATGGACATGTATTTATATTGATATGTATTAATATTATATGTATTTATATTGATATGTATCTATATTGTTATGTATTTATATTGATATGTATTAATATCACATGTATGTATATGGACATTTATTTATATTGATATGTATTAATATTATATGTATTTATATTGATATGTATCTATATTGTTATGTATTTATATTGATATGTATTAATATTACATGTATGTATATGGACATGTATTTATATTGATATGTATTAATATTATATGTATTTATATTGATATGTATCAATATTGTTATGTATTTATATTGATATGTATTAATATTATATGTATGTATATGGACATGTATTTATATTGATATGTATTAATATTATATGTATTTATATTGATATGTATCAATATTGTTATGTATTTATATTGAGATGTATTAATATTACATGTATGTATATGGACATGTATTTATATTGATATGTATTAATATTATATGTATTTATATTGATATGTATCAATATTGTTATGTATTTATATTGATATGTATTAATACTACATGTATGTATATGGGCATGTATTTATATTGATATGTATTAATATTATATGTATTTATATTGATATGTATCAATATTGTTATGTATTTATATTTATATGTATTAATATTACATGTATGTATATGGACATGTATTTATATTGATATGTATTAATATTATATGTATTTATATTGATATGTATCAATATTGTTATGTATTTATATTGATATGTATTAATATTACATGTATGTATATGGACATGTATTTATATTGATATGTATTAATATTATATGTATTTATATTGATATGTATCAATATTGTTATGTATTTATATTGATATGTATTAATATTACATGTATGTATATGGACATGAATTTATATTGATATGTATTAATATTATATGTATTTATATTGATATGTATCTATATTGTTATGTATTTATATTGATATGTATTAATATTACATGTATGTATATGGACATTTATTTATATTGATATGTATTAATATTATATGTATTTATATTGATATGTATCTATATTGTTATGTATTTATATTGATATGTATTAATATTACATGTATGTATATGGACATTTATTTATATTGATATGTATTAATATTATATGTATTTATATTGATATGTATCTATATTGTTATGTATTTATATTGATATGTATTAATATTACATGTATGTATATGGACATGTATTTAAATTGATATGTATTAATATTATATGTATTTATATTGATATGTATCAATATTGCTATGTATTTATATTGATATGTATTAATATTACATGTATGTATATGGACATATATTTATATTGATATGTATTAATATTATATGTATTTATATTGATATGTATCAATATTGTTATGTATTTATATTGATATGTATTAATTTTACATGTATGTATATGGACATGTATATATATTGATATGTATTAATATTATATGTATTTATATTGATATGTATCAATATTGTTATGTATTTATATTGATATGTATTAATTTTACATGTATGTATATGGACATGTATATATATTGATATGTATTAATATTATATGTATTTATATTGATATGTATCAATATTGTTATGTATTTATATTGATATGTATTAATATTACATGTATGTATATGGACATGTATTTATATTGATATGTATTAATATTATATGTATTTATATTGATATGTATCTATATTGTTATGTATTTATATTGATATGTATTAATATTACATGTATGTATATGGACATTTATTTATATTGTTATGTATTTATATTGATATGTATTAATATTACATATATGTATATGGACATTTATTTATATTGATATGTATTAATATTATATGTATTTATATTGATATGTATCTATATTGTTATGTATTTATATTGATATGTATTAATATTACATGTATGTATATGGACATGTATTTATATTGATATGTATTAATATTATATGTATTTATATTGATATGTATCAATATTGCTATGTATTTATATTGATATGTATTAATATTACATGTATGTATATGGACATATATTTATATTGATATGTATTAATATTATATGTATTTATATTGATATGTATCAATATTGTTATGTATTTATATTGATATGTATTAATTTTACATGTATGTATATGGACATGTATATATATTGATATGTATTAATATTATATGTATATATATTGATATGTATCAATAGTGTTATGTATTTATATTGATATGTATTAATATTATATGTATGTATATGGACATGTATTTATATTGATATGTATAAATATTATATGTATTTATATTGATATGTATCAATATTGTTATGTATTTATATTGATATATATTAATATTATATGTATGTATATGGACATGTATTTATATTGATATGTATTAATATTATATGTATTTATATTGATATGTATCAATATTGTTATGTATTTATATTGATATGTATATATATTATATGTATGTATATGGACATGTATTTATATTGATATGTATTAATATAATATGTATTTATATTGATATGTATCAATATTGTTATGTATTTATATTGATATGTATTAATATGACATATATGTATATGGACATGTATTTATATTGATATGTATTAATATTGTATGTATTTATATTGACATGTATCAATATTGTTATGTATTTATATTGATATGTATTAATATTACATATATGTATATGGACATGTATTTACATTGATATTTATTAATATTATATGTATTTATATTGATATGTATCAATATTGTTATGTATTTATATTGATATGTATTAATATAACTTGTATGTATATGGACATGTATTTATATTGATATGTATTAATATTATTTGTATTTATATTGATATGTATCAATATTGTTATGTATTTATATTGATATGTATTAATACTACATGTATGTATATGGGCATGTATTTATATTGATATGTATTAATATTATATGTATTTATATTGATATGTATCAATATTGTTATGTATTTATATTTATATGTATTAATATTACATGTATGTATATGGACATGTATTTATATTGATATGTATTAATATTACATGTATTTATATTGATATGTATCAATATTGTTATGTATTTATATTGATATGTATTAATATTACATGTATGTATATGGACAGGTATTTATATTGATATGTCAATATAATGTATTTATATTGATATGTCAATATGAATCAATAGTGTTATGTATTTATATTGATATGTATTAATATTATATGTATGTATATGGACATGTATTTATATTGATATGTATTAATATTATATGTATTTATATTGATATGTATCAATATTGTTATGTTTTTATATTGATATGTATTAATATTACATGTATGTATATGGACATGTATTTATATTGATATGTATTAATATTATATGTATTTATATTGATATGTATCAATATTGCTATGTATTTATATTGATATGTATTAATTTTACATGTATGTATATGGACATGTATTTACATTGATATGTATAAATATTATATGTATTTATATTGATATGTATCAATATTGTTATGTATTTATATTGATATGTATTAATATTATATGTATGTATATGGACATGTATTTATATTGATATGTATTAATATTATATGTATTTATATTGATATGTATCAATATTGTTATGTATTTATATTGATATGTATTAATATTACATGTATGTATATGGACATGTATTTATATTGATATGTATTAATATTATATGTATTTATATTGATATGTATCAATATTGTTATGTATTTATATTGATATGTATTAATTTTACATGTATGTATATGGACATGTATTTATATTGATATGTATAAATATTATATGTATTTATATTGATATGTATGAATATTGTTATGTATTTATATTGATATGTATTAATATTATATGCATGTATATGGACATGTATTTATATTGATATGTATTAATATTATATGTATTTATATTGATATGTATCAATATTGTTATGTATTTATATTGATATGTATTAATATTACATGTATGTATATGGACATGTATTTATATTGATATGTATTAATATTATATGTATTTATATTGATATGTATCAATATTGTTATGTATTTATATTGATATATATTAATATTATATGTATGTATATGGACATGTATTTATATTGATATGTATTAATATTATATGTATTTATATTGATATGTATCAATATTGTTATGTATTTATATTGAGATGTATTAATATTACATGTATGTATATGGACATGTATTTATATTGATATGTATTAATATTATATGTATTTATATTGATATGTATCAATATTGTTATGTATTTATATTGATATGTATTAATATTATATGTATGTATATGGACATGTATTTATATTGATATGTATTAATATTTTATGTATTTGTATTGATATGTATCAATATTTTTATGTATTTATATTGATATGTATATATATTATATGTATGTATATGGACATGTATTTATATTGATATGTATTAATATAATATGTATTTATATTGATATGTATCAATATTGTTATGTATTTATATTGATATGTATTAATATGACATATATGTATATGGACATGTATTTATATTGATATGTATTAATATTGTATGTATTTATATTGATATGTATCAATATTGTTATGTATTTATATTGATATGTATTAATATTACATATATGTATATGGACATGTATTTACATTGATATGTATTAATATTATATGTATTTATATTGATATGTATCAATATTGTTATGTATTTATATTGATATGTATTAATACTACATGTATGTATATGGGCATGTATTTATATTGATATGTATTAATATTATATGTATTTATATTGATATGTATCAATATTGTTATGTATTTATATTGATATGTATTAATATTACATGTATGTATATGGACATTTATTTATATTGATATGTATTAATATTATATGTATTTATATTGATATGTATCTATATTGTTATGTATTTATATTGATATGTATTAATATTACATGTATGTATATGGACATTTATTTATATTGATATGTATTAATATTATATGTATTTATATTGATATGTATCTATATTGTTATGTATTTATATTGATATGTATATATATTATATGTATGTATATGGACATGTATTTATATTGATATGTATTAATATAATATGTATTTATATTGATATGTATCAATATTGTTATGTATTTATATTGATATGTATTAATATTACATGTATGTATATGGACATTTATTTATATTGATATGTATTAATATTATATGTATTTATATTGATATGTATCTATATTGTTATGTATTTATATTGATATGTATTAATATTACATGTATGTATATGGACATTTATTTATATTGATATGTATTAATATTATATGTATTTATATTGATATGTATCTATATTGTTATGTATTTATATTGATATGTATTAATATTACATGTATGTATATGGACATGTATTTAAATTGATATGTATTAATATTATATGTATTTATATTGATATGTATCAATATTGTTATGTATTTATATTGATATGTATTAATACTACATGTATGTATATGGGCATGTATTTATATTGATATGTATTAATATTATATGTATTTATATTGATATGTATCAATATTGTTATGTATTTATATTTATATGTATTAATATTACATGTATGTATATGGACATGTATTTATATTGATATGTATTAATATTATATGTATTTATATTGATATGTATCAATATTGTTATGTATTTATATTGATATGTATTAATATTACATGTATGTATATGGACATGTATTTATATTGATATGTATTAATATTATATGTATTTATATTGATATGTATCAATATTGTTATGTATTTATATTGATATGTATTAATATTACATGTATGTATATGGACATGTATTTATATTGATATGTATTAATATTATATGTATTTATATTGATATGTATCTATATTGTTATGTATTTATATTGATATGTATTAATATTACATGTATGTATATGGACATTTATTTATATTGATATGTATTAATATTATATGTATTTATATTGATATGTATCTATATTGTTATGTATTTATATTGATATGTATTAATATTACATGTATGTATATGGACATTTATTTATATTGATATGTATTAATATTATATGTATTTATATTGATATGTATCTATATTGTTATGTATTTATATTGATATGTATTAATATTACATGTATGTATATGGACATGTATTTAAATTGATATGTATTAATATTATATGTATTTATATTGATATGTATCAATATTGCTATGTATTTATATTGATATGTATTAATATTACATGTATGTATATGGACATATATTTATATTGATATGTATTAATATTATATGTATTTATATTGATATGTATCAATATTGTTATGTATTTATATTGATATGTATTAATTTTACATGTATGTATATGGACATGTATATATATTGATATGTATTAATATTATATGTATTTATATTGATATGTATCAATATTGTTATGTATTTATATTGATATGTATTAATTTTACATGTATGTATATGGACATGTATATATATTGATATGTATTAATATTATATGTATTTATATTGATATGTATCAATATTGTTATGTATTTATATTGATATGTATTAATATTACATGTATGTATATGGACATGTATTTATATTGATATGTATTAATATTATATGTATTTATATTGATATGTATCTATATTGTTATGTATTTATATTGATATGTATTAATATTATATGTATGTATATGGACATTTATTTATATTGATATGTATTAATATTATATGTATTTATATTGATATGTATCTATATTGTTATGTATTTATATTGATATGTATTAATATTACATGTATGTATATGGACATTTATTTATATTGATATGTATTAATATTATATGTATTTATATTGATATGTATCTATATTGTTATGTATTTATATTGATATGTATTAATATTACATGTATGTATATGGACATGTATTTATATTGATATGTATTAATATTATATGTATTTATATTGATATGTATCAATATTGCTATGTATTTATATTGATATGTATTAATATTACATGTATGTATATGGACATATATTTATATTGATATGTATTAATATTATATGTATTTATATTGATATGTATCAATATTGTTATGTATTTATATTGATATGTATTAATTTTACATGTATGTATATGGACATGTATATATATTGATATGTATTAATATTATATGTATTTATATTGATATGTATCAATAGTGTTATGTATTTATATTGATATGTATTAATATTATATTCAGGGCCGGTTCTGGCCATATTTTCGCCCGGCGCAGAACGACATTTGGCGCCCTCTATATTATGATTTTCATTTATTTGACCCCCTCTTTCACGACTTAGACATTTGCTCATTCGAGCACTACAGCATAACACTATTTTCTATAATATATAAGTTTTCTATATAAGTTTTCGATTTGCAAAAATATTTTTCATCTCCAATTTGTGGCTCTGTAATGCTGTTGTTTTTTCTAATATTTATAAGAAAATCAAATTATTCGTTCATTTAAACAAACAAAAATAAGCTCTAAGTATATATTAAAGACATAAATTATATGGAAAACTCAGATTTTTATGCGGTAATGGCAAGAGTGAAATTCACTGTGTTTATTCACTCTCAATCCCTTTAATACACAAAAAATACACATTCTGTGGAGAGTTTTCAGTTTTCTGAAAAGTTTTTTTTTTGTCTAGTTGAAAGTACAGCGCAGCAGGCTTTAATTTTCGCAAAGCCTTTAACTAAGCAATCACTTTTAATTGGAAGACAAGACCATTTTCTATGGGTAGAAGTGCCAAATTTACTAATATTTCTTGCTTCATCGTAGATCTCAAAAAATTCTTAAACATTTTTAATTTTGAAAAAGATCGTTCTCCCGCTATAACTGTTAAGAGTAAAGTCAGCACTATTTTCAAAGATGCTCACTATATCTACTGAAAATAAATTCAAGGATACCATTGGGGGAGTCGTGAGTTGAACGCATGGAAATTTTTTCATACAAATGCCACCGTTTAAATCTGAATATCCATTATGTGTCAACGCTTTTTCAAGCTTTGAGCAATGCTGAAGTGCGATTTCATTTGGGTTAGTTTTAAGCTTCCCCGTTTGATACACACAACTGCATATTTCATAATAGTTTTTTAGTTGTTCAAAGCGTTCTGTCAAAGAAATAATTGCTTAATCCAAACCATCGAAATAAAATTATAAATTAAACATTTGTTGAGGGTCTCAAATAGGTTCATATTCGGCTTCATATTTCAATTTTGTATCAAGTATTAGTTGCGGGTTTCTTCACTTTTGATTCCCCTTAAATATTCCCCTAAAACAGAATTGAATCCCGCAACAGCTTCTACTAACTTGAGGAAATGGCTATTATCAGGCCCATATAATGCATCTCTAAACGCTAAAAGTTAAGCTAGATACACGATAATTCACGATACACGATACTTCATAAACGTTTAAGAACATTTTTTCAGCGCTCAGTTTCCTTTGATATTTGATTTTGTAAAGAAACAGTCTATGGTTTGCCCTGTCCTCGATTCTAGATCTAAGTCCCTCCATTACTTAAAACTGGTCATGTGAACTACAATAGTGTCATGTTTCTTGTTAGTTCCTAGAACTAATGGTAGAGTCAAAATTAAATCAAAGAATAGAATCAAACTATTTTTACAAAATAATTTAAGGGGAGTGGGTAGCAAGAAATGATTAAAAATTTTATTTGATTATACAATACTCTGGGCTTTTCTGAATCTAACGGTATCTTCAAGAGTTCATTTCAACCACTAGAAACACTCCAAAAAAATTTTTGAAGTTAAAAAATTGTTACCTGTCATCTGGCGATCACGAAAACAGTAAAAAAAATTTATCTATTTTACATTTTCAACAACTTCTGTGCAATTTTTTTAATTTCTATTATCAGATTAATTTCTATTATCGACACGTCAACAAATACAATATAGATTTCCGCGCCAGGGCAATTGCTCTTGCAGATTTTGGTATTGCGTTTTTTGAAGGTGAAAAAACACAAATGGAGGGTAATGCAGCATACAAGAAAGTAAAGTAATGAGTAAAATGAAATAATCTAAATTTATTCATAAACATTAATGCGGTGAAGTGCGTAATGCAATTTTTGCGCCCCAAACAGCGATCGTGTCTGTAAATTTTGCTGTTGCACCGCAAGTGAATTTTATATGCGAATAGGGCTGCTTTGAAACTTAAAAGGCATGTAATGATCTGTGAGAACAAAGCTCGCATTGAAACAAAAACAGAGCAAATAAGAGTATAAACTGCCAATCGAATAGAATGGACTTTGAATATTTGTTTATTTCGATATTTTTGTTATTATGAACTAAAAATGATCGGAATATTTGCGCCCCTTCTCACCTGTGCTCGGCGCAGCTGCTCCATTGGCTCCAGAGGAAGATCCGGCCCTGATTATATGTATGTATATGGACATGTATTTATATTGATATGTATAAATATTATATGTATTTATATTGATATGTATCAATATTGTTATGTATTTATATTGATATATATTAATATTATATGTATGTATATGGACATGTATTTATATTGATATGTATTAATATTATATGTATTTATATTGATATGTATCAATATTGTTATGTATTTATATTGATATGTATATATATTATATGTATGTATATGGACATGTATTTATATTGATATGTATTAATATAATATGTATTTATATTGATATGTATCAATATTGTTATGTATTTATATTGATATGTATTAATATGACATATATGTATATGGACATGTATTTATATTGATATGTATTAATATTGTATGTATTTATATTGACATGTATCAATATTGTTATGTATTTATATTGATATGTATTAATATTACATATATGTATATGGACATGTATTTACATTGATATTTATTAATATTATATGTATTTATATTGATATGTATCAATATTGTTATGTATTTATATTGATATGTATTAATATTACTTGTATGTATATGGACATGTATTTATATTGATATGTATTAATATTATATGTATTTATATTGATATGTATCAATATTGTTATGTATTTATATTGATATGTATTAATACTACATGTATGTATATGGGCATGTATTTATATTGATATGTATTAATATTATATGTATTTATATTGATATGTATCAATATTGTTATGTATTTATATTTATATGTATTAATATTACATGTATGTATATGGACATGTATTTATATTGATATGTATTAATATTATATGTATTTATATTGATATGTATCAATATTGTTATGTATTTATATTGATATGTATTAATATTACATGTATGTATATGGACATGTATTTATATTGATATGTCAATATAATGTATTTATATTGATATGTCAATATGAATCAATAGTGTTATGTATTTATATTGATATGTATTAATATTATATGTATGTATATGGACATGTATTTATATTGATATGTATTAATATTATATGTATTTATATTGATATGTATCAATATTGTTATGTATTTATATTGATATGTATTAATATTACATGTATGTATATGGACATGTATTTATATTGATATGTATTAATATTATATGTATTTATATTGATATGTATCAATATTGCTATGTATTTATATTGATATGTATTAATTTTACATGTATGTATATGGACATGTATTTATATTGATATGTATAAATATTATATGTATTTATATTGATATGTATCAATATTGTTATGTATTTATATTGATATGTATTAATATTATATGTATGTATATGGACATGTATTTATATTGATATGTATTAATATTATATGTATTTATATTGATATGTATCAGTATTGTTATGTATTTATATTGATATGTATTAATATTACATGTATGTATATGGACATGTATTTATATTGATATGTATTAATATTATATGTATTTATATTGATATGTATCAATATTGTTATGTATTTATATTGATATGTATTAATTTTACATGTATGTATATGGACATGTATTTATATTGATATGTATAAATATTATATGTATTTATATTGATATGTATCAATATTGTTATGTATTTATATTGATATGTATTAATATTATATGCATGTATATGGACATGTATTTATATTGATATGTATTAATATTATATGTATTTATATTGATATGTATCAATATTGTTATGTATTTATATTGATATGTATTAATATTACATGTATGTATATGGACATGTATTTATATTGATATGTATTAATATTATATGTATTTATATTGATATGTATCAATATTGTTATGTATTTATATTGATATATATTAATATTATATGTATGTATATGGACATGTATTTATATTGATATGTATTAATATTATATGTATTTATATTGATATGTATCAATATTGTTATGTATTTATATTGAGATGTATTAATATTACATGTATGTATATGGACATGTATTTATATTGATATGTATTAATATTATATGTATTTATATTGATATGTATCAATATTGTTATGTATTTATATTGATATGTATTAATATTATATGTATGTATATGGACATGTATTTATATTGATATGTATTAATATTTTATGTATTTGTATTGATATGTATCAATATTGTTATGTATTTATATTGATATGTATATATATTATATGTATGTATATGGACATGTATTTATATTGATATGTATTAATATAATATGTATTTATATTGATATGTATCAATATTGTTATGTATTTATATTGATATGTATTAATATGACATATATGTATATGGACATGTATTTATATTGATATGTATTAATATTGTATGTATTTATATTGATATGTATCAATATTGTTATGTATTTATATTGATATGTATTAATATTACATATATGTATATGGACATGTATTTACATTGATATTTATTAATATTATATGTATTTATATTGATATGTATCAATATTGTTATGTATTTATGTTGATATGTATTAATATTACTTGTATGTATATGGACATGTATTTATATTGATATGTATTAATATTATATGTATTTATATTGATATGTATCTATATTGTTATGTATTTATATTGATATGTATTAATATTACATGTATGTATATGGACATGTATTTATATTGATATGTATTAATATTATATGTATTTATATTGATATGTATCAATATTGTTATGTATTTATATTGATATGTATTAATATTACATGTATGTATATGGACATGTATTTACATTGATATTTATTAATATTATATGTATTTATATTGATATGTATCAATATTGTTATGTATTTATATTGATATGTATTAATATTACTTGTATGTATATGGACATGTATTTATATTGATATGTATTAATATTATATGTATTTATATTGATATGTATCAATATTGTTATGTATTTATATTGATATGTATTAATATTATATGTATGTATATGGACATGTATTTATATTGATATGTATTAATATTATATGTATTTATATTGATATGTATCAATATTGTTATGTATTTATATTGATATGTATTAATATTACATGTATGTATATGGACATGTATTTATATTGATATGTATTAATATTATATGTATTTATATTGATATGTATCAATATTGTTATGTATTTATATTGATATGTATTAATTTTACATGTATGTATATGGACATGTATTTATATTGATATGTATAAATATTATATGTATTTATATTGATATGTATCAATATTGTTATGTATTTATATTGATATGTATTAATATTATATGCATGTATATGGACATGTATATATATTGATATGTATTAATATTATATGTATTTATATTGATATGTATCAATAGTGTTATGTATTTATATTGATATGTATTAATATTATATGTATGTATATGGACATGTATTTATATTGATATGTATTAATATTATATGTATTTATATTGATATGTATCAATATTGTTATGTATTTATATTGATATGTATTAATATTACATGTATGTATATGGGCATGTATTTATATTGATATGTATTAATATTATATGTATTTATATTGATATGTATCAATATTGTTATGTATTTATATTGAGATGTATTAATATTACATGTATGTATATGGACATGTATTTATATTGATATGTATTAATATTATATGTATTTATATTGATATGTATCAATATTGTTATGTATTTATATTGATATGTATTAATATTATATGTATGTATATGGACATGTATTTATATTGATATGTATTAATATTTTATGTATTTGTATTGATATGTATCAATATTGTTATGTATTTATATTGATATGTATATATATTATATGTATGTATATGGACATGTATTTATATTGATATGTATTAATATAATATGTATTTATATTGATATGTTTCAATATTGTTATGTATTTATATTGATATGTATTAATATGACATATATGTATATGGACATGTATTTATATTGATATGTATTAATATTGTATGTATTTATATTGATATGTATCAATATTGTTATGTATTTATATTGATATGTATTAATATTACATATATGTATATGGACATGTATTTACATTGATATGTATTAATATTATATGTATTTATATTGATATGTATCAATATTGTTATGTATTTATATTGATATGTATTAATACTACATGTATGTATATGGGCATGTATTTATATTGATATGTATTAATATTATATGTATTTATATTGATATGTATCAATATTGTTATGTATTTATATTGATATGTATTAATACTACATGTATGTATATGGGCATGTATTTATATTGATATGTATTAATATTATATGTATTTATATTGATATGTATCAATATTGTTATGTATTTATATTTATATGTATTAATATTACATGTATGTATATGGACATGTATTTATATTGATATGTATTAATATTATATGTATTTATATTGATATGTATCAATATTGTTATGTATTTATATTGATATGTATTAATATTACATGTATGTATATGGACATGTATTTATATTGATATGTATTAATATTATATGTATTTATATTGATATGTATCAATATTGTTATGTATTTATATTGATATGTATTAATATTACATGTATGTATATGGACATGTATTTATATTGATATGTATTAATATTATATGTATTTATATTGATATGTATCTATATTGTTATGTATTTATATTGATATGTATTAATATTACATGTATGTATATGGACATTTATTTATATTGATATGTATTAATATTATATGTATTTATATTGATATGTATCTATATTGTTATGTATTTATATTGATATGTATTAATATTACATGTATGTATATGGACATTTATTTATATTGATATGTATTAATATTATGTGTATTTATATTGATATGTATCTATATTGTTATGTATTTATATTGATATGTATTAATATTACATGTATGTATATGGACATGTATTTAAATTGATATGTATTAATATTATATGTATTTATATTGATATGTATCAATATTGCTATGTATTTATATTGATATGTATTAATATTACATGTATGTATATGGACATATATTTATATTGATATGTATTAATATTATATGTATTTATATTGATATGTATCAATATTGTTATGTATTTATATTGATATGTATTAATTTTACATGTATGTATATGGACATGTATATATATTGATATGTATTAATATTATATGTATTTATATTGATATGTATCAATATTGTTATGTATTTATATTGATATGTATTAATTTTACATGTATGTATATGGACATGTATATATATTGATATGTATTAATATTATATGTATTTATATTGATATGTATCAATATTGTTATGTATTTATATGTATATGTATTAATATTACATGTATGTATATGGACATGTATTTATATTGATATGTATTAATATTATATGTATTTATATTGATATGTATCTATATTGTTATGTATTTATATTGATATGTATTAATATTACATGTATGTATATGGACATTTATTTATATTGATATGTATTAATATTATATGTATTTATATTGATATGTATCTATATTGTTATGTATTTATATTGATATGTATTAATATTACATGTATGTATATGGACATTTATTTATATTGATATGTATTAATATTATATGTATTTATATTGATATGTATCTATATTGTTATGTATTTATATTGATATGTATTAATATTACATGTATGTATATGGACATGTATTTAAATTGATATGTATTAATATTATATGTATTTATATTGATATGTATCAATATTGCTATGTATTTATATTGATATGTATTAATATTACATGTATGTATATGGACATATATTTATATTGATATGTATTAATATTATATGTATTTATATTGATATGTATCAATATTGTTATGTATTTATATTGATATGTATTAATTTTACATGTATGTATATGGACATGTATATATATTGATATGTATTAATATTATATGTATTTATATTGATATGTATCAATATTGTTATGTATTTATATTGATATGTATTAATTTTACATGTATGTATATGGACATGTATATATATTGATATGTATTAATATTATATGTATTTATATTGATATGTATCAATATTGTTATGTATTTATATTGATATGTATTAATATTACATGTATGTATATGGACATGTATTTATATTGATATGTATTAATATTATATGTATTTATATTGATATGTATCTATATTGTTATGTATTTATATTGATATGTATTAATATTACATGTATGTATATGGACATTTATTTATATTGATATGTATTAATATTATATGTATTTATATTGATATGTATCTATATTGTTATGTATTTATATTGATATGTATTAATATTACATGTATGTATATGGACATTTATTTATATTGATATGTATTAATATTATATGTATTTATATTGATATGTATCTATATTGTTATGTATTTATATTGATATGTATTAATATTACATGTATGTATATGGACATGTATTTATATTGATATGTATTAATATTATATGTATTTATATTGATATGTATCAATATTGCTATGTATTTATATTGATATGTATTAATATTACATGTATGTATATGGACATATATTTATATTGATATGTATTAATATTATATGTATTTATATTGATATGTATCAATATTGTTATGTATTTATATTGATATGTATTAATTTTACATGTATGTATATGGACATGTATATATATTGATATGTATTAATATTATATGTATTTATATTGATATGTATCAATAGTGTTATGTATTTATATTGATATGTATTAATATTATATGCAGGGCCGGTTCTGGCCATATTTTCGCCCGGCGCAGAACGACATTTGGCGCCCTCTATATTATGATTTTCATTTATTTGACCCCCTCTTTCACGACTTAGACATTTGCTCATTCGAGCACTACAGCATAACACTATTTTCTATAATATATAAGTTTTCTATATAAGTTTTCGATTTGCAAAAATATTTTTCATCTCCAATTTGTGGCTCTGTAATGCTGTTGTTTTTTCTAATATTTATAAGAAAATCAAATTATTCGTTCATTTAAACAAACAAAAATAAGCTCTAAGTATATATTAAAGACATAAATTATATGGAAAACTCAGATTTTTATGCGGTAATGGCAAGAGTGAAATTCACTGTGTTTATTCACTCTCAATCCCTTTAATACACAAAAAATACACATTCTGTGGAGAGTTTTCAGTTTTCTGAAAAGTTTTTTTTTGTCTAGTTGAAAGTACAGCGCAGCAGGCTTTAATTTTCGCAAAGCCTTTAACTAAGCAATCACTTTTAATTGGAAGACAAGACCATTTTCTATGGGTAGAAGTGCCAAATTTACTAATATTTCTTGCTTCATCGTAGATCTCAAAAAATTCTTAAACATTTTTAATTTTGAAAAAGATCGTTCTCCCGCTATAACTGTTAAGAGTAAAGTCAGCACTATTTTCAAAGATGCTCACTATATCTACTGAAAATAAATTCAAGGATACCATTGGGGGAGTCGTGAGTTGAACGCATGGAAATTTTTTCATACAAATGCCACCGTTTAAATCTGAATATCCATTATGTGTCAACGCTTTTTCAAGCTTTGAGCAATGCTGAAGTGCGATTTCATTTGGGTTAGTTTTAAGCTTCCCCGTTTGATACACACAACTGCATATTTCATAATAGTTTTTTAGTTGTTCAAAGCGTTCTGTCAAAGAAATAATTGCTTAATCCAAACCATCGAAATAAAATTATAAATTAAACATTTGTTGAGGGTCTCAAATAGGTTCATATTCGGCTTCATATTTCAATTTTGTATCAAGTATTAGTTGCGGGTTTCTTCACTTTTGATTCCCCTTAAATATTCCCCTAAAACAGAATTGAATCCCGCAACAGCTTCTACTAACTTGAGGAAATGGCTATTATCAGGCCCATATAATGCATCTGAGCCGTCTCTAAACGCTAAAAGTTAAGCTAGATACACGATAATTCACGATACACGATACTTCATAAACGTTTAAGAACATTTTTTCAGCGCTCAGTTTCCTTTGATATTTGATTTTGTAAAGAAACAGTCTATGGTTTGCCCTGTCCTCGATTCTAGATCTAAGTCCCTCCATTACTTAAAACTGGTCATGTGAACTACAATAGTGTCATGTTTCTTGTTAGTTCCTAGAACTAATGGTAGAGTCAAAATTAAATCAAAGAATAGAATCAAACTATTTTTACAAAATAATTTAAGGGGAGTGGGTAGCAAGAAATGATTAAAAATTTTATTTGATTATACAATACTCTGGGCTTTTCTGAATCTAACGGTATCTTCAAGAGTTCATTTCAACCACTAGAAACACTCCAAAAAAATTTTTGAAGTTAAAAAATTGTTACCTGTCATCTGGCGATCACGAAAACAGTAAAAAAAATTTATCTATTTTACATTTTCAACAACTTCTGTGCAATTTTTTTAATTTCTATTATCAGATTAATTTCTATTATCGACACGTCAACAAATACAATATAGATTTCCGCGCCAGGGCAATTGCTCTTGCAGATTTTGGTATTGCGTTTTTTGAAGGTGAAAAAACACAAATGGAGGGTAATGCAGCATACAAGAAAGTAAAGTAATGAGTAAAATGAAATAATCTAAATTTATTCATAAACATTAATGCGGTGAAGTGCGTAATGCAATTTTTGCGCCCCAAACAGCGATCGTGTCTGTAAATTTTGCTGTTGCACCGCAAGTGAATTTTATATGCGAATAGGGCTGCTTTGAAACTTAAAAGGCATGTAATGATCTGTGAGAACAAAGCTCGCATTGAAACAAAAACAGAGCAAATAAGAGTATAAACTGCCAATCGAATAGAATGGACTTTGAATATTTGTTTATTTCGATATTTTTGTTATTATGAACTAAAAATGATCGGAATATTTGCGCCCCTTCTCACCTGTGCTCGGCGCAGCTGCTCCATTGGCTCCAGAGGAAGATCCGGCCCTGATTATATGTATGTATATGGACATGTATTTATATTGATATGTATAAATATTATATGTATTTATATTGATATGTATCAATATTGTTATGTATTTATATTGATATATATTAATATTATATGTATGTATATGGACATGTATTTATATTGATATGTATTAATATTATATGTATTTATATTGATATGTATCAATATTGTTATGTATTTATATTGATATGTATATATATTATATGTATGTATATGGACATGTATTTATATTGATATGTATTAATATAATATGTATTTATATTGATATGTATCAATATTGTTATGTATTTATATTGATATGTATTAATATGACATATATGTATATGGACATGTATTTATATTGATATGTATTAATATTGTATGTATTTATATTGACATGTATCAATATTGTTATGTATTTATATTGATATGTATTAATATTACATATATGTATATGGACATGTATTTACATTGATATTTATTAATATTATATGTATTTATATTGATATGTATCAATATTGTTATGTATTTATATTGATATGTATTAATATTACTTGTATGTATATGGACATGTATTTATATTGATATGTATTAATATTATATGTATTTATATTGATATGTATCAATATTGTTATGTATTTATATTGATATGTATTAATACTACATGTATGTATATGGGCATGTATTTATATTGATATGTATTAATATTATATGTATTTATATTGATATGTATCAATATTGTTATGTATTTATATTTATATGTATTAATATTACATGTATGTATATGGACATGTATTTATATTGATATGTATTAATATTATATGTATTTATATTGATATGTATCAATATTGTTATGTATTTATATTGATATGTATTAATATTACATGTATGTATATGGACATGTATTTATATTGATATGTCAATATAATGTATTTATATTGATATGTCAATATGAATCAATAGTGTTATGTATTTATATTGATATGTATTAATATTATATGTATGTATATGGACATGTATTTATATTGATATGTATTAATATTATATGTATTTATATTGATATGTATCAATATTGTTATGTATTTATATTGATATGTATTAATATTACATGTATGTATATGGACATGTATTTATATTGATATGTATTAATATTATATGTATTTATATTGATATGTATCAATATTGCTATGTATTTATATTGATATGTATAAATTTTACATGTATGTATATGGACATGTATTTATATTGATATGTATAAATATTATATGTATTTATATTGATATGTATCAATATTGTTATGTATTTATATTGATATGTATTAATATTATATGTATGTATATGGACATGTATTTATATTGATATGTATTAATATTATATGTATTTATATTGATATGTATCAATATTGTTATGTATTTATATTGATATGTATTAATATTACATGTATGTATATGGACATGTATTTATATTGATATGTATTAATATTATATGTATTTATATTGATATGTATCAATATTGTTATGTATTTATATTGATATGTATTAATTTTACATGTATGTATATGGACATGTATTTATATTGATATGTATAAATATTATATGTATTTATATTGATATGTATCAATATTGTTATGTATTTATATTGATATGTATTAATATTATATGCATGTATATGGACATGTATTTATATTGATATGTATTAATATTATATGTATTTATATTGATATGTATCAATATTGTTATGTATTTATATTGATATGTATTAATATTACATGTATGTATATGGACATGTATTTATATTGATATGTATTAATATTATATGTATTTATATTGATATGTATCAATATTGTTATGTATTTATATTGATATATATTAATATTATATGTATGTATATGGACATGTATTTATATTGATATGTATTAATATTATATGTATTTATATTGATATGTATCAATATTGTTATGTATTTATATTGAGATGTATTAATATTACATGTATGTATATGGACATGTATTTATATTGATATGTATTAATATTATATGTATTTATATTGATATGTATCAATATTGTTATGTATTTATATTGATATGTATTAATATTATATGTATGTATATGGACATGTATTTATATTGATATGTATTAATATTTTATGTATTTGTATTGATATGTATCAATATTGTTATGTATTTATATTGATATGTATATATATTATATGTATGTATATGGACATGTATTTATATTGATATGTATTAATATAATATGTATTTATATTGATATGTATCAATATTGTTATGTATTTATATTGATATGTATTAATATGACATATATGTATATGGACATGTATTTATATTGATATGTATTAATATTGTATGTATTTATATTGATATGTATCAATATTGTTATGTATTTATATTGATATGTATTAATATTACATATATGTATATGGACATGTATTTACATTGATATTTATTAATATTATATGTATTTATATTGATATGTATCAATATTGTTATGTATTTATATTGATATGTATTAATATTACTTGTATGTATATGGACATGTATTTATATTGATATGTATTAATATTATATGTATTTATATTGATATGTATCTATATTGTTATGTATTTATATTGATATGTATTAATATTACATGTATGTATATGGACATGTATTTATATTGATATGTATTAATATTATATGTATTTATATTGATATGTATCAATATTGTTATGTATTTATATTGATATGTATTAATATTACATGTATGTATATGGACATGTATTTACATTGATATTTATTAATATTATATGTATTTATATTGATATGTATCAATATTGTTATGTATTTATATTGATATGTATTAATATTACTTGTATGTATATGGACATGTATTTATATTGATATGTATTAATATTATATGTATTTATATTGATATGTATCAATATTGTTATGTATTTATATTGATATGTATTAATATTATATGTATGTATATGGACATGTATTTATATTGATATGTATTAATATTATATGTATTTATATTGATATGTATCAATATTGTTATGTATTTATATTGATATGTATTAATATTACATGTATGTATATGGACATGTATTTATATTGATATGTATTAATATTATATGTATTTATATTGATATGTATCAATATTGTTATGTATTTATATTGATATGTATTAATTTTACATGTATGTATATGGACATGTATTTATATTGATATGTATAAATATTATATGTATTTATATTGATATGTATCAATATTGTTATGTATTTATATTGATATGTATTAATATTATATGCATGTATATGGACATGTATATATATTGATATGTATTAATATTATATGTATTTATATTGATATGTATCAATAGTGTTATGTATTTATATTGATATGTATTAATATTATATGTATGTATATGGACATGTATTTATATTGATATGTATTAATATTATATGTATTTATATTGATATGTATCAATATTGTTATGTATTTATATTGATATGTATTAATATTACATGTATGTATATGGGCATGTATTTATATTGATATGTATTAATATTATATGTATTTATATTGATATGTATCAATATTGTTATGTATTTATATTGAGATGTATTAATATTACATGTATGTATATGGACATGTATTTATATTGATATGTATTAATATTATATGTATTTATATTGATATGTATCAATATTGTTATGTATTTATATTGATATGTATTAATATTATATGTATGTATATGGACATGTATTTATATTGATATGTATTAATATTTTATGTATTTGTATTGATATGTATCAATATTGTTATGTATTTATATTGATATGTATATATATTATATGTATGTATATGGACATGTATTTATATTGATATGTATTAATATAATATGTATTTATATTGATATGTATCAATATTGTTATGTATTTATATTGATATGTATTAATATGACATATATGTATATGGACATGTATTTATATTGATATGTATTAATATTGTATGTATTTATATTGATATGTATCAATATTGTTATGTATTTATATTGATATGTATTAATATTACATATATGTATATGGACATGTATTTACATTGATATGTATTAATATTATATGTATTTATATTGATATGTATCAATATTGTTATGTATTTATATTGATATGTATTAATACTACATGTATGTATATGGGCATGTATTTATATTGATATGTATTAATATTATATGTATTTATATTGATATGTATCAATATTGTTATGTATTTATATTGATATGTATTAATACTACATGTATGTATATGGGCATGTATTTATATTGATATGTATTAATATTATATGTATTTATATTGATATGTATCAATATTGTTATGTATTTATATTTATATGTATTAATATTACATGTATGTATATGGACATGTATTTATATTGATATGTATTAATATTATATGTATTTATATTGATATGTATCAATATTGTTATGTATTTATATTGATATGTATTAATATTACATGTATGTATATGGACATGTATTTATATTGATATGTATTAATATTATATGTATTTATATTGATATGTATCAATATTGTTATGTATTTATATTGATATGTATTAATATTACATGTATGTATATGGACATGTATTTATATTGATATGTATTAATATTATATGTATTTATATTGATATGTATCTATATTGTTATGTATTTATATTGATATGTATTAATATTACATGTATGTATATGGACATTTATTTATATTGATATGTATTAATATTATATGTATTTATATTGATATGTATCAATATTGTTATGTATTTATATTGATATGTATTAATATTACTTGTATGTATATGGACATGTATTTATATTGATATGTATTAATATTATATGTATTTATATTGATATGTATCTATATTGTTATGTATTTATATTGATATGTATTAATATTACATGTATGTATATGGACATGTATTTAAATTGATATGTATTAATATTATATGTATTTATATTGATATGTATCAATATTGCTATGTATTTATATTGATATGTATTAATATTACATGTATGTATATGGACATATATTTATATTGATATGTATTAATATTATATGTATTTATATTGATATGTATCAATATTGTTATGTATTTATATTGATATGTATTAATTTTACATGTATGTATATGGACATGTATATATATTGATATGTATTAATATTATATGTATTTATATTGATATGTATCAATATTGTTATGTATTTATATTGATATGTATTAATTTTACATGTATGTATATGGACATGTATATATATTGATATGTATTAATATTATATGTATTTATATTGATATGTATCAATATTGTTATGTATTTATATTGATATGTATTAATATTACATGTATGTATATGGACATGTATTTATATTGATATGTATTAATATTATATGTATTTATATTGATATGTATCTATATTGTTATGTATTTATATTGATATGTATTAATATTACATGTATGTATATGGACATTTATTTATATTGATATGTATTAATATTATATGTATTTATATTGATATGTATCTATATTGTTATGTATTTATATTGATATGTATTAATATTACATGTATGTATATGGACATTTATTTATATTGATATGTATTAATATTATATGTATTTATATTGATATGTATCTATATTGTTATGTATTTATATTGATATGTATTAATATTACATGTATGTATATGGACATGTATTTATATTGATATGTATTAATATTATATGTATTTATATTGATATGTATCAATATTGCTATGTATTTATATTGATATGTATTAATATTACATGTATGTATATGGACATATATTTATATTGATATGTATTAATATTATATGTATTTATATTGATATGTATCAATATTGTTATGTATTTATATTGATATGTATTAATTTTACATGTATGTATATGGACATGTATATATATTGATATGTATTAATATTATATGTATTTATATTGATATGTATCAATAGTGTTATGTATTTATATTGATATGTATTAATATTATATGCAGGGCCGGTTCTGGCCATATTTTCGCCCGGCGCAGAACGACATTTGGCGCCCTCTATATTATGATTTTCATTTATTTGACCCCCTCTTTCACGACTTAGACATTTGCTCATTCGAGCACTACAGCATAACACTATTTTCTATAATATATAAGTTTTCTATATAAGTTTTCGATTTGCAAAAATATTTTTCATCTCCAATTTGTGGCTCTGTAATGCTGTTGTTTTTTCTAATATTTATAAGAAAATCAAATTATTCGTTCATTTAAACAAACAAAAATAAGCTCTAAGTATATATTAAAGACATAAATTATATGGAAAACTCAGATTTTTATGCGGTAATGGCAAGAGTGAAATTCACTGTGTTTATTCACTCTCAATCCCTTTAATACACAAAAAATACACATTCTGTGGAGAGTTTTCAGTTTTCTGAAAAGTTTTTTTTTTGTCTAGTTGAAAGTACAGCGCAGCAGGCTTTAATTTTCGCAAAGCCTTTAACTAAGCAATCACTTTTAATTGGAAGACAAGACCATTTTCTATGGGTAGAAGTGCCAAATTTACTAATATTTCTTGCTTCATCGTAGATCTCAAAAAATTCTTAAACATTTTTAATTTTGAAAAAGATCGTTCTCCCGCTATAACTGTTAAGAGTAAAGTCAGCACTATTTTCAAAGATGCTCACTATATCTACTGAAAATAAATTCAAGGATACCATTGGGGGAGTCGTGAGTTGAACGCATGGAAATTTTTTCATACAAATGCCACCGTTTAAATCTGAATATCCATTATGTGTCAACGCTTTTTCAAGCTTTGAGCAATGCTGAAGTGCGATTTCATTTGGGTTAGTTTTAAGCTTCCCCGTTTGATACACACAACTGCATATTTCATAATAGTTTTTTAGTTGTTCAAAGCGTTCTGTCAAAGAAATAATTGCTTAATCCAAACCATCGAAATAAAATTATAAATTAAACATTTGTTGAGGGTCTCAAATAGGTTCATATTCGGCTTCATATTTCAATTTTGTATCAAGTATTAGTTGCGGGTTTCTTCACTTTTGATTCCCCTTAAATATTCCCCTAAAACAGAATTGAATCCCGCAACAGCTTCTACTAACTTGAGGAAATGGCTATTATCAGGCCCATATAATGCATCTGAGCCGTCTCTAAACGCTAAAAGTTAAGCTAGATACACGATAATTCACGATACACGATACTTCATAAACGTTTAAGAACATTTTTTCAGCGCTCAGTTTCCTTTGATATTTGATTTTGTAAAGAAACAGTCTATGGTTTGCCCTGTCCTCGATTCTAGATCTAAGTCCCTCCATTACTTAAAACTGGTCATGTGAACTACAATAGTGTCATGTTTCTTGTTAGTTCCTAGAACTAATGGTAGAGTCAAAATTAAATCAAAGAATAGAATCAAACTATTTTTACAAAATAATTTAAGGGGAGTGGGTAGCAAGAAATGATTAAAAATTTTATTTGATTATACAATACTCTGGGCTTTTCTGAATCTAACGGTATCTTCAAGAGTTCATTTCAACCACTAGAAACACTCCAAAAAAATTTTTGAAGTTAAAAAATTGTTACCTGTCATCTGGCGATCACGAAAACAGTAAAAAAAATTTATCTATTTTACATTTTCAACAACTTCTGTGCAATTTTTTTAATTTCTATTATCAGATTAATTTCTATTATCGACACGTCAACAAATACAATATAGATTTCCGCGCCAGGGCAATTGCTCTTGCAGATTTTGGTATTGCGTTTTTTGAAGGTGAAAAAACACAAATGGAGGGTAATGCAGCATACAAGAAAGTAAAGTAATGAAATAATCTAAATTTATTCATAAACATTAATGCGGTGAAGTGCGTAATGCAATTTTTGCGCCCCAAACAGCGATCGTGTCTGTAAATTTTGCTGTTGCACCGCAAGTGAATTTTATATGCGAATAGGGCTGCTTTGAAACTTAAAAGGCATGTAATGATCTGTGAGAACAAAGCTCGCATTGAAACAAAAACAGAGCAAATAAGAGTATAAACTGCCAATCGAATAGAATGGACTTTGAATATTTGTTTATTTCGATATTTTTGTTATTATGAACTAAAAATGATCGGAATATTTGCGCCCCTTCTCACCTGTGCTCGGCGCAGCTGCTCCATTGGCTCCAGAGGAAGATCCGGCCCTGATTATATGTATGTATATGGACATGTATTTATATTGATATGTATAAATATTATATGTATTTATATTGATATGTATCAATATTGTTATGTATTTATATTGATATATATTAATATTATATGTATGTATATGGACATGTATTTATATTGATATGTATTAATATTATATGTATTTATATTGATATGTATCAATATTGTTATGTATTTATATTGATATGTATATATATTATATGTATGTATATGGACATGTATTTATATTGATATGTATTAATATAATATGTATTTATATTGATATGTATCAATATTGTTATGTATTTATATTGATATGTATTAATATGACATATATGTATATGGACATGTATTTATATTGATATGTATTAATATTGTATGTATTTATATTGACATGTATCAATATTGTTATGTATTTATATTGATATGTATTAATATTACATATATGTATATGGACATGTATTTACATTGATATTTATTAATATTATATGTATTTATATTGATATGTATCAATATTGTTATGTATTTATATTGATATGTATTAATATTACTTGTATGTATATGGACATGTATTTATATTGATATGTATTAATATTATATGTATTTATATTGATATGTATCAATATTGTTATGTATTTATATTGATATGTATTAATACTACATGTATGTATATGGGCATGTATTTATATTGATATGTATTAATATTATATGTATTTATATTGATATGTATCAATATTGTTATGTATTTATATTTATATGTATTAATATTACATGTATGTATATGGACATGTATTTATATTGATATGTATTAATATTATATGTATTTATATTGATATGTATCAATATTGTTATGTATTTATATTGATATGTATTAATATTACATGTATGTATATGGACATGTATTTATATTGATATGTCAATATAATGTATTTATATTGATATGTCAATATGAATCAATAGTGTTATGTATTTATATTGATATGTATTAATATTATATGTATGTATATGGACATGTATTTATATTGATATGTATTAATATTATATGTATTTATATTGATATGTATCAATATTGTTATGTATTTATATTGATATGTATTAATATTACATGTATGTATATGGACATGTATTTATATTGATATGTATTAATATTATATGTATTTATATTGATATGTATCAATATTGCTATGTATTTATATTGATATGTATTAATTTTACATGTATGTATATGGACATGTATTTATATTGATATGTATAAATATTATATGTATTTATATTGATATGTATCAATATTGTTATGTATTTATATTGATATGTATTAATATTATATGTATGTATATGGACATGTATTTATATTGATATGTATTAATATTATATGTATTTATATTGATATGTATCATTATTGTTATGTATTTATATTGATATGTATTAATATTACATGTATGTATATGGACATGTATTTATATTGATATGTATTAATATTATATGTATTTATATTGATATGTATCAATATTGTTATGTATTTATATTGATATGTATTAATTTTACATGTATGTATATGGACATGTATTTATATTGATATGTATAAATATTATATGTATTTATATTGATATGTATCAATATTGTTATGTATTTATATTGATATGTATTAATATTATATGCATGTATATGGACATGTATTTATATTGATATGTATTAATATTATATGTATTTATATTGATATGTATCAATATTGTTATGTATTTATATTGATATGTATTAATATTACATGTATGTATATGGACATGTATTTATATTGATATGTATTAATATTATATGTATTTATATTGATATGTATCAATATTGTTATGTATTTATATTGATATATATTAATATTATATGTATGTATATGGACATGTATTTATATTGATATGTATTAATATTATATGTATTTATATTGATATGTATCAATATTGTTATGTATTTATATTGAGATGTATTAATATTACATGTATGTATATGGACATGTATTTATATTGATATGTATTAATATTATATGTATTTATATTGATATGTATCAATATTGTTATGTATTTATATTGATATGTATTAATATTATATGTATGTATATGGACATGTATTTATATTGATATGTATTAATATTTTATGTATTTGTATTGATATGTATCAATATTGTTATGTATTTATATTGATATGTATATATATTATATGTATGTATATGGACATGTATTTATATTGATATGTATTAATATAATATGTATTTATATTGATATGTATCAATATTGTTATGTATTTATATTGATATGTATTAATATGACATATATGTATATGGACATGTATTTATATTGATATGTATTAATATTGTATGTATTTATATTGATATGTATCAATATTGTTATGTATTTATATTGATAAGTATTAATATTACATATATGTATATGGACATGTATTTACATTGATATTTATTAATATTATATGTATTTATATTGATATGTATCAATATTGTTATGTATTTATATTGATATGTATTAATATTACTTGTATGTATATGGACATGTATTTATATTGATATGTATTAATATTATATGTATTTATATTGATATGTATCTATATTGTTATGTATTTATATTGATATGTATTAATATTACATGTATGTATATGGACATGTATTTATATTGATATGTATTAATATTATATGTATTTATATTGATATGTATCAATATTGTTATGTATTTATATTGATATGTATTAATATTACATGTATGTATATGGACATGTATTTACATTGATATTTATTAATATTATATGTATTTATATTGATATGTATCAATATTGTTATGTATTTATATTGATATGTATTAATATTACTTGTATGTATATGGACATGTATTTATATTGATATGTATTAATATTATATGTATTTATATTGATATGTATCAATATTGTTATGTATTTATATTGATATGTATTAATATTATATGTATGTATATGGACATGTATTTATATTGATATGTATTAATATTATATGTATTTATATTGATATGTATCAATATTGTTATGTATTTATATTGATATGTATTAATATTACATGTATGTATATGGACATGTATTTATATTGATATGTATTAATATTATATGTATTTATATTGATATGTATCAATATTGTTATGTATATATATTGATATGTATTAATTTTACATGTATGTATATGGACATGTATTTATATTGATATGTATAAATATTATATGTATTTATATTGATATGTATCAATATTGTTATGTATTTATATTGATATGTATTAATATTATATGCATGTATATGGACATGTATATATATTGATATGTATTAATATTATATGTATTTATATTGATATGTATCAATAGTGTTATGTATTTATATTGATATGTATTAATATTATATGTATGTATATGGACATGTATTTATATTGATATGTATTAATATTATATGTATTTATATTGATATGTACACTGAAAAAAATCTACATAGCGCCGAGAGCCATGTAACATAGCACATTATTTATGGTCCCATACGCCATGTACATAGTACTCTGAGCCATGCAATATGGCTCCCAGCGCCATAATCTCAGAATCTACATAGCGCGTGGTGCCATGTTACATGGCGCAGCATTTATGGTGCCACACGCTATGCACATAGTGCCCTGAGCCATGCAGTATAGCTCCCAGCGCCATAATTACATGGCGCAGAAATTATGGCCCCACACGCCATATTACATAGTGCCATGAGCCATGTAATATGGCTCATGGCACTACAATTATAACTCGCAGCCATACTGTGTGAAAGGATCTATATATGTCAGCAAGTGATACTTGAGTATCGTCGATAGATCGACAACATTCTCAATCGGCTATGAGCGCATATTATTGAATGGCTCCTTCGGCGACTCTAAATGCAGCCAGCGCCTGTTTGTTGCAAGCAAGGGACTTCTCCGTGTGCTCATTTACGGTAAGTAGCATTGTATTGACTGATTTGCTTCTTTAATGTACTATAGTCTTCCACGCCATGTACTATAGTCTTCCACGCCATGTACTATAGTCTTACACACCATGTACTATAGTCCTTCACGCCATGTACTATAGTCCTTCACGCCATGTACTATAGTCCTTCACGCCATGTACTATAGTCCTTCACGCCATGTACTATAAGTTCTCCACGCCATGTACTATAGTCCTCCACGCCATGTACTATAGTCCTCCACGCCATGTACTATAGTCCTCTACGCCATACAGTATAGTCCTCTGCGCCATACAGTATAGTCCTCCACGCCATACAGTATAGTCCTCCACGCCATACAGTATAGTCCTCCACGCCATACAGTATAGTCACCCACGCCATGTGTTATAGCTCTCCACGCCATGCACTATAGTTCTCCACGCCATGTAATATAGTCCGCCACGCCATGTACATGGCGTGGAAGACTATAGTACATGGCGTGTAGGCCTATGTACTTTTCGCCATGTATTATGGCGTGTGGCGCTATATTTTATCACAATCCCTAAATCGACTATGTACATGGCGCCAGAAGTCTATAAATTATGGCGTCTGGCGCCATGTGTTTTCTCAGTGTATCAATATTGTTATGTATTTATATTGATATGTATTAATATTATATGTATGTATATGGACATGTATTTATATTGATATGTATTAATATTTTATGTATTTGTATTGATATGTATCAATATTGTTATGTATTTATATTGATATGTATATATATTATATGTATGTATATGGACATGTATTTATATTGATATGTATTAATATAATATGTATTTATATTGATATGTATCAATATTGTTATGTATTTATATTGATATGTATTAATATGACATATATGTATATGGACATGTATTTATATTGATATGTATTAATATTGTATGTATTTATATTGATATGTATCAATATTGTTATGTATTTATATTGATATGTATTAATATTACATATATGTATATGGACATGTATTTACATTGATATTTATTAATATTATATGTATTTATATTGATATGTATCAATATTGTTATGTATTTATATTGATATGTATTAATATTACTTGTATGTATATGGACATGTATTTATATTGACATGTATTAATATTATATGTATTTATATTGATATGTATCTATATTGTTATGTATTTATATTGATATGTATTAATATTACATGTATGTATATGGACATGTATTTATATTGATATGTATTAATATTATATGTATTTATATTGATATGTATCAATATTGTTATGTATTTATATTGATATGTATTAATATTACATGTATGTATATGGACATGTATTTACATTGATATTTATTAAAATTATATGTATTTATATTGATATGTATCAATATTGTTATGTATTTATATTGATATGTATTAATATTACTTGTATGTATATGGACATGTATTTATATTGATATGTATTAATATTATATGTATTTATATTGATATGTATCAATATTGTTATGTATTTATATTGATATGTATTAATATGACATGTATGTATATGGACATGTATTTATATTGATATGTATTAATATTGTATGTATTTATATTGATATGTATCAATATTGTTATGTATTTATATTGATATGTATTAATATTACATGTATGTATATGGACATGTATTTATATTGATATGTATTAATATTATATGTATTTATATTGATATGTATCAATATTGTTATGTATTTATATTGATATGTATTAATATTACTTGTATGTATATGGACATGTATTTATATTGATATGTATTAATATTATATGTATTTATATTGATATGTATCTATATTGTTATGTATTTATATTGATATGTATTAATATTACATGTATGTATATGGACATGTATTTATATTGATATGTATTAATATTATATGTATTTATTTTGATTTGTATCAATATTGTTATGTATTTATATTGATATGTATTAATTCTACATGTATGTATATGGGCATGTATTTATATTGATATGTATTAATATTATATGTATTTATATTGATATGTATCAATATTGTTATGTATTTATATTGATATGTATTAATTCTACATGTATGTATATGGGCATGTATTTATATTGATATGTATTAATATTATATGTATTTATATTGATATGTATCAATATTGTTATGTATTTATATTGATATGTATTAATATTACATGTATGTATATGGACATGTATTTATATTGATATGTATTAATATTATATGTATTTATATTGATATGTATCAATATTGTTATGTATTTATATTGATATGTATTAATATTACATGTATGTATATGGACATGTATTTATATTGATATGTATTAATATTATATGTATTTATATTGAAATGTATCAATATTGTTATGTATTTATATTGATATGTATTAATATTACATGTATGTATATGGACATGTATTTATATTGATATGTATTAATATTATATGTATTTATATTGATATGTATCAATATTGCTATGTATTTATATTGATATGTATTAATATTACATGTATGTATATGGACATATATTTATATTGATATGTATTAATATTATATGTTTTTATATTGATATGTATCAATATTGTTATGTATTTATATTGATATGTATTAATATTACATGTATGTATATGGACATGTATTTATATTGATATGTATTAATATTATATGTATTTATATTGATATGTATCAATATTGTTATGTATTTATATTGATATGTATTAATATTACATGTATGTATATGGACATGTATTTACATTGATATTTATTAATATTATATGTATTTATATTGATATGTATCAATATTGTTATGTATTTATATTGATATGTATTAATATTACTTGTATGTATATGGACATGTATTTATATTGATATGTATTAATATTATATGTATTTATATTGATATGTATCTATATTGTTATGTATTTATATTGATATGTATTAATATTACATGTATGTATATGGACATGTATTTATATTGATATGTATTAATATTATATGTATTTATATTGATATGTATCAATATTGTTATGTATTTATATTGATATGTATTAATATTACATGTATGTATATGGACATGTATTTATATTGATATGTATTAATATTATATGTATTTATATTGAAATGTATCAATATTGTTATGTATTTATATTGATATGTATTAATATTACATGTATGTATATGGACATGTATTTATATTGATATGTATTAATATTATATGTATTTATATTGATATGTATCAATATTGTTATGTATTTATATTGATATGTATTAATTTTAAATGTATGTATATGGACATGTATATATATTGATATGTATTAATATTATATGTATTTATATTGATATGTATCAATAGTGTTATGTATTTATATTGATATGTATTAATATTATATGTATGTATATGGACATGTATTTATATTGATATGTATTAATATTATATGTATTTATATTGATATGTATCAATATTGTTATGTATTTATATTGATATGTATTAATATTACATGTATGTATATGGACATGTATTTATATTGATATGTATTAATATTATATGTATTTATATTGATATGTATCAATATTGCTATGTATTTATATTGATATGTATTAATTTTACATGTATGTATATGGACATGTATTTATATTGATATGTATAAATATTATATGTATTTATATTGATATGTATCAATATTGTTATGTATTTATATTGATATGTATTAATATTATATGTATGTATATGGACATGTATTTATATTGATATGTATTAATATTATATGTATTTATTTTGATATGTATCAATATTGTTATGTATTTATATTGATATGTATTAATATTACATGTATGTATATGGACATGTATTTATATTGATATGTATTAATATTATATGTATTTATATTGATATGTATCAATATTGTTATGTATTTATATTGATATGTATTAATTTTACATGTATGTATATGGACATGTATTTATATTGATATGTATAAATATTATATGTATTTATATTGATATGTATCAATATTGTTATGTATTTATATTGATATGTATTAATATTATATGCATGTATATGGACATGTATTTATATTGATATGTATGAATATTATATGTATTTATATTGATATGTATCAATATTGTTATGTATTTATATTGATATGTATTAATATTACATGTATGTATATGGACATGTATTTATATTGATATGTATTAATATTATATGTATTTATATTGATATGTATCAATATTGTTATGTATTTATATTGATATGTATTAATATTATATGTATGTATATGGACATGTATTTATATTGATATGTATTAATATTATATGTATTTATATTGATATGTATCAATATTGTTATGTATTTATATTGAGATGTATTAATATTACATGTATGTATATGGACATGTATTTATATTGATATGTATTAATATTATATGTATTTATATTGATATGTATCAATATTGTTATGTATTTATATTGATATGTATTAATATTATATGTATGTATATGGACATGTATTTATATTGATATGTATTAATATTTTATGTATTTGTATTGATATGTATCAATATTGTTATGTATTTATATTGATATGTATATATATTACATGTATGTATATGGACATGTATTTATATTGATATGTATTAATATAATATGTATTTATATTGATATGTATCAATATTGTTATGTATTTATATTGATATGTATTAATATGACATATATGTATATGGACATGTATTTATATTGATATGTATTAATATTGTATGTATTTATATTGATATGTATCAATATTGCTATGTATTTATATTGATATGTATTAATATTACATATATGTATATGGACATGTATTTACATTGATATTTATTAATATTATATGTATTTATATTGATATGTATCAATATTGTTATGTATTTATATTGATATGTATTAATATTACTTGTATGTATATGGACATGTATTTATATTGATATGTATTAATATTATATGTATTTATATTGATATGTATCTATATTGTTATGTATTTATATTGATATGTATTAATATTACATGTATGTATATGGACATGTATTTATATTGATATGTATTAATATTATATGTATTTATATTGATATGTATCAATATTGTTATGTATTTATATTGATATGTATTAATATGACATGTATGTATATGGACATGTATTTATATTGATATGTATTAATATTGTATGTATTTATATTGATATGTATCAATATTGTTATGTATTTATATTGATATGTATTAATATTACATGTATGTATATGGACATGTATTTACATTGATATTTATTAATATTATATGTATTTATATTGATATGTATCAATATTGTTATGTATTTATATTGATATGTATTAATATTACTTGTATGTATATGGACATGTATTTATATTGATATGTATTAATATTATATGTATTTATATTGATATGTATCTATATTGTTATGTATTTATATTGATATGTATTAATATTACATGTATGTATATGGACATGTATTTATATTGATATGTATTAATATTATATGTATTTATATTGATATGTCTCAATATTGTTATGTATTTATATTGATATGTATTAATATTATATGTATGTATATGGACATGTATTTATATTGATATTTATTAATATTATATGTATTTATATTGATATGTATCAATATTGTTATGTATTTATATTGATATGTATTAATATTACATGTATGTATATGGACATGTATTTATATTGATATGTATTAATATTATATGTATTTATATTGATATGTATCAATATTGCTATGTATTTATATTGATATGTATTAATATTACATGTATGTATATGGACATATATTTATATTGATATGTATTAATATTATATGTTTTTATATTGATATGTATCAATATTGTTATGTATTTATATTGATATGTATTAATATTACATGTATGTATATGGACATGTATTTATATTGATATGTATTAATATTATATGTATTTATATTGATATGTATCAATATTGTTATGTATTTATATTGATATGTATTAATATTACATGTATGTATATGGACATGTATTTATATTGATATGTATTAATATTATATGTATTTATATTGATATGTATCAATATTGTTATGTATTTATATTGATATGTATTAATATTATATGTATGTATATGGACATGTATTTATATTGATATGTATTAATATTATATGTATTTATATTGATATGTATCAATATTGTTATGTATTTATATTGATATGTATTAATATTACATGTATGTATATGGACATGTATTAATATTGATATGTATTAATATTATATGTATTTATATTGATATGTATCTATATTGTTATGTATTTGTATTGATATGTATTAATATTACATGTATGTATATGGACATGTATTTATATTGATATGTATTAATATTATATGTATTTATATTGATATGTATCAATATTGTTATGTATTTATATTGATATGTATTAATATTACATGTATGTATATGGACATGTATTTACATTGATATTTATTAATATTATATGTATTTATATTGATATGTATCAATATTGTTATGTATTTATATTGATATGTATTAATATTACTTGTATGTATATGGACATGTATTTATATTGATATGTATTAATATTATATGTATTTATATTGATATGTATCTATATTGTTATGTATTTATATTGATATGTATTAATATTACATGTATGTATATGGACATGTATTTATATTGATATGTATTAATATTATATGTATTTATATTGATATGTATCAATATTGTTATGTATTTATATTGATATGTAGTAATACTACATGTATGTATATGGGCATGTATTTATATTGATATGTATTAATATTATATGTATTTATATTGATATGTATCAATATTGTTATGTATTTATATTGATATGTATTAATATTACATGTATGTATATGGACATGTATTTATATTGATATGTATTAATATTATATGTATTTATATTGATATGTATCAATATTGTTATGTATTTATATTGATATGTATTAATATTACCTGTATGTATATGGACATGTATTTATATTGATATGTATTAATATTATATGTATTTATATTGATATGTATCTATATTGTTATGTATTTGTATTGATATGTATTAATATTACATGTATGTATATGGACATGTATTTATATTGATATGTATTAATATTATATGTATTTATATTGATATGTATCAATATTGTTCTGTATTTATATTGATATGTATTAATACTACATGTATGTATATGGGCATATATTTATATTGATATGTATTAATATTATATGTATTTATATTGATATGTATCAATATTGTTATGTATTTATATTGATATGTATTAATATTATATGTATGTATATGGACATGTATTTATATTGATATGTATTAATATTATATGTATTTATATTGATATGTATCAATATTGTTATGTATTTATATTGATATGTATTAATATTACATGTATGTATATGGACATGTATTAATATTGATATGTATTAATATTATATGTATTTATATTGATATGTATCTATATTGTTATGTATTTGTATTGATATGTATTAATATTACATGTATGTATATGGACATGTATTTATATTGATATGTATTAATATTATATGTATTTATATTGATATGTATCAATATTGTTATGTATTTATATTGATATGTGTTAATACTACATGTATGTATATGGGCATATATTTATATTGATATGTATTAATATTATATGTATTTATATTGATATGTATCAATATTGTTATGTATTTATATTGATATGTATTAATATTATATGTATGTATATGGACATGTATTTATATTGATATGTATTAATATTATATGTATTTATATTGATATGTATCAATATTGTTATGTATTTATATTGATATGTATTAATATTACATGTATGTATATGGACATGTATTTATATTGATATGTATTAATATTATATGTATTTATATTGATATGTATCAATATTGTTATGTATTTATATTGATATGTATTAATATTACCTGTATGTATATGGACATGTATTTATATTGATATGTATTAATATTATATGTATTTATATTGATATGTATCTATATTGTTATGTATTTGTATTGATATGTATTAATATTACATGTATGTATATGGACATGTATTTATATTGATATGTATTAATATTATATGTATTTATATTGATATGTATCAATATTGTTATGTATTTATATTGATATGTATTAATACTACATGTATGTATATGGGCATATATTTATATTGATATGTATTAATATTATATGTATTTATATTGATATGTATCAATATTGTTATGTATTTATATTGATATGTATTAATATTATATGTATGTATATGGACATGTATTTATATTGATATGTATTAATATTATATGTATTTATATTGATATGTATCAATATTGTTATGTATTTATATTGATATGTATTAATATTACATGTATGTATATGGACATGTATTTATATTGATATGTATTAATATTATATGTATTTATATTGATATGTATCAATATTGTTATGTATTTATATTGATATGTATTAATATTACATGTATGTATATGGACATGTATTTATATTGATATGTATTAATATTATATGTATTTATATTGATATGTATCTATATTGTTATGTATTTATATTGATATGTATTAATATTACATGTATGTATATGGACATGTATTTATATTGATATGTATTAATATTATATGTATTTATATTGATATGTATCAATATTGCTATGTATTTATTTTGATATGTATTAATATTACATGTATGTATATGGACATATATTTATATTGATATGTATTAATATTATATGTATTTATATTGATATGTATCTATATTGTTATGTATTTATATTGATATGTATTAATATTACATGTATGTATATGGACATGTATTTATATTGATATGTATTAATATTATATGTATTTATATTGATATGTATCAATATTGTTATGTATTTATATTGAAATGTATTAATATTACATGTATGTATATTGACATGTATATATATTGATATGTATTAATATTATATGTATTTATATTGATATGTATCAATAGTGTTATGTATTTATATTGATATGTATTAATATTACATGTATGTATATGGACATGTATTTATATTGATATGTATTAATATTATATGTATTTATATTGATATGTATCAATATTGTTATGTATTTATATTGATATGTATTAATATTATATGTATGTATATGGACATGTATTTATATTGATATGTATTAATATTATATGTATTTATATTGATATGTATCAATATTGTTATGTATTTATATTGATATGTATTAATATTATATGTATGTATATGGACATGTATTTATATTGATATGTATTAATATTATATGTATTTATATTGATATGTATCAATATTGTTATGTATTTATATTGAAATGTATTAATATTACATGTATGTATATGGACATGTATATATATTGATATGTATTAATATTATATGTATTTATATTGATATGTATCAATAGTGTTATGTATTTATATTGATATGTATTAATATTACATGTATGTATATGGACATGTATTTATATTGATATGTATTAATATTATATGTATTTATATTGATATGTATCAATATTGTTATGTATTTATATTGATATGTATTAATATTATATGTATGTATATGGACATGTATTTATATTGATATGTATTAATATTATATGCATTTATATTGATATGTATCAATATTGTTATGTATTTATATTGATATGTATTAATATTACATGTATGTATATGAACATGTATTTATATTGATATGTATTAATATTATATGTATTTATATTGATATGTATCAATATTGTTATGTATTTATATTGATATGTATTCATATGACATGTATGTATATGGACATGTATTTATATTGATATGTATTAATATTATATGTATTTATATTGATATGTATCAATATTGTTATGTATTTATATTGATATGTATTAATATTACATGTATGTATATGGACTTGTATTTACATTTATATGTATTAATATTATATGTATTTATATTGATATGTATCAATATTGTTATGTATTTATATTGATATGTATTAATATTACATGTATGTATATGGACATGTATTTATATTGATATGTATCTATATTGTTATGTATTTGTATTGATATGTATTAATATTACATGTATGTATATGGACATGTATTTATATTGATATGTATTAATATTATATGTATTTATATTGATATGTATCAATATTGTTATGTATTTATATTGATATGTATTAATACTACATGTATGTATATGGGCATATATTTATATTGATATGTATTAATATTATATGTATTTATATTGATATGTATCAATATTGTTATGTATTTATATTGATATGTATTAATATTACATGTATGTATATGGACATGTATTTATATTGATATGTATTAATATTATATGTATTTATATTGATATGTATCTATATAGTTATGTATTTATATTGATATGTATTAATATTACATGTATGTATATGGACATGTATTTATATTGATATGTATTAATATTATATGTATTTATATTGATATGTATCAATATTGCTATGTATTTATATTGATATGTATTAATATTACATGTATGTATATGGACATATATTTATATTGATATGTATTAATATTATATGTATTTATATTGATATGTATCTATATTGTTATGTATTTATATTGATATGTATTAATATTACATGTATGTATATGGACATGTATTTATATTGATATGTATTAATATTATATGTATTTATATTGATATGTATCAATATTGTTATGTATTTATATTGATATGTATTAATATTATATGTAAGTATATGGACATGTATTTATATTGATATGTATTAATATTATATGTATTTATATTGATATGTATCAATATTGTTATGTATTTATATTGAAATGTATTAATATTACATGTATGTATATGGACATGTATATATATTGATATGTATTAATATTATATGTATTTATATTGATATGTATCAATAGTGTTATGTATTTATATTGATATGTATTAATATTACATGTATGTATATGGACATGTATTTATATTGATATGTATTAATATTATATGTATTTATATTGATATGTATCAATGTTGTTATGTATTTATATTGATATGTATTAATATTATATGTATGTTTATGGACATGTATTTATATTGATATGTATTAATATTATATGTATTTATATTGATATGTATCAATAGTGTTATGGATTTATATTGATATGTATTAATATTACATGTATGTATATGGACATGTATTTATATTGATATGTATTAATATTATATGTATTTATATTGATATGTATCAATATTGTTATGTATTTATATTGATCTGTATTAATATTACATGAATGTATATGGACATGTATTTATATTGATATGTATTAATATTATATGTATTTATATTGATATGTATCAATATTGTTATGTATTTATATTGATATGTATTAATATTATATGTATTTATATTGATATGTATCAATATTTTTATGTATTTATATTGATATGTATTAATATTACATGTATGTATATGGACATGTATTTATATTGATATGTATTAATATTATATGTATTTATATTGATATGTATCTATATTGTTATGTATTTATATTGATATGTATTAATATTATATGTATGTATATGGACATGTATATATATTGATATGTATTTATATTGATATGTGTTTATATTGATATGTATTTGTATGTACATAAACATTTGCGTTAGTAAGCCCGTAGTCTATCATGCTTGGTACTAAAGTTATTGTTGTTGTGCATGCTGTTGTCTCTGTTTCCATCCTGATACAAGAGGCTTTTCATAAAATTCAAACGCGCTGTTGCCGTGAGAGCAAAAATATTAAATAAAAATATTGATTCGATTGACTTTCGGTCCCTCTGTTGCTTTTGCCGAAATGAAATCATCACAGTGCAATAAGTGAGTAGTCAAACTCCAATGAGCCGGATATTCTCTGAAATAAATACGTATGTTCACCTTGTTAATATAAACATAACTCTTGCTTATAGATGAACAATATCAAGCTTTGGTGGTGGCACCTGTGATGACTTGCAAAATGCAATCGGACAGGCTCTTTGGAGTTGGAAACAAACTCCGAATTGGAACCGCAGCTGCAGGATCTGCACATCATGCGTGTACGTATCCAATAAGAGCTCGGTTGAGGCGTAGTTGAAGCGATTCAATGATTCTTCTGTCGCTTTTGTTAATCACGGAATCGGACAGTATTGAGCCCCGTGTTGGCGGAGGTGTAAGCCGAGTACAATTAATGAGTAATCACATCTGAATAAGCCTGATAATTTCTGAATTGTCTATTGGTTGTTAATGTTAAGATTAATGATAATTATTGATATGTATTTATATTGAAATGTATTTACATTGATATGTATATATATCGATATATATTTATATTGATATATATCTATATTGTTATGTATTTATATTGATATGTATTAATATTATATGTATTTATATTGATATGTATCAATATTGTTATGTATTTATATTGATATGTATTAATATTACATGTATGTATATGGACATGTATTTACATTGATATTTATTAATATTATATGTATTTATATTGATATGTATCAATATTGTTATGTATTTATATTGATATGTATTAATATTACTTGTATGTATATGGACATGTATTTATATTGATATGTATTAATATTATATGTATTTATATTGATATGTATCAATATTGTTTTGTATTTATATTGATATGTATTAATATTACATGTATGTATATGGACATGTATTTATATTGATATGTATTAATATTATATGTATTTATATTGATATGTATCAATATTGTTATGTATTTATATTGATATGTATTAATATTACCTGTATGTATATGGACATGTATTTATATTGATATGTATTAATATTATATGTATTTATATTGATATGTATCTATATTGTTATGTATTTGTATTGATATGTATTAATATTACATGTATGTATATGGACATGTATTTATATTGATATGTATTAATATTATATGTATTTATATTGATATGTATCAATATTGTTATGTATTTATATTGATATGTATTAATACTACATGTATGTATATGGGCATATATTTATATTGATATGTATTAATATTATATGTATTTATATTGATATGTATCAATATTGTTATGTATTTATATTGATATGTATTAATATTATATGTATGTATATGGACATGTATTTATATTGATATGTATTAATATTATATGTATTTATATTGATATGTATCAATATTGTTATGTATTTATATTGATATGTATTAATATTATATGTATGTATATGGACATGTATTTATATTGATATGTATTAATATTATATGTATTTATATTGATATGTATCAATATTGTTATGTATTTATATTGATATGCATTAATATTACATGTATGTATATGGACATGTATTTATATTGATATGTATTAATATTATATGTATTTATATTGATATGTATCAATATTGTTATGTTTTTATATTGATATGTATTAATACTACATGTATGTATATGGGCATGTATTTATATTGATATGTATTAATATTATATGTATTTATATTGATATGTATCAATATTGTTATGTATTTATATTGATATGTATTAATATTATATGTATGTATATGGACATGAATTTATATTGATATGTATTAATATTATATGTATTTATATTGATATGTATCAATATTGTTATGTATTTATATTGATATGTATTAATATTATATGTATGTATATGGACATGTATTTATATTGATATGTATTAATATTATATGTATTTATATTGATATGTATCAATATTGTTATGTATTTATATTGATATGTATTAATATTACATGTATGTATATGAACATGTATTTATATTGATATGTATTAATATTATATGTATTTATATTGATATGTATCAATATTGTTATGTATTTATATTGATATGTATTTATATGACATGTATGTATATGGACATGTATTTATATTGATATGTATTAATATTATATGTATTTATATTGATATGTATCAATATTGTTATGTATTTATATTGATATGTATTAATATTACATGTATGTATATGGACTTGTATTTACATTTATATGTATTAATATTATATGTATTTATATTGATATGTATCAATATTGTTATGTATTTATATTGATATGTATTAATATTACATGTATGTATATGGACATGTATTTATATTGATATGTATTAATATTATATGTATTTATATTGATATGTATCAATATTGTTATGTATTTATATTGATATGTATTAATATTACATGTATGTATATGGACATGTATTAATATTGATATGTATTAATATTATATGTATTTATATTGATATGTATCAATATTGTTATGTATTTATATTGATATGTATTAATATTATATGTATGTATATGGACATGTATTTATATTGATATGTATTAATATTATATGTATTTATATTGATATGTATCAATATTGTTATGTATTTATATTGATATGTATTAATATTATATGTATGTATATGGACATGTATTTATATTGATATGTATTAATATTATATGTATTTATATTGATATGTATCAATATTGTTATGTATTTATATTGATATGTATTAATATTACATGTATGTATATGGACATGTATTTATATTGATATGTATTAATATTATATGTATTTATATTGATATGTATCAATATTGTTATGTATTTATATTGATATGTATTAATATTACCTGTATGTATATGGACATGTATTTATATTGATATGTATTAATATTATATGTATTTATATTGATATGTATCTATATTGTTATGTATTTATATTGATATGTATTAATATTACATGTATGTATATGGACATGTATTTATATTGATATGTATTAATATTATATGTATTTATATTGATATGTATCAATATTGTTATGTATTTATATTGATATGTATTAATATTACATGTATGTATATGGACATATATTTATATTGATATGTATTAATATTATATGTATTTATATTGATATGTATCTATATTGTTATGTATTTATATTGATATGTATTAATATTACATGTTTGTATATGGACATGTATTTATATTGATATGAATTAATATAATATGTATTTATATTGATATGTATCAATATTGTTATGTATTTATATTGATATGTATTAATATTATATGTATGTATATGGACATGTATTTATATTGATATGTATTAATATTATATGTATTTATATTGATATGTATCAATATTGTTATGTATTTATATTGAAATGTATTAATATTACATGTATGTATATGGACATGTATATATATTGATATGTATTAATATTATATGTATTTATATTGATATGTATCAATAGTGTTATGTATTTATATTGATATGTATTAATATTACATGTATGTATATGGACATGTATTTATATTGATATGTATTAATATTATATGTATTTATATTGATATGTATCAATATTGTTATGTATTTATATTGATATGTATTAATATTATATGTATGTATATGGACATGTATTTATATTGATATGTATTAATATTATATGTATTTATATTGATATGTATCAATATTGTTAGGTATTTATATTGATATGTATTAATATTACATGTATGTATATGAACATGTATTTATATTGATATGTATTAATATTATATGTATTTATATTGATATGTATCAATATTGTTATGTATTTATATTGATATGTATTCATATGACATGTATGTATATGGACATGTATTTATATTGATATGTATTAATATTATATGTATTTATATTGATATGTATCAATATTGTTATGTATTTATATTGATATGTATTAATATTACATGTATGTATATGGACTTGTATTTACATTTATATGTATTAATATTATATGTATTTATATTGATATGTATCAATATTGTTATGTATTTATATTGATATGTATTAATATTACATGTATGTATATGGACATGTATTTATATTGATATGTATCTATATTGTTATGTATTTGTATTGATATGTATTAATATTACATGTATGTATATGGACATGTATTTATATTGATATGTATTAATATTATATGTATTTATATTGATATGTATCAATATTGTTATGTATTTATATTGATATGTATTAATACTACATGTATGTATATGGGCATATATTTATATTGATATGTATTAATATTATATGTATTTATATTGATATGTATCAATATTGTTATGTATTTATATTGATATGTATTAATATTACATGTATGTATATGGACATGTATTTATATTGATATGTATTAATATTATATGTATTTATATTGATATGTATCAATATTGTTATGTATTTATATTGATATGTATTAATATTACATGTATGTATATGGACATGTATTTATATTGATATGTATTAATATTATATGTATTTATATTGATATGTATCTATATTGTTATGTATTTATATTGATATGTATTAATATTACATGTATGTATATGGACATGTATTTATATTGATATGTATTAATATTATATGTATTTATATTGATATGTATCAATATTGCTATGTATTTATATTGATATGTATTAATATTACATGTTTGTATATGGACATATATTTATATTGATATGTATTAATATTATATGTATTTATATTGATATGTATCTATATTGTTATGTATTTATATTGATATGTATTAATATTACATGTATGTATATGGACATGTATTTATATTGATATGTATTAATATTATATGTATTTATATTGATATGTATCAATATTGCTATGTATTTATATTGATATGTATTAATATTACATGTATGTATATGGACATATATTTATATTGATATGTATTAATATTATATGTATTTATATTGATATGTATCAATATTGTTATGTATTTATATTGATATGTATTAATATTACATGTATGTATATGGACATGTATTTATATTGATATGTATTAATATTATATGTATTTATATTGATATGTATCAATATTGTTATGTATTTATATTGAAATGTATTAATATTACATGTATGTATATGGACATGTATTTATATTGATATGTATTAATATTATATGTATTTATATTGATATGTATCAATAGTGTTATGTATTTATATTGATATGTATTAATATTACATGTATGTATATGGACATGTATTTATATTGATATGTATTAATATTATATGTATTTATATTGATATGTATCAATATTGTTATGTATTTATATTGATATGTATTAATATTATATGTATGTATATGGACATGTATTTATATTGATATGTATTAATATTATATGTATTTATATTGATATGTATCAATAGTGTTATGGATTTATATTGATATGTATTAATATTACATGTATGTATATGGACATGTATTTATATTGATATGTATTAATATTATATGTATTTATATTGATATGTATCAATATTGTTATGTATTTATATTGATCTGTATTAATATTACATGTATGTATATGGACATGTATTTATATTGATATGTATTAATATTATATGTATTTATATTGATATGTATCAATATTGTTATGTATTTATATTGATATGTATTAATATTACATGTATGTATATGGACATGTATTTATATTGATATGTATTAATATTATATGTATTTATATTGATATGTATCAATATTTTTATGTATTTATATTGATATGTATTAATATTACATGTATGTATATGGACATGTATTTATATTGATATGTATTAATATTATATGTATTTATATTGATATGTATCTATATTGTTATGTATTTATATTGATATGTATTAATATTACATGTATGTATATGGACATGTATTTATATTGATATGTATTAATATTATATGTATTTATATTGATATGTATCAATATTGTTATGTATTTATAGTGATATGTATTAATATTACATGTATGTATATGGACATGTATTTATATTGATATGTATTAATATTATATGTATTTATATTGATATGTATCAATATTGTTATGTATTTATATTGATATGTATTAATATTACATGTATGTATATGGACATGTATTTATATTGATATGTATTAATATTATATGTATTTATATTGATATGTATCAATATTGTTATGTATTTATATTGATATGTATTAATATTATATGTATATATATGGACATGTATTTATATTGATATGTATTAATATTATATGTATTTATATTGATATGTATCAATATTGTTATGTATTTTTATTGATATGTATTAATATTACATGTATGTATATGGACATGTATTTATATTGATATGTATTAATATTATATGTATGTATATTGATATGTATGTATATGGACATGTATTTATATTGATATGTATTAATATTATATGTTTGTATATGGACATGTATTTATATTGATATGTATTAATATTATATGTATTTATATTGATATGTATCTATATTGTTATGTATTTATATTGATATGTATGAATATTATATATAGGTATATGGACATGTATTTAGATTGATATGTATTAATATTATATGTATTTATATTGATATGTATCTATATTGTTATGTATTTATATTGATATGTATTAATATTATATGTTTGCATATGGACATGTATTTATATTAATATGTATTAATATTATATGTATTTATATTGATATGTATCTATATTGTTATGTATTTATATTTATATGTATTAATATTATATGTATGTATATGGACATGTATTTATATTGATATGTATTAATATTATATGTATTTATATTGATATGTATCAATATTGTTATGTATTTATATTGATATGTATTAATATTACATGTATGTATATGGACATGTATTTATATTGATATGTATTAATATTATATGTATTTATATTGATATGTATCTAGATTGTTATGTATTTATATTGATATGTATTAATATTATATGTATGTATATGGACATGTATTTATATTGATATGTATTAATATTATTTGTATTTATATTGATATGTATCTATATTGTTATGTATTTATATTGATATGTATTAATATTATATGTATGTATATGGACATGTATTTATATTGATATGTATTAATATTATATGTATTTATATTGATATGTATCAATATTGTTATGTATTTATATTGATATGTATTAATAGTATATGTATGTATATGGACATGTATTTATATTGATATGTATTAATATTATATGTATTTATATTGATATGTATCAATATTGTTATGTATTTATATTGATATGTATTAATATTATATGTATTTATTTTGATATGTATCTATATTGTTATGTATTTATATTGATATGTATTAATATTATATGTATGTATATGGACATGTATTTATATTGATATGTATTAATATTATATGTATTTATATTGATATGTATCAATATTGCTATGTATTTATATTGATATGTATTAATATTACATGTATGTATATGGACATGTATTAATATTGATATGTATTAATATTATATGTATTTATATTGATATGTATCAATATTGTTATGTATTTATATTGATATGTATTAATATTATATGTATGTATATGGACATGTATTTATATTGATATGTATTAATATTATATGTATTTATATTGATATGTATCAATATTGTTATGTATTTATATTGATATGTATTAATATTATATGTATGTATATGGACATGTATTTATATTGATATGTATTAATATTATATGTATTTATATTGATATGTATCAATATTGTTATGTATTTATATTGATATGTATTAATATTACATGTATGTATACGGACATGCATTTATATTGATATGTATTAATATTATATGTATTTATATTGATATGTATCAATATTGTTATGTATTTGTATTGATATGTATTAATATTACCTGTATGTATATGGACATGTATTTATATTGATATGTATTAATATTATATGTATTTATATTGATATGTATCAATATTGTTATGTATTTATATTGATATGTATTAATATTACTTGTATGTATATGGACATGTATTTATATTGATATGTATTAATATTATATGTATTTATATTGATATGTATCAATATTGTTATGTATTTATATTGATATGTATTAATATTACATGTATGTATATGGACATGTATTTATATTGATATGTATTAATATTATATGTATTTATATTGATATGTATCAATATTGTTATGTATTTATATTGATATGTATTAATATTACCTGTATGTATATGGACATGTATTTATATTGATATGTATTAATATTATATGTATTTATATTGATATGTATCTATATTGTTATGTATTTGTATTGATATGTATTAATATTACATGTATGTATATGGACATGTATTTATATTGATATGTATTAATATTATATGTATTTATATTGATATGTATCTATATTGTTATGTATTTGTATTGATATGTATTAATATTACATGTATGTAAGTAGATATACAATACCAGTTCTGGACATAGACAATGAGGATGAGGATGAGGAGGATGACGTCATAAACAGGGTCACGAGGCCAGCGAGCACGATGACGTCCCTGATAAGGGGGTATTCCCCAAAGTCACTGATAAGGAGGTATTCCCTAAAGTCACTGAATATGAGTTGTTCCCTAAGGTCACTGATAAGGGGAGATAAGAAGTTGTATTACGCTTCCGTGCTGAGAAGTAGGAGAATGACGTCGATGTGGAGGATGGCGTCACTGACGGTGCAAATTATGTGAAGCATGACGCTACGGAGGAGGATGACGATGAAAATTATGTGAAGCATGCCGTTTGGCCTTGACTGTCTTATTAAAATTGGGATGAATAAATATTGAATTTCAAAGCGCCAGCGATTATCGCATAGCGTGTGAATTAGAATTTTATTGATAACAGCAACTGAATTTCGCAGATGTTATTTTGTTAATTTTTTTTTATAATCATGTTGTGACCTTAACCGTCTTATTAAAATTGGGATGAATGGCTTTGAATATTAAATTTCGCATAGCGTTTGAAATAATTAGAATTTGATTGATAACAGCATATGAATTTCACATGAGAAATGTTATTGTTTTTTATAGTCATGTGCTTGTGTCTTTATTCAATTTTAATTATAGCCTATGGGGTGAATGGCTTTGATTTCGCAACAAGAGAAATGCTAACGTTTTTTATAGCGAAGATGGGGTCATGTGACCTTGATCGTCATAGCGCCGGCGATTGTCGCATAGTGTTTGAAATAATTAGAATTTTATTGAGCGTTTGAAATAATTAGAATGTCAACAAATGAATGAGAAATGTTATTGTTTTTTATAGTCATAGATTTGTGTCTTTGACCGTTTTATTTAAAATTGGGGTGAATGGTTTTGATTTCGAAACATGAGAAATAGACAACAAACGAATTTCACTTGAGAAATGTTATTGTTTTTTGTCATATGTTTGTGTCTTTGACCGTTTTATTAAAATTAGGGTGAATGGCTTTGATTTCGCAACATGAGAAATGCTAGCGTTTTTAGCATGCGCGTGATAAGAGAATAGGATATCCGGTGAATGAAAATATTTCAACAATGGTACAGCGTGTAAAAAAAAGCAGTGACTATGAAAAAACTTGAGTTTCATTGATAGCAGCAGCAAACGAATATCGCAACATGAGAAATGCGTTTTTTTAGCATGTGCATGATAAGAGAATAGGATTTCCGGTCAATGAGAACTATACGACAATATGATACAGCGTGTAAAAAAAGTGTATTTACGTGATAAGAGATTGTTTTAAAAGGAGGCTGTTTGCAAGTATCTACATCAGAAACGTTTAGTGCGAGTGACTGCAAAGTGCTAGTAAAAAAAATATTCAAAAGTGTTAAAGTGCTAAATTAATCAGCTGGTAAGTACCAATTTTCTATATATATAGAGTTAGTGAAAATAGAAGTGTAAAAAAAAATAATGTTTTTGAAATCGGTTAAAATTGGGCCTCTATATAGCAATGTGTATATGATTGTTTATGTGTGTGTGTGTGTGTGGCTCTGTATGAAAATAATTTGAGCCAGTGAAGCTGATTGGAAATAAAAGAGTAGTTTTCTTCCGCTTCCAGGTTTAAAACGCTCATTTAGCTCGGTAGGCAATAATCGGGACGCTACTATAAAAAAAGCCAAAATAGAAGCAATACAAGCATTCAACGATATCGCAAGATATTTTAAGCCTTTTATTAGCGTAAAAGACTTGGTTATTAACCAGCCGTACAACGTGTTAAGCCAAGGCCCGAGAGGGGCTGTAGTGCTACGACGACGTACAAAGTGCTGAATGGTAGCGTGAAGAAAACAAAATTTGGCGAAAAAATTTGTCTTGAATTGGAAGAGAACGTACTGTTCTTGCCTGACCGATACAACAAGCTAATTGGGGAAACGTTGGACATTATAAGCAAAAGTTCGTTGTCGATTACATCAAAAGGTCTAATCAAGGACGGTGGAGGCATATACGACTAACATCTTATAGATATTGGAAAATCTGTTGCGAAGAACCCAGTCGATGAAATAGAGAAGCCGGTATTATATGCGGACGAAGACGATACTATTGACGACACAATTTACTCGCAGTGGAAAACATTGGTAGTGCCGGGAGATACAACATCATCGCGACACATATTTTAGTTATTTATATTATATATACTCTTAATATTTGATTAAGTATATAATAAAATTTTATTGCATATAATCTATAATGTTTGCCTGCCCCAGTTGTAGCAAAAATTTTAACCGATCAGATAATTTGAAGCGTCACATCAAGAGCATACATGAGAGAACGGAATCGATAAGCATATGCAGTATTTGTAAAACTGGGTTTGATAATTCAGGCAATTTGAAAAGACATATAAAGTTAAAACATGTTATAGAGAACTCATCAAGTGCACAAGCCCTCCTAGCTAAAGAGCCAGATCGCGAGAGCTCGAATCTTGAGTTGAATGAGTCTATGTCCGAAAATAATCAAGTGGTGGAAGTTCAGAGTAGAGGTATCAAAAGAAAGCATGATAATGCTGATAGTATGCATTGTCATATTTGTGAAAAAGACATTATAAAATCATATTTTAAAAATCATCTGAGGAGTAATTTACATAAAACAAATGTCGGTAAAATCAATAATGTTCAAGACGAGAAGGTGAAAAAAATTTCGCAAGCATTTGCAAGTCGAATAGCTTCATACCAGATTAATAATGCAAATGAGAAATCAAGCATTGAGGAGTTTTTGAGAGGAGAGAATAATTGTTTCAAAGAACTATTGCAAAATCAATTTCATGAGCTTACTACGGTGAAAGTCAATGTAGAACTGTTTGCAATTTACATTAAATTCGATGTGAACAAAGAAAATAGCTCGAGTGATTTGAAATCTTTTAATACCAAAAATGTTGTAGTTACTATCGGGTGCGAAATTGATAAAGTGTATCAAAATTTTTCGGCTATTATTTTAAAGAAAAGTGAAGAGTTTCAAGAGCGGGATAGTGGATGGACATTCCAGCAGGTTCTCTACTTACAAGTCAACATTAATAAATATGAGCCATTTCACGGGGGATCTTTTCTACCATTACCAAAAGAAGTTGCCTTGAAAAAAGCATGTGTTAATGTTAAAAACTCTGATGATGCATGCTTTGCCTGGGCTATAGTTTCAGCTTTATATCCTGTTGAACTACACTGTGACCATGTCAACTCATATCCATATTATTCAAGTGTTTTAAACTTGGAGGGTGCTAGTATGCCGATTTGTTTAAACGATATCCCTATTGTTGAGCAAAATAATGGGATAAGCGTCAACGTTTATGGGTGGAGGGACGGTTCCATTATTGGTCCATTTTATTATTCTAAAAATAGACAAGAGCAACACATAAATTTACTCTATATTGAGAACGATGGTGGTACTAATGGTCATTACTGCTGGATAAAAAATCTGAGTCGATTGGTGAATAGTGGCCTATCCTGTGATGGTCATCAGACATATTTATGTGATGGTTGTCTCATAAAATTCACAACAATTGAGCGATATAATAAACATATTGAGCATGACTGCAATAAAATCCGCACAATTCTACCAACAGACGATGATAAAATATTGAAATTCGAAAATTTCGGCAAGCAGCTCAAAGTCCCTTTCATAGTCTATGCAGATTTCGAAGCTATATTGCAACCAATTCATTCATGTTCACCTTGCCCTGAAAGTTCATTTACCGAGAGCACTCATAGGCATTTACCATTCAGCTTTGCATATTATATCAAATGCAGTTATGATTCATCTCTTAACAAACTAGAAATATTTCGGGGTGAAGGATGTGTCAATGTTTTCTTAGCTAGGCTGCAGCGTGATGCTGAGAAGATAATCAAAATCTTAAAAAACAACAAGCCGATGCAAATAACAGCTGCAGAGGAAACACAGTTTCTAGCCTCTATATCTTGTCATATATGTGGACAAAAATTTGGTCCGGAAATTCAGAAAGTGCGAGACCATTGCCATTTAACTGGAGCATTTCGAGGTGCAGCATGTAATAATTGCAATCTTCTTTATAGAGTACCCAAGTTCATCCCAATTGTTTTCCATAACTTGAGTGGTTATGACGCCCACTTCATATTTCCAAACTTTGGAGGAGATTCTAGTAATATCAGTGTCATTCCAAAAAATAAGGAAAAATACATTTCCTTTACGAAATACATGAGGATCGATGAACAAAACATTGCGTTAAGGTTTATCGACTCATACCGATTCATGAGCTGTAGTTTAGACCAACTTGCCCAAAACCTCAGCAAAGACAAATTTTTCGAAACCCGTCGATATCATCACGACGATGAGCTGCTTGAACTTGTCGTTAAGAAAGGTGTTTTTCCTTATGAGTACATTGATTGTTTCGATAAACTCAATGAGTCATCCTTACCAGCTAAATCATCATTTTATAGCACATTGCAAAATAGCAACATCACCGACGCAGAGTATGACCACGCTCAAAATGTTTGGAGAAAATTCAACTGTCAAACTCTAGGCCAATACTCGGATATATACCTGATCACAGATGTGCTGCTACTGACAGATATATTTGAGGAGTTCAGAAATGTATGCTTGCAGACCTATAAGCTTGATCCGGCTCATTATTTCACAGCGCCCTCACTTAGTTGGGATAGTATGCTGAAAAGCACTAAAGTCGAGCTGGAATTGTTGACCGATATTGACATGTACCAGTTTGTAAAGCGTGGGATAAGGGGCGGGCTATGCCAATGCAGTAAGAGACATGCAAGGGCAAATAACAAATACATCTCCCAATATGACTCAAATCTTGCTAGTAACTACATCTTGTATGTGGATGCGAATAATCTTTACGGGTGGGCAATGAGTCAGTACTTACCCATAAGCGACTTCCGTTGGCTAAATAACCATGAAATTGAGTGCTTGGATGTAATGAGTATTGAAGACGATGCTTCTAAGGGTGTCATTTTGTCTGTTGACTTACATTATCCAGTAGAACTCCATTCAGCTCATAATGATCTCCCATTTTGCCCAGAAAATCAAGTCCCCCCTCTTGAAACTTCAAAATACAAAAAATTGTTGGCAACTGAATCTGATAAACAGAATTATATTATTCATTATAGAAATTTAAAACAGTGTTTACGGTCCGGGCTTCAATTAGTAAAGATAAACCAGGCATTAGAATTTACTCAGTCACCCTGGCTAAAAACTTATATAGACTTAAATACCGAAATGCGTACAAAAGCCGCAACTGATTTCGAAAAAGACTTTTATAAATTAATGAACAACAGCGTTTTTGGTAAAACGATGGAAAACGTGGACAAGCATGTTGATGTAAAAGTTTCAACCCATTGGGAAAACATTGGCAAGAAAAAAGGGGCCAATTATTATATTAGTAGACCCTACTTTCACAGTAGTAAAGAAATCAATGAGAATTTGGTTTTGATTCAAATGAATCGGGTGAATGTCAAATATAAAAAGCCTATATATACCGGGTTCGCAATTCTTGATTTATCGAAAACACTCATGTACGATTTTCATTATAATTTTATTCAAAAGAAATATAAAGATCGGGCGCAGCTTCTCTATATGGACACAGACTCATTCATCTACGACATTGAAACATCCGATATTTATGAAGACATTAAAAATAACATTAGCTTATTTGATACAAGCAATTATGACATAGATAATCCATATCATATTCCACATGCAAACAAAAAAGTGCTGGGGAAATTTAAGGATGAAAGCCCTCTAGCTCCCATTACAGAATTCATTGGCACTAAAGCCAAATCTTATTGTATAGTTACCGATGAATCATGCATTAAAAAAATTAAAGGAATAAAAAAATCTGTAGTAAATAGAGAAATAGAGCCATCAGACTTTCTTAAATGTGCTCAAAACAATAAAATTAAAATGTTTAACAAAATGTATGTGTTCAGATGTGATAAGCATCTTATTTATACTAGATTAGTGAATAAAGTAAGCCTATCGGGTGATGATGATAAAAGATTCATCATACCTAATTCTTGTAGTACATTAGCATGGGGCAATAGTTTAATAAATAAATATACGTAGCATTATAAGAAAAAATAATGTTTATTATAGATAAGTTCAACCAAATTGTTACAATAAATCATTCTTATTTATCCATGAATTGTGTTCTTTTGTAAATCCTAGCCATTTAACGTAGACTTTGGATCCTTTCGTCTTCAAAACTTTTTCCACCAGGAAATCATTTGGGTATTTTGTTTTGCTCAGCTCCAGTTCATAGAAACAGCCTCGAACCGGGTTTCCTTGGTAGTCGTCAAGTAAGTATGTAACTGGATTCGTGAGCTGCACTCGACGAATTTTAAATATTTCAGTTGTCCAGTTTGGTGTGTAGCCCTTCTCGAACAGATGCTTGTATTTACTGATGCGAACATGCTCGCCAACCTTATATTTTGGCCATCCATAAGTTTTAGTATGATTGAAAGCTGAGGATAGTAAGCTGGATTCATTTGATTTGTTAACGTCAATAGGCCGCATCTTTATCGTACGATGCATAGTTTTATTGTACTGATTTATTAAAGTCTTTATGTTTTTAACCCATTGATATGTACCATTTGCACTGAATTGCCGCCAAACCAGATTTTTCAGAGTTCTATTGAAGCGTTCCACAATCGATGCTTTTTTTTATGCTAAATGTTGAGTAATGATTAATATTATATTTTTCCATCAGATGCTGAAAGATTCTTTTCCATCATCTGTTTGACCGTTCTTCGGCACTCTACCACCGCTACTATTGAAAATAGACTACATGAGCTCAGACTGCCGTTCTTCCCGATTCGCATGATTTGATTGTATAGTGAATATTATTAGAGCTATTAACCTCTAACAATGCACATATTGGTGTAATAAAATACTAAGTTAGTTAAGAATATACATTTTTTTTATATCATTCATTATTTTTCATCATAGGTTAGGCTGACTGCTGACTCATCGTAACTTTATTAGGTCAGATCTTGATTTTAGTGAATTCAAAGTTAGAATATATACGGTATACAAATTATATTAACTAAACTATCAAAACATGAGAATCGGGAAGAACGGCAGTCTGAACAGGTTAATAACCATATTGAATTGATAAACATCGCTGTTTGGACAGACGCGCATGAAGGTCTTACACTATAATTGTTAGTGTTTATTTGTTATCAACAGCATATGATATATTAATAGAATTGTATATAGTATTATCATAAGCTTGTGAACATATGCAAAGGGATGATTAATAACCCTATTGAATTTTCATAAAGATCTCTGTTTGAGCAGATGGGTACGAAAAGTAAACCTTGGAAAAGCATATTTCTTGGCACACGCGTGGGAATAACTATGGCATTAGATGCTTGTGTCTTTGATCTTGGTAACGATTCTGTGTTATCTCCATGCTGTAAAACTATTATTGTTATCAGCATGATGCTTTTTAATAGAATTGTAGTGAAATTTCACCTTCCGATTAGACCTTTAGCCATAGCCATGATTAACCTGATTGTTGTAGAACATAATTTTATTAGTTTGCAGCAATGAACGGTTTATTAATAGAATTATACATAGTATTATCATACGCTTACAAGCATATTAAGGACATTTTTGAGACCGGCACTTAAGAGGAGCACGATGACGTCACAAAGAGGAGCAGGCCGACACTTAAGAGGAGCACGATGCCGTCACAAGTGATGAAGAATATGAACGTTGGAATGAAAGATATGTGCCTGTTCTAACGCAAAAGAGGAGGAGCAATAAGGATATGGTGTCTGCGATTATTGGTTCGCGCATGACGTCCGCGTATGACGTAAACGATCTTCCTTGAACTGATAAAGAGCTCAACAGGGCTGTTTAATAGCTAAACAGAGCTATTTATTAGCTCAACAAGGCTGTTTAAAAGCTAAACAGGGCTGTTTATTAGCTCAACAAGGCTGTTTAAAAGCTAAACAGGGCTGTTTATTAGCTCAACAAGGCTGTTTAAAAGCTAAACAAGGCTGTTTATTAGCTCAACAGGGCTGCTTATTAGTTCAAGGAAGATCGTTTACGTCATGCGCGGACGTCATGCGCGAACCAATAATCGCAGACACCATATCCTTATTGCTCCTCCTCTTTTGCGTTAGAACCGGCACATATCTTTCATTCCAACGTTCATATTCTTCATCACTTGTGACGGCATCGTGCTCCTCTTAAGTGTCGGCCTGCTCCTCTTTGTGACGTCATCGTGCTCCTCTTAAGTGCCGGTCTCAAAAATGTCCTTAATATGCTTGTAAGCGTATGATAATACTATGTATAATTCTATTAATAAACCGTTCATTGCTGCAAACTAATAAAATTATGTTCTACAACAATCAGGTTAATCATGGCTATGGCTAAAGGTCTAATCGGAAGGTGAAATTTCACTACAATTCTATTAAAAAGCATCATGCTGATAACAATAATAGTTTTACAGCATGGAGATAACACAGAATCGTTACCAAGATCAAAGACACAAGCATCTAATGCCATAGTTCTTCCCACGCGTGTGCCAAGAAATATGCTTTTCCAAGGTTTACTTTTCGTACCCATCTGCTCAAACAGAGATCTTTATGAAAATTCAATAGGGTTATTAATCATCCCTTTGCATATGTTCACAAGCTTATGATAATACTATATACAATTCTATTAATATATCATATGCTGTTGATAACAAATAAACACTAACAATTATAGTGTAAGACCTTCATGCGCGTCTGTCCAAACAGCGATGTTTATCAATTCAATATGGTTATTAACCTGTTCAGACTGCCGTTCTTCCCGATTCTCATGTTTTGATAGTTTAGTTAATATAATTTGTATACCGTATATATTCTAACTTTGAATTCACTAAAATCAAGATCTGACCTAATAAAGTTACGATGAGTCAGCAGTCAGCCTAACCTATGATGAAAAATAATGAATGATATAAAAAAAATGTATATTCTTAACTAACTTAGTATTTTATTACACCAATATGTGCATTGTTAGAGGTTAATAGCTCTAATAATATTCACTATACAATCAAATCATGCGAATCGGGAAGAACGGCAGTCTGAGCTCATGTAGTCTATTTTCAATAGTAGCGGTGGTAGAGTGCCGAAGAACGGTCAAACAGATGATGGAAAAGAATCTTTCAGCATCTGATGGAAAAATATAATATTAATCATTACTCAACATTTAGCATAAAAAAAAGCATCGATTGTGGAACGCTTCAATAGAACTCTGAAAAATCTGGTTTGGCGGCAATTCAGTGCAAATGGTACATATCAATGGGTTAAAAACATAAAGACTTTAATAAATCAGTACAATAAAACTATGCATCGTACGATAAAGATGCGGCCTATTGACGTTAACAAATCAAATGAATCCAGCTTACTATCCTCAGCTTTCAATCATACTAAAACTTATGGATGGCCAAAATATAAGGTTGGCGAGCATGTTCGCATCAGTAAATACAAGCATCTGTTCGAGAAGGGCTACACACCAAACTGGACAACTGAAATATTTAAAATTCGTCGAGTGCAGCTCACGAATCCAGTTACATACTTACTTGACGACTACCAAGGAAACCCGGTTCGAGGCTGTTTCTATGAACTGGAGCTGAGCAAAACAAAATACCCAAATGATTTCCTGGTGGAAAAAGTTTTGAAGACGAAAGGATCCAAAGTCTACGTTAAATGGCTAGGATTTACAAAAGAACACAATTCATGGATAAATAAGAATGATTTATTGTAACAATTTGGTTGAACTTATCTATAATAAACATTATTTTTTCTTATAATGCTACGTATATTTATTTATTAAACTATTGCCCCATGCTAATGTACTACAAGAATTAGGTATGATGAATCTTTTATCATCATCACCCGATAGGCTTACTTTATTCACTAATCTAGTATAAATAAGATGCTTATCACATCTGAACACATACATTTTGTTAAACATTTTAATTTTATTGTTTTGAGCACATTTAAGAAAGTCTGATGGCTCTATTTCTCTATTTACTACAGATTTTTTTATTCCTTTAATTTTTTTAATGCATGATTCATCGGTAACTATACAATAAGATTTGGCTTTAGTGCCAATGAATTCTGTAATGGGAGCTAGAGGGCTTTCATCCTTAAATTTCCCCAGCACTTTTTTGTTTGCATGTGGAATATGATATGGATTATCTATGTCATAATTGCTTGTATCAAATAAGCTAATGTTATTTTTAATGTCTTCATAAATATCGGATGTTTCAATGTCGTAGATGAATGAGTCTGTGACCATATAGAGAAGCTGCGCCCGATCTTTATATTTCTTTTGAATAAAATTATAATGAAAATCGTACATGAGTGTTTTCGATAAATCAAGAATTGCGAACCCGGTATATATAGGCTTTTTATATTTGACATTCACCCGATTCATTTGAATCAAAACCAAATTCTCATTGATTTCTTTACTACTGTGAAAGTAGGGTCTACTAATATAATAATTGGCCCCTTTTTTCTTGCCAATGTTTTCCCAATGGGTTGAAACTTTTACATCAACATGCTTGTCCACGTTTTCCATCGTTTTACCAAAAACGCTGTTGTTCATTAATTTATAAAAGTCTTTTTCGAAATCAGTTGCGGCTTTTGTACGCATTTCGGTATTTAAGTCTATATAAGTTTTTAGCCAGGGTGACTGAGTAAATTCTAATGCCTGGTTTATCTTTACTAATTGAAGCCCGGACCGTAAACACTGTTTTAAATTTCTATAATGAATAATATAATTCTGTTTATCAGATTCAGTTGCCAACAATTTTTTGTATTTTGAAGTTTCAAGAGGGGGGACTTGATTTTCTGGGCAAAATGGGAGATCATTATGAGCTGAATGGAGTTCTACTGGATAATGTAAGTCAACAGACAAAATGACACCCTTAGAAGCATCGTCTTCAATACTCATTACATCCAAGCACTCAATTTCATGGTTATTTAGCCAACGGAAGTCGCTTATGGGTAAGTACTGACTCATTGCCCACCCGTAAAGATTATTCGCATCCACATACAAGATGTAGTTACTAGCAAGATTTGAGTCATATTGGGAGATGTATTTGTTATTTGCCCTTGCATGTCTCTTACTGCATTGGCATAGCCCGCCCCTTATCCCACGCTTTACAAACTGGTACATGTCAATATCGGTCAACAATTCCAGCTCGACTTTAGTGCTTTTCAGCATACTATCCCAACTAAGTGAGGGCGCTGTGAAATAATGAGCCGGATCAAGCTTATAGGTCTGCAAGCATACATTTCTGAACTCCTCAAATATATCTGTCAGTAGCAGCACATCTGTGATCAGGTATATATCCGAGTATTGGCCTAGAGTTTGACAGTTGAATTTTCTCCAAACATTTTGAGCGTGGTCATACTCTGCGTCGGTGATGTTGCTATTTTGCAATGTGCTATAAAATGATGATTTAGCTGGTAAGGATGACTCATTGAGTTTATCGAAACAATCAATGTACTCATAAGGAAAAACACCTTTCTTAACGACAAGTTCAAGCAGCTCATCGTCGTGATGATATCGACGGGTTTCGAAAAATTTGTCTTTGCTGAGGTTTTGGGCAAGTTGGTCTAAACTACAGCTCATGAATCGGTATGAGTCGATAAACCTTAACGCAATGTTTTGTTCATCGATCCTCATGTATTTCGTAAAGGAAATGTATTTTTCCTTATTTTTTGGAATGACACTGATATTACTAGAATCTCCTCCAAAGTTTGGAAATATGAAGTGGGCGTCATAACCACTCAAGTTATGGAAAACAATTGGGATGAACTTGGGTACTCTATAAAGAAGATTGCAATTATTACATGCTGCACCTCGAAATGCTCCAGTTAAATGGCAATGGTCTCGCACTTTCTGAATTTCCGGACCAAATTTTTGTCCACATATATGACAAGATATAGAGGCTAGAAACTGTGTTTCCTCTGCAGCTGTTATTTGCATCGGCTTGTTGTTTTTTAAGATTTTGATTATCTTCTCAGCATCACGCTGCAGCCTAGCTAAGAAAACATTGACACATCCTTCACCCCGAAATATTTCTAGTTTGTTAAGAGATGAATCATAACTGCATTTGATATAATATGCAAAGCTGAATGGTAAATGCCTATGAGTGCTCTCGGTAAATGAACTTTCAGGGCAAGGTGAACATGAATGAATTGGTTGCAATATAGCTTCGAAATCTGCATAGACTATGAAAGGGACTTTGAGCTGCTTGCCGAAATTTTCGAATTTCAATATTTTATCATCGTCTGTTGGTAGAATTGTGCGGATTTTATTGCAGTCATGCTCAATATGTTTATTATATCGCTCAATTGTTGTGAATTTTATGAGACAACCATCACATAAATATGTCTGATGACCATCACAGGATAGGCCACTATTCACCAATCGACTCAGATTTTTTATCCAGCAGTAATGACCATTAGTACCACCATCGTTCTCAATATAGAGTAAATTTATGTGTTGCTCTTGTCTATTTTTAGAATAATAAAATGGACCAATAATGGAACCGTCCCTCCACCCATAAACGTTGACGCTTATCCCATTATTTTGCTCAACAATAGGGATATCGTTTAAACAAATCGGCATACTAGCACCCTCCAAGTTTAAAACACTTGAATAATATGGATATGAGTTGACATGGTCACAGTGTAGTTCAACAGGATATAAAGCTGAAACTATAGCCCAGGCAAAGCATGCATCATCAGAGTTTTTAACATTAACACATGCTTTTTTCAAGGCAACTTCTTTTGGTAATGGTAGAAAAGATCCCCCGTGAAATGGCTCATATTTATTAATGTTGACTTGTAAGTAGAGAACCTGCTGGAATGTCCATCCACTATCCCGCTCTTGAAACTCTTCACTTTTCTTTAAAATAATAGCCGAAAAATTTTGATACACTTTATCAATTTCGCACCCGATAGTAACTACAACATTTTTGGTATTAAAAGATTTCAAATCACTCGAGCTATTTTCTTTGTTCACATCGAATTTAATGTAAATTGCAAACAGTTCTACATTGACTTTCACCGTAGTAAGCTCATGAAATTGATTTTGCAATAGTTCTTTGAAACAATTATTCTCTCCTCTCAAAAACTCCTCAATGCTTGATTTCTCATTTGCATTATTAATCTGGTATGAAGCTATTCGACTTGCAAATGCTTGCGAAATTTTTTTCACCTTCTCGTCTTGAACATTATTGATTTTACCGACATTTGTTTTATGTAAATTACTCCTCAGATGATTTTTAAAATATGATTTTATAATGTCTTTTTCACAAATATGACAATGCATACTATCAGCATTATCATGCTTTCTTTTGATACCTCTACTCTGAACTTCCACCACTTGATTATTTTCGGACATAGACTCATTCAACTCAAGATTCGAGCTCTCGCGATCTGGCTCTTTAGCTAGGAGGGCTTGTGCACTTGATGAGTTCTCTATAACATGTTTTAACTTTATATGTCTTTTCAAATTGCCTGAATTATCAAACCCAGTTTTACAAATACTGCATATGCTTATCGATTCCGTTCTCTCATGTATGCTCTTGATGTGACGCTTCAAATTATCTGATCGGTTAAAATTTTTGCTACAACTGGGGCAGGCAAACATTATAGATTATATGCAATAAAATTTTATTATATACTTAATCAAATATTAAGAGTATATATAATATAAATAACTAAAATATGTGTCGCGATGATGTTGTATCTCCCGGCACTACCAATGTTTTCCACTGCGAGTAAATTGTGTCGTCAATAGTATCGTCTTCGTCCGCATATAATACCGGCTTCTCTATTTCATCGACTGGGTTCTTCGCAACAGATTTTCCAATATCTATAAGATGTTAGTCGTATATGCCTCCACCGTCCTTGATTAGACCTTTTGATGTAATCGACAACGAACTTTTGCTTATAATGTCCAACGTTTCCCCAATTAGCTTGTTGTATCGGTCAGGCAAGAACAGTACGTTCTCTTCCAATTCAAGACAAATTTTTTCGCCAAATTTTGTTTTCTTCACGCTACCATTCAGCACTTTGTACGTCGTCGTAGCACTACAGCCCCTCTCGGGCCTTGGCTTAACACGTTGTACGGCTGGTTAATAACCAAGTCTTTTACGCTAATAAAAGGCTTAAAATATCTTGCGATATCGTTGAATGCTTGTATTGCTTCTATTTTGGCTTTTTTTATAGTAGCGTCCCGATTATTGCCTACCGAGCTAAATGAGCGTTTTAAACCTGGAAGCGGAAGAAAACTACTCTTTTATTTCCAATCAGCTTCACTGGCTCAAATTATTTTCATACAGAGCCACACACACACACACACATAAACAATCATATACACATTGCTATATAGAGGCCCAATTTTAACCGATTTCAAAAACATTATTTTTTTTTACACTTCTATTTTCACTAACTCTATATATATAGAAAATTGGTACTTACCAGCTGATTAATTTAGCACTTTAACACTTTTGAATATTTTTTTTACTAGCACTTTGCAGTCACTCGCACTAAACGTTTCTGATGTAGATACTTGCAAACAGCCTCCTTTTAAAACAATCTCTTATCACGTAAATACACTTTTTTTACACGCTGTATCATATTGTCGTATAGTTCTCATTGACCGGAAATCCTATTCTCTTATCATGCACATGCTAAAAAAACGCATTTCTCATGTTGCGATATTCGTTTGCTGCTGCTATCAATGAAACTCAAGTTTTTTCATAGTCACTGCTTTTTTTTACACGCTGTACCATTGTTGAAATATTTTCATTCACCGGATATCCTATTCTCTTATCACGCGCATGCTAAAAACGCTAGCATTTCTCATGTTGCGAAATCAAAGCCATTCACCCTAATTTTAATAAAACGGTCAAAGACACAAACATATGACAAAAAACAATAACATTTCTCAAGTGAAATTCGTTTGTTGTCTATTTCTCATGTTTCGAAATCAAAACCATTCACCCCAATTTTAAATAAAACGGTCAAAGACACAAATCTATGACTATAAAAAACAATAACATTTCTCATTCATTTGTTGACATTCTAATTATTTCAAACGCTCAATAAAATTCTAATTATTTCAAACACTATGCGACAATCGCCGGCGCTATGACGATCAAGGTCACATGACCCCATCTTCGCTATAAAAAACGTTAGCATTTCTCTTGTTGCGAAATCAAAGCCATTCACCCCATAGGCTATAATTAAAATTGAATAAAGACACAAGCACATGACTATAAAAAACAATAACATTTCTCAGGTGAAATTCATATGCTGTTATCAATCAAATTCTAATTATTTCAAACGCTATGCGAAATTTAATATTCAAAGCCATTCATCCCAATTTTAATAAGACGGTTAAGGTCACAACATGATTATAAAAAAAAATTAACAAAATAACATCTGCGAAATTCAGTTGCTGTTATCAATAAAATTCTAATTCACACGCTATGCGATAATCGCTGGCGCTTTGAAATTCAATATTTATTCATCCCAATTTTAATAAGACAGTCAAGGCCAAACGGCATGCTTCACATAATTTTCATCGTCATCCTCCTCCGTAGCGTCATGCTTCACATAATTTGCACCGTCAGTGACGCCATCCTCCACATCGACGTCATTCTCCTACTTCTCAGCACGGAAGCGTAATACAACTTCTTATCTCCCCTTATCAGTGACCTTAGGGAACAACTCATATTCAGTGACTTTAGGGAATACCTCCTTATCAGTGACTTTGGGGAATACCCCCTTATCAGGGACGTCATCGTGCTCGCTGGCCTCGTGACCCTGTTTATGACGTCATCCTCCTCATCCTCATCCTCATTGTCTATGTCCAGAACTGGTATTGTATATCTACTTATGTATATGGACATGTATTTATATTGATATGTATTAATATTATATGTATTTATATTGATATGTATCAATATTGTTATGTATTTATATTGATATGTATTAATATTATATGTATGTATATGGACATGTATTTATATTGATATGTATTAATATTATATGTATTTATATTGATATGTATCAATATTGTTATGTATTTATATTGATATGTATTAATATTATATGTATGTATATGGACATGTATTTATATTGATATGTATTAATATTATATGTATTTATATTGATATGTATCAATATTGTTATGTATTTATATTGATATGTATTAAAATTACCTGTATGTATATGGACATGTATTTATATTGATATGTATTAATATTATATGTATTTATATTGATATGTATCTATATTGTTATGTATTTGTATTGATATGTATTAATATTACATGTATGTATATGGACATGTATTTATATTGATATGTATTAATATTATATGTATTTATATTGATATGTATCAATATTGTTATGTATTTATATTGATATGTATTAATATTATATGTATGTATATGGACATGTATTTATATTGATATGTATTAATATTATATGTATTTATATTGATATGTATCAATATTGTTATGTATTTATATTGATATGTATTAATATTATATGTATGTATATGGACATGTATTTATATTGATATGTATTAATATTATATGTATTTATATTGATATGTATCAATATTGTTATGTATTTATATTGATATGTATTAATATTACATGTATGTATACGGACATGCATTTATATTGATATGTATTAATATTATATGTATTTATATTGATATGTATCAATATTGTTATGTATTTATATTGATATGTATTAATATTACTTGTATGTATATGGACATGTATTTATATTAATATGTATTAATATTATATGTATTTATATTGATATGTATCAATATTGTTATGTATTTATATTGATATGTATTAATATTACATGTATGTATATGGACATGTATTTATATTGATATGTATTAATATTATATGTATTTATATTGATATGTATCAATATTGTTATGTATTTATATTGATATGTATTAATATTACCTGTATGTATATGGACATGTATTTATATTGATATGTATTAATATTATATGTATTTATATTGATATGTATCTATATTGTTATGTATTTGTATTGATATGTATTAATATTACATGTATGTATATGGACATGTATTTATATTGATATGTATTAATATTATATGTATTTATATTGATATGTATCAATATTGTTATGTATTTATATTGATATGTATTAATATTATATGTATGTATATGGACATGTATTTATATTGATATGTATTAATATTATATGTATTTATATTGATATGTATCAATATTGTTATGTATTTATATTGATATGTATTAATATTACATGTATGTATATGAACATGTATTTATATTGATATGTATTAATATTATATGTATTTATATTGATATGTATCAATATTGTTATGTATTTATATTGATATGTATTTATATGACATGTATGTATATGGACATGTATTTATATTGATATGTATTAATATTATATGTATTTATATTGATATGTATCAATATTGTTATGTATTTATATTGATATGTATTAATATTACATGTATGTATATGGACTTGTATTTACATTTATATGTATTAATATTATATGTATTTATATTGATATGTATCAATATTGTTATGTATTTATATTGATATGTATTAATATTACATGTATGTATATGGACATGTATTTATATTGATATGTATTAATATTATATGTATTTATATTGATATGTATCAATATTGTTATGTATTTATATTGATATGTATTAATATTACATGTATGTATATGGACATGTATTAATATTGATATGTATTAATATTATATGTATTTATATTGATATGTATCAATATTGTTATGTATTTATATTGATATGTATTAATATTATATGTATGTATATGGACATGTATTTATATTGATATGTATTAATATTATATGTATTTATATTGATATGTATCAATATTGTTATGTATTTATATTGATATGTATTAATATTATATGTATGTATATGGACATGTATTTATATTGATATGTATTAATATTATATGTATTTATATTGATATGTATCAATATTGTTATGTATTTATATTGATATGTATTAATATTACATGTATGTATATGGACATGTATTTATATTGATATGTATTAATATTATATGTATTTATATTGATATGTATCAATATTGTTATGTATTTATATTGATATGTATTAATATTACCTGTATGTATATGGACATGTATTTATATTGATATGTATTAATATTATATGTATTTATATTGATATGTATCTATATTGTTATGTATTTATATTGATATGTATTAATATTACATGTATGTATATGGACATGTATTTATATTGATATGTATTAATATTATATGTATTTATGTTGATATGTATCAATATTGTTATGTATTTATATTGATATGTATTAATATTACATGTATGTATATGGACATATATTTATATTGATATGTATTAATATTATATGTATTTATATTGATATGTATCTATATTGTTATGTATTTATATTGATATGTATTAATATTACATGTTTGTATATGGACATGTATTTATATTGATATGTATTAATATTATATGTATTTATATTGATATGTATCAATATTGTTATGTATTTATATTGATATGTATTAATATTATATGTATGTATATGGACATGTATTTATATTGATATGTATTAATATTATATGTATTTATATTGATATGTATCAATATTGTTATGTATTTATATTGAAATGTATTAATATTACATGTATGTATATGGACATGTATATATATTGATATGTATTAATATTATATGTATTTATATTGATATGTATCAATAGTGTTATGTATTTATATTGATAAATATTAATATTACATGTATGTATATGGACATGTATTTATATTGATATGTATTAATATTATATGTATTTATATTGATATGTATCAATATTGTTATGTATTTATATTGATATGTATTAATATTATATGTATGTATATGGACATGTATTTATATTGATATGTATTAATATTATATGTATTTATATTGATATGTATCAATATTGTTATGTATTTATATTGATATGTATTAATATTACATGTATGTATATGAACATGTATTTATATTGATATGTATTAATATTATATGTATTTATATTGATATGTATCAATATTGTTATGTATTTATATTGATATGTATTCATATGACATGTATGTATATGGACATGTATTTATATTGATATGTATTAATATTATATGTATTTATATTGATATGTATCAATATTGTTATGTATTTATATTGATATGTATTAATATTACATGTATGTATATGGACTTGTATTTACATTTATATGTATTAATATTATATGTATTTATATTGATATGTATCAATATTGTTATGTATTTATATTGATATGTATTAATATTACATGTATGTATATGGACATGTATTTATATTGATATGTATCTATATTGTTATGTATTTGTATTGATATGTATTAATATTACATGTATGTATATGGACATGTATTTATATTGATATGTATTAATATTATATGTATTTATATTGATATGTATCAATAATGTTATGTATTTATATTGATATGTATTAATACTACATGTATGTATATGGGCATATATTTATATTGATATGTATTAATATTATATGTATTTATATTGATATGTATCAATATTGTTATGTATTTATATTGATATGTATTAATATTACATGTATGTATATGGACATGTATTTATATTGATATGTATTAATATTATATGTATTTATATTGATATGTATCAATATTGTTATGTATTTATATTGATATGTATTAATATTACATGTATGTATATGGACATGTATTTATATTGATATGTATTAATATTATATGTATTTATATTGATATGTATCTATATTGTTATGTATTTATATTGATATGTATTAATATTACATGTATGTATATGGACATGTATTTATATTGATATGTATTAATATTATATGTATTTATATTGATATGTATCAATATTGCTATGTATTTATATTGATATGTATTAATATTACATGCATGTATATGGACATATATTTATATTGATATGTATTAATAGTATATGTATTTATATTGATATGTATCTATATTGTTATGTATTTATATTGATATGTATTAATATTACATGTATGTATATGGACATGTATTTATATTGATATGTATTAATATTATATGTATTTATATTGATATGTATCAATATTGCTATGTATTTATATTGATATGTATTAATATTACATGTATGTATATGGACATATATTTATATTGATATGTATTAATATTATATGTATTTATATTGATATGTATCAATATTGTTATGTATTTATATTGATATGTATTAATATTACATGTATGTATATGGACATGTATTTATATTGATATGTATTAATATTATATGTATTTATATTGATATGTATCAATATTGTTATGTATTTATATTGAAATGTTTTAATATTACATGTATGTATATGGACATGTATTTATATTGATATGTATTAATATTATATGTATTTATATTGATATGTATCAATAGTGTTATGTATTTATATTGATATGTATTAATATTACATGTATGTATATGGACATGTATTTATATTGATATGTATTAATATTATATGTATTTATATTGATATGTATCAATATTGTTATGTATTTATATTGATATGTATTAATATTATATGTATGTATATGGACATGTATTTATATTGATATGTATTAATATTATATGTATTTATATTGATATGTATCAATATTGTTATGTATTTATATTGAAATGTATTAATATTACATGTATGTATATGGACATGTATATATATTGATATGTATTAATATTATATGTATTTATATTGATATGTATCAATAGTGTTATGTATTTATATTGATAAATATTAATATTACATGTATGTATATGGACATGTATTTATATTGATATGTATTAATATTATATGTATTTATATTGATATGTATCAATATTGTTATGTATTTATATTGATATGTATTAATATTATATGTATGTATATGGACATGTATTTATATTGATATGTATTAATATTATATGTATTTATATTGATATGTATCAATATTGCTATGTATTTATATTGATATGTATTAATATTACATGTATGTATATGGACATATATTTATATTGATATGTATTAATATTATATGTATTTATATTGATATGTATCAATAGTGTTATGTATTTATATTGATATGTATTAATATTACATGTATGTATATGGACATGTATTTATATTGATATGTATTAATATTATATGTATTTATATTGATATGTATCAATAGTGTTATGGATTTATATTGATATGTATTAATATTACATGTATGTATATGGACATGTATTTATATTGATATGTATTAATATTATATGTATTTATATTGATATGTATCAATATTGTTATGTATTTATATTGATCTGTATTAATATTACATGTATGTATATGGACATGTATTTATATTGATATGTATTAATATTATATGTATTTATATTGATATGTATCAATATTGTTATGTATTTATATTGATATGTATTAATATTACATGTATGTATATGGACATGTATTTATATTGATATGTATTAATATTATATGTATTTATATTGATATGTATCAATATTTTTATGTATTTATATTGATATGTATTAATATTACATGTATGTATATGGACATGTATTTATATTGATATGTATTAATATTATATGTATTTATATTGATATGTATCTATATTGTTATGTATTTATATTGATATGTATTAATATTACATGTATGTATATGGACATGTATTTATATTGATATGTATTAATATTATATGTATTTATATTGATATGTATCAATATTGTTATGTATTTATAGTGATATGTATTAATATTACATGTATGTATATGGACATGTATTTATATTGATATGTATTAATATTATATGTATTTATATTGATATGTATCAATATTGTTATGTATTTATATTGATATGTATTAATATTACATGTATGTATATGGACATGTATTTATATTGATATGTATTAATATTATATGTATTTATATTGATATGTATCAATATTGTTATGTATTTATATTGATATGTATTAATATTATATGTATATATATGGACATGTATTTATATTGATATGTATTAATATTATATGTATTTATATTGATATGTATCAATATTGTTATGTATTTTTATTGATATGTATTAATATTACATGTATGTATATGGACATGTATTTATATTGATATGTATTAATATTATATGTATGTATATTGATATGTATGTATATGGACATGTATTTATATTGATATGTATTAATATTATATGTTTGTATATGGACATGTATTTATATTGATATGTATTAATATTATATGTATTTATATTGATATGTATCTATATTGTTATGTATTTATATTGATATGTATGAATATTATATATAGGTATATGGACATGTATTTAGATTGATATGTATTAATATTATATGTATTTATATTGATATGTATCTATATTGTTATGTATTTATATTGATATGTATTAATATTATATGTTTGTATATGGACATGTATTTATATTAATATGTATTAATATTATATGTATTTATATTGATATGTATCTATATTGTTATGTATTTATATTTATATGTATTAATATTATATGTATGTATATGGACATGTATTTATATTGATATGTATTAATATTATATGTATTTATATTGATATGTATCAATATTGTTATGTATTTATATTGATATGTATTAATATTACATGTATGTATATGGACATGTATTTATATTGATATGTATTAATATCATATGTATTTATATTGATATGTATCTATATTGTTATGTATTTATATTGATATGTATTAATATTATATGTATGTATATGGACATGTATTTATATTGATATGTATTAATATTATTTGTATTTATATTGATATGTATCTATATTGTTATGTATTTATATTGATATGTATTAATATTATATGTATGTATATGGACATGTATTTATATTGATATGTATTAATATTATATGTATTTATATTGATATGTATCAATATTGTTATGTATTTATATTGATATGTATTAATAGTATATGTATGTATATGGACATGTATTTATATTGATATGTATTAATATTATATGTATTTATATTGATATGTATCAATATTGTTATGTATTTATATTGATATGTATTAATATTATATGTATTTATATTGATATGTATCGATATTGTTATGTATTTATATTGAAATGTATTAATATTATATGTATGTATATGGACATGTATTTATATTGATATGTATTAATATTATATGTATTTATATTGATATGTATCAATATTGTTATGTATTTATATTGACATGTATTAATATTACATGTATGTATATGGACATGTATTTATATTGATATGTATTAATATTATATGTATTTATATTGATATGTATCAATATAGTTATGTATTTATATTGATATGTATTAATATTACATGTATGTATATGGACATGTATTTATATTGATATGTATTAATATTATATGTATTTATATTGATATGTATCAATATTGTAATGTATTTATATTGACATGTATTAATATTGTATGTATGTATATGGACATGTATTTATATTGATATGTATTAATATTATATGTATTTATATTGATATGTATCAATATTGTTATGTATTTTTATTGATATGTATTAGTATTACATGTATGTATATGGACATGTATTTATATTGATATGTATTAATATTATATGTATTTATATTGATATGTATCAATATTGTTATGTATTTATATTGATATGTATTAATATTACATGTATGTATATGGACATGTATTTATATTGATATGTATTAATATTATATGTATTTATATTGATATGTATCAATATTGTTATGTATTTATATTGATATGTATTAAAATTACATGCATGTATATGGACATGTATTTATATTGATATGTATTAATATAATATGTATTTATATTGATATGTATCTATATTGTTATGTATTTATATTGATATGTATTAATATTACATGTATGTATATGGACATGTATTTATATTGATATGTATTAATATTATACGTATTTATATTGATATGTATCAATATTGCTATGTATTTATATTGATATGTATTAATATTACATGTATGTATATGGACATGTATTTATATTGATATGTATTAATATTATATGTATTTATATTGATATGTATCAATATTGTTATGTATTTATATTGATATGTATTAATATTACATGTATGTATATGGACATGTATTTATATTGATATGTATTAATATAATATGTATTTATATTGATATGTATCTATATTGTTATGTATTTATATTGATATGTATTAATATTACATGTATGTATATAGACATGTATTTATATTGATATGTATTAATATTATATGTATTAATATTGATATGTATCTATATTGTTATGTATTTATATTGATATGTATTAATATTACATGTATGTATATGGACATGTATTTATATTGATATGTATTAATATTATATGTATTTATATTGATATGTATCAATATTGTTTTGTATTTATATTGATATGTATTAATATTACATGTATGTATATGGACATGTATTTATATTGATATGTATTAATATTATATGTATTTATATTGATATGTATCTATATTGTTATGTATTTATATGGATATGTATTAATATTATATGTATGTATATGGACATGTATTTATATTGATATGTATTAATATTATATGTATTTATATTGATATGTATCTTTATTGTTATGTATTTATATTGATATGTATTAATATTATATGTATGTATATGGACATGTATTTATATTGATATGTATTAATATTATATGTATTTATATTGATATGTATCAATATTGTTATGTATTTATATTGATATGTATTAATATTACATGTATGTATATGGACATGTATTTATATTGATATGTATTAATATTATATGTATTTATATTGATATGTATCAATATTGTTATGTATTTATATTGATATGTATTAATAGTACATGTATGTATATGGACATGTATTTATATTGATATGTATTAATATTATATGTATTTATATTGATATGTATCAATATTGTAATGTATTTATATCGATATGTATTAATATTACATGTATGTATATGGACATGTATTTATATTGATATGTATTAATATTATATGTATTTACATTGATATGTATCAATATTGTTATGTATTTATATTGATATGTATTAATATTACATGTATGTATATGGACATGTATTTATATTGATATGTATTAATATTATATGTATTTATTTTGATATGTATCTATATTGTTATGTATTTATATTGATATGTATTAATATTACATGTATGTATATGGACATGTATTTATATTGATATGTATTAATATTATATGTATTTATATTGATATGTATCAATATTTTTTAGTATTTATATTGATATGTATTAATAGTACATGTATGTATATGGACATGTATTTATATTGATATGTATTAATATTATATGTATTTATATTGATATGTATCAATATTGTAATGTATTTATATCGATATGTATTAATATTACATGTATGTATATGGACATGTATTTATATTGATATGTATTAATATTATATGTATTTACATTGATATGTATCAATATTGTTATGTATTTATATTGATATGTATTAATATTACATGTATGTATATGGACATGTATTTATATTGATATGTATTAATATTATATGTATTTATTTTGATATGTATCTATATTGTTATGTATTTATATTGATATGTATTAATATTATATGTTTGTATATAGTCATGTATTTATATTGATATGTATTAATATTATATGTATTTATATTGATATGTATCTATATTGTTATGTATTTATATTTATATGTATTCATATTATATGTATGTATATGGGCATGTATTTATATTGATATGTATTAATATTATATGTATTTATATTGATATGTATCAATATTGTTATGTATTTATATTGATATGTATTAATATTACATGTATGTATATGGACATGTATTTATATTGATATGTATTAATATTATATGTATTTATATTGATATGTATCTATATTGTTATGTATTTATATTGATATGTATTAATATTATATGTATGTATATGGACATGTATTTATATTGATATGTATTAATATTATATGTATTTATTTTGATATGTATCTATATTGTTATGTATTTATATTGATATGTATTAATATTACATGTATGTATATGGACATGTATTTATATTGATATGTATTAATATTATATGTATTTATATTGATATGTATCTATATTGTTATGTATTTATATTGATATGTATTAATATTACATGTATGTATATGGACATGTATTTATATTGATATGTATTAATATTATATGTATTTATATTGATATGTATCAATATTGTTATGTATTTATATTGATATGTATTAATATTATATGTATATATATGGACATGTATTTATATTGATATGTATTAATATTATATGTATTTATATTGATATGTATCAATATTGTTATGTATTTATATTGATGTGTATTAATATTACATGTATGTATATGGACATGTATTTATATTGATATGTATTAATATTATATGTATTTATATTGATATGTATCAATATTGTTATGTATTTATATTGATATGTATTAATATTACATGTATGTATATGGACATGTATTTATATTGATATGTATTAATATTATATGTATTTATGTTGATATGTATCTATATTATTATGTATTTATATTGATGTGTATTAATATTATATGTTTGTATATGGACATGTATTTATATTGATATGTATTAATATTATATGTATTTATATTGATATGTATCTATATTGTTATATATTTATATTGATATGTATTAATATTATATGTATGCATATGGACATGTATTAATATTGATATGTATTAATATTATATGTATTTATATTGATATGTATCAATATTGTTATGTATTTATATTGATATGTATTAATATTACATGTATGTATATGGACATGTATTTATATTGATATGTATTAATATTATATGTATTTATATTGATATGTATCAATATTGTTATGTATTTATATTGATATGTATTAATATTACATGTATGTATATGGACATGTATTTATATTGATATGTATTAATATTATATGTATTTATATTGATATGTATCAATATTGTTATGTATTTATATTGATATGTATTAATATTACATGTATGTATATGGACATGTATTTATTTTGATATGTATTAATATTATATGTATTTATATTGATATGTATCAATATTGTTATGTATTTATATTGATATGTATTAATATTACATGTATGTATATGGACATGTATTTATATTGATATGTATTAATATTATATGTATTTATATTGATATGTATCAATATTGTTATGTATTTATATTGATATGTATTAATATTATATGTTTGTATATGGACATGTATTTATATTGATATGTATTAATATTATATGTATTTATATTGATATGTATCAATAGTGTTATGTATTTATATTGATATGTATTAATATTACATGTATGTATATGGACATGTATTTATATTGATATGTATTAATATTATATGTATTTATATTGATATGTATCAATATTGTTATGTATTTATATTGATATGTATTAATATTATATGTATGTATATGGACATGTATTTATATTGATATGTATTAATATTATATGTATTTATATTGATATGTATCAATAGTGTTATGGATTTATATTGATATGTATTAATATTACATGTATGTATATGGACATGTATTTATATTGATATGTATTAATATTATATGTATTTATATTGATATGTATCAATATTGTTATGTATTTATATTGATCTGTATTAATATTACATGTATGTATATGGACATGTATTTATATTGATATGTATTATTATTATATGTATTTATATTGATATGTATCAATATTGTTATGTATTTATATTGATATGTATTAATATTACATGTATGTATATGGACATGTATTTATATTGATATGTATTAATATTATATGTATTTATATTGATATGTATCAATATTTTTATGTATTTATATTGATATGTATTAATATTACATGTATGTATATGGACATGTATTTATATTGATATGTATTAATATTATATGTATTTATATTGATATGTATCTATATTGTTATGTATTTATATTGATATGTATTAATATTACATGTATGTATATGGACATGTATTTATATTGATATGTATTAATATTATATGTATTTATATTGATATGTATCAATATTGTTATGTATTTATAGTGATATGTATTAATATTACATGTATGTATATGGACATGTATTTATATTGATATGTATTAATATTATATGTATTTATATTGATATGTATCAATATTGTTATGTATTTATATTGATATGTATTAATATTACATGTATGTATATGGACATGTATTTATATTGATATGTATTAATATTATATGTATTTATATTGATATGTATCAATATTGTTATGTATTTATATTGATATGTATTAATATTATATGTATATATATGGACATGTATTTATATTGATATGTATTAATATTATATGTATTTATATTGATATGTATCAATATTGTTATGTATTTTTATTGATATGTATTAATATTACATGTATGTATATGGACATGTATTTATATTGATATGTATTAATATTATATGTATGTATATTGATATGTATGTATATGGACATGTATTTATATTGATATGTATTAATATTATATGTTTGTATATGGACATGTATTTATATTGATATGTATTAATATTATATGTATTTATATTGATATGTATCTATATTGTTATGTATTTATATTGATATGTATGAATATTATATATAGGTATATGGACATGTATTTAGATTGATATGTATTAATATTATATGTATTTATATTGATATGTATCTATATTGTTATGTATTTATATTGATATGTATTAATATTATATGTTTGTATATGGACATGTATTTATATTAATATGTATTAATATTATATGTATTTATATTGATATGTATCTATATTGTTATGTATTTATATTTATATGTATTAATATTATATGTATGTATATGGACATGTATTTATATTGATATGTATTAATATTATATGTATTTATATTGATATGTATCAATATTGTTATGTATTTATATTGATATGTATTAATATTACATGTATGTATATGGACATGTATTTATATTGATATGTATTAATATCATATGTATTTATATTGATATGTATCTATATTGTTATGTATTTATATTGATATGTATTAATATTATATGTATGTATATGGACATGTATTTATATTGATATGTATTAATATTATTTGTATTTATATTGATATGTATCTATATTGTTATGTATTTATATTGATATGTATTAATATTATATGTATGTATATGGACATGTATTTATATTGATATGTATTAATATTATATGTATTTATATTGATATGTATCAATATTGTTATGTATTTATATTGATATGTATTAATAGTATATGTATGTATATGGACATGTATTTATATTGATATGTATTAATATTATATGTATTTATATTGATATGTATCAATATTGTTATGTATTTATATTGATATGTATTAATATTATATGTATTTATATTGATATGTATCTATATTGTTATGTATTTATATTGAAATGTATTAATATTATATGTATGTATATGGACATGTATTTATATTGATATGTATTAATATTATATGTATTTATATTGATATGTATCAATATTGTTATGTATTTATATTGACATGTATTAATATTACATGTATGTATATGGACATGTATTTATATTGATATGTATTAATATTATATGTATTTATATTGATATGTATCAATATAGTTATGTATTTATATTGATATGTATTAATATTACATGTATGTATATGGACATGTATTTATATTGATATGTATTAATATTATATGTATTTATATTGATATGTATCAATATTGTAATGTATTTATATTGACATGTATTAATATTGTATGTATGTATATGGACATGTATTTATATTGATATGTATTAATATTATATGTATTTATATTGATATGTATCAATATTGTTATGTATTTTTATTGATATGTATTAGTATTACATGTATGTATATGGACATGTATTTATATTGATATGTATTAATATTATATGTATTTATATTGATATGTATCAATATTGTTATGTATTTATATTGATATGTATTAATATTACATGTATGTATATGGACATGTATTTATATTGATATGTATTAATATTATATGTATTTATATTGATATGTATCAATATTGTTATGTATTTATATTGATATGTATTAAAATTACATGCATGTATATGGACATGTATTTATATTGATATGTATTAATATAATATGTATTTATATTGATATGTATCTATATTGTTATGTATTTATATTGATATGTATTAATATTACATGTATGTATATGGACATGTATTTATATTGATATGTATTAATATTATACGTATTTATATTGATATGTATCAATATTGCTATGTATTTATATTGATATGTATTAATATTACATGTATGTATATGGACATGTATTTATATTGATATGTATTAATATTATATGTATTTATATTGATATGTATCAATATTGTTATGTATTTATATTGATATGTATTAATATTACATGTATGTATATGGACATGTATTTATATTGATATGTATTAATATAATATGTATTTATATTGATATGTATCTATATTGTTATGTATTTATATTGATATGTATTAATATTACATGTATGTATATAGACATGTATTTATATTGATATGTATTAATATTATATGTATTAATATTGATATGTATCTATATTGTTATGTATTTATATTGATATGTATTAATATTACATGTATGTATATGGACATGTATTTATACTGATATGTATTAATATTATATGTATTTATATTGATATGTATCAATATTGTTTTGTATTTATATTGATATGTATTAATATTACATGTATGTATATGGACATGTATTTATATTGATATGTATTAATATTATATGTATTTATATTGATATGTATCTATATTGTTATGTATTTATATGGATATGTATTAATATTATATGTATGTATATGGACATGTATTTATATTGATATGTATTAATATTATATGTATTTATATTGATATGTATCTTTATTGTTATGTATTTATATTGATATGTATTAATATTATATGTATGTATATGGACATGTATTTATATTGATATGTATTAATATTATATGTATTTATATTGATATGTATCAATATTGTTATGTATTTATATTGATATGTATTAATATTACATGTATGTATATGGACATGTATTTATATTGATATGTATTAATATTATATGTATTTATATTGATATGTATCAATATTGTTATGTATTTATATTGATATGTATTAATAGTACATGTATGTATATGGACATGTATTTATATTGATATGTATTAATATTATATGTATTTATATTGATATGTATCAATATTGTAATGTATTTATATCGATATGTATTAATATTACATGTATGTATATGGACATGTATTTATATTGATATGTATTAATATTATATGTATTTACATTGATATGTATCAATATTGTTATGTATTTATATTGATATGTATTAATATTACATGTATGTATATGGACATGTATTTATATTGATATGTATTAATATTATATGTATTTATTTTGATATGTATCTATATTGTTATGTATTTATATTGATATGTATTAATATTACATGTATGTATATGGACATGTATTTATATTGATATGTATTAATATTATATGTATTTATATTGATATGTATCAATATTTTTATGTATTTATATTGATATGTATTAATAGTACATGTATGTATATGGACATGTATTTATATTGATATGTATTAATATTATATGTATTTATATTGATATGTATCAATATTGTAATGTATTTATATCGATATGTATTAATATTACATGTATGTATATGGACATGTATTTATATTGATATGTATTAATATTATATGTATTTACATTGATATGTATCAATATTGTTATGTATTTATATTGATATGTATTAATATTACATGTATGTATATGGACATGTATTTATATTGATATGTATTAATATTATATGTATTTATTTTGATATGTATCTATATTGTTATGTATTTATATTGATATGTATTAATATTATATGTTTGTATATAGTCATGTATTTATATTGATATGTATTAATATTATATGTATTTATATTGATATGTATCTATATTGTTATGTATTTATATTTATATGTATTCATATTATATGTATGTATATGGGCATGTATTTATATTGATATGTATTAATATTATATGTATTTATATTGATATGTATCAATATTGTTATGTATTTATATTGATATGTATTAATATTACATGTATGTATATGGACATGTATTTATATTGATATGTATTAATATTATATGTATTTATATTGATATGTATCTATATTGTTATGTATTTATATTGATATGTATTAATATTATATGTATGTATATGGACATGTATTTATATTGATATGTATTAATATTATATGTATTTATTTTGATATGTATCTATATTGTTATGTATTTATATTGATATGTATTAATATTACATGTATGTATATGGACATGTATTTATATTGATATGTATTAATATTATATGTATTTATATTGATATGTATCTATATTGTTATGTATTTATATTGATATGTATTAATATTACATGTATGTATATGGACATGTATTTATATTGATATGTATTAATATTATATGTATTTATATTGATATGTATCAATATTGTTATGTATTTATATTGATATGTATTAATATTATATGTATATATATGGACATGTATTTATATTGATATGTATTAATATTATATGTATTTATATTGATATGTATCAATATTGTTATGTATTTATATTGATGTGTATTAATATTACATGTATGTATATGGACATGTATTTATATTGATATGTATTAATATTATATGTATTTATATTGATATGTATCAATATTGTTATGTATTTATATTGATATGTATTAATATTACATGTATGTATATGGACATGTATTTATATTGATATGTATTAATATTATATGTATTTATGTTGATATGTATCTATATTATTATGTATTTATATTGATGTGTATTAATATTATATGTTTGTATATGGACATGTATTTATATTGATATGTATTAATATTATATGTATTTATATTGATATGTATCTATATTGTTATATATTTATATTGATATGTATTAATATTATATGTATGCATATGGACATGTATTAATATTGATATGTATTAATATTATATGTATTTATATTGATATGTATCAATATTGTTATGTATTTATATTGATATGTATTAATATTACATGTATGTATATGGACATGTATTTATATTGATATGTATTAATATTATATGTATTTATATTGATATGTATCAATATTGTTATGTATTTATATTGATATGTATTAATATTACATGTATGTATATGGACATGTATTTATATTGATATGTATTAATATTATATGTATTTATATTGATATGTATCAATATTGTTATGTATTTATATTGATATGTATTAATATTACATGTATGTATATGGACATGTATTTATTTTGATATGTATTAATATTATATGTATTTATATTGTTATGTATCAATATTGTTATGTATTTATATTGATATGTATTAATATTACATGTATGTATATGGACATGTATTTATATTGATATGTATTAATATTATATGTATTTATATTGATATGTATCAATATTGTTATGTATTTATATTGATATGTATTAATATTATATGTATGTATATGGACATGTATTTATATTGATATGTATTAATATTATATGTATTTATATTGATATGTATCTATATTGTTATGTATTTTTATTGATATGTATTAATATAACATGTATGTATATGGACATGTATTTATATTGATATGTATTAATATTATATGTATTTATATTGATATGTATCAATATTGTTATGTATTTATATTGATATGTATTAATATTACATGTATGTATATGGACATGTATTTACATTGATATGTATAAATATTATATGTATTTATATTGATATGTATCAATATTGTTATGTATTTATATTGATATGTATTAATATTACATGTATGTATATGGACATGTATTTATATTGATATGTATTAATATTATATGTATTTATATTGATATGTATCTATATTGTTATGTATTTATATTGATATGTATTAATATTACATGTATGTATATGGACATGTATTTATATTGATATGTATTAATATTATATGTATTTATATTGATATGTATCAATATTGCTATGCATTTATATTGATATGTATTAATATTACATGTATGTATATGGACATGTATTTATATTGATATGTATTATTATTATATGTATTTATATTGATATGTATCAATATTGTTATGTATTTATATTGATATGTATTAATATTATATGTATTTATATTGATATGTATCAATATTGTTATGTATTTATATTGATATGTATTAATACTACATGTATGTATATGGGCATGTATTTATATTGATATGTATTAATATTATATGTATTTATATTGATATGTATCAATATTGTTATGTATTTATATTGATATGTATTAATATTACATGTATGTATATGGACATGTATTTATATTGATATGTATTAATATTATATGTATTTATATTGATATGTATCAATATTGTTATGTATTTATATTGATATGTATTAATATTACATGTATGTATATGGACATGTATTTATATTGATATGTATTAATATTATATGTATTTATATTGATATGTATCAATATTGTTATGTATTTATATTGATATGTATTAATATTACATGTATGTATATGGACATGTATTTATATTGATATGTATTAATATTATATGTATTTATATTGATATGTATCAATATTGTTATGTATTTATATTGATATGTATTAATATTGCATGTATGTATATGGACATGTATTTATATTGATATGTATTAATATTATCTGTATTTATATTGATATGTATTTACATTGATATGTATTAATATTACATGTATGTATATGGACATGTATTTATATTGATATGTATTAATATTATATGTATTTATATTGATATGTATCAATACTGTTATGTATTTATATTGATATGTATTAATATTACATGTATGTATATGGACATGTTTTTATATTGATATGTATTAATATTATATGTATTTATATTGATATGTATCAATACTGTTATGTATTTATATTGATATGTATTAATATTACATGTATGTATATGGACATGTTTTTATATTGATATGTATTAATATTATATGTATTTATATTGATATGTATCAATATTGTTATGTATTTATATTGATATGTATTAATATTACATGTATGTATATGGACATGTATTTATATTGATATGTATTAATATTATATGTATTTATATTGATATGTATCAATATTGTTATGTATTTATATTGATATGTATTAATATTACATGTATGTATATGGACATGTATTTATTTTGATATGTATTAATATTATATGTATTTATATTGATATGTATCAATATTGTTATGTATTTATATTGATATGTATTAATATTACATGTATGTATATGGACATGTATTTATTTTGATATGTATTAATATTATATGTATTTATATTGATATGTATCAATATTGTTATGTATTTATATTGATATGTATTAATATTACATGTATGTATATGGACATGTATTTATATTGATATGTATTAATATTATATGTATTTATATTGATATGTATCAATATTGTTATGTATTTATATTGATATGTATTAAAATTACATGTGGACATGTATTTATATTGATATGTATTAATATTATATGTATTTATATTGATATGTATCAATATTGTTATGTATTTATATTGATATGTATTAATATTACATGTATGTATATGGACATGTATTTATATTGATATGTATTAATATTATATGTATTTATATTGATATGTATCAATACTGTTATGTATTTATATTGATATGTATTAATATTACATGTATGTATATGGACATGTTTTTAGATTGATATGTATTAATATTATATGTATTTATATTGATATGTATCAATATTGTTATGTATTTATATTGATATGTATTAATATTACATGTATGTTTATGGACATGTATTTATATTGATATGTATTAATATTATATGTATTTATATTGATATGTATAAATATTGTTATGTATTTTTATTGATATGTATTAATATTACATGTATGTATATGGACATGTATATATATTGATATGTATTAATATTATATGTATTTATATTGATATGTATCAATATTGTTATGTATTTATATTGATATGTATTAATATTACATGTATGTATATGGACATGTATTTACATTGATATGTTTAAATATTATATGTATTTATATTGATATGTATCAATATTGTTATGTATTTATATTGATATGTATTAATATTACATGTATGTATATGGACATGTATTTATATTGATATGTATTAATATTATATGTATTTATATTGATATGTATCAATATTGTTATGTATTTATATTGATATGTATTAATATTACATGTATGTATATGGACATGTATTTATATTGATATGTATTAATATTACATGTATGTATATGGACATGTATTTATATTGATATGTATTAATATTATATGTATTTATATTGATATGTATCTATATTGTTATATATTTATATTGATATGTATTAATATTATATGTATGCATATGGACATGTATTTATATTGATATGTATTAATATTATATGTATTTATATTGATATGTATCAATATTGTTATGTATTTATATTGATATGTATTAATATTACATGTATGTATATGGACATGTATTTATATTGATATGTATTAATATTATATGTATTTATATTGATATGTGTCAATATTGTTATGTATTTATATTGATATGTATTAATATTACATGTATGTATATTGACATGTATGTATATTGATATGTATTAATATTATATGTATTTATATTGATATGTATCAATATTGTTATGTATTTATATTGATATGTATTAATATTATATGTATGTATATGGACATGTATTTTATTGATATGTATTAATATTATATGTATTTATATTGATATGTATCAATATTGTTATGTATTTATATTGGTATGTATTAATATTACATGTATGTATATGGACATGTATTTATATTGATATGTATTAATATTATATGTATTTATATTGATATGTATCAATATTGTTATGTATTTATATTGGTATGTATTAATATTACATGTATGTATATGGACATGTATTTATATTGATATGTATTAATATTATATGTATTTATATTGATATGTATCAATATTGTTATGTATTTATATTGATATGTATTAATATTACATGTAGGTATATGGACATGTATTTATATTGATATGTATTAATATTATATGTATTTATATTGATATGTATCAATATTGTTATGTATTTATATTGGTATGTATTAATATTACATGTATGTATATGGACATGTATTTATATTGATATGTATTAATATTATATGTATTTATATTGATATGTATCAATATTGTTATGTATTTATATTGGTATGTATTAATATTATATGTATGCATATGGACATGTATTTATATTGATATGTATTAATATTATATGTATTTATATTGATATGTATCAATATTGTTATGTATTTATATTGATATGTATTAATATTACATGTAGGTATATGGACATGTATTTATATTGATATGTATTAATATTATATGTATTTATATTGATATGTATCAATATTGTTATGTATTTATATTGGTATGTATTAATATTACATGTATGTATATGGACATGTATTTATATTGATATGTATTAATATTATATGTATTTATATTGATATGTATCAATATTGTTATGTATTTATATTGATATGTATTAATATTACATGTAGGTATATGGACATGTATTTATATTGATATGTATTAATATTATATGTATTTATATTGATATGTATCAATATTGTTATGTATTTATATTGGTATGTATTAATATTACATGTATGTATATGGACATGTATTTATATTGATATGTATTAATATTATATGTATTTATATTGATATGTATCAATATTGTTATGTATTTATATTGATATGTATTAATATTACATGTAGGTATATGGACATGTATTTATATTGATATGTATTAATATTATATGTATTTATATTGATATGTATCAATATTGTTATGTATTTATATTGGTATGTATTAATATTACATGTATGTATATGGACATGTATTTATATTGATATGTATTAATATTATATGTATTTATATTGATATGTATCAATATTGTTATGTATTTATATTGGTATGTATTAATATTACATGTATGTATATGGACATGTATTTATATTGATATGTATTAATATTATATGTATTTATATTGATATGTATCAATATTGTTATGTATTTATATTGATATGTATTAATATTACATGTAGGTATATGGACATGTATTTATATTGATATGTATTAATATTATATGTATTTATATTGATATGTATCAATATTGTTATGTATTTATATTGGTATGTATTAATATTACATGTATGTATATGGACATGTATTTATATTGATATGTATTAATATTATATGTATTTATATTGATATGTATCTATATTGTTATATATTTATATTGATATGTATTAATATTATATGTATGCATATGGACATGTATTTATATTGATATGTATTAATATTATATGTATTTATATTGATATGTATCAATATTGTTATGTATTTATATTGATATGTATTAATATTACATGTATGTATATGGACATGTATTTATATTGATATGTATTAATATTATATGTATTTATATTGATATGTGTCAATATTGTTATGTATTTATATTGATATGTATTAATATTACATGTATGTATATTGACATGTATGTATATTGATATGTATTAATATTATATGTATTTATATTGATATGTATCAATATTGTTATGTATTTATATTGATATGTATTAATATTATATGTATGTATATGGACATGTATTTTATTGATATGTATTAATATTATATGTATTTATATTGATATGTATCAATATTGTTATGTATTTATATTGGTATGTATTAATATTACATGTATGTATATGGACATGTATTTATATTGATATGTATTAATATTATATGTATTTATATTGATATGTATCAATATTGTTATGTATTTATATTGGTATGTATTAATATTACATGTATGTATATGGACATGTATTTATATTGATATGTATTAATATTATATGTATTTATATTGATATGTATCAATATTGTTATGTATTTATATTGGTATGTATTAATATTACATGTATGTATATGGACATGTATTTATATTGATATGTATTAATATTATATGTATTTATATTGATATGTATCAATATTGTTATGTATTTATATTGGTATGTATTAATATTACATGTATGTATATGGACATGTATTTATATTGATATGTATTAATATTATATGTATTTATATTGATATGTATCAATATTGTTATGTATTTATATTGGTATGTATTAATATTACATGTATGTATATGGACATGTATTTATATTGATATGTATTAATATTATATGTATTTATATTGATATGTATCAATATTGTTATGTATTTATATTGGTATGTATTAATATTACATGTATGTATATGGACATGTATTTATATTGATATGTATTAATATTATATGTATTTATATTGATATGTATCAATATTGTTATGTATTTATATTGGTATGTATTAATATTACATGTATGTATATGGACATGTATTTATATTGATATGTATTAATATTATATGTATTTATATTGATATGTATCAATATTGTTATGTATTTATATTGGTATGTATTAATATTACATGTATGTATATGGACATGTATTTATATTGATATGTATTAATATTATATGTATTTATATTGATATGTATCAATATTGTTATGTATTTATATTGGTATGTATTAATATTACATGTATGTATATGGACATGTATTTATATTGATATGTATTAATATTATATGTATTTATATTGATATGTATCAATATTGTTATGTATTTATATTGATATGTATTAATATTACATGTATGTATATGGACATGTATTTATATTGATATGTATTAATATTATATGTATTTATATTGATATGTATCTATATTGTTATATATTTATATTGATATGTATTAATATTACATGTATGTATATGGACATGTATTTATATTGATATGTATTAATATTATATGTATTTATATTGATATGTATCAATATTGTTTTGTATTTATATTGATATGTATTAATATTACATGTATGTATATGGACAAGTATTTATATTGATATGTATTAATATTATATGTATTTATATTGATATGTGTCAATATTGTAATGTATTTATATTGATATGTATTAATATTACATGTATATATATGGACATGTATTTATATTGATATGTATTAATATTATATGTATTTATATTGATATGTATCAATATTGTTATGTATTTATATTGATATGTATTAATATTACATGTATGTATATGGACATGTATTTATATTGATATGTATTAATATTATATGTATTTATATTGATATGTATCAATATTGTTATGTATTTATATTGATATGTATTAATATTACATGTATGTATATGGACATGTATTTATATTGATATGTATTAATATTATATGTATTTATATTGATATGTATCAATATTGTTATGTATTTATATTGATATGTATTAATATTACATGTATGTATATTGACATGTATGTATATTGATATGTATTAATATTATATGTATTTATATTGATATGTATCAATATTGTTATGTATTTATATTGATATGTATTAATATTATATGTATGTATATGGACATGTATTTTATTGATATGTATTAATATTATATGTATTTATATTGATATGTATCAATATTGTTATGTATTTATATTGGTATGTATTAATATTACATGTATGTATATGGACATGTATTTATATTGATATGTATTAATATTATATGTATTTATATTGATATGTATCAATATTGTTATGTATTTATATTGATATGTATTAATATTACATGTATGTATATGGACATGTATTTATATTGATATGTATGGATATTATATGTATTTGTATTGATATGTATCAATATTGTTATGTATTTATATTGATATGTATTAATATAACATGTATATATATGGACATGTATTTATATTGATATGTATTAACATTATATGTATTTATATTGATATGTATCAATATTGTTATGTATTTATTTTGATATGTATTAATATTACATGTATGTATATGGACATGTATTTATATTGATATGTATTAATATTATATGTATTTATATTGATATGTATCAATATTGTTATGTATTTATATTGGTATGTATTAATATTACATGTATGTATATGGACATGTATTTATATTGATATGTATTAATATTATATGTATTTATATTGATATGTATCAATATTGTTATGTATTTATATTGATATGTATTAATATTATATGTATGTATATGGACATGTATTTTATTGATATGTATTAATATTATATGTATTTATATTGATATGTATCAATATTGTTATGTATTTATATTGGTATGTATTAATATTACATGTATGTATATGGACATGTATTTATATTGATATGTATTAATATTATATGTATTTATATTGATATGTATCAATATTGTTATGTATATATATTGATATGTATTAATATTACATGTATGTATATTGACATGTATGTATATTGATATGTATTAATATTATATGTATTTATATTGATATGTATCAATATTGTTATGTATTTATATTGATATGTATTAATATTACATGTATGTATATGGACATGTATTTATATTGATATGTATGAATATTATATGTATTTATATTGATATGTATCAATATTGTTATGTATTTATATTGATATGTATTAATATTATATGTATGTACATGGACATGTATTTATATTGATATGTGTTAATATTATATGTATTTATATTGATATGTATCAATATTGTTATGTATTTATATTGATATGTATTAATATTACATGTATGTATATGGACATGTATTTATATTGATATGTATAAATATTATATGTATTTATATTGATATATATCAATATTGTTATGTATTTATATTGATATGGATTAATATTACATGTATGTATATGGACATGTATTTATATTGATATGTATTAAAATTATATGTATTTATATTGATATGTATCAATATTGTTATGTATTTATATTGATATGTATTAATATTATATGTACGTACATGGACATGTATGTATATTGATATGTATTAATATTATATGTATTTATATTGATATGTATCAATATTGTTATGTATTTATATTGATATGTATTAATATTACATGTATGTATATGGACATGTATTTATATTGATATGTATTAATATTATATGCATTTGTATTGATATGTATCAATGTTGTTATGTATTTATATTGATATGTATTAATATTACATGTATATATATGGACATGTATATATATTGATATGTATTAACATTATATGTATTTATATTGATATGTATCAATATTGTTATGTATTTATATTGATATGTATTAATATTACATGTATGTATATGGACATGTATTTATATTGATATGTATTAATATTATATGTATTTATATTGATATGTATCAATATTGTTATGTATTTATATTGATATGTATTAATATTACATGTATGTATATGGACATGTATTTATATTGATATGTGTTAATATTATATGTATTTATATTGATATGTATCAATATTGTTATGTATTTATATTGATATGTATTAATATTACATGTATGTATATGGACATGTATTTATATTGATATGTATTAATATTATATGTATTTATATTGATATGTATCAATATTGTTATGTATTTATATTGATATGTATTAATATTACATGTATGTATATGGACATGTATTTATATTGATATGTGTTAATATTATATGTATTTATATTGATATGTATCAATATTGTTATGTATTTATATTGATATGTATTAATATTACATGTATGTATATGGACATGTATTTATATTGATATGTGTTAATATTATATGTATTTATATTGATATGTATCAATATTGTTATGTATTTATATTGATATGTATTAATATTACATGTATGTATATGGACATGTATTTATATTGATATGTATTAATATTATATGCATTTGTATTGATATGTATCAATGTTGTTATGTATTTATATTGATATGTATTAATATTACATGTATGTATATGGACATGTATTTATATTGATATGTATTAATATTATATGTATTTATATTGATATGTATCAATATTGTTATGTATTTATATTGATATGTATTAATATTACATGTATGTATATGGACATGTATTTATATTGATATGTATTAATATTATATGTATTTATATTGATATGTATCAATATTGTTATGTATTTATATTGATATGTATTAATATTACATGTATGTATATGGACAAGTATTTATATTGATATGTGTTAATATTATATGTATTTATATTGATATGTATCAATATTGTTATGTATTTATATTGATATGTATTAATATTACATGTATGTATATGGACATGTATTTATATTGATATGTGTTAATATTATATGTATTTATATTGATATGTATCAATATTGTTATGTATTTATATTGATATGTATTAATATTACATGTATGTATATGGACATGTATTTATATTGATATGTATAAATATTATATGTATTTATATTGATATATATCAATATTGTTATGTATTTATATTGATATGGATTAATATTACATGTATGTATATGGACATGTATTTATATTGATATGTGTTAATATTATATGTATTTATATTGATATGTATCAATATTGTTATGTATTTATATTGATATGTATTAATATTACATGTATGTATATGGACATGTATTTATATTGATATGTATTAATATTATATGCATTTGTATTGATATGTATCAATGTTGTTATGTATTTATATTGATATGTATTAATATTACATGTATGTATATGGACATGTATTTATATTGATATGTGTTAATATTATATGTATTTATATTGATATGTATCAATATTGTTATGTATTTATATTGATATGTATTAATATTACATGTATGTATATGGACATGTATTTATATTGATATGTATTAATATTATATGTATTTATATTGATATGTATCAATATTGTTATGTATTTATATTGATATGTATTAATATTACATGTATGTATATGGACATGTATTTATATTGATATGTGTTAATATTATATGTATTTATATTGATATGTATCAATATTGTTATGTATTTATATTGATATGTATTAATATTACATGTATGTATATGGACATGTATTTATATTGATATGTATTAATATTATATGTATTTGTATTGATATGTATCAATATTGTTATGTATTTATATTGATATGTATTAATATTACATGTATATATATAGACATGTATTTATATTGATATGTATTAATATTATATGTATTTGTATTGATATGTATCAATATTGTTATGTATTTATATTGATATGTATTAATATTACATGTATATATATAGACATGTATTTATATTGATATGTATTAATATTATATGCATTTGTATTGATATGTATCAATGTTGTTATGTATTTATATTGATATGTATTAATATTACATGTATATATATGGACATGTATTTATATTGATATGTATTAACATTATATGTATTTATATTGATATGTATCAATATTGTTATGTATTTATATTGATATGTATTAATATTACATGTATGTATATGGACATGTATTTATATTGATATGTATTAATATTATATGTATTTATATTGATATGTATCAATATTGTTATGTATTTATATTGATATGTATTAATATTACATGTATGTATATGGACATGTATTTATATTGATATGTATTAATATTATATGTATTTATATTGATATGTATCAATATTGTTATGTATTTATATTGATATGTATTAATATTACATGTATGTATATTGACATGTATGTATATTGATATGTATTAATATTATATGTATTTATATTGATATGTATCAATATTGTTATGTATTTATATTGATATGTATTAATATTATATGTATGTATATGGACATGTATTTTATTGATATGTATTAATATTATATGTATTTATATTGATATGTATCAATATTGTTATGTATTTATATTGGTATGTATTAATATTACATGTATGTATATGGACATGTATTTATATTGATATGTATTAATATTATATGTATTTATATTGATATGTATCAATATTGTTATGTATTTATATTGATATGTATTAATATTACATGTATGTATATGGACATGTATTTATATTGATATGTATTAATACTATATGTATTTATATTGATATGTATCAATATTGTTATGTATTTATATTGATATGTATTAATATTACATGTATGTATATGGACATGTATTTATATTGATATGTATTAATATTATATGTATTTATATTGATATGTATCAATATTGTTATGTATTTATATTGATATGTATTAATATTACATGTATGTATATGGACATGTATTTATATTGATATGTATGAATATTATATGTATTTATATTGATATGTATCAATATTGTTATGTATTTATATTGATATGTATTAATATTACATGTATGTATATGGACATGTATTTATATTGATATGTATTAATATTATATGTATTTATATTGATATGTATCAATATTGTTATGTATTTATATTGATATGTATTAATATTATATGTATGTATATGGACATGTATTTATATTGATATGTATTAATATTATATGTATTTATATTGATATGTATCAATATTGTTATGTATTTATATTGATATGGATTAATATTACATGTATGTATATGGACATGTATTTATATTGATATGTATTAATATTATATGTATTTATATTGATATGTATCAATATTGTTATGTATTTATATTGATATGTATTAATATTATATGTATGTACATGGACATGTATGTATATTGATATGTATTAATATTATATGTATTTATATTGATATGTATCAATATTGTTATGTATTTATATTGATATGTATTAATATTACATGTATGTATATGGACATGTATTTATATTGATATGTATTAATATTATATGTATATATATTGATATGTATTTATATTGATATGTGTTTATATTGATATGTATTTGTATTTACATAAACATTTGCGTTAGTAAGCCCGTAGTCTATCATGCTTGGCACTAAAGTTATTGTTGTTGTGCATGCTGTTGTCTCTGTTTCCATCCTGATACAAGAGGCTTTTCATAAAATTCAAACACGCTGTTGCCGTGAGAGCAAAAATATTAAATAAAAATATTGATTCGATTGACTTTCGGTCCCTCTGTTGCTTTTGCCGAAATGAAATCATCACAGTGCAATAAGTGAGTAGTCAAACTCCAATGAGCCGGATATTCTCTGAAATAAATACGTATGTTCACCTTGTTAATATAAACATAACTCTTGCTTATAGATGAACAATATCAAGCTTTGGTGGTGGCACCTGTGATGACTTGGAAAATGCAATCGGACAGGCTCTTTGGAGTTGGAAACAAACTCCGAATAGGAACCGCAGTTGCAGGATCTGCACATCATGCGTGTACGTATCCAATAAGAGCTCGGTTGAGGCGTAGTTGAAGCGATTCAATGATTCTTCTGTCGCTTTTGTTAATCACGGAATCGGACAGTATTGAGCCCCGTGTTGGCGGAGGTATAAGCCGAGTACAATTAATGAGTAATCACATCTGAATAAGCCTGATAATTTCTGAATTGTCTATTGGTTGTTAATGTTAAGATTAATGATAATTATTGATATGTATTTATATTGAAATGTATTAACATTGATATGTATATATATCGATATATATATATTTATATTGATATGTATCTATATTGTTATGTATTTATATTGATGTGTATTAATATTATATGTTTGTATATGGACATGTATTTATATTGATATGTATTAATATTATATGTATTTATATTGATATGTATCTATATTGTTATATATTTATATTGATATGTATGAATATTATATGTATTTATATTGATATGTATCTATATTGTTATGTATTTATATTGATATGTATTAATATTATATGTATGTATATGGACATGTATTTATATTGATATGTATTAATATTATATGTATTTATATTGATATGTATCTATATTGTTATGTATTTATATTGATATGTATTAATATTATATGCATGAATATGGACATGTATTTATATTGATATGTATTAATATTATATGTATGTATATGGACATGTATTTATATTGATATGTATTAATATTATATATATGTGTATGGACATGTATTTATATTGATATGTATTAATATTATATGTATTTATATTGATATGTATCTATGTTGTTATGTATTTAAATTGATATGTATTAATTATACATGTATGTATATGGACATGTATTAATATTGATATGTATGAATATTATATGTATTTATATTGATATGTATCTATATAGTTATGTATTTATATTGATATGTATTAATTTTATATGTATGTATATGGACTTGTATATATATTGATATGTATTAATATTATATGTATTTATATTGATATGTATCTATATTGTTATGTATTTATATTGATATGTATTAATTTTATATGTATGTATAAGGACATGTATTTATATTGATACACTGAACGAAAAGAATGCGAAATTTTAACTAATTGCAAATAGATGACTTTGATTTGGTAGAAAAATCTAAAAGTATGATTTATTCTTCAAAACACTTTAATTAATAAGGAAATCTAGATTAGTTGATATAACTAATCTTCTTTAGTTAAAAGCGATCAACTGTTTGTAGAGTTACTTACTATTGAAATAGAAAATATTGCCAATATAATTTGCATGAATGTCTGCATTATAGAAAGTTTAGTTATTTTTATTGTAAAAATGTCTAAAGACAGTAAAAGAAATGATTAATATTATACGGAGATAATTAACGATTCATGATTTGCGGAAACAACAAATTGAATTAGTAGGCTGAAAATCAACCATTTTCTTTAGTAAATTATGACTATTTCTTTATATGAAATACCAAATGATTTTTTTCAGTGTATGTATTAATATTATATGTATTTATATTGATATGTATCTATATTGTTATGTATTTATATTGATATGTATTAATATTACATGTATGTATATGGACATGTATTTATATTGATATGTATTAATATTATAAGTATTTATATTGATATGTATCTATATTGTTATGTATTTATATTGATATGTATTAATTTTATATGTATGTATATGGACATGTATTTATATTGATATGTATTAATATTATATGTATTTATATTGATATGTATCTATATTGTTATGTATTTATATTGATATGTATTAATATTATATGTATGCATATGGACATGTATTTATATTGATATGTATTAATATAATATGTATTTATGTTGATATGTATCTATATTGTTATGTATTTATATTGATATGTATTAATATTATATGTATGTATATGGACATGTATTTATATTGATATGTATTAATATTATATGTATTTATATTGATATGTATCTATATTGTTATGTATTTATATTGATATGTATTAATATTATATGTTTGTATATGGACATGTATTTATATTGATATGTATTAATATTATATGTATTTATATTGATATGTATCTATACTTTTATATATTTATATTGATATGTATTAATATTATATGTATGCATATGGACATGTATATATATTGATATGTATTAATATTAGATGTATTTATATTGATATGTATCTATATTGTTATGTATTTATATTGATATGTATTGATATTATATGTATGTATATGGACATGTATTTATATTGATATGTATTAATATTATATGTATTTATATTGATATGTATCAATATTGCTTTGTATTTATATTGATATGTATTAATATTATATGTATGTATATGGACATGTATTTATATTGATATGTATTAATATTATATGTATTTATATTGATATGTATCTATATTGTTATGTATTTATATTGATATGTATTAATATTATATGTATGTATATGGACATGTATTTATATTGATATGTATTAATATTATATGTATTTATATTGATATGTATCTATATTGTTATGTATTTATATTGATATGTATTAATATTATATGTATGCATATGGACATGTATTTATATTGATATGTATTAATATTATGTGTATATATATTGATATGCATCTATATTGTTATGTATTTATATTGATATGTATTAATATTATATGTATGTATATGGACATGTATTTATATTGATATGTCTAAATATTATATGTATTTATATTGATATCCCAACCCTTGTTGATGCTCACTGGCCCTACTGAAGACCAGCTGCATACACAGGAAGACGAAGCTCCAAGTCTACAAATCAATCATCAGACCTGTGTTGTGCTACGGATGTGAAACTTGGACCCTTACCCAAGCATCCGCAAATATGTTGAATGCCTTCGAAAGACGGGTCCTCAGGCGTATAATTGGAGCTAAACAAGAGTGTGGCCAATGGCGGATAAGATACAACCACGAGTTGTACGAGGTTTTTGGCGAGCCGGAGGTTGCTACAATAGTGAAACTGCGGAAGCTGCAATGGGCTGGTCACGTGCAACGAATGGACGAGCATCGAGTACCTAAGAAGGTATTCGACGGAAGGGCCGAGGGTCGAAGACCAGTGGGAAAACCCAGAAAACGCTGGTCTGACTCTGTCGACGAAGACTGCGCAAAGCTGCTCGGATTTCGAAATTGGAGGACGCGGTCCTTGGACCGAGACAACTGGAGGCGTCACCTACGAGAAGCCAAGGCCCGAGAGGGGCTGTAGTGCTACGACGAAATCAACTCTTATCTTAAGAAAATCTAACTTAATTCCATCAGGTAATTCGTCTCCCTCAAAAGTAATCTTAACTGTAGTCGTTGGTACAAGACTATCTATATTTTCATTGTCTCTTCTCATAATCCAATACACACAAGTTATTTTATTATTATCTAAAATTTTGCCATACTTATTGCACGGATCACCGTTTAGGAACTCGTTTTCATTAAAACATAGCGGGATTTCTTTGACAATACCAAACCTATAAATAAAATTGTTTGAGATGAAGGTCATATATTCACTAAGCTCAGTCTTTTCTCTCTCTACGAAGCTATTTGCCTCTTCAGCTTTGCCAAAAATCACTTTAATCTTATTATATCCGACACTCTTCACTTCAGTGATTCCTACAATAGCACGTTCTTTTTTGATCTTATATAATAGAACAGGATCTAGCCTGACTCTCTTCTCGTTAACATCTTTATTTATTTATTTATTTACCAAACAAGGCAACATAGCAACAAGGAAAACATAATATAAATCTTAAATACAATTAATCATAAATATATAATACAAATTCTCCGTAAAAAAGATACAATACATCACAAATTTTGTACCAATTATTCTACATTATTTTAATTAAATTTAGGCTAGTAACGATGGAAGTTAAGCGGGTTCGGATGTGGAAAGGGCTTTGGACAAGTTATTTTTGAAGTTTGATTTAGTAATCCCCGAAGAGTAGTGGCTGCTTATAGAATTGAATATCCTACAGCACCTATTAATGGGCTCATTATATGCATAGGTAGTGTGATGACTGAATTCATTGAGCAGATTTGCATATCTGGTGCGTCTTGGTCGGTTATTGAAAGTAATTTTACTAGAGAGATCTTCAATGATTACCGCAGCACTAATAATATCAAATGTAAGGCAAGCGCTGAGCAGAGTTCTTCTAGAAGAAAGAGACATTAAATTTAGAAGACTCAGTCTGAATTTGTAAGATGGCAGATGTTGAAAATCTCGTGGGTCATATAGATTTCTCAAAGCGAAAAGTACAAATTGTTTCTGAACAGACTCAACTCTATCGCTATGTAGCTCGAAAGCAGGGTTCCATATAATGCAAGCATATTCTAATAAAGGACGCACTAGGGTGGTATATAATGATTTGGTAACCCATATATTTTTAAACTCTTTAGCGCGTCTCTTTATGAATCCAAGCTGTTTATTAGCCCTGGCTAGGATTTTGTCATAGTGCAAATTGAAGCGCATCTTGTTATCTAATACTACGCCAAGGTCTATAATATGATCGACCCTATTCAATTTGAAGTCGTTAAGGTAGTAGGAATACATCGTGGTTGCATGTCTACGAGAAAAACTTATCACATGACACTTATTGATGTTAAGATTGAGATTATTCACATCGCACCACTGTTCGAGGGATTGAAGCTTTGATTGTAGAAAGGTTGCATCAGACTGCGAGTTTATGATGTGATAGATTTTTAAGTCGTCTGCATAGAAGAGATGCGGTATACCAAGCAGTATCTCAGACACATCAGAAATGAAGATGTTGAAAAGCAGGGGGCCTAAATGACTGCCTTGTGGTACTCCAGAAGATGCCAAAACTTTTTTTTGGATAAGTGGCCTTGAAATTTTACGAATTGGGTTCGATCGTAGAGGTAAGACTGGAGCCAGTTAAGAAGAGAACCGGAAATACCAAAGTTGCGAAGTTTTTAAACCAGAGATTGATGGTCAACTCGGTCGAAAGCCTTACTAAAGTCCGTATAGACCGCGTCAATTTGGTTCCCTTTTTCCATTTCACAGAGCACAGTAGAAACTAGAATCATGATGTTGGTGGAAGTCGATCTACCCCTACGAAATCCATGTTGTTCCTCATTAAGAAGGGGGTCGATAATGCGAGTAAGATTATCACAAACTAACTTCTCGAAGAGTTTGGGGATAACAGATAAGATAGCAATTCCTCGATAGTTATCGACTGAACGTTTATCACCACTTTTGAAAATAGGTGTGAGGTATGAGGATTTCCAGAAAGACGGGAAGACACTAAGAGACAGGGATTTATTGAAAACCATGTGCAAAGGGGTGATTAATTGGTCTGCACATTGGAACACGAAGAAAGGAGATACTAGGTCCGGGCCAGGTCCTTTGCCAATCTTTAGTTGCAGAATAGCATTAGCAATAGCCTGCCGTGTAAGGACAAACCCTTCGATAAGAGATCTGGCAGCGTGTCTAGTAGTGAAAGTAGGGATCTTCGGAGAGCAGTAAGTGTTTTGAAAATGGTCGGCGAATAAGATACAAATGACTTGTGGACAAGACGAAACCGTGTTACCACGAAACATAGAACAAGGATAGCCAGTGGTTTTACGTTTTAAATTGACGAAATCAAAGAACTTTTTCGGGTCAGTGAGAATTTTTTCCCCCATTGAATTAACATAGAGCTCATACGCCTCGCGAGATTTGATGGAAAATTCTTTGGATAGCTCATCATATAATCTTATTTGATCCTCCTGGAGAGAGCCTCCATTTTTGATTGCTTTATATAATTTGTTTCTATGGTTTCTGAGCCGCCTTAAATAATTGTCAAGCCAAGGTTCGGAGAGTTTTTTCTTCTTCTTCAGCTTTGGTACAAATTTGTGGATGGCGTTAAAGATTATTTTGTAAAAAGAAGACAACATTTCGTCTAAATCTGATGCCGATAGAGCACTTGTCCAGTCAATTGTGTCCAAATAGTTTTTAATGCTTAAGTAGTCAGCATTTAGAAAATCAAATACAATTTCATTATTGTATGACTGGGTGAAAGAAATATCTGTAGTGGATAGCTCAATTGTAAAAGCGGAGTGATGCAGGGTGTTAGAGAAAAGATTCTCGGCGTCAATAGTTGGACTAACCACCACTTCGTCATAAAAATCTGAGAAGATAAGGTCTAACCAATTGCCATTTTGGTTAGGGATAGGGATAATTTGTTGTAAATCATTGCCATAAAACGTACTTATGAGGTTAAAGTCAATTGAATCACTAAGGTTAATTGGAAGAAGGCGGTTATCATTTTCATCAGGAATAAAACTGATTTTCGGACGATTAAAATCACCAAAAACAATTATTTTGTCTTCTTCGTGCAAGGAAGCTGTTACGGAAGATATCACGTCGCATACGTCATTGTAAGTAGTTTCATCGGAGTGAGGGGGGACATAAAAGATACCAATGTAGAGGTAATGCTTATCGAATAAAACTCTGACGAATTTATGTTCGAAAGATTTATGAGAACTGGTCGCAACGAGTTCGCTGGGGAGGGTATTGTGAATTGCAATAAGAACACCACCACCTCTTGAAACGCCTGTAAAAAGGTAGTCGCGATCAGCTCTATAGATGGTCCAATTACTGTCAAGAATTTCTTCGTTAGCGTGTGAGTCGTTCAACCACGTTTCGGCGATCGTTAATATATTAAAATGGCAAGATTTCGCGTCAATAAAAAGTTTATTTAATTTGCTTCTCATACCACCGCAATTGTGGTAAAGAAACCTTGGGTAACTAAAAGTAGCTTTCATGTTAGGAGAAATATTTTTTCTGGTCATCGCGAGATTTTTGTAAGAGCCAAATATGTTTAGAATTAACAAAAGAGCGATAAGTCAAAAGATCACGTTTAACCTGATCCGGAGACATTCCGAGTTCTTCGTGGTAGCGGTTAAAAATAAGGCGTAAAGAGTCAAGGTCGGTGGGAAGACCCTCCTGTTGAATCATAACTTTAAGGTTAGTCTTCGTTTTCCCTTCGAAGCAAGTGGCATCATGTGCATCATGCATGTATGCGAGAAAAAGACGGACATTGTCATAAATTTTATGATCTCTGAAACGAGACAAGAGGTACCTGCCCTCTAATTCTTCATTAGAGTTTATGGTAAGCTTTACGACAGGAGGAACAAGTGGGTCGAGAAATTTTGGTGAAGATTGGAGATTGACAGGAGTTTCTGGTATAATGATTGAGCCAGATTGCGATGGTATCAGATCCTCTCCACGGACAAAATTAGAATATTTGGATGACGGCCTGCCTTCAGGAGCACTTGCTTGCATTAACGCTCCATTGGGTGCGGAATCCACTGTTTGTAAAGAATTAGCCGGCTGCACACTGATAGAGGATTGATTTTCTGTTGAAACAGTAGAAGGTAACGCCTTAGCCTCACTGTTTTTAGTGTGGTTATTTGAATTCGGAGGCGGTTTAAAAGATAGTGAAGCTTGGGGAAGTAAAGGAGAGTGATTACGGGAGCTACAAATGGGAGAATAGCCTAAATACGTACTATTTTTTTGGCGATTATATTGTTGAGTTGGTTGTTTGGGATCTCGTTTGTTGCATCTGTCAATCCAATGGCTGAATTTCATTCCATTCCAGGTATAGCTGTCAACTCCATTTCGGTCGTGGTTACAAAACATCCATCCATATTGACCAGGTACTGATAATTTGAAGCATGTGTAGGATTTTCGCTTTTTACCACGTATACGGGCGGTTAATGCAGCGCATTTGCAATTATCAATGCCCAATTCCTTCTTCAACATTTTTGAAAGCCAGGTTGCGTCAGCGAAAATAGGGGCTCCTTTCACAAAAAAGCTTTCGGTTGAAGATTTGTCTAAAGCAACAGCACTATCAACTAGCTTGAAAATTGCACTGGAAGTATTAGATGATTGTTGAGACCTTTTAATCCTATTGATTCTGTTGTCCCACTCTTCACGAGACCACGTGGTGCCGAATCTAGAAATCGGACGCTTCGGAGAATTGGAGGCTGTCGGTGCGGAGGTGGTGTTCAATAAAGTCCGTGGCTGCTCCAAGGATGCGTAAATTTCTGATTGAGATGCCTGTATTATTGGCCCAGAACTAAGGGCTTCGTTCTCAGAAGGCAGGATCATTAGCACCGGATAGTTCTTTTTTGAGTTTACTTTATATCTATTTGCGTACTTATTAACTTCATTTCTATTTCAACCTTCTTGTACTGCAGTAATATCCAAAACTTCTCTATCCATTTCATCATTTACACCTAGCACTTCTATCGGCATTTCTTTTCTCGCTCCTTTTGAAATCAAACTATATCCTTCAACCTTCGATTCTACGAAGTCTACGAAGAATGTAATTGAACCAAATTATTCGCTAGATAGACTTTAGGCTTTATGTAGTGTATGTAGTTAAATCTAACTTATAAATACGCTTACTAATATTGTAAGAAATCAAACAATTACTATTAGCCATTGCTATATGATGTTATTTTTTGGATTTACAGCCACAGTCGACCAGTGATAATTCATACATTTCTCAGGAAGCAAAGAGGTTGCCCTCTTCCTATGTATCTCAACTAACAAAGCAATTGTCGGAGCATGAGGCAAAATCAACCAACTCTTGACGAGACTCGGCGGATTGATTTTCGAAGATATCCGCAACCTCTTGATTTGGCAGAAAGCGATTTAGTTTACCGTAACGGCAGTCTTGTATCCGGACCACTTGAGGCATTAATACAGCATATGCTTCCTACAAGTGAATATTATCCGGATCGAAGCTACATCTTTGCATTTCTTTTAAGTTCCAGACTATTTATCAGACTATTTATTATTATTAGCCAAAATGTGCCATCTATGTGAAAAGCAACAGAACGTCAGTTTTAGTAGAACTACAATTGACTGCAACGTAGATGCAGTTGATGAAGCATTTCAAAAGCTATCTTGTATCCAACAGAATCCTGCTAAAAATCTTATGATTCGAAACATGGACGATTCCGCGTCGCAGCAGAAACTTTGCACATTCGCCCGTAACTTCATCCGACTCCTCGCTGAATGGATGGATACATTTCGCTATGATTTTCGTGACGATAGACTCATGCAACTTGTTCGCGTGATTATCTGCAAGCTAGTCCAAATAGACCATTCCTTGCGGCGGGAAGCGCAAACAATGATCGAATCTCTTCTGCAACGGCTAACTATGTTGTAGAGTTATGAAAGCTTTCTGTCATCATTGTCATCGCACAGTTGCCGAAGAATCGATGGCTCGGCTAAATCCGCAAATCAGTATTACTATCACGTGAAAGCTAGCAGCACTCAGGCAGCTAAGAACTCGAGACCGTCAGTATTAACAATCCAAAATAATTTGCAAAATACCGCGAAAGGTAGTGCTCATCTTCCACAAGCTATCAACAACATCACTGGGGGTTCGGATGGATCGTACCCAGAAACGACGTCCACAGCTTCGTCTCTTGCTGCTGTGGCAGTACCTAGCGCTGCGACAGATCTCACTCAACTTTGTTGTAGTCCCATGACGCTTGCCCAACAACTCACACATATTGAACTTGAACGACTATATCGTTTAGGACCCGAGGAGTTTGTTCAAGCTTTTGCTAAAGAAAGTCCGAATGTCCAGCCGCTTTTAAGTGACATGAAAGAAACACGTAATCTCGAATGCTATGTGCAATGGTTCAATAAGCTAAGCTACTTAGTTGCGACGGAAATTGTTAAGGTTTAACTTTCGAAAATATTGTGTGTTTTTTAAATATTATCTCTATAGCAAAAAAATTTACTGATAAAGTTTTGATTTTTAGCATGCTAAAAAGAAGCAACGCGTTCGGATCGTAGAATTTTGGATTGAAACAGCACGAGAATGTTTTAACATCGGCAATTTCAATAGTTTGATGGCGATCATAGCGGGCTTAAATATGTCACCAATCTCCAGGCTTAAAAAAATGGTAAGGATAAATAATTAAATATTATTTCGAATCCTATTTGTTGGAACTTTCCGAAAGAATAATTTAGAACGTGTGTCTAAGTCTATTTATCTTAAAACTATTCCTAATCATGTTTCTTTTTGAGTGACGATCATAATTTGCAAAGCTTTCATTTTTATTAATTAGTCGTACTTAAACTTTCATTTTTATTAATTAGTCGTAATTAAACTATTAATGCTATTCCTGTGCCCTTGTTTAATTTACAGTGGTCTAAAGTGCATCCCGCAAAATTTTCAGTTCTCAAACATCAAATGGATCCAAGTAGTAATTTCAGTAGCTATCGATCGACTTTGAAAGCTGCTGTATGGCGATCTGCTGGAGCTACAGGCGAACGAGAAAGAATCGTGATTCCGTTTTTCAGTTTGTTAGTTAAAGATTTATACTTCTTGAACGAAGGATGCGCCAATAAGTAAGTTTTCTTCCGTTTTACATTGTTTTTTATCTGTTGTTGGCTTTTGTAAACAAATTAAATGACGGATTGCAATCAACCTCATCGTCGTAATGCAGTTACAATGCTACCGGGCCACGAAAAATGAAAACATTAAAAAACAATTAACGCAGGCGATTTGACAGACTCATTCTTCAAACTTATTTTTCAAAGTGAATGCGTTGGTAATACAAAATTTTGCGATCGTACACATACATTTCGACGTAATATATGAATAGTCTCAAAATTAGATTATATGTAGAAGCGATAGTGAATAAATGAGAGGATAAAAAAACTACCTTTGAAAGACCTACACCTACAAACAAATTGATATACAGCTGCGGAAATATAATTAGAAACACTTGTAGCTTACTAACAAATACTCAGTGTATCAATGAATCCTTCGAATACCTCCTTTAGGTTAATTTTTTCCTGATTCATTGGCAACTGAACTAGTTTTGAATTTTACGCGTAAATTTTACACGGACTTTTTGAACTCTTTTGTTCTACTTTTTTCAAACAAAATCGGCGCACAAAAGTATGAAATAGCCACCATATGTGCACGATTTCGACAAGCTTCGTGTTAAATCGTCACATACCGTAGACAAATTCGGAAAATTCTCTGCAATGGGTGGCGGAGAGAACACAGAGGGAAAATCCGAGGTATTTAAGCTGTCGAGTCGATGAAATCTTTGCGTAAGTTGCTTTATATCCTTAAATATCTCTCTCGCATCACGTCATCATCATCAAAAACATCAACTACATCTATAAACACATTAGTAATAGGAGGTATTAGTTGTATTATTTATTTTGTAGCAGCTATCGAACTCGCCAGTGTATTATATACAATAATTATATGAGCTAATTGTAAATCATCACACAAGACATCATTAATTGCCGAACACGAAATGATTTTCATTCAATTTAGAGCGCAGCTAGAAGCTAAAGCCTACAAGTAGTATTAGATATCTTTTTTTTTGTTTTTAATGTATTTGAAGCTGATTTCAGGTCGATCAGGTCGATACACGTTTTGAAGATTACAAAAGAAAACATTTTTAATTTTTTTCATTTTTCTACTTATTCATTGAGGGCGCCAAAGTTGAGGTCTCAAAAAATGCCTCATCATACTGCGGACAGATAATATCAGGAATGAAGAATCTGAAACAAAAAAAAACCAAACCGCATTCTAAAGAGGAATGTTTCTTACGTGGTAATCTACCACAATATTTTTAAAAAAAAAATGATCGAAAAAATGGCGGTTGTTTTTTTCACACTTTATTTCACTTGCAAATTTTTTGGGCTAACTTTTGGGCTATATTGTGGTAGATTACCACACAAGATACTTGAATTAAGTAGTGCACCAAATTTGACTTAAATCGGTTCGGCTAATCCGGAGAATAAGTGTCCGCAGTTTGAAAAAAACGTCATTTCGAGAAAAACGCTTTTAAAATTTTTTTCCATTTATTTATTGAATATTATTTTTGAAAATATGTTTTTATCACCTTCAATTGCTCAGTCTGCAATCCCTGGACCCTACATAAGTGTTCTTGGGTCCACATAAGCCAGTTGCTCTTGCAGTTGGGCAGTTTTTTTTGGCCAAATGCCCTTCCTTTGCCGCTTTTTCTGCCTGACTTATGCGCTCTTCATCTTTTTTTTCGCAGTAATTAAAAGCAGCGGTCTGCCGTAAACTGCCATAACTTCTTTAATTTTGGGAATATCTTAATAAAATTTTGAGACCTGATTTCTGAAGGCATAAACAAAAAACAAAAAACTGATTTTTTTTTTAAATTATAACTGGTACTACCCCCTTAAATGATCTATTTCCGTATAAAACTTCTAAATCTTTTATGTTATTTAATATTTGCTCAGTTTTTGAATTCAGCGGAATGCCTTTTATACCGGCACATTAATTTGCGATAAGTTTCCCTTAACCTTCTTCGTGCACTCTATGTTCCAATTGAAGTAACCCAGTCGCTGCTCATATTGCATTCCGAAAGGAAATATTAACTTCGATCATCTACTCTGTCAAATAACACTCTAAATTACCCATTAATAATACCCAAACAACCTGTCGTGCCTTCGAACATATGTACTTCCCCTTCCGACTTGAGATCGAAACGGAAATCGTAGTCGGAAGGAGCAAGAACGAAGATCGACGGCACGAGCTCAACGGCCGACTTCAGTAGATCCGAAACGCGGAAGTCGAAGTCGAAGTCGAAATCAGAAGGGGAAAGAGTAAATCGTGTATTCAATCGAACATTGACTAATTGGTAATCGGCCATTGTAGACGCGTCGTGATTGTGATAATTATGTTTTAGTAATTAGTGAAGTGATGTGAAGTGAAATCGCGTGAAAGGAAGAAAATCCTTTTCGAGGGCTGGATAGTTCTGATTATGCTGTTAAACTAAAGGTATTTGGTGCTCAAAACTAATTTGAACGAAATAGTTGATAATTCCAAAGACATACAAATAGCGGCATTCGTGTTTTCACAAAATGATTGGAAAATTCCCACGCCGTTGTTCTGTTCCGTTCCACTTGTGTTGCCTTAGCTTATCATTGTCGTCGCTAGGTGTCTCCATCTATGGTAGATGGTGACCGGTCTTTGCTATACAAATCGTTTGCTTACTTTGATTTTGTTAAATTTTAGGTTTTTAATAGATTCAATTATTAATTTCATGAAATTTTCATGCAATTTTATTGTTGTAGAATATATAAGGTTGATTTCATGAAACATTTATATTAGGAAATTTCAGTGCTTTTTTCGCAATGAACAGTGTTTTGTCTAAAAGAAATCTAGCTAGACAAAATTATTTTTTTTCACATTTTTTGCTTCCTGCGGCTTTTTATGAATTCATATTTTGGTTTTAATACAAATCATCAGAATTAAAAGCAGATAGTTTCATGGGGTTCATGAAAAATAAAAACCATACGGGTTAAATTTCAAATAAATGACAAGAGGAAAATGAAAAGAAACAAAAAAAAATGAATAACAAGTGTCCAAATTTAGTTAAATATAATGAAAGTGTCAATGTTTTGAGCACCCACAATTTATGTTCGCGAGAACTCATGGCATTATTTATTAGAGTCTATGGTTAATTGATTGGAAACAATTTTTTTTTATTAAAATCTAAAATATTTTTATGTGCGCTTAACTTGCTTTTTCAAATACACTTCACATCTCCTTTTTTAGGGCAAAAATAGCATTCATAAAACGACCCATCCGCCACCTTCCTATTATAAAATCCCACATGATACCTACTTACAAGCGTAAATATCTGTTAAACTGTTACAACTACAAAGCTACTTTGCATAATTTAACAAGTCACTCGGCCTGCAATCGATTGAAATCCAAAACTTATTCCACTGTCATATTCGAGTCCTTACAACACTATGAACGTATCCAAATGATTTTCGGAAATATGTGGAAATAATTCAATTTACATAAAATCTGAAAACAGTGAGGATAATGAAAAGTCATCATAACGTATCTCTATCCTTCTTGCAGCACTTCGTGTGTGCAGCCGAAAAGCGATAATACCTTTCCATTATTAATTTTATTCCGATAATACTATTTCGATCACCTATTTCACTTCAATCGTTCATCATCCATCCTGTTGTTACCTGTTGTTGTGTATCTTTCGATGAGTCGAGATGAGGTGTAGGTGATCAGTTTGTTGCAACGCGTCTCTATCAAATTATGACACGCCGATGTGAAATGACAATGTTTCGCACGGAGCATTGCAACGGGCCGACGAAATCAAGAGAATTTACATATAAAATTGAACCAATGATGGATTACAATCTATTCGACACGCTTATAATAATTGAGTATTGTGGTCATTTGCATACGGATGTAGATATTGGCTGTGGTAATCAGAAAACATCGGTCGGGTAACAAGTTTGAATTTATGGTACAAGATATTAACTTGAATTCAGATATTAAAATGTTGGAGACATTTTGTGGAATGTATGTATATGGACATGTATATATATTGATATGTATTTATATTGATATGTGTTTATATTGATATGTATCTATATTGTTATGTATTTATATTGATGTGTATTAATATTATATGTTTGTATATGGACATGTATTTATATTGATATGTATTAATATTATATGTATTTATATTGATATGTATCTATATTGTTATGTATTTATATTGATATGTATTAATATTACATGTATGTATATGGACATGTATTAATATTGATATGTATTAATATTATATGTATTTATATTGATATGTATCTATATTGTTATGTATTTATATTGATATGTATTAATATCAAATGTATGTATGTATATGGACATGTATTTATATTGATATGTATTAATATTATATGTATTTATATTGATATGTATCAATATTGTTATGTATTTATATTGATATGTATTAATATTGCATGTATGTATATGGACATGTATTTACATTGATATGTATTAATATTATATGTATTTATATTGATATGTATCAATATTGTTATGTATTTATATTGATATGTATTAATATTACTTGTATGTATATGGACATGTATTTATATTGATATGTATTAATATTATATGTATTTATATTGATATGTATCTATATTGTTATGTATTTATATTGATATGTATTAATATTACATGTATGTATATGGACATGTATTTATATTGATATGTATTAATATTATATGTATTTATATTGATATGTATCAATATTGTTATGTGTTTATATTGATATGTATTAATATTGCATGTATGTATATGGACATGTATTTACATTGATATGTATTAATATTATATGTATTTATATTGATATGTGTCAATATTGCTATGCATTTATATTGATATGTATTAATATTACATGTATGTATATGGACATGTATTTATATTGATATGTATTAATATTATATGTATTTATATTGATATGTATCAATATTGTTATGTATTTATATTGATATGTATTAATATTACATGTATGTATATGGACATGTATTTATATTGATATGTATTAATATTATATGTATTTATATTGATATGTATCAATATTGTTATGTATTTATATTGATATGTATTAATATTACATGTATGTATATGGGCATGTATTTATATTGATATGTATTAATATTATATGTATTTATATTGATATGTATCAATATTGTTATGTATTTATATTGATATGTATTAATATTACATGTATGTATATGGACATGTATTTATATTGATATGTATTAATATTATATGTATTTATATTGATATGTATCAATATTGTTATGTATTTATATTGATATGTATTAATATTACATGTATGTATATGGACATGTATTTATATTGATATGTATTAATATTATATGTATTTATATTGATATGTATCAATATTGTTATGTGTTTATATTGATATGTATTAATATTACATGTATGTATATGGACATGTATTTATATTGATATGTATTAATATTATATGTATTTATATTGATATGTATCAATATTGCTATGCATTTATATTGATATGTATTAATATTACATGTATGTATATGGACATGTATTTATATTGATATGTATTAATAGGGTGAACTTGGATACTTGTGCCCATCGATTAGTGTAGTCGCTCATCGCAAGGGGCACACCGATAAGTAAAGTGAATTTTGCAACACTTCTAAAGCACTCAAACTGTGCGTTGTGTAGATGAAAATGACGGAATGGGGTAGGAGGAATGGAAAAAAATTTGAGGTTGTATTGGTGGCGAACAATAAAGAAATGGTTATGTATGTGGCGAATAATGTAAATGCGATAAAAGGTATGCAGGTGAATAATAGGTGAATGGAAATGAGTAGAAGAGAAGAGTGGGAATATGCTGAAATGTTTAAAAAAACGATAAATGTTAAAAATATCTTGAGTAAAGTGCAAGTTATGCGATTTAAGCAAGAGTGTATGAAAATGCGTAGAAGTACAAAATGCTAATATTTAGAAGAGTGAAAAAATTTAAATATTTTAAAAAATCAAACTTCGATGACGGATTGGAAATTATCTCTACCCAATGTGCTTGCTAACTGATAAGTATTCCATATAAACAATTGCGGTTAGGGTCAAAGTTTTCAATTTGTGTTCTCACAAGTAAAAGTGTTTTGAAATTTTTCGGAAAAAAATTTGCAGGATAAATAACAAAAAATGTTGCTGTAAATGCATATAATCTACAACTAGATATTAATTCAGCGATATATGCAATATCTAAGTTTTTGTCTGTATCATGATGCATAGTGATGAAAACTTGATTTGAGAGCCGTAGCTATTGATTGAAAATATAGCAAAGTAATGGGTTGCAAGTAACAAGCAAATAACTTGCATCCACACCGCATGAGCCGATTAATAGATAAAATATTATAATTTATAGTTACAATTTCTTAATAAAAGTTACTTAGTTTTGGCACACAAATTGCAGAGTTTAATAATGTGAAACGTGCCATATCAATTGCTCTTAATCCGATCGAATATGTATTTTAAATTAACCTAACGAATATTTTTTAGACTTGAATAATAAAAGTAAGAATCGCAGTTCAAAGCATTGTTTGATTCATAAATTGTAATGTATTTATCCGGGTGTGGCTGAAATACTAAGGTTGTTAAGTAAAAGGTTCGCAAAAGTGGAATTGATTAACGATCTATCGATCGTTTGTTGCTATTGTAACGAATATGAAACACTTTTATAAGCAATAATTTTTATTTTCACTAAAAACTCTTTAATGAAAGTCATATAACAATCGACAAAACCTACTTTTCGAAGATAATTTAAAAGCGGTCTGATTTTTTTTTACTGATTTTATAAAGCTTACAAAACGATGATTTGGATCGAGTTTTGTTTGACTAATTTCGTTTCCAGTAGCACTCAAACTGGAAACAGCCGTGTATTCAATTCGAAAACGAACAAAGCTTGTGGGCACACCTATCCAAGATCTTGGATCATATGAGATGCAAATAATATAATTTTTTTGTTAAATGCTCAATGAATAAAAGGTTGTTGAGTATAATAATAAATGGAATTAGGTGTATCATGTGCAGTACTTTAGATTCAAGTTGAATCCGTTTTTACTGTAATTAATTTAATTATTATGGAAATGTATGTAGATATCTTATAACATTGCACACTGGTTACAGTTTCCCGATGTGCCAGCTAGTAGGCAAATTATTGTTTTAAGACTAAAGAAAAAGATGTGATCTGCTATGAATGTGTATATATGCAACATGCAAGATTGATGGGATCTAACAGGGTAGTAGCAAAGACGTTGACTCTATGATGCATGCGCGTTAAAATTGAATGGAAGCGAAGTAAATTTGGGGTAAGAAATCAGTTATAAATATTCGATGTGATTTTTGAAGAATACTGGTGAATATATGAGAGCAAAGAATCACTAGGATGGAAGAATTCATAGAATGAACGGCTACTAGTTTTGAAAGTATGCACTGTTTGGTCACATCAGTTAGATATACACTATGAGCTTAGTTAAATTTGAATTTTTGATCGTCCCACAATTAGAAAACAATTCTATTTGAACATGGTTATTTCACATTAACGTTTAGAAAAATCTTCTTTTTGATAATCGACAGAGAAATTTTAAGATGAAATAGCTCGACATCGCCAAAAACCAATAAACATGTTATTCAATAAGGACATAACAATTCACCGAAAAATCACCGTTGTAAGTGAACACGTCATCCGATTGAGCTAAAATACTCAAGATACAGTGGTATATATGTGGAACAGGTCCTAGTTTCACCAAATGTTGGTTATCTTTAGTGCTTTGGCACCGACTGCCATTTAATTGATATTTTAAGTGATCTTAAAGTTCTAACAACAAATAAATTTTCAAAAAACCAAGTATGCGAAATAAATTTTTGAACGTATTTCAAACAGGCATATACGTTTTTGGCGTTACATTACGCTATCATTTAAACAAAATTGTAAGCCTATGTGTACACTAGGCTCTCGCTAGGAGTGGCGTGAAATTAACTACAATGAAACCATCACTGCAAACGTGCTCGCGGAAGTCACGTGAACAAAATTCAATTTCAGACTTAAAAATAACATGTGTACTACATTTGAAATAAATTTCAGCCCCATATCTTAATTATTCGGTGTTTTATTTAAATACAAAATTATTGTCTTTATTTTAAAACCCTTGTATAATAATTAACGTTCTGATGGCATTAATATTGTTGCATGCCCGCCAAACAAGTTGTAGTGGCGCCAGAAAATGCTAAAAACGGCTAGGAAATAGCCAAAAATCGTAAACAATCTATAAATAGCCCAAAATCGTAAACAATCTATAAATAGCCAATACACAATAACAATCGATGGATAAAACGTAGAATAATAGTCTAGAACGTAAAAAGGGAACATTCCAGAGCCTCAAACCCATGAGTCAGATCTCGCCTGGCAACGGAAATTCCCATGACTCATCTTCCACACAGTCAAGATCTTTAAATAACTTTCCAGAAGCCAGATCAGGAGGCTTCGAGAACCCGAGACACATTTAGCACAACTATAAATACCACCGCGAGAGGAGCTGGGGATCAGTTGATAGATAGCGAAGACAGCGCAAAGGCGCGATACGGCAGTTTAGTGTATCCGGGCGCGAATAATTAAAAGCGATAAAGTGCGAGTAATTATAGTGCGATAATTATATTGAGAAAAGTGTTAAATTGCAACGCGAGATTATAGTAGTGCGAATATAAAGTGTAAATAATTAATAGTGTTAATAATAAAAGTGTAATTAGTGTTTTGATAAAAGTAACTGTTTTATTTCACGAATGTGAAGAATATCGAACCCACAAAAGGTGTTCAACGGTAGATCACAACAATTGGTGTCAGAAATAAGGGATTCTGTCGCGCTCGTGATTTAAAAAGTGACTTTTAGTGAAGTTCTGGACAGTGAACTTGTATGAACAGTGAAAATTAATAAGTGCGCGGACTAAATAAAAAGTTAAAAGTTTTGAACAGTGAACATTATAAATTGTGCGGACTAATTGAAATTTGTGAAAATTTGAGTGGACTAAAGTGATAATAGTGAAATCGAAGGACAATGCCAAAAGTGAGTGAACTAACATTGGCAGAATTGAACGTGGAGTGCGAGAAGCAAGAGCGGAAGCTGGCAGAACTTAGAAAGGAAATGGATTTTCTGAAATCGGATTTGCAACGCGTTAAATCCGTGGGAATTGTGCCAGCTGAATCAAGAGTCGGTAAAGCGCTGAAAGCACCAACGTTTGATGGGCAGACTTCTTGGACCATCTACAAGAAGCAGTTTGAGGCAGTTGCAGAGTTTAACAACTGGAGCGATCAAGAGCGAGCGCTACAACTGATAGTGTCATTGAGAGGAGCCGCAGTGGAAGTTCTTCTGACAATTCCAGAGGACAATAGCTTCAGCTATTCAAGCCTGACGAGTGCATTGCATATGAGGTACGGCGAAGACCACCTGAAGGAAGTACATTAATCACAGCTGAGAACACGGATACAGAAACCAGAGGAGACGTTGCAGGAGTTGGCTCAGGATGTTGAGCGATTAACACTTCTGTCCTACCCTAGGTTTGATCCAGAGCACCGGGATGAGACGGCGAAAAATGCTTTCATCCAGGGAGTGCGTGATGAAGAGCTTCAAATAGCACTTCGTTTGGCTGGAAAACGGACACTGAAGGATTCTTTGGCCCACGCTCTCATCTACGAATCGGCGAAGCTGGCGTCGCGGAGGAATGTTAGAGTCGGTGAAGTACGCGAGGAATGTTTGTGCAGGAAAGCCAATATCTCCAGCGAATCAAGGAGGATTGGAGCCCCTCAGTGTTGGAATTGCGGAGAAAAGGGTCACTTAAGGCGTGACTGTCGCAGGAACTGGAAATCGACGTATTGTCCGGAATGTGTGCATAGCAGAGTTCCTCGATGCTGGAACTGCGGAAAGAGCGGACATCTAAGTCGTGACTGCTACAGGAAGTACCAAACCAAGTACTGTGAAGGATGCTCAGCAGCATTCAAGCAAAGCGATGAATCAGGACAATCAAACAAAGCCACTTGCTCTTGGAGAACGGTAGCGAGACCCGTAGGAAATAAGTTTGAAGTTCAGCGGTGTGACTGCAACACTGGTAAACCTGAAACAATCACCGTTGCCAGATTGCATGTTCGCGAAAATAACTTGAGATTGCAGGGGAAAGTCAATAACGAAGCTCGTAAAATCATCATCGACACTGGAGCTGCTAGATCGATCCTGAAAGCGGATATGGCTAAGTCCTGGAAACTCAGTAACGCTGAAAAATACGTGCTTCAGACGGTAACGGGTAATTCTACGCGAGTTCTTGGAGAAATCGTTCTGCCGATACAATTTGGAAATATGGTATTCGAGCATCAGTTCCTGGTAACAGAGATAACAGACGAGTGCATACTTGGAATGGACTTCCTGGGCTCTCATGGTTTTAGTCTGGATTTGGGAGAACGGAAAATCAAGTGGAGGAGCAACGAAGTGTCATTAGCTCGTCAACCAGGATGGAAACAACGAACAGAAGAACGAGAAGACCACATATGCGTAGCTGCGAGACGAGTAGTCGTTTTGGCGGAAACAGTAGAAAAACCGTTAGAGGCATCACGGAGTGACATAAATTGCAGCGAAACAAGGAAGAAATTTGCATCCGGATCTGAGCGGAAATGTGTGATGGGTAATATTTCTCGAAGACTGCATATTGGACTGAAATCTGGGATATCGCTGGAGGACCGTATAACGGCAGCGAGGTGCGTTTCGAAGCGATGGCAGCGCCAACGGCCGGACTCTATTCGTCAAGCAGTGAAGAAAGCGGAAACGAAGCTGAACGAGTTAAAAGCGACTTTAATTGGATTCCCCAAAAACGTTTTGGTATGGAACGTACGTCCTAGTCTACAACCGGAATGGGAAGGATCGTACAACGAACGGCGTGACGAGGGTGTCTGGCGGACACATCGAAAACACCGGTCGAAAATGAAGGTCGTGCACCTAGACCGACTTGCCCCGTACCATGGAAACAACGCAATGGATGACGACGAATCTGTTCGGGACGAACAGGTCTAAGGAGGGGGTAGTGTTGCATGCCCGCCAAACAAGTTGTAGTGGCGCCAGAAAATGCTAAAAACGGCTAGGAAATAGCCAAAAATCGTAAACAATCTATAAATAGCCCAAAATCGTAAACAATCTATAAATAGCCAATACACAATAACAATCGATGGATAAAACGTAGAATAATAGTCTAGAACGTAAAAAGGGAACATTCCAGAGCCTCAAACCCATGAGTCAGATCTCGCCTGGCAACGGAAATTCCCATGACTCATCGGGTGAACTTGGATACTTGTGCCCATCGATTAGTGTAGTCGCTCATCGCAAGGGGCACACCGATAAGTAAAGTGAATTTTGCAACACTTCTAAAGCACTCAAACTGTGCGTTGTGTAGATGAAAATGACGGAATGGGGGTAGGAGGAATGGAAAAAAATTTGAGGTTGTATTGGTGGCGAACAATAAAGAAATGGTTATGTATGTGGCGAATAATGTAAATGCGATAAAAGGTATGCAGGTGAATAATAGGTGAATGGAAATGAGTAGAAGAGAAGAGTGGGAATATGCTGAAATGTTTAAAAAAACGATAAATGTTAAAAATATCTTGAGTAAAGTGCAAGTTATGCGATTTAAGCAAGAGTGTATGAAAATGCGTAGAAGTACAAAATGCTAATATTTAGAAGAGTGAAAAAATTTAAATATTTTAAAAAATCAAACTTCGATGACGGATTGGAAATTATCTCTACCCAATGTGCTTGCTAACTGATAAGTATTCCATATAAACAATTGCGGTTAGGGTCAAAGTTTTCAATTTGTGTTCTCACAAGTAAAAGTGTTTTGAAATTTTTCGGAAAAAAATTTGCAGGATAAATAACAAAAAATGTTGCTGTAAATGCATATAATCTACAACTAGATATTAATTCAGCGATATATGCAATATCTAAGTTTTTGTCTGTATCATGATGCATAGTGATGAAAACTTGATTTGAGAGCCGTAGCTATTGATTGAAAATATAGCAAAGTAATGGGTTGCAAGTAACAAGCAAATAACTTGCATCCACACCGCATGAGCCGATTAATAGATAAAATATTATAATTTATAGTTACAATTTCTTAATAAAAGTTACTTAGTTTTGGCACACAAATTGCAGAGTTTAATAATGTGAAACGTGCCATATCAATTGCTCTTAATCCGATCGAATATGTATTTTAAATTAACCTAACGAATATTTTTTAGACTTGAATAATAAAAGTAAGAATCGCAGTTCAAAGCATTGTTTGATTCATAAATTGTAATGTATTTATCCGGGTGTGGCTGAAATACTAAGGTTGTTAAGTAAAAGGTTCGCAAAAGTGGAATTGATTAACGATCTATCGATCGTTTGTTGCTATTGTAACGAATATGAAACACTTTTATAAGCAATAATTTTTATTTTCACTAAAAACTCTTTAATGAAAGTCATATAACAATCGACAAAACCTACTTTTCGAAGATAATTTAAAAGCGGTCTGATTTTTTTTTACTGATTTTATAAAGCTTACAAAACGATGATTTGGATCGAGTTTTGTTTGACTAATTTCGTTTCCAGTAGCACTCAAACTGGAAACAGCCGTGTATTCAATTCGAAAACGAACAAAGCTTGTGGGCACACCTATCCAAGATCTTGGATCATATGAGATGCAAATAATATAATTTTTTTGTTAAATGCTCAATGAATAAAAGGTTGTTGAGTATAATAATAAATGGAATTAGGTGTATCATGTGCAGTACTTTAGATTCAAGTTGAATCCGTTTTTACTGTAATTAATTTAATTATTATGGAAATGTATGTAGATATCTTATAACATTGCACACTGGTTACAGTTTCCCGATGTGCCAGCTAGCAGGCAAATTATTGTTTTAAGACTAAAGAAAAATATGTGATCTGCTATGAATGTGTATATATGCAACATGCAAGATTGATGGGATCTAACAGGGTAGTAGCAAAGACGTTGACTCTATGATGCATGCGCGTTAAAATTGAATGGAAGCGAAGTAAATTTGGGGTAAGAAATCAGTTATAAATATTCGATGTGATTTTTGAAGAATACTGGTGAATATATGAGAGCAAAGAATCACTAGGATGGAAGAATTCATAGAATGAACGGCTACTAGTTTTGAAAGTATGCACTGTTTGGTCACATCAGTTAGATATACACTATGAGCTTAGTTAAATTTGAATTTTTGATCGTCCCACAATTAGAAAACAATTCTATTTGAACATGGTTATTTCACATTAACGTTTAGAAAAATCTTCTTTTTGATAATCGACAGAGAAATTTTAAGATGAAATAGCTCGACATCGCCAAAAACCAATAAACATGTTATTCAATAAGGACATAACAATTCACCGAAAAATCACCGTTGTAAGTGAACACGTCATCCGATTGAGCTGAAATACTCAAGATACAGTGGTATATATGTGGAACAGGTCCTAGTTTCACCAAATGGGTAAAACTGGACTTGATGCCCCACACAGCTGTTACATGAATGTTGCCGATAGATGTCGGGCTAATATGTTTGTGTTTTTGTGGTTGTGCGTTTGCTTTTGGGGCTTCTTTTCTTTCTTTTTTTTCTTCTTCTTAATTGTTTTATCTTCTTTTTTATTTTTATGTATAATTTTGTCTGTTTTTCTTCATTTTTTCAGCCCTTCTACCACCTTTTCGCCCTCTGGTGGTAGGATTTCACGGGTGTGGGGCATCAAGTCCAGTTTACCCCACCAAATGTTGGTTATCTTTAGTGCTTTGGCACCGACTGCCATTTAATTGATATTTTAAGTGATCTTAAAGTTCTAACAACAAATAAATTTTCAAAAAACCAAGTATGCGAAATAAATTTTTGAACGTATTTCAAACAGGCATATACGTTTTTGGCGTTACATTACGCTATCATTTAAACAAAATTGTAAGCCTATGTGTACACTAGGCTCTCGCTAGGAGTGGCGTGAAATTAACTACAATGAAACCATCACTGCAAACGTGCTCGCGGAAGTCACGTGAACAAAATTCAATTTCAGACTTAAAAATAACATGTGTACTACATTTGAAATAAATTTCAGCCCCATATCTTAATTATTCGGTGTTTTATTTAAATACAAAATTATTGTCTTTATTTTAAAACCCTTGTATAATAATTAACGTTCTGATGGCATTAATATATTTGAATCATATCTTGCGGTCTCGTCGTCATAGTTGGTGGACTTTCTTTTCCAGAGGACTTTGTTTTTAAAATCTATCAAGAGTATCCTTTCTGAGTCATCTACCATGACTTTTCCAGCAGATGGTGACACCTTGAATTTCTTCGGTGTTGGTGTGCGTATTTGTGTCACTGCATATAACCTTGTTTGGACTCAGGATTGTAATGATCAATCCAAGTTTTGTCTCCAGTAGTGATTCGACTCAATACTCCACCCTCGTCTTCACTACACCTTGCACTACATCTTATTCATGCCAGGATGATTTGTATAATATTTAAAATGGTTGTATCTGGCACTGCAAGCATTTCTGCGAGCCGTTTCTTTTCACTTAGATTGACCGTCCTGCTCGCGGGTCGTCTTCTTTTTTGGTTTAAAAAGACAAATTGGAAAGGATGCCTTCTTTTCCATTATGATTTGAGCCTACTTTCCTTGTTTGGCAAGGATCTTTAAAACAGTGTGGTACTCGATTATATTTTATACTTTCTTCCAGATTGAGTTGCTTGGTCGACGAAGGTTCAAAAACTAATGGCTCGATGAAAATAAAACTTGCAATTGATACTTATGATACGTCTCTGAAGCCATAATTTTTCATTAAACTACATTAAACATTAACGATGTACCTGCTCAATTCGCGAACTTAATGACCCACCTTTGAAGCTATTAATACTGTAGATTAAGTTACATTGGGAAAATATTGTACCGTTCAATTACACAAATCATTTTAAATGATTAAATGATGATTGAATAAATATTCTGCTAACTTATGCAGCGTGTGTATAGGTTTAGGGCGCATGATCAGGATTCTCGCCATCAGTCTACAGCTCAATTCCGGCACATGACACTCAGCTTTTTTCTTCATTGCATATATTATATTTTACCTTTCATAGGGCTCAAAATGCATACATCAAATTTAGTTCAGTTTGATCTGAAATTTAAATTGTTGGACTGATGAAAATTTCAGTCATATTTTTGGTAGTATGGGTTGGATTAAGCGCCAAGCCTAACTGTTTTTCAAGAGTATCCAGAAGAATAAAATAGAATAATTCTAATATGCACGAAAACATAATTCATTATAACTGCATGCATTGAAACATAATTCGTAATAAATCCTTTTACTGCACTATAACAGACAAAAGTCTAATTTGTTCTGATTTCACATGCACATCTGTAGGACAGTTTGCTGTGCATTGCAAATTAAATAAGAATCACGCAAAATATTAGCTAGACTCTAACGCAACTTTGAGACAAGTGGCACTAGTTTCGTATAACTTTTTCTCATTTGCTTCCATCAAATGTACGTAAGTAAAGAGCTGGTGAGATTTTACAAAAGAAATTTTAATTTGGGGGCCAACATAATAACGATTTCGATCGAATTTGCTTGAATTAATTTCAACTTAGCGGCCCTCAAACTGTAGCAAGTCTTGACTTCCATACAAAATCGGGTGGGCACATCTACCCAAGATCTCCGTTCATATGAACTGCAACTTATATATTTTTGGGCATTCAATGTGGAATGAATAAAAGAGTTATGAGTACAATAATAAATGAAAATGTGTACATCATGTGCAGTACTTTGCGTGCGAGTATTTTGGTTTTTACGTTAATTAGCACGTACATATGCATGCTGTTCGGAGTGGAAATGCATTTAAATACCTTATTAGTTGGACTTTGAATACATATTGATTTTGTAATGTTGCACACTGCTTGCAATTTCCCATTATGTAGGCTTGCAGTCAAATGGCTGTTTTAAGGCCCATGAAAAAATTGCAACTGGGTATTAAATTTTACAAGATCGGGATAGGCTATTATAAATGACGTTGACTCGATGGTGCATGCACACTAAATATGCGCGTTCGCACGTATGAATGAATAGAAACTAAGTGAATTTGGAGTAATAGTGTAGTATTGATATTCGATACGATGTTTATACAACCTTTTCACCTTCGAGCATTAAACTAGAACAACCAGTCTTCTTTTCACATGTTTTTTGAGTTGAGGTTCTTGGATGCTCTAGCGAAATTCCTTAACAAATGAAGAATGTGAACAATGTATCTGATTACTCACGTTTTTTGTTTGAACTGGTTAGCGGATAATAAAACAAAAATTATTTAGCGGACTGTTATGGCACAAACCGTTAATAGTTCAAATTCTCAGGCAAGAACATGACTAAATATTAAAAAAGGAAATACATTTTTGCTAATCATATACATGGTTAGAGAAATATACATTTTTACTACTCAATCGCCAATTTAAAAACTATTTTACATTTTTTTTCTATGATAATGCCAAAGCTCAGGGGATTACCATTTGAAGCAAATGCTTAGCTATGCGGCAAGGAGACACAAATAAGAGATATATATATCAATTATTCCATTATTCTCTTTTAATGTGCCACATTATTTCTTGTTTTCTAAAGCTCTGGTGCTATGCCCAATCGCCACTAAAACTATGATATGATAATTAATGCAGTGCTGGCATCATGCCCAGTTTGTGGCTATTAGAACAACACAAATACAGCCATGAGCATACAGCGGGATTCGAAACCACAGACAGTAGATCTAATTGGTTATAGATATAGATCTAATTGGTCGCAATGTGTTCCGATATTATGACTTCCGTCATTTTTTCTCGTAGATTTTCCCACAGAGAGATAACCTTTTTCAATTTCAAGATTGCTTATATGTGGCAATTTAAAACACACGGAGGATCAATTTTTTGAAAAGAATTTCACGTCCCTGCTCCAGCTATAGCGGTGTCCACTAATTCATCATAAATCAGATATGTATATTTTTTATAGGCATAAACTCGTCCTGTTATTTCGTTATGATCCGATGTTTCTCTCAGAAGCTATGACCAATAAAATCTTTGAAAAATTTCCTTGTCTACTTTTAAGCAATCAGCGCCCACATAGAATTAAAAATTACCAAACCGTTATCATAGCCAATCATTCATATCCCATACTGACTTCACTATAATTGTCTTTACATAGACATATAGAAAAATAATCATTAAATGGTCGCTGCTGCCAAAGTGTAAAAATTTCATTTTAACTTGACATGGGCCTACCTAAAATTTCAGCTCGATTGCGTGCAAGTTATGCGATTTAAGCGAGAGTGTTTATGTGAGAGGCGTTGTTATTGATTGAAAATATAGTAAAATAATGAGTTGCAAGTAACAAGCAAATAACTTGCTTCCACACCGCATGAGCCGGTTGATAAATAAAATATTATAATTTATAGTTACAATATCTTAGTAACAATTCCTTAGTAATTTTGGCAAACCGAATATTATTGTTCAACTGAATAGATATGTACCTTAATTTGAATATATCATTTTTCAGATTGATCACCATCCAAGCTAGAAACAAAGAAGTTAACTTTTCGGTTCATGCAGAAACAGAGATGTTAAACGAACTGTCGCTCGCAGAGGAACTCCTTGGGATGCAGGAAATAACTTGTAGCCACATCGGATAAGCCAGATAATAAAATATTATAATTTATAATTACAATTTATCAATAAAAGCGGACTTAATTTTGGAAAATTTTGATTATTTTCACCATACTGAATACTTATAAGTTACAGTGTATAAGATCGAGTTTTTGGTGAAAGTAGTGATTTGTGAAATATACGAAAGTTCTTTCAAAATGGTAGAGCATGCTCTTTACAATGCAAGTGGAAAATATAAATGTGACATGATTAATATGTTATATAACTTTGCTAAATAAATAAGGCTATGCCAAAAGCTACAGTAGATTGAACTGACAATCTTCCGGCCCAGTTTTCGTACTAAAAAGTTTGGCCTATCAATAAATTTGAAAATGTAAAGATCTAAGCGTGATATTTGAATATTTGATGTTTAAAAATATTTTGTATGGTGCTTATGATTTTTAGGCTCAAATGTCCAAAGAGGATTGCTGGTACTTTATATTAATTTCATCATTCGTCATTGCAGACTTAAGTCACGTGACATATGCGATAACAACCTGTACGCATTTTTCACAAACAGAACGAATATTTTTTGGACTTGAACTTCTGAAAAAATAATAAAACTAAGGATCGCAATGCGAAACATATTCATAAATTGCCGTGTAGATGGCCGGAATTTTGAGACAATCATCCTATTTATCTGTTTGTGGCTGTGTTGTTATTGTAACGCAAATGAACCAATTTTTAAAATAATAATTTGGATCTCAACTAAAAGGTCCTTAATGTGTGGCATCAGCAGGGGCGGATTTGCCACTAGGCCCGGGCCTAGGGCGGCAAATTTTGGGGGCGGCAAATTTTCGATTTTTGTTGGGGTGGTCACTTCGATTTTTTTTGAGGCAGCAATATTTTTTCTGTCATATATCTGAGTTGAATGAGCCTAACACCTCAAACCAACCGGATTCTCTAAAAAATCAATGCACACTGAAATTCTCATCTGATAATTTTTTTCGGACATTGAAAAGTTTGACTTATAATAAATATCGAAATGCGATCACGGTAGAGGACCAAAGAAACTCAAAAATGCCTAAAAAGTACCTAGAAAGTATCTGAAAATACATTCAAAGAGCCTAAAAATACCTAAAAAGATCCTAAAAGGAACCCAAATAATACCTCTTCAATTTACGAAAAGCTAATCAGAGGTAAATATTTGCATGCGTTGATTTTTCAGAGATTTTTTTTTATTATTATGGTACAGCGTATATCAACTACATGCGAATCTCTCTTTATTTTTTATGTATTTTTCAAATTCTACTTCATTACTGAAATTAAGTTCTATAAAAAAAACGGAATCAAGAATATCATAGGTCAAAATATCTCGGGTTCATCCTTAGTTAATAACAAATCGTACATTAATTTACAGTAGTCGAGTGCATAGTTGATCTCCAGTCAAGTGCGAAAGCAAACTTTGAACGAAATAGTAAACTTACTTATAATTTATGAACGAAGACGTTGGATTTATATGCGATGTTAGGTGCTTTTAGGCTCATTACCGTGTGTGTATTTTTATAATTATTTGTGTGGCAAGTGAATGAACCGGTGTCGGTATTATTTTGATATTCCTTTGTTGTGAGCTCGGGCGCAACGAAAAATAGCGAAATTTTCTAGGGAATCGAAAAAAATCACGCATTGTTTCATATAATATTATTCACAAAAAGGGCGGCAAATATTTCTGAGGCCTAGGGCAGCGAAATGGACAAATCTGCCCCTGGGCATCAGTGCTGTCGTTTAATTGCAATTGCAATATATATGTTCGATATTTATTGCAACATTGCATTTGAGTTTCATCAATTGCATTTTACAAAATTTGCTACTTGTTAGTCTTTGCTACTCTGCTCTCTGTTTACTTCTATATGAAACTGCTAGCAAGTTTGAATGAAGAATCTATAAGCATTTCGAAAAAAATTCGAATATGGGAGGTAAACGCCAACCTTTTTTGATCATTGCTCCAGGGTCTTCACAAAAGGGTCAAATTATGTAAAAAAAAAATTTAAAAAGTTTGAGCATTTAAACAAAATTATTGCTGTAGGAGCTATGATTTGTTTCAAATTTCAGAGCCCAGAATTGTTATGTTTGTAATATCAACTGATTTGCTTCTGAAATAGCGAACAAAATGAGACTGGGGAAAACAAAAGCAATATGAACAATTAACAGTGCCAAGTTACGTGAAGGCGTAAATTTTATTGCAAAAATGTTTAAAAATTAAAAAAAAATCGTTTTTAATGAATAAATCGACTGATATAAGAGAAGTAAAATGTTTCAAAACATGTTACTTCGGTTTTGTTCGTAGATGAGTTAAAGGTATATTTTGAACACTAAGTATTTTAGAAGAATTCAGTGCAAAATCGATTTTCAATTTGGTCATCCAAATTTTGGAAAAATTCAAAATTCAATACCAGTCGAAAATATAATTGGATGTGCTGTGTGGTATGGATAGGTGGTAGTGGAGTGCATGTACGTCCCATCATCTCCATTTCTGTTGATATGAAGCTTTGACAAAATTAGCAAATCTCACGAGTAACACTAACTTATTTATTTATTTCATGGAATTTACCCAGCTTTAAAGGTATTTCAACATTAAGGTGGACAACAATTTTTGAGCAGTGTATGCTTTAACATAACTTTAAAAAAAGACAAAATCTAAATAGAATGGTTTTTTTTTCGAAAGTATGCACCGTTTCTCATCAGATATCAGCTCATAGTTCATACCTGACTATGTGGCTACTTCCAGTGGAAGATTATTGAATTGTATTTATATTAGTTAAAATTTTTGTCATCTGCCAGTTTTAGCCAACGATAATAACTTCTCATAGAAGTGAAAAAAGAAATTCTATATAATAATGCTTTCAAGGGCTTTATCCACAAAATGATCCATATTTCCGGATCAAATATTCTCCGCTTGGAAAAGCGCTGGAGAGAAAAAGGGACCGCAATTTAATACTTCTATGAAAAACTAAATGTTATGCACACAATTCGTAGCATATTTTCGTCTATTATATAAAATATACAATGCTACTATAAAACTGAATTTAAAACTGTCTTGAGAAATTTAATACGTAGAGAATATTGAAGTTAAAAGTGGTTGATATCTTGATAAGGTTAGAATATTATGAAATTAAAATATTTTTTCATTTGCACCAAATCTCATATTTTAATGTGTAGCATTGAAGATGAAGATAAAATCCTTTTAAACGTTATCTCTTTGAGTCAATGTTAGAAACTTGCAAGATATATTTTTAAAAGATTTGACTTAAATCATATTACTTTAAATAATTTAACAATTATAGGCTCCCAAAAGTTAGGATTTCTGTTGATATATATATATATATATATATATATATATATATATATATATATATATATATATGTATATATACATAAATATATATATATATATATATACATATATATATATATATATATATATATATATATATATATATATATATATATATATATATATATATATATATATATACATATATATATATATATATATATATATATATATATATATATATATATATATTTATATATATATATATATATATATATATTTATATATATGTATATATATGTATATACATATATAAATATATATATATATATATATATATATATATATATATATATATATATACACTGGGTAAAAAAAGTTAAGGCACGAACTCGTAGTAAAACCAAAAAATGTATTATTAATGCGACCTTAGTAATAAATGATTATGGTCTTGCATTTAATTAAAGTTTTGTATGTTTACCTTAAGAACAAAATCAAAAAAACTGGCAACAAAGTAAATTTCACAACAATAACGTAAAATGTTTCACTGAAGCGCAAAGTTGATTGGATTGTTATAGCTCGGTTTGATCTGAAATTATTTAAATTGTTTTTTTTTTTTGTGATCAATTCCAAATAAATGAACTTACATAGCACCAATACTTTGTAGCTCTTCTACGCATTTTTATCACTTCTCGCATATGTTTCGGTATCATTTTCGCATTTTTTCGCAAAAATTCTGTGAAATTTTGTTCCATTCATCAGAAATGACACCTTGGAGCCCTTTGTAACACTTTACCTTTCGCAATGCTACTCTGGTTTTAAGATAAAGCTATAAGTGTTTGATCGCGTTCAATTACGGTGACTTAGGTGGGATTTTAATAGCATTTGGACAGTTACAAATAGACCAAAGCCGACACTGCTCCGAATTGTGCTTTGGATCGTTGTCCTGATACAGGCCAAAATTGTATAAAATGCCTAATTTTTCGGCACTTTGTTTATTATTTCTTTTAAGATTACCCAGGTAACACGTTTCATGCATCGTACTGTTCCTAAATTCTATATTTCCAGGACCAGATGCCCCCATACAGTTCCATATCACAATTTTCCCTCCGCTGTGTTATGATTCCTCCTTAACTCTGTATTAGGTCTTCGCCGAACATATCGCCTCCCATGAGATCCAAAAATATTAATTTTTACTTCATTAACAATAATTATGGACTTCCAGAGTGATTTTGGCTTTTTTACGTACACTTAAGCAAAACGTAATTTAACAATTTCATTTTTGTCACTAATATAAGGTTTACTTCGGCACATTCTGCACTGAAAACCCGCTTTCTTTGTTATATTTCGAATAGATTGAGTAGAGAGTTCCTTTTCAACTCGTTCTTTTCCCTTAATTCGTAAAACTGAGGCACTTAATTTATTTATTTTTTTCATGTTTTCTAACGTCGCAAAATACATTCACAGATTTCTGCACCTACCGAGTTCCTTTTCACAGTCAATTTTAACAACACACTCAATAAAATTACTTTTTCAAAACATTTTTCAAGCTAGACTGAATAGAAATACCATATTTTCATGATTTTAACTATATTTAACGATATTTTTTTGCAGAAATTACAAATAATTTAAGATAAAACTGCGCTGTGCCATAACTTTTATATATATATATATATATATATATATATATATATATATATATATATATATATATGTATATATATATATATATATATATATATTATATTATATATATATATATATATATATATATATATATATATATATATATATATATACATATATATATATATATATATATATATACATATATATATATATATATATATATATATATATATATATATATATATATATATATATATTTATATATATATGTGACCAGGAAATTTACAAACTTAAATATAAAAAATGCATCCCTCGCAGATAGGAATAATTTATATCTCAATGGAGTTTAATTTGTTCCAGATTACGAAAGGAAGGAAGCAAGTCCAGGTGGGATTGTCAGAAGGAGACTAAGGTTAATTTAATATAGAAATATATTTTATCAATTGATATAACCAAAGCTTAAGTAATTTTTATTTTAGTTACAGCTTTCAGGTGTCAACAGTAGCAGGTGTAACGTAAATATTTATAAGTTAGCTAAGTTAAAAAAAATATATTAAAAATATGGATCAAATATATAACCTTAGTTTTATAAGTAGTTTAAGAGAAGAGAAGGTTGCGATACCTTGGGAAATGCGGATTGGGATGCTGCCTTCAGCTCGCGATTGTCCTAAATGCGGCAACAAAATGCGCCTAGCACGAAGAGGTGAGCACTGGGCGTGGAGATGCAGGAATACTCTCCACGACGTTAGGCTGTCATTGGTGGGTGAGACTTGGCTGCAAAATTGCAAGCTCACCATCCACCAAATCATATTGCTTGCGCATCTTTGGGTAAATAAATGCCCAAAGTCATTTATTCAAGATGAGGTGGGGATATCAACCGATACGATGGCGGCATGGGGGCGATATTGCAGGCAAATATGCGCCCATTCGGTCGAGATTGAAAAAATAATGCTTGGGGGCCATGGCATGATTGTCGAAATCGACGAGTCGAAGTTCGGCAAAAGAAAGTACAACAAGGGCAAGCATGTGGAGGGGAAATGGGTGTTTGGAGGCGTAGAAAGAGGAAGTAACAAATGCTTTGCGGAAGTCGTAAAAGACCGAAGCAGGAGCACTTTACTTCCCATAATAAAAAAGTATGTTAAGCCGGGCACAACAATAATTTCAGACGAATGGAAAGCATATAGTTGCCTCAACTGTGAAGGGTATATTCACTTCACAGTGAACCATAAAAGAAACTTTAATGACCCCATTACGGAAGCTCACACGAATGGTATAGAGGGAACTTGGGCAGCGATGAAGCGGCAGTTGGAATCAAGATGCTGTACGGATGACTTCGACAGCTATTTAAAGGAATATCTATGGCGGAGATTACATAAAGGAGATGGGAGAAAAATGAACCATTTTATGGCCGCGTTGGTGAACTTGAACCCGGTAAAAATGGCGGACGACATGGGTTTTTTAGATTTAGTTTTCAATGTTTAATTTTTGGTTTGTTTTAAGAGAAAATGAATTTTTATAGACTATAAGTTGACGCATGCAATATTTTGTTAAACTATTTTGTAAGAAATGGATTTTTTATTAAATTATAAGCTTTGATCTAAATTGCTTACGTTAGGATTTAAGTAATGCACGGATTTTTTTATTTCTTATTTTAGAATGTATTATAAGATTAAATCACTATTAGGACTAGTTGTAAACAATTTAAAGATCATCATTTTCTTCAATTTCCTATTGCTTCCGCTAACCACTGCATGCTTCAACTCCTTTCCTATCCTCTCCCTATCCTGGTGAGAATGTTGTAGACCTCCCCGTGGTTCTCGCTGGACAGTGATATATTGTTCAAATTACTTTCAGTGCATTTGTTAAATTATTCTGTAAGAAATGGATTTTTTATTAAATTATAAGCTTTGATCTGAATTGCTTACGTTAGGATTTAAGTAATGCACAGATTTTTTTATTTCTTATTTTAGAATGTATTATAAGATTAAATCACTATTAGGACTAGTTGTAAATAATTTAAAGATCATCATTTTCTTCAACTTCCTATTACTTCCGCTAACCACTGCATGCTTCAACTCCTTTCCTATCCTGGTGAGAATGCTGTAGACCTCCCCGTGGTTCTCGCTGGACAGTGATATAATGTTCAAATTACTTTCAATGCATTAGCACTGACTAACATACAGCAATTAATTAATATAATCTCTATAACTTTAGATACATTCTATCTATCATTTTTTCATAAATTTGATTCATATAAGATGCAGGATTGAAAATTGCAATTTTTAGAAAATTACAACCAGAATAATTTGTATGAAATCCAATAGATTTATCATTTGCATTTTTGCATTTTTTTTTGCATTTTTGCATTTGCATTTTTAAAATTTGCAACCAAGCTATTATCGCATACTACTGCAATGGCTATAAAGAGGACTGCATCTTTAGGACATCTCGAAAACGAAAACTGGTTACAATGCTCAGATTTGATGAAGAAGGTATTTTATAACTATTAATGGAACTGCATGCAAAGTTACCTTCAATTTACGTTTTCGGTCGTGTGAAATGTCATACTGATGTAACTAAAACCTCTATAGGTGAACGATTGGTTTGATGTCTTGAATGTCCGTGTTCCATCCACTGACACTAGAGATCGGATGAAAGCATTTGGAATGAAGATGGAAGTCCAACAACCAATTGTAACAAGCATGAGTAATATAATGCGCGACTTTCGAGTGGCTGGAAGTAAAAGCATGTTAACGTTCTAAAAAGGTATCAATGCATTAATTCGACTGTGTGTTCTTGTGTGTTAGCTAACGCATTGCTTAGGTATTATACAAACCAATACAGCTCCTCCTTTGCTGTTTGAAGACCTAAAAAAACGGTATGGGACAAAATCTATACTGACTCATAGGCTGAATCAAGATGTCCTGGAAAACTTTTTCTCTGTTATACGGAGTAAAGGTGGCCTTCACGATCATCCAGACCAGCTTGAATTTCAGCATAGGCTGCGAAGCTATATAGTGGACCATAATAATGGTGCTTTTGTTGATGAAACCAATGTTACCGAAGACAATACACCGGACTTAGAACCTACTTTATCAGGTAAGACACTTCAAAATACACCGCAGCTATAACACTTTATTGATTTTTATATATTCAGCTAAAATTTTGGGCCGCTTGAACTGTGCAACGCAATTTGAGGAGATTGAAATATGTACAGATCGGGAAATGAATGACCTCCAATATGACGGACTAGAAAATTTAGCAGGTTTTATTTGCCATAAATTTAAAAATATTTCTCCCGATATTTCAGTTGTGCGAGCGGATGACAAATCGTGGTCTTGGGTGAGCCAACTATCAGAAGGAGGTCTTGCAAAGCCGACATCAGAGTTCATGGAAAAAAATGAAACTCCTTGAGGTATTATTCGAAAATTTTAACCCTGACAATTCTTTGACTACTTGCAGAAGCTTCTTAAAAACGTTACTGGAAATTGGAGAAACTGTTGAATGCAGCTATGAAGTAAAAAAACTATTTTTTAGGTCAATATTGTTTTTTAGAATAAGAAAATTAAATAAAAGTTTGAGGGAAAGTATTTTGAAAAGAGCTACATTGAATTATAATGATGGCAAGAAAAGGAAAAAGATGCAAAAACTTACAACATGATGTAAATTATTGTTATAACTTCACTTTTAAACTAACCATGCATGTTAAAGTTATGTCGAACAGAAAATTATGTAAATTATGTAAAATTGAATTGAAAATATATATAATTGAAATAAATTAAACCTTTTTTCATTTAGAAATTGTTCTTTTGCCAACAGTTAAAGTTATTTTTCTATTAGAGTTATTTTTGACTCAGTCAGTTTTACAAACAGATGTTTCATTCCCAACCTACATCGCAGATTTAGTTATATTGTTATATTACTACTATTTAAATATATTTTCTGCATATGTTACATTTAGTATGGGCGTTTAGAATAGTTCACAAGCTATACATGTTAAATTGAACATACTTTGATTCTCTAATTAGCTAATTAGTCTACATGCACGTATTCAAACGGAATTACTCAAACGAGTCGCGCAGCGCCCATATATTCTACCCAAATGCTTGTGCACAAGACATCCGACGAACTCTACCGTCTACGTCATGCGCAGAGAGAGAATAAAATCGTCACTCTACTGTCGCTATCTCTAGTATTTGTTGTATCATGGACTTTTCATATCCCGAATCGTAGCGTTCGGTAGCCGTCCAGACACTGAAATCGCATAAATACCCCGGCAAAATCGATCTAGAAGTAAAATTATCATTAGTATCATCGTTGGAAATGAGATGCGCCGTCGCTCACTTTTTGCCATTTGGTGACCCAACTATCTTCTGGGCTCGTGACTGCAACTAACCCATCGAACTTATTGCTGGTGCAGTCGTACACTTGATCTTCATTATTTTTCACTCAAAGAAACTCCGCAATTATCGCAGCTGTCATATTCGAACTGTTGAAAAGTCTACCAAAGCAAACTAAAATTACAGACGTACATAACTTTGAATGCAGAGTAGAGCATTTTACCTTGACTATCGAACAGACCAAACATGCCCGCAACCCTCGTAGGTCTTTAGGAATTGTATCAAAAGACATTATTAACTATTGGATAAACACGTACTTTACTTCGCAATTAAGCCAAACGCATAGAACCGAGCCCACCGAACAGCACCATTGACAGCGAAATTGACAGCATAAATAGCCGTTTGAGAGCCACTGAATTTACTCAATCTACCGCCAATTCTCCCTCTGGTGGTGGGATTTCGCAACCATGGGCACAAGTTTCGGGGGTAAACTGGACTTGATGGGTAAAACTTGGATACTTGTGCCCATGGTTGCGAAATCCCACCACCAGAGGGAGAATTGGCGGTAGATTGAGTAAATTCAGTGGCTCTCAAACGGCTATTTATGCTGTCAATTTCGCTGTCAATGGTGCTGTTCGGTGGGCTCGGTTCTATGCGTTTGGCTTAATTGCGAAGTAAAGTACGTGTTTATCCAATAGTTAATAATGTCTTTTGATACAATTCCTAAAGACCTACGAGGGTTGCGGGCATGTTTGGTCTGTTCGATAGTCAAGGTAAAATGCTCTACTCTGCATTCAAAGTTATGTACGTCTGTAATTTTAGTTTGCTTTGGTAGACTTTTCAACAGTTCGAATATGACAGCTGCGATAATTGCTCTGAATGAAAAATAATGAAGATCAAGTGTACGACTGCACCAGTACGACTGCACCTGTTCGATGGGTTAGTTGCGGTCACGAGCCCAGAAGATAGTTGGGTCACCAAATGGCAACGGATAAGTGAGCGACGGCGCATCTCATTTCCAACGATGATACTAATGAGAATTTTACTTCTAGATCGATTTTGCCGGGGTATTTATGCGATTTCAGTGTCTGGACGGCTACCGAACGCTACGATTCGGGATATGAAAAGTCGAGGAATACCTAAACTGACAATTTTTTTAACTCAAAACGGGACATGGGTTTATATACCTCAGTTAGCAGGTTAACATTGAAAATAAACACCACTTTTTAATATTCTTTATTTAAAACAAGTGTAACTTAATACAATTAATGTTCACTATAATTATATTTAGATTCATTATAATTATTTTTATGATAACAAATTGTGAATAATCAAATCAATCACTGGCTCACCAGCTTAGTAAAAATAATAAAGCAAAGTTCTTTTGACAGTAATTATTAAATTATATGCAACATATTTTTTAAAATTATATTTATATTTCTCAGAGGAACAAATTTGTTTTAATAAAGTTGAAGATGATTTTAAATAAGATTTTAATTTATTCATTAGAGAAAAAACTCTTTCTACTGGAGCATTTGTACCAGGTAGACATAAAATATAGTCCATTAGAACACAAAAATGTTCATGTTGAAGATTATTGTTGTGAAAGTGAATACTTCGACCCAACGAGTTTCTGTGGAAACTTTAAAATTATCGCATTCGGTTATTTTTTTGAGAAGTGACGTAGCTTAAAATTAATGTAAATTCGTCAAATACTTCTGTATCTTTATTACAGTCAATATATCCCTTTTCAGTCAATACATCCAGTGCTTTTTGAATGTCTTTCCATGCAGGTACAATCAAATATCTCCATTTCTTTAGTAAGAAAGCTAGTCCACTCTTCCGGTTATTCACGGCTTGTTTTATAAAATTCAGTACCCATACGTTTCACAAACTCTTCATCAATATTAGTGTCATTATCTTTTAGTTGCACAATTAAACTACGAGCAGTAAATGGAAGAAACTAATTCATCTGTTTTTGAGCCAAATTGTCTTTGAGATGATTAGTTTTTTTTTTTGCAGCTTCTGTTGCCGACAAAGTCTGACCTTCAACCTGCAATACAGCTTGGTGAAAACTTGCTGACTGAGCGTGGAAAAATTGAAACCATAATGTAGGATCTTCAAAAAAATTTTTTTTTTATAATTTGGGACATTTTGCAATGCTCAAAAAATAATCTTTCAACAGCTGGTACATTTTTAAAACTTTCTCCAAGGCAGGCATAAGTACAAGCCATCTGGTTTTATTATAGCCGAGCATTTGGTGATGTTTTATTTCAGCTTCAGCGCCAAACTCTTTTAGAGCTTCAACTCGAACCGTATAAATATAAAAAAATGAATATATTTTTACAATAACGCTTTCGTAATCTGAAGGTAGGCCATCTGCAGCACTTGTTATTATTTTGTGAATTATATGGGCTCCACATCCAATCATGGCCTTCATATAAAAGGCCTATCGCAAAAGCAATTAACCTACAAGATGGCGGACCTAAGCTACTTTTCCCAACCAGTCCACACAGTGATGTTTTTTTATGGTTATAAAGAAATTCACGAGATCCACCTACAGGAGATATGAGGAAACTCATATGTCATGTCAATCAATGTTGTTTTGGGATCTTTCACAAGCAATTTAGATATAAAAAGTCTTTAGCATCAGATCTCAATTCATCGGGACACTTATCCGAAATATCGTTTGTATAGAAGATTATGATTTTGATGATTTTTAAAGTGGAATAAATCCTACCAACCACAAACGGCAATTGTTTACAATTCACATTGCCGAGAGTAGGTGGCAGGTATTCCAAATTGCAAATTTCTCGCGTATACAGCACAATAAACACATCACTTTCACGACGACACTTATCCGAAATATCTTTTACGCGACAAAAACTGCGAAACTAGTCTCCGGATAATAGGAAAATATACTCTATTCCCTGATTCAACCGAGCAGCACCATTCACATTACGAATTGTCAGAGAAATGTCAAACAATTGTCATTGTGCAATTCCCAATAAATCTTAATAACGAGAGGACTACACCATTTTAAAAAGTAGCTTAATACCTGTCAGATTGCAAGTCGCGATAGGCCTTTTATATGAAGGCCATGATCCAATACCTATCAACGGTTTTTTCAGAGATAATTCTAATTTTGCGAACACATTATTAATTCCTCGCCTAGCTACACCCCCAAAATTGACATTGGCATTGTCGCCACAAAATGCCACAAATGTTTTGTCAAATTATTATCTGTATAACACTTGGTGTCAATAATCAACAATGATATCAGAAGTTGCACCTGGTTGGTCTTGGAGGTCTAACATTTTTTTGCACACCTTCGTAAGATTGAAAAAAGCGCACTACAAAAGGAGATATTTTCTTCTTACCGTGGTTTGAAGCGTCGTTTAAAATTGTAATACAATTGGATTTATTGAGATCATCTTTTAATTTGTCGATCGCTGTACGTGCTAAAACATTTACTACAATAGCTTCTGTTTTCGTACGCGTGCATGTGAATTTCGGATCGAAACATGTTTGGATAAATTTCGACGCGCAACCGTTGGAGCGAAAACTGTGGTTTTCTTGTATAGTGTCATACTTTGAAATTTTCGCACGGTTTCGGAAAACGGGACTATTTTGCGTCCCGGAGCTTTGTCTGGGGACAACGGGACAGGTGACCGAGAAAAGGGACAGTCCCGTTCAAAACGGGACGTATGGTCACTTTAGGAATACCATATAGATCGAGAGACACAAGTCAACGTTAGAGTAATACTGCTAAAAGTAGGTTTTTAAATAAGTCATTTAAAGCAGAAATGAAGATCAATTTGATTCAATCAAACGACATTTCATCTGAGCATATGGAAACATTTATCTAATCACTCTACAGGAAGAATAAAGTCTATAAATTCTTATAAATATTATATTATAAATACTTTCGGGTTGCAGCTGATTTTTAATTCAAAAGTTTCTTGGGGGCCTATCATTTGCAAGTAAATTTAAACGTTTATAAATATATTATAAATACTTTCGAGTCGCAGCTGATTTTTCATTCGAAACTTGAGGACCTATCATTTGCAAGTAAATTTAAACGTTTAAAACTCGATTAACATTTTAGAAAACTATGCTTATTTTTTCCAGTTGTCTATTTTTCTATGTAACAATTACAAAACAAGAAAATTTTGAAACTTAGAATACCAGACATAATGTACATGCACCGTTTGACAAAACGGAGCATTCGTAGAATCAGTGTGTACTACATTTTTCCAAGATATATCACAGGTATTCTTGTGAAGAACTCCTGACAACAAACATCTTCAATATTCACGAAACGCCTTCGAACTGTGGAACTTCAACTGGATTAGGAGAAAATTGAAATTGGTATTTTTCACGAATCCCCGCTCGAGAATGATCGTTTATTTACGCTCCTAGTATGAAAAGGTTATCCCGAACACCGACACAAACATTAAGCTACGCCAAAAAACTCAAAATGAATATGTAACATACAATAGCGGATTTGAAATAAATTCGGTCAACTTTATTTATTCGTTGCAATCTACATTTGTTTATGTTATTTTCCCGCTCAGTGTAATTGACATGACATATGATTTTCATCATATCTCCTTAGGTGGTTCTCGTGCATCTCTTTAATACCAGAGAAAAACATCACTGTGCGGACTGGTTGAGAAAAGTAGCTTAGGTCCGCCATCTTGTACGTTAATTGCTTTTGCGATAGGCCTTTTATATCAAGGCCATGATTAAACTTAAAAAAATGCCTATAGTATTAAACAGCCTATAGTATTAAACATTACTATAGAAAAAAAAAACGTCGTGCGTTGCGTAATGAGAACATATTTCGGAAATCTCATACGATGCCCACAGCTTGAAATGCATATGCTGGTGGTATTGGTGGGTGATGAAAAGTTTAGCTCAGATATTTAAAAAAATGCAAAATCGATAGCTGTGGGCACATTTATCTAAAATCTCTCTTCATATGAAATGCAACCAATATAATTTTGACAATGTCTTTCATTTAAATGTGGGTTATATTTTTAATTATCGTACAATCAACAATTGAAATGTGTATATCATGTGCAGTACTTTGGATTCGGTGTTAAGTTCGCTTTTTACGGTAATTAACACGAACATTTGCATGCAATTAGAAATGGAAAAGTAATTAGATGACAAATATCGATATTGTAATGTTGTTCAATGCTCGCTCTGTCCCAATATCTTTTATATTTTTATTGATATATGAAGAAATATGTTGGTACGCACGGATGGGTGAATAGAAACTGAGTAAATTTAGAGTGATAATGTAATGCTGGAAGGTATGAATTTTATATGTAAAGGTCTGGCGAATCACATAAATTAATGAAAATAAGTATTTGAATATCGTAACGCGATTTCGAATTAAAAATGGTGCCAGACTAAATTTAAAAATAATTAAGAGTAAAACTGGTGTCAAATGAAATAATTCAACATATATTTTTACTGATTTTCGAAGATAGTACTAAATTTACCTGGACCTTCCTTTATATGTGTATATAAATCAGAAAAAAGATTAAGTGAGATTATTTAATGTGCGTAACGCAATCGAGCTGAAATTTTAGGTAGGCCCATGTCAAGTTAAAATGAAATTTTTACGCTTTGGCAGCAGCGACCATTTAATGATTATTTTTCTATATGTCTATGTAAAGACAATTATAGTGAAGTCAGTATGGGATATGAATGATTGGCTATGATAACGGTTTGGTAATTTTTAATTCTATGTGGGCGCTGATTGCTTAAAAGTAGACAAGGAAATTTTCCAAAGATTTTATTGGTCATAGCTTCTGAGGGAAACATCGGACCATAACGAAATTACAGGACGAGTTTATGCCTATAAAAAATTTACATTTCTGATTTATAATGAATTAGTGGGCACCGCTATAGCTAGAGCAGGGACGTGAAATTCTTTTCAAAAAATTGATCCTCCGTGTGTTTTAAATTGCCACATATATGCAATCTTGAAATTGAAAAAGGTTATCTCTCTGTGGGAAAATCTACGAGAAAAAATGATGGAAGTCATAATATCGGAACACATTGCGACCAATTAGATCTATATCTATAACCAATTAGATCTACTTTCTGTGGTTTCGAATCCCGCTGTATGCTCATGGCTGTATTTGTGTTGTTCTAATAGCCACAAACTGGGCATGATGCCAGCACTGCATTAATTATCATATCATAGTTTTAGTGGCGACTGGGCATAGCACCAGAGCTTTAGAAAACAAGAAATAATGTGGCACATTAAAAGAGAATAATGGAATAATTGATATAGATATCTCTTATTTGTGTCTCCTTGCCGCCATAGCTAAGCATTTGCTTCAAATGGTAATCCCCTGAGCTTTGGCATTATCATAGAAAAAAATGTAAAATAGTTTTTAAATTGGCGACTGAGTAGTAAACATGTATATTTCTCTAACCATGTATATGATTAGCAAAAATGTATTTCCTTTTTTAATATTTAGTCATGTTCTTGCCTGAGAATTTGAACTATTGCCGGTTTATGCCATAACAGCCCGCTAAATACAAACAAAAAACGTGAGTAATCAGAGACATTGTTCACATTCTTCATTTGCTTAGGAATTTTGCTGGAGCATCCAAAAACCTCAACTCAAAAAACATGTGCAAGGAAGACTGGTTGTTTTAGTTTAATGCTCGAAGGTGAAAAGGTTGTATAAACATCGTATCGAATATCAATACTACATTATTACTCCAAATTCACTTAGTTTCTATTCATTCATATTAGTGCGCCTGCACCATCGAGTCAACGTCATTTATAATAGCCTACCCCGATCTTGTAAAATTTAATACCCAGTTGCAACTTTTTCATTGGCCTTAAAGCAGCCATTTGACTGCAAGCCTACATAATGGGAAATTGCAAGCAGGGTACAACATTATAAATAAAATCAATATGTATTCAAAGTCCAACTAATAAGGTATCTTAATACATTTCCACTCCGAACAGCATGCATATGTACGTGCTAATTAACGTAAAAAGCTAAATACTCGGACGCAAAGTACTGCACATGATGTACACATTTTCATTTATTATTGTACTCATAAATATTTAGTTCATTCCACATTGAATGCCCAAAAATATATAAGTTGCAGTTTATATGAACGGAGATCTTGGATAGATGTGCCCACCCCGATTTTGTATCGGAAGTCAAGACTTGCTACAGTTTGAGGGCCGCTGAGTTGAAATTAATTCAAGCAAATTCGATCGAAATCGTTATTATGTTGGCCCCCAAATTAAAATTTCTTTTGTAAAATCTCACCAGCTCTTTACTTACGTACATTTGATGGAAGTAAATGAGAAAAAGTTATACGAAACTAGTGCCACTTGTCTCAAAGTTGTTTTAGAGTCTAGCTAATATTTTGCGTGATTTTTACTTAATTTGCAATGCACAGCAAACTGTCCTACAGATGTGCATGTGAAATCAGAACAAATTAGACTTTTGTCTGTTATTGTGCAGTAAAAGCATTTATTAAGAATTATGTTTCAATGCATGCACTTATAATTAATTATGTTTTCGTCCATATTAGTATTATTCTATTTGATTCTTCTGGATACTCTTGCAACAGTTAGGCTTGGCGCTTAATCTAACCCATACTACGAAAAATATGACTGAAATTTTCGTCAGTCCAACAATTTAAATTTCAGATCAAACTGAACTAAATTTGATGTATGCATTTTGAGCCCGATGAAAGGTAAAATATAATATATGCAATGAAGAAAAAAGCTGAGTGTCATGTGCCGGAATTGAGCTGTAGACTGATGGCGAGAATCCTGATCATGCGCCCTAAACCTATACACACGCTGCATAAGTTAGCAGAATATTTATTCAATCATCATTTAATCATTTAAAATGATTTGTGTAATTGAACGGTACAATATTTTCCCAATGTAACTTAATCTACAGTATTAATAACTTGAAAGGTGGGTCATTAAGTTCGCGAATTGAGCAGGTAGATCGTTAATGGGGGTAGTTTAATGAAAAATTATTTCTTCAGAGACGTATCATAAGTATCAATTGCATGTTTTATTTTCATCGAGCCATTAGTTTTTGAACCTTCGTCGACCAAGCAACTCAATCTGGAAGAAAGTATAAAATATAATCGAGTACCACACTGTTTTAAAGATCCTTGCCAAATAAGGAAAGTAGGCTCAAATCATAATGGAAAAGATGGCATCCTTTCCAATTTGTCTTTTTAAACCAAAAAAGAAGACGACCCACGAGCAGGATGGCCAATCTAAGTGACCACTCCGAACTTTGCCTAAAAAGTCAAAAAGTGATAGATGCAATACTCAAAAAGAAACAGCTCGCAGAAATGCTTGCAGTGCCAGATACAACCATTTGAAATATTATACAAATCATCCTGGCATGAATAAGATGTAGTGCAAGGTGTAGTAAAGACGATGCTACTGGAGACAAAACTTGGATTGATCATTACAATCCTGAGTCCAAACAAGGTTATATGCAGTGACACAAATACGCACATCACCCCCGAAGAAATTCAAGGTATCACCATCTGCTGGAAAAGTCATGGCAGATGACTCAGAAGGGATACTGTTGATAGAACTCAGAGGGGATGCTGTTGATAGATTCAAAGAAAAAAGAAAATTGACCAAAACACGACAACGAGCCTGTTCGCATGAGTAGTTTTTCGTTTACTGCCCTGCATAAAGTGGGCTCGATATTTTACATCACCCACTCTACAGCCATGATATGGCTCCCAGCGATTATTATATTTCCCCAAAATTGAAAAAAAAATGTTGTGGAAAGAAGTTTTCCAACGACGAAGTGAAAGTTGCGACTTCGGCATACCTTTCCGATAAAAAAAAAACATTTTTGAAAAGGTGGATGAGTAACTATATATATTGGAGTACCAGGCGAATATATTGAAAAAGAAAAATAAACTTGCATTTATATTTGCACTTCTTACTCCTTTTCCACGAACTTAAATATTTGTTATCAAAACTATCAAAATCAAAGGTATCACGATATAACCAAAACCGTTCACCAACTATGGCTGCGAGACCGCAAGATATGATTAAAATACAGTATTAATGCCATCAGAATGTTAGCTTATATACAGGGGTTTAAAAATAAAGACAATAATTTTGTATTTAAATAAAACACCGAATTATTAACATAGGGGGCTGAAATTTATTCCACATGTAGTACACATGTTATTTTGAAGTCTGAAATTAAATTTTGTTCACGTGACTCCCTCGAGCACGTTTGCAGTGATGGATTCATTGCAGCCAATTTCATGGCACTCCTAGCGGGAGCTTAGTGTACACATAGGCATAAAAATTTTGTTTAAATATAGCGTAATGTAACGCCAAAAACGTATATGCCTGTTTGAAGTACGTTCAAAATTTTATTTCGCATACTTGGTTTTTTGAAAATTTATTTGTTGTTAGAACTATAAGATCACTTAAAATATCGATTAAATGGCAGCCGGTGCCAAAGCACTAAAGATAACCAACATTTGGTTAAACTAGGACCTGTTCCACATATATACCACTGCATCTTGAGTATTTCAGCTCAATCGGATGACATGCTCACGTACAACGGTGATTTTTTGGTGAATTATTATGTCCTTATTGAATAACATGTTTATTGGTTTTTAGCGATGTCGAGCTATTTCATCTTAAAATTTCTCTGTCGATTATCAAAAAGAAGATTTTTCTAAACGTTAATGTGAAATTACCATATTGAAATAAAATTGTTTTCTAATTGTGGGACGATCAAAGATCCAAATTTAACTAAGCTCATAGTGTATATCTAACTGATGTGACCACTTGCAACAGTGCATACTTTCGAAACTAGTAGCCATTCATTCTATGAATTCTTCCATCCTATTGATTCCTTGCTCTCATATATTCACCAGTATTCTTCGAAAATCACATCGAATATTAATAACTGATTTATTACCCCAAATTTACTTAGTTCCCATTCAATTTTACATGCAAACGCGCATGCATCATAGAGTCAAAGTCTTTGCTATTACCCTGTTAGATCCCATCAATCTTGCATGTTGCATATATACACATTCATAGCAGATTACATATTTTTCTTTAGTCTTAAAACAATAATTTGCCTGCTAGCTGGCACATCGGGAAACTGTAACCAGTGTGCAATGTTATAAGATATCTACATACATTTCCATGATAATTAAATTAATTACAGTAAAAACGGATTCAACTTGAACTTAAAGTTCTGAATATGATACACCCAATTCCATTTATTATTATACTCAACAACCTTTTATTCATTGAGCATTTAACAAAAAATACATTTATTAAAAAATTATACTATTTGCATCTCATATGATCCAAAATCTTGGATAGGTGTGCCCACAACTTCGGCCGATTTTCAAATATCGTTGTACGGCTGTTTCCAGTTTGAGTGCTGCTGAAAACGAATTTAATCAAACACACCGCTTTTAAATTATCTTCGAAAAGTAGGTTTTGTCGATTGTTGACTTTCATTAAAGAGTTTTTAGTGGAAATAAAAATTATTGCTTATAAAAGTATTTCATATTCGTTGCAATAGCAACAAGCGATCGATAGATCGTCCATCAATTCCACTTTTGCGAACCTTTTACTTAACAACCTTAGTATTTCAGCCACAAACGGATAAATGCATTACAATTTATGAATCAAACAATGCTTTGAACTGCGATTCTTACTTTTATTATTGAAGTCAAAAAAATATTCGTCAGGTTAATTTAAAATCCATATTCTATCGGATTAAGAGCAATTGCTATGGCACGTTTCACGTTATTAAACTCTGCAATTTGTGTGGTAAAATTAAGTAACATTTTATTGAAAAATTTTAACTACAAATTATAATATTTTATCTATTAATCGGCTCATGCGGTGTGAATGCAAGTTATTTGCTTGTTCCTTGCAACCCAATAGTTTGCTTTATTTCTAATTAATAGCTACGCCTCTCAAATAAAGTTTTCATCACTACGCATCATGATACAGAAAAAAACTTAGATATTGCATATATCGCTGAATTAATATCTAGCTGTAGATTATATGACTATATTACAGCAACATTTTTTGTTACTTATCCTGCGACTAATTCCGAAAAGTTTCAAAAGCCACATACATTAAAACACTTTTACTGATGAGAACACAAATTCAAAACTTTGACCCTAAATGCATTTGCTAATATAGAATACTTATCAGTTAGCAAGCACATTGGGTGGAGATAATTTCCAATCCGTCATCGCAGTTTGATTTTTTAAAATATTTAACTTTTTTTTTTCTCTTTTAAATATTAGCATTTTGTACTTGTACACATTTTCATACACTCTCGTTTAAATCGCATAGCTTGAACTTTATTCAACAAATTTTTAACATTTATCGTTTTTTTAAACCTTTCAGCATATTCCCACTTTTCTCTTCTACTCATTTTCATTCACCTATTATTCACCTGCATACCTTTTATCGCATTTACATTATTCGCCACATACATAACCATTTCTCTATTGTTCGCCACCAATACAACCTCAAATTTTTTCCATTCCTCCTACCCCCATTCCGTCATTTTCGTCCACACAACGCACAGTTTGAGTGCTTTAGAAGTGTTGCAAAATTCTCTTTACTTATCGGTGTGCCCCTTGCGGTGAGCGACTACACTAATTCATGGGCACAAGTATCCAAGTTCACCCGACTTGATGCCCCACACCCGGGAAATCCCGCCACCAGAGGGCGAAAAGGTGGTAGAAAGGTTGAAAAAATGAAGAAAAACAGACAAAATTATACAAAAAAAGAAAAAAGAAGATAAAACAATTAAGAAAAAGAAAAAAAAGAAAGAAAAGAAGCCCCAAAAGCAAACGCACAACCACAAAAACACAAACATATTAGCCCGACATCTATCGGCGAAGTTTATGTAACAGCTGTGTGGGGCATCAACTCCAGTTTTACCACCGAAACTGGTAAAACTGGAGTTGATGCCCCACACAGCTGTTGCATGAATTTCGCCGATAGATGTCGGGCTAATATGTTTGTGTTTTTGTGGTTGTGCGTTTGCTTTTGGGGCTTCTTTTCTTTCTTTTTTTCTTTTTCTTAATTGTTTTCTTTTCTTTTTTCTTCTTTTCTAATCAGATTTATTTCGAACAAATTTTGGGAATTACACAATATGTATATTTCTCGTTTCACTTTCTACGATTCGCTTCCGCAATCTACGCTGGTTGTCTCTCGACTGCCGCCATCATCAATCGGTGTTGCCCAGTGTACCTTTTTGCTGCTCGTTGAGGATGCGTTCGGATTCCGCTTATTAATATCCAACGAGTACCTATAATTGCTCATATCATTAGGCGAGTGTATTCCACGTTTACAACTCGGCCGACCTGACAACCGATCGACCTCGATCGGGAGAGCATCGGAAGTGGCTTTTGCTTCGGTAACAGCAGTATGCAAATCAAATTCGTCCAAGTACTCCGCGTCCCATTCTTCCTCGTCCAACCATTCCTCGTTGGTATATTCCATCTCATTAGAGCCCGAATCATTTGGTATCGTATTTTCTAATTCACTGGTTATCAAAGCGTCTTGTTCAGTGTTCAAAGGATCTTGACTGATTACAGGAATAGCTTGCCATCTCCTCAATCTACCTGCCTCAACAATTCCATCATACGGAAGCTGGGATTGCTGACAATCCGGGATGTCTCTAACGACATATCTATCATTGCCTAAACTTTTATGAATAACAAAGGGTCCGCGGAACTTAGGAATAAACTTCTTATTCTGACCTGGTGTAGTGTCAACATTTCTCATAACCACATATTCCCCCACTTTGAACTGCCTAGCCGGCTTATGACGTCGGTTGAAGTATTCAGCGTTATAACTTTGAGACTTCTGAATATTTCTAACAGCGGATTCTCTAACTTGGTCAATCTCAACACTTCTAACATCAAACTTGTTTCCCAGATATTCACTCAGTTCATCAATTTCACTACCTCGTTGATCTGTTCCAAAAAGTAGGCGACTCGGAGTATGTCCTGTAGTGGTGTGAACGGTATTATTGATAGCATATTCGACAGCGGCCAGTTTCGAAGACCAATCCGCATGATCTATCTCTTCAGTCAGTTTTCCTAATACATTTTTGAGAGTCCGATTGACTCTTTCGACCTGTCCATTGGCCTGCGGGGAGGCGGTAGCTACTTGCACATGCTTTATGTTATTACGTCCCAAAAATTCAGCAAACTCCAATGAGGTGAAACACGTACCGCGGTCTGAGATGATTCGGTTAGGTCGACTATAATAGTTGAAATATTTACTAAGGGCTGCGGTAACTTCTTTGGTGCTTGTACTATTTGTCGGGTACAATTTCACATATTTGGTAAAGGCGTCGATTACTACCAGTATGTGTTTTCTTTTGGACCTCAGAGAGGGCAACGGCCCAAAGTGATCGATATGCAAGGTATCAAAGGGCAATGACTTCTTGGGAATGTTGTGTAGATTCCGTTCTGTAGTGCTCGCCGGCGGAGAATACATGATGCATGGTATACAATTCCTAATGAAGTTCTCAGTCTTGATTCTACTTTTCGGAAACCAGTATCTAGTACAAATTTTTGAATGAGTCTTATCTACCCCTTGATGGCCAATGAGTTCGTGAATCCTTCTAATAATATTCTCTTCCATTGCAGCGGGTACATATAATAAGTGACTCCCATCATCTTTCCTGCGGAATATTACACCATTTAGCAGTTCATAATTATCAATATTCTCAACTTGGAGTTTTTCTTTAAGATGCTGAACCACCACATCTTGTGCTTGAGCGACTTGTAGTCTGTAATCGACATCCTCATCGGTAACAGCGGCTATTATGGGATTTCGACTTAATGCGTCCACATGGGGCATTCCCGTTCCTTTTCGGTGTTGAATGACATAGTCAAAATTTTCAAGCTCCAAGGCCCACCGGGCAATTCTTGGATTCACTTGTTTGCGGTTCAATGTTAACGTCAACGAATTGCAGTCAGTTATTATGGTGAACTTAATTCCTTCTAAATAAACTCGGAACCGTTTTAAAGCATAAATGATGGCCAATGTTTCCAACTCAAAGCTGTGATACTTTGATTCGGCCGCTGACGCAGTTTTTGAATAATATGCTATCGGATGAAGTCGTTTATCTGCCTGCCTTTGTAGTAATACCGCACCAAAGCCCAATGAACTTGCATCGGTATGTAGCTCTGTTTCATTCAGCGGGTTATATATTGCCAACACAGGTGCTTCTGTCAGTAATTTCTGGAGTTGCTTAAAAGCACAGATACAGGCCTCGGTAAAATCATAACGAGCATCTTTACGCAATAGATCCTGTAACGGTTTGGCTATTCTTGAAAAATTCGGCACAAATCTTCGGAAGTAGGAAAATAGACCCAAGGTTGATTGAACTTCTCGAGCGTTTTTCGGCATTTGTAAATTTCGAATAGCTGTAAGATGGGATTGACTAGGAGCAATACCACTTTTAGTTACTTGATACCCTAAGAAGTCCACCTCAGAAAATCCTATCTTACACTTAGCCATATTTAACCTCAGACCGCGGAGATTGATTCGATATAAGACTTCCCTCAAAAGGTTACAATGTTCTTCAAAGTTAACCGATGCTAACATGATGTCGTCCATATATATGACAATTCGCCTTTTCTCAATTAGGTCCCGGAAAATGGTATTAATGAATCGCTGGAACACTGCTGGGGCATTTTTAAGCCCAAATGGCATTCGCGCATATTCATATTGCCCACTTGGAGTTACGAAGGCAGTATATTGAATGGAAGACTCAGCGACTCGGACCTGATGAAACCCGCTCCTGAGATCCAACACTGAAAATATTTGTTTTCCCTCCAAGTATTCTAAACAGTCTTCTATCAGAGGCAGAGGATAATTATCTCTCACCGTCAACTTGTTTAGACCGCGATAATCGACGCACATCCTCTTAGTTCCATTTCTTTTCTTGACCAAGACAATGGCAGAGGCATAAGGGGAACAACTTGGCCTTATTATTCCTTCATTGAGTAGCTCGTCAGTAATCTCCTTGACTTTCTGCTTTTCGATCACCGATAACCTTCGGGGTGAGCAATGGAAGGGTACATCGGAGGTCAGATGAATTTTCATTTCAAAGTCCAAAGGTTCCGGAATTACTTCTCTTTTCACGTTATTCATTATTGTTAATAACTCTTTGTAACAATCAGACGGCAATCTAAAATCTATATCTGGAGACACTTCATCTTCATCAATCTCTATGTTAAAAATTTCATTTATTAATTCAGGTTCGGAGGTGGCAGCGTTAGTTCATTTTTTCCTATCTTTACTAAGTCAAGATTCTTTAATTTCCTAAGAACACTATTTCGAGCACGGAAACACAAACATTTCTTCATTTCAATATTCTCTTTTATTTGTAACAACTTGTTTTTATCATAATTGTAACATCGGACTTTAACTAGATGAATGTTACCATGATTGAGGTAATCTCTCCCTAGGATCAGCGGGAACAGCGTTTTTGTTTCATTAATAACGTACAACTTAACCGGTATCTTTTCGACTTTGGCTTCGACACTTCCGCATAAATCGATTAAATTTCCACTTAGGCCTCGGTACCTCGGACTCTGCGGCTGAATGTTTATCTCGGGCGGTACTAGGGTTGAGCTAATCAAACTGATTGGACTACCCGTATCAAGAAGAGAAATACATTTGATTGCTATTCCGTTTCCGTGCTCAACATTTTGAAACAAGACACTTACCATATTTGTGATGTTGAGACGATTCATCCGTTCTTCGGTCTCATCGATTGCTGCAGCGGCTACTGGAATATTCGGGGTGGACATCCTAACTCGGCTAGCGTTCGCAGCGGTAGGCGGGATTCTTCGGCTGTTGGGACATTCGTAATGATCATGTCCCAGTTTCCAGCAGTTAAAGCAACTGCCCGGCGGTCTCTTCGGATGGGGACACCGATTCTGAAAGTATCCCATCTGGCAGCAGTTGTAGCATCGGGTTTCTTCATTGTTCACTCTGAACTGCGGACTTCGGAAACTATTCAGACTTCGGGAAACGGTCGGACTTCTTGAAGCATTCGGCCTTCGGAAAGTATTCGGACTCAAGCGATTTCTCATCGGACTTCGGTTTCTTGATATCTCTGATCTCGAACCTTGTAAAGATGGTATTCGAAATCTTTCTTCTACTGGTTCGCAGCTTACCTGCCTGTAGTAACGTATAGCCCTGTACTTTAGCTCCTCCAATGTTCCTGACCCAATTAGTACTGAAGGATCATAACCGCTACTTCTGACCAATCCTATAGTTATGTCAACTAAATCAGTCTCCGGTACATTTCCCAACTGAGCAATTCCATGCAGATTTAATATGAAGCGGTGTAAAGATTCATTTTCCGGATTCCATCTGGCTTGGCGTAATCTGCCATATATTTCTTCTAAGCTGGTCGAGGCGGAGAACTCTCTTATGAGTAGTTCTTTGAGTTCCTCATATGATCGAGCCCTTACTGTTCGCAAGAACACTTTGGCAGTACCAGTAAGGGACCTCCGTAAATAGATAAGCCTCTCCTCGCTTCGGACTCTGGCTAACCTCAGGACTTCTTCCAAATCCTCAAAGAATCTGATGATATGTTGGAAGGCATTGTCGCCTGTGTACTCGGGTAGAGCTGCCTGCAGCTCTAGAAAAGACATCTGACGTCCTTCAGATACTGTTGCTTCTTGTTGTTCGACCTCTGGCTGATGAATTTCGGCGTCACCTATCAATGCGGCTATAACGTCGGCTGGCATCGGTAATCCTCCTCTTCCCATCGGCATCTGTCTAACTTCTTCGTGGTGGCTTTGTTCATTTCTACGAGCATCAACTATGTCTTCGGTGACTTCCCTAGTTGCCTTCCTAACTGCGGCCTCCAATTCAAGCACTTCCAGTTGTAGTTTCAATTTCTTCTTGGCACTTTCCAATGTTAGCAATTCACTACACATATTCCCGTTATCTATGGCATCATCATCCGGTCCATAATAATTCACTTTCCGCTCGCAAGCTCCATCCCATCCGTCATTCGCATTTCCAACAGATGCGGCATATCTTCTGGTTATGTCCCCCTCTCCAACAGTAGCTGCGGTTCTCCTCAAGTTTGACATACTTCCCACGGCGGCTATTCTTCGTTGGCATCCTTGTATGTCTTCAACAACATCAATACTTCTACATCGGCTCAGAATAACTTCGGTAGCAGCGGTTGATACTTTGTGCTCAGGCATTGCACCACTAACAGCGGCATCTACGCATCGGCTTGGCATGTCTTTCATGATGGCGGTTTCTTCTCCTCGGTTCATCTGAATATCTACAGCGGCAGCTCCATCTTGATCATCCTCAGTGGCAGCGGCATCTTCACTTTGATTCACTTCAATTTCGCTGGCAGCGGCTTCGTTTCGCAAGGCTGGTGCCCCCTCGGTGGCGGCGGCGTCACCACGTCGCACTCGTGCCATTTCAATAGCGGCGTCGGTTTCAGGCATGCGGCTCGGCATCCTCACTTTTGGAACCGCACCTCTCTTCACATTTGAGCGTTGATTCATTTTCAGCACTTTTTGGGTTCAGACCCCACACCTGAAGTTCTAATCAGATTTATTTCGAACAAATTTTGGGAATTACACAATATGTATATTTCTCGTTTCACTTTCTACGATTCGCTTCCGCAATCTACGCTGGTTGTCTCTCGACTGCCGCCATCATCAATCGGTGTTGCCCAGTGTACCTTTTTTGCTGCTCGTTGAGGATGCGTTCGGATTCCGCTTATTAATATCCAACGAGTACCTATAATTGCTCATATCATTAGGCGAGTGTATTCCACGTTTACACTTTTGTCTTCTTTTTTCTGTTTTTCTTCATTTTTTCAGCCCTTCTACCATATTTTCGCCCTCTGGTGGTGGAATTTCCCGGGTGTGGGGCATCAAGTCCAGTTTACCCCAAGTATCCAAGTTTTACCATTTTTTTTTATAATTTTGTCTGTTTTTCTTCATTTTTTCAGTCCTTCTACCACCTTTTCGCCCTCTGGTGGTAGGATTTCCCGGGTGTGGGGCATCAAGTCCAGTTTACCCCTTGATGCCCCACACCCGGGAAATCCTACCACCAGAGGGCGAAAAGGTGGTAGAAGGGCTGAAAAATTGAAGAAAAACAGACAAAATTATACAAAAAAATAAAAAAGAAGATAAACCAATTAAGAAAAAGAAAAAAAAGAAAGAAAAGAAGCCCCAAAAGCAAACGCACAACCACAAAAACACAAACATATTAGCCCGACATCTATCGGCAAAATTCATGTAACAGCTGTGTGGGGCATCAAGTCCAGTTTTACCCTAATTTCTCGATTTGGTTGGCAGCTCTGGCAAATTAGAGTTGGACGTCATATTTCGCCGCAACATACTGGAATGTCAAATTTTCGATTACTACACCAAGGTACGACTTGGTTGCGGTTAAGTTGGAGTTTCGCAGGTCGAAAAAGACGGGTCGTGTAAATTTCGTGCATTCGGCGCATTTCTGCGATAATTGTGACGCGATTCGTTCACCTTCAACGTAAATTTAAAGTGATCGGTTCGAGTGAGTGCCTGACTGTTTTGTCTACTTGTGAAACGTTTACGCTTGATATCAATCGCGCACCATCTTTCTCTCTGTTGTTACTGTGCTGGCTAGCCAGCCAACCAACAAATAAAATTCGTCACTGTTGTCTGTCAAAATACGCCGGGGACGACTCTCATTTTCTTGAAACTGGATTTCGATTAAGCTTCCTGTGGTAGTATCGGCTCGGGGGCAGAATTTTCAAAAGCAGTTGAAGGTAAGCTATGTTGCCCTCCGGGCGCAAAATTGTCACATTTTTTTCTTGATGAGTTCAGCATGTAGGATCATTGAAAAGAAGCCACCACCACTTCGAAGGCATCGTGCTAATATTTGTCAGCGTTTCGAATTGGATATCAATTAAAATGATTCATTGCAGGGCTCAATCGTGCTGGGAACATTCTGCTGCATTCTGACAATTCGTGGTAGTTCGGGTTAGTTCAGATTTGGACAAGCGGAAAATTGCATGACAAAATGTTCCGCTGGTGTCAACTGAAGCGATTAAAATTGATTGGATTATTCCATAGATGAATATGTATGATGAATTTTTTATAAATGCTCACTCTGCGCTGTTGAAAATATTCCGCCGCCGCGATATTTCTTTAGTTAAAGCACCAGACGCTCCCCGGTAACAAGCAATGTGTATTCGCCGTGGAAAAGGCAGTGCGGCGGGGACAATAAAGGCTGAATTACATTGGACAGCAGTGCAGTGCAGTGCAGTACACTGAAATTTAGAACTCATGTAATTGCATGTGGCAATTCACATTAACTGCAGTGCAGTGCATTGCAGCGGACTGCACTGCATCGTTTAGACTAATTTCTAAAACGCTGCAGACTGCATCAGCTGACATTCGTTTGAGAGTAGTTGACCGGGCAAAAACTATTTAAATTGAGGCGGGAATTCCGTTCCAGGTATTAAATTGTAAATGGACGGAAAACAGATGCAGAAAACCTAAATATCAAACCTCCACAAATTGATTTGACATAATTTTTCAGAGCACTGCACTGCATTCAATGTGCTTTGCAATGCGTGCACTGCTGCGAAACTGCGCTGCGCTGTGCTGCACTGCACTGCACTGCATTCCAATGTAATTCAAGCTTAACACGAAAATCCCCCTACCTGCCGGACAGTCGACTTGTCAATATCGATGCCTATCGAAATGTTGGAATTGACACTAGAAGCATTTACTTGAGTACAGATTGAAAAATTAAACTTTGCCAATTAAATAGATTATCGAACGTTTGGTTTGCGTGTGAATAGAAATTTTCGATGTGATAAACGTGATGCGACGACGACGGTGCGTTATAGTTTCCGGAATTTTGAGGAACCCGGGAATTGAGGTTATGTTTTTGCTTGGTTTGATTTGATGAAAGTTTTTAGGCTAATTGATAGCTGGCAGTCACTTCAGTTTTGCAGTGCTAGTTCCATTGCTTTATCTTTCCATGCTGGGCTTAGTTTTTATTAAAAAGAAATTTTACAATGTGGAATTTTAATTCTAAATAGTTCCGATTGTTTCTGTGCAGGATTTCGTTTGATTGGAAATGAGATATCTGTGTGTTCCGATGCCCTCGAATTTCAGTTTGTAACACATTGCAACAGTGGAACGAGGCTAAAACGTCTGTAGGGACAAGGAAAACTACTCTCGATACAGTTAACTGACAGATTAACGTTAAAACCGAACCAGATCAGGCGGAACGGAAACGGAATTCAGATAGTAATTGATATTAACAATGGCAGCGCTACCGCGGCGAATTATCAAAGAAACACAGAGACTTTTACAAGAACCTGTACCCGGAATAAGTGCCGTCCCGGACGAGTCAAATGCCCGATATTTTCATGTTATCGTTACCGGGCCCGAAGATTCGCCATTCGAGGGTGGATTGTTCAAATTAGAATTGTTTTTGCCGGAAGACTATCCGATGTCAGCACCCAAAGTTCGCTTCATAACAAAAATCTATCATCCAAATATCGATCGTTTAGGTAGAATATGCTTAGATATACTAAAGGACAAATGGAGCCCAGCGCTACAGATTCGAACAGTGCTGCTATCGATTCAAGCTTTATTAAGTGCCCCGAATCCGGACGATCCACTCGCCAATGATGTCGCGGAATTATGGAAAGTGAATGAGGCCGAAGCAATACGGAATGCCCGCGAATGGACTCAACGATACGCTATGGACAATTGATTCTAATTTTTCTCCTTATAATAATATAATAGTAATTGCAACAACAACAACAAAACAGAAAAAAACCAACCCCTTCACACAGAAACATTTTCATTTCGTTCCATCCTGAATGGTGGCAGTTCGGAACGGAGCATATGCGGTAAGCAGGATCATGGTTTAAGTAATGAAGTAAGTGGGACAAGAGTAATGTGAAGATTCTATCGAGGCAATGAATAATTTAAGGAAGCTATATTCTAGCGGAAATCATAACAATTGTAAATAAGATCAACCACACGTACTCCAATCGAAGGTGGCCTCCAATACTTTTCAACAGCAACACTATCGCAAACCAATTTGAACGGTATCGGGATTGGTAGCTTGCTTACTGCCAGTCAGAAGTCATTTTTCAATGCAAATAAGAAATCATCTATTATATTTAAGTCTAATTTCATTTATACACTCTTTATTTTTAAAAAAGATAAACTTGATTATTGCTTATTGTCATGATTGTATAGAGTTAGAACATAAATTTTACGAAATGTATATTTGTTCCAATAATTTCATTGTATACAAACACTCTTTGCGATACTCTTTCGTTTTGTCTCGTTAATCTCGTTTCAATTCTTGAAATATATAACTTCAATTCCTGTCTAGAGCGATATCCATTGCTATAAAAAAACATCATATAGTCCGGATGAATTTAATACAAACAGCCAATATTTATTTATGCAGCGAAAGAAAAAAAAAACGAAAGAAAAAATCCGACAGAGATATGAAGTTAGTGATGTTAACATCAAAGTTAAAAAAAAACTAGAAGAAAGGTGAAAAGTGAGAACAAAAAGTAGAAAATATTAAGAAAATATTCTAAATTTCTGTATATCACACGTGTGTTATTTATGAACAAGGCAAACAACAATTATAAAACTGATGAAATCATTATGAAATACTTAAGAAACACAAGCGTAATATATACATGTATAAAATTGAAGAGCAAGCAAAACAAAATATGTGTTAAAACTTTTGGCACTTGATATTTCATTACACATCCACACACACACACACACACACTGTTGTTTCTATCGAACTCAGGTTTTGAATTATGTTCGTCCTTTGTACTACAAAAAAATTAGAATTAAAATAATTACAAAACAAAAACTAAACAAGCAAAGCAAATAACTAGTGTATGATGTATATGTTTTAGTGCTAAATTAAGCTGTGTGCTGTGGTTCTAAGCAAAAACAAACAAACATAATTTCTATATATTGTTTTTTTCGCTCCGCCATTCCTGCATGGAATGGTAATGAAATAACAGCAATATGTAAGCAAAAAGTATCTTCGAAAAAAAAGAAAAGAAAATTTAATTTGCATTGCAAAATTATGTAAGAACAAATTTCAAAAATTTATATATGAAATAAAAACTAGAATTTTTTTTTTAAATATCGTCCAAAGTATCATGATTAGTTTAATTTTTCCGTTTTGTTATATCTCGCGTTTATTCTCTGCAATTTTGTGAATCTGATTTATTTTTCATATCATGTTCTTTGAAAAATTTCACAAAAGTTTCTTGCATTGTTATACTTACATGAAAAACTGTCATAAATACGGAAATAGAAAGAAATAAATAAAAGAAAAGTTCGCCAACGATTTAAATTCGAAATGATTTAAATGTTGAAAATTTTGAGTTCAATGACCTATACTACGGACACAAACTGTCCGAATCTCAATTAGGGTGAATGCTCCTAATGTCGGCCTGCCAGCCAAGACATTTCTTTTTTGTCTCATAACATTAATCAGAATCGTCAAAACGAAATCTAAAGTGCAATATTTGGAACAATAGCTATTGTATTCACTTCAGATGCCTTTTCAACGACTTTGATACGTGCTTTGAGACAATAAAAGGTTAAAAACTAAACAGCGGCAGGTCGAAGTTTAATTGCAGGGTGGCCGACCTTTGAGACAATCACCCTATATAGAAGCGAAAATGAATTCGCCGGAAATGTAACCTAAAAGATTGATTTGATCGATTAGTGTCAGTCTTCGCGCGCAATTTGATCGGTATGTACAAGTGCATGACGGTGGGATGGAAAAAATTAATTTGCAGTCAATTAACAGGATACAATTGCAGATATTACCGGTTTGAACGAAATATCGAACGTACTTACGTAATTTCCGGTAGTTTGAAGCACACAGCTTCTGTGCATGTCCCGTGTCAAACAAATTTAAGAATGTAGTTCGGGCGTGGTCGATCTCTGATCCGTGAAATAATTCGCAAATCCTTCTAAGTCGGCGCGCGGGTGCTTTCCGATCCAAGAAAATTTCATAATTTCCGGTTCAAATTGAAGGGAAATCGGTCGCTCGTTTCACTAACCACAGCAATTTCGAAATGAAAACATATTTAACAGTTTCCCCCGACGTATCTTTGATCCGGTGGCTTTTTTCTTTCGCGCACGGCACGTGAGGTTATGATATTGTCAGATTGAAAAGGGTAAGTTATTTTCGATGTTTTCCAACCCTACGATTCGTAATATTAAGCTCTTTGTTCCAGGGAATTTAGCGAAGACGGTGAAATTAATTAAAATAATATATGATTTAGTGTGAAATCGGTGTGTTGGTACGGTCCTGCGGTAATAGTGGACCTGATCTTCAAGTAAGTGTCATGTGTAAATCATGTTTGTTACTTCGACTACATATCTTTTGATTTCAATTTATTTTTGCTGGACTAGAACTCCATATATGTCACTATGGACGCTTCATCCAGCCACACACATATTCAAACTCTTGCTTCTCAACGTAACAATTCGACATCTCGTTTATTAAATTTACAATCGTACTAAAAAAAAATGAAACTAGAACATCCTTTAAAACATAACGGTTATTATAGGTACAAAAAAGCCCAGATTAAATCGGTATTCTGTCGTAACGGAATGATTATGATAATGATGAAGACATCTTAGTGTGTGATATCACAGTCTTGATTGTATTCAAAATTCTTTTCAAAAAAGAAGATATCCGATTCTTTTTGTTTGCTATTTAATCGGAAGATGAAGTTTCATAAGCAGCTTTTACTGCAATCACTTTACCGATTGCACCGCGAACGGCTGCATCTCCCTGGCCCTGAACGTTCTCGTTTTGACGTTTCTTCGGTTCCTGATCGATGACATGAATACGGTTTTTCCGAATCGAACGGCCAATACGTGATAGCGGTATTTCGTCAGTCTTTCGACGGGATGATGAAACAAAATCGGGTGCGGAACGTGGACGTCGCCATAAATCACGTACCTAAAATGCAACAGAACTTTACATACGGAAGCTAATATGTGACCGGTCACTCACTCTATTGAAAGCCGATTGATGGCGCCTATTCGGTTTGTTGATTGGATCATGTTCCGCTTTTTCTTCAAGTCGTTTCGCCTCAACGTCGAAATTAACACGATTTTTCAATTGTTGAAATTCGTAATCAATTCGAAATCGTAACCAATCGATACCAGAATATAATTCAGTATAATCACCACGGCCGCAACATTGTAACAGAACATGCGATTGATAAATGTTGGCTACCGATTCAATAGAGAATCTATCGTAGAAGTCAAGTATATTAGGATGTTCGCACAGATCCGTTTTGTTGGCAAAGATAAGAATCGATTTGCCTTGAACATGACGATGCTTGATCACATTGGTTAGAATTTTGTACGATTTCCTTAAATTCGTTTCATCCGACAGGTCAATGACGTAAATGATGGCATAGGCCTGAAAAGCAAATGAAATTCAAAAGAAATCTGTTTGACACTTCAGTATTTTTCAGTAGCTTCAGACCCTACTGAAATTTACTGAAAGAGGGGAAATTTTCAGTTTTCAGTAAAACGAAGTAAAAGAACGGCTTCATTGCAATTAATTGCAATTAATCGTAGTACGCGAACAGACCTCTTATATGACGGCCGGGATATTATCCATACACACTCACACTTACCTTTGCATAATAATGATGCCAAATTTTACGCATCTCTTCGCTTCCGCCAATTTCTGTTAGCAAAACTTTAAATTTCCCAATTTGCCGCGTGAAAATTCGCAAACCATTTGTGGCAGTGACTTCAGTACGTGTCTGCCTTGCAAGAACGTAATTCAGTTCAGTTTTACCACTTCCCTCCAATCCTAGAACAAGAACCTGGATTTCTTCCCTACGACGAGATAAGCGGAAACAAATTGAAATGCCGCGCGTTCAATGCATGTACATATCTATCTTACAATCTCTCACGACGACAAAAAAGCGGCAAACATTCATAGCAACACGACATAATGGCAATGGGAAAACTCATGGAAAACTTCGATAAACGAAAGGATCGTTTTCGATCCACGAATTTCGTTGTTTTCTCACTAATTCTATTCACAAAATTCCTTTTTCTTTTCAAATTATCAATCTAAGAAACGTCCTCCACACTAAATAACACGGCACTGCTAATGACATTGGATGGATTGTCGATTAAATTCACAACAGGCGGTTGCTAAGGCAACAGTTTGTTTGTTAGCTGGTTCAGGATGCGAGATTGTTTTTTCTGGGGAAACACCATTGTAATCTTTCCAGCCAAAACCAAAACTTATAATCTTTCCAACGTAATCTTTCCAGCGGCTGTGATGGGTCTAGGATTATGCCTAGTATTATACTCGAGCGAAACGAATTCAACCGTCAAATCCCATACAAAAAGAGCTTTTCAATTCGTCAGTGAACAATTCGCTGGCGAACAAGTATTATACTCTAATGAACGAGATCGAAGGCGCAAACCGCGAATTGAAAATGCTGATAGGTGTCGGTAAGTAATATTTCGCAGCTTTTCAATGGGTCGGATCCCTTTTAATTCAGCGAAATAAGAAATGTTTGTTGGTTAAAGTGGTTGCCACTTGAAAATGAAAATGTGTAACGTTTTATTGTGTGTTCGCGTGTATTTGCTGCATTGTTTTTGTGATGAAAAAACATTATTGCACTTAATATGCTAGGTGTATACGTATATATCTTGAAATATGTACGGCGATCATCAATTTTCTCCCTCAATGCTATAATGCAAATGGAATATTTATTGTTGTTACTTTTTATTCGTTTACGGATCATATGCAATTAGTGATGGCTAGTTGAAGATATTTATTGCTGATATTTTGAACTTTTATTATATGTCCTCTGTCTTGCGTGTATTTATTCCCTATTGAAATGCCGGTGGTAGATTCGCTACAAATGTATCTCTATTTAACACTACGTATAATAAGCTGAACTGACTAATAATCACTGAAAACTATAAAAGTTTTCAAACTTAGATGATCGATCCGTCGACACAAAATGTGTGCGAGGTAAAGAAAGTATACCTCTAGTCTGTGCGACAGATAACATTTTAAATATATACTATTGCATGCCGATGAAAAATTTCTTAATTGTTTTTGAGGGTGTTACATTTATTGTTGAGGACAAAAAGTTCATTTTGACATAGTATAAACATAAAAAACTAGGCCGGTTTCCTGGAAGACTTGAGCCGTATATGTACCTGTACTGAGTTGACACGCTGGTTAAGTAGCACATTACGCTATGATGATTTATGAAGGGAGAAACCAGGATATATAATTAATTTTGATACATTGGTATGCTGAATTGTATTTAGATAGTCAGGACACTTAATTAGATGACAATGTACGGAAACTATTCAAGTGTGGCTAAATACGCGTTTTGGTGCCAACTTAGATATCTTGATTCTGTTGTTTGAGACTATATGTATATGAAAATGCATCCGCTTCTCATAGTGTACATTAATTAATCATGTTCAGACATTTTTTGTAGTTAGGGACTGAAAAATACACCTGAAATCCCAACCAACATAATCTCCAGAATTCAGCTGTTGAGATGTCTTACAAGACTACTAAGCCACTTGAGACTACAAATCCACTTGAGAATCTCCAGAGCTAAGCATTTGTAAAGACATTTCAGCTGACTTTCATAACACTCTCAGTGTGAGACTGATAATCTTTTAGAGGTGTTATGTTATGACAAGGTAAATTTATATCCATATGAGAAGAATTTTAATCTAATATTTAACTTTTTATAAAAACTTTAATCTTATATTAGCCTTTTTTGAAACATAGCGACTCTTGTACGGAGAGTGCAACTTTTATAAAAAGACTTTTGATCACACTCACAAAAGTACTTGTGTACACTAATAAGCATGTTAAAAGTTAAACCATAAGAGCTTTATTAGTCTCATTATAAAAATTGAAACATTTTTATAAGGCTAAAATAGCTCCCATAAATTACCCATTTAATACTAGTAGCACACTAATTACCTACAAGGCTGATATTACTAGAACTGTCCTCTCAGTTTTCCTCTTATAAGAGTCTTGTAGTGTCTTATAAGAGCAAAAATGTCATTTGGTTTCTTATTCCCAAATATATTTATTACCAATATATTCCTGTTATAGTCCATAATCGCAAGAACGATCAATAGATTTTTATCATACACTTTCAAATTGTTCCCTCACTCTTGAGCTTAGAAACCAACGCTTCAATTGTCATGCAAACAAACTGAGACTTTCGATGAAATTCCAAATTCAATGCCGTATCAAGTTAATCTGTCGTTCCAGTCACGCTAAAACCTACTTTGACTTTTCAATAAATTATGCTTTTTAAGCTTTAATGCCTTTGTTTTATTATTGTTGAACTGATTAAAGCAAGTTCGCATAATTTACGTTTGAACTACTTTCGAGCAGACATATTCGACAATCAACTACATCCGGCCTCAAACTTGACTAGTGCTCGCATTTGACTCACAAAATAGTGCCATCTATTATCAATATCGGCATGCTTTTTCGCTGCTGCTGAAAGGGTACTTTTCGCGACAATTCGTTTCGCTCGAGTATAATACTAGGCATAAGTGTCATTCACTGTGGTATTATAAGCAATAAGCTGCAAAACGAGATCATAAGTATAAGCTGCAATAATTTGAAAAATAGCACTTGAACTATTTATTCTATGCCGCCTGTTTCATTTCGATAATCTCTGAGACAGAATAATCCTGAAAATTTGTTAAGTATTTTCTCGACACAATATAAAAATGCAATTTGGGTCCAGACACAACTCGTGTATTTATTATATGTCAACTAACTCTAAGTAAAACTGAACTTAACCTATACGAACTGCGTACTCTGCTGCTTGCAGCGATTGCAGCGCTAGTGTCGTGCGTAGCGGTGAATTCTGTCTGGGTTCCTACAATACTCCCCTCTGAATACGAATGTCACGGCGTTTGCTATGCCTTGCTGGTGGGTAAGTTCGCCGAATGCCCGGGGGGCGAGGACAAAGCGGGACCCAAGTTGGTGGCGGTTGTTGTGTCTTGTTGACATCTACTGCTATAGTATCGGGTGAAAATCTGACGGCTTTCTTTGTAGCGTGGTTGCGGAGATTAATAATTGTTCTGCTATGGCGGGCAGCTAAGTGCTCGTTGCCTGCATTGTTAGGTGGTCGAGCATTAGTACTGTATACAGCGGACGTTTAGTCCGCGGACTAAACACTAAATTCCACCTAAATTTTTTAGTCCACGTGCTGTATACACTCGTGGACCGACCTAAATTTAGGTCGGTCCACGATTTCAAGCGACCTGACCTAAATATAGGTCGTGGACTATAATCGTTGTAAACACACGCGACCTAAACATTGATTTTTGCGTGACTATTAATAATGTATGTATGTTGAATATAAGCTCATAACATTCCCCTTTGACACAAAATCATTGAAATAAACATGTTTGAGAGACAAATGAAACGATAAAAACAGTGCATGAAGGAAAATTAAACTAAATGACAGCTGTCATATACGAACGAGGACTAAATTCCACCTAAGCAAATTTTAGGTCGGGTTCGCTGTAAACATCTGAGGACTAAGTTCATTTAGTCCGCGCTTTAGGTCAGGTCACTTTTGGTCCGACCGGTGTAAACCGGTACATTGGTGCTCGGCTGTGTTGCGGTCGTTGTCGACCGCGTTGACGTAAGTGATGAGCTAGGTGGACCAAATTCGTTACTAGTCGAAAAGGCGGGTTTGAGCCTTTCTGTCGAAATATTTACTTGTCTGCCGTTAATGTCTACAGTATACACGGTGGATGAAATGCGGCTTACAACCTTATGAGGGCCAGTGTATGGTTGCGAGAGCGATTTTCTGACTGCATCGACTCTGACGAATACATGTGAGCATGTGGCCAGGTCCTTGAACACAAAAGTTGTTTTGTTGTTACTATGAAGAATTGGTTTCGGCCTTAGTTGCCTCATGTGTCGGCGAAATTTATTGATGAATAAAATAGGGTTTCCGTCCTCGCTGTCATCCGCGAACCACTCGCCCGGCAACCGAAGGGTGCACCCAAAAACCATTTCTGCTGGTGATGCCTGTAAATCTTCTTTTATACTGTTGCGAAGGCCAAGTAGCACTGTTGGTAATATGTCGACCCAGTGGTTGCTGTCTTCGTGGCACATAATCGCCGCTTTTAACGCCCGATGCCATCGTTCGATTATTCCGTTTGACTTCGGGTGGTAGGGTGTTGTTCGAGTTCGTTTACAACCAATAAGTTTCATAAGAGCATCGAAAAATGCTGCTTCAAACTGTGCGCCTTGGTCACTGGTAATTACACTGGGCGATCCATATCGGGAAATCCAATTGGTATAGAACGCTGTGGCAACCGACTCGGCCGACTGGTCCTCCATGGGTACTGCTTCGGGCCATCGAGAAAACCTGTCCAGCATGGTCAGGCAATAGCGAAATCCACGGGAAGGGGGCAGGGGACCCACTATGTCGATGTGGACCTGTTCAAATCGTTTGTCCGGAACTGCAAACGGCTGTAAACTATTCTTTGTATGCCGAGTAACTTTTGAACGCTGACAGCGCACGCAGGTGCGTGCAAGTTGATGGATCTCTCGTCGCATGTTCGGCCAAACAAATTTGTTTTTTATCGCTCGCAATGTGGCGCGACTACCAGGATGCGAACACTGATGGTATGTGTTAAATACTCGTTCCCGAAGTGAAGCAGGAACAAAGGGTCTGTTGACAGCTGTTTTGGTGTCACACACGATGATTTGATTTCCGACGCTGACCGCTTGCAGTTGCAGTGAAGACTTGTTTTCGAAAAGTAGAGCTTGTAGTTCTGGATCTCGTTTCTGTTCTCGTATCCACTCCGCTGTATTGATGTCTGCAGGGACACTTATTGCCTCAACGCGGGACAAGGAGTCCGCGACGATGTTGCTTTTTCCAGGCAAATGTTGAATATTAGTCGAAAACTGGGAAATATAACTGAGGTGTCTACACTGTCTAGGCGACGCTTTGTCAGCTCTCTGCTGAAACGCATAAACGAGTGGCTTGTGATCGGTTTTTATTGTGAACTCTCTTCCTTCCAATATGTGCCGGAAGTGGCGGATGCTACTGTACATAGCCAAAAGCTCCCGGTCATACGTGCTGTATTTCTTTTCCGCCGGTGATAGCTTACGCTGAAAAAACGCGAGCGGTAGCCATCGTCCGTTTTGCAGCTGTTCGAGCACGGCACCGACGGCGGAGTCTGAAGTATCAGTGACTAAGGATAATGGCCTCAATGGTTGATAATGTACAAGGAGCGTGGCGTTTGCCATGCTCTCTTTACACGCTTCAAATCCTGCGATGGTTTTTGGCGTCCACTGGATAGGGCTTTTGTCTCCCTTTTTATCATGACGTAGTAGGTCGTGCAATGGGGCTTGCAAGTTCGCCGCATTCGGAACAAATCGGCGGTAGTAGTTCAACACGCCGAGAAAACGTCGTAGTTCTTTATTTGTAGTGGGTCGATCGAATCGTTTAATAGCTTTGACTCGTGAGGTTGGGGGTGACACTCCATGCCGATTGATAGTGTACCCTAAAAATTCAATTTCCGTTACGCCAAAAGCACACTTAGCTACATTAATGACTATGCCAAACTTTTGTAGTCTTTCAAACACACTTTGTAGATGCTTTTTGTGTTGTTCCATTGATTCCGATGCAATCAAGATATCGTCCACGTAGCATACGCAGCAATCCAGCCCCCGCAGCACTTCATCCATAAACCTTTGGAACGTTTGTGCGGCGTTCCTGAGCCCAAAGGTCATCACTGGAAATTCATATAGGCCAAAAGGTGTAGTTACCGCTGTCTTTGCTATGTCCCTTTTGGCAATGGGTATCTGATGAAATGCTTTGAGCAAATCGATCTTTGAAAACACCGCCTTGCTGGCGAAATTGGATACGATATCTTCGATGTGCCGCATCGGGTATCTGTCGGGGATTGTTGCTGCGTTAAGCCGACGAAAATCTCCACAAGGCCGCCACGATCCGTCCTTTTTTGGGGCCAAATGCAACGGACTTGCCCACGGGCTAGCTGAAGGTCGGCAGTAGCCCTTTTGAATCAGATACTCAAACTCTTTTCTTGCAATGTCGAGTTTCTCCGGGGTCAATCGGCGCGGCTTTTCGGCAACTGGTGGTCCAGTGGTGATGATGTGATGACATACATTATGAGGTGCAACAACTTGCACTGATGGGTTGGTTATGCTGGGGAATTGCCTCAGCAATTGACTAAACAGCGTGTTGTTTGCCACCGTCGACACTGCCCCACAGCTGCTGGGACATGTAAAACCTTTAGTCGATAGGTTTGTTAGTGGGTCTACAATGCAGCTGTTTTTAATATCGACCAGTAGGCCAAAGGATCGTAAAAAATCTGCGCCAAGGATAGGTCTTGACACGTCTGCTATGCAAAAATTCCACTTACATTCACGCCGCAAATTCAAACTGAGTGTTAATAGCTTATGCCCGTATGTCTTGATTGTAGTGCCGTTGGCGGCGTAGAGTTTATATTCTGATGGCTTGTGAGTTTTGGTTGATCTGTCGCGAGGGATAACAGAAACATCTGCCCCCGTGTCGACGAGGAATTTTAGTCCGGAAAGCTTATCGAAAACATGCAGGCGGCTTTGTGAGCACACGCCGTTTGCAGCCGATCCAAACGACGCCGCATTTAGTTTTCCGGCCGCCTACCGTGCCATGTGCATGGCGGTCTGCAGTTGCGTGCACTGGCACCAAATTTTGCGTGGAAATAACACAATGATGGGGAGCGCCCCCGTAGCGTAGAACCGCGACTAAACGACGGAGTATGGTGTCCGCGGTTGCGCTCAGTTTTCCACTTGTTTATTTCCGCTCGAATTGCAGATAATTCCTCGCATACCGCCTCATGTGTCGATGGTGCTGAAATGGTGGCCACACCAGACGGCTCACGCACTTCAAGAATTTTATCGGCCATCGCCGCCAACTTTGATAAGTCTGCCGTGTCGGATGCACTCAAGATTGCTTGTACACGTGCAGGAAGCCTCTGCAACCAAAGCGTCTTCAAGAAATTTTCTGTTATTTTGTTGCCGGCTTTAAGCTTTAATTCACGGAGGAATTGCGACGGCTTTCTATCTCCTAATTCCGAATTGGTTAACAACTCGCGGATCTCCGTTTCTTCAGATGCGGCGTAAACACTGATTATGCGCGATTTCAAGGTGTCGTATTTTTCGCTTTGTGGTGGGTGCTCCACAATATCCGCTATTTGGGTTAATATGTCTGCGTCGAGCTCACTAAGAAGCTTGTCAAACTTAAGTGCGTCACTAGATATACGGAATGTACGAAACTGCGCTTCTACACGCGCGAACCACAATGCTGGACGAGCCTTCCAGAATGGCGGCACCTTGAACGCAGTTATACCGCTTACTTGGCTATTCTTACACTCGCTGCCATCATCAGCATCGACAAAATTATCTTCTTGCGACATGTTCGCTATGCGCGTCGGGGTCACCAATTGTTAAGTATTTTCTCGACACAATATAAAAATGCAATTTGGGTCCAGACACAACTCGTGTATTTATTATATGTCAACTAACTCTAAGTAAAACTGAACTTAACCTATACGAACTGCGTACTCTGCTGCTTGCAGCGATTGCAGCGCTAGTGTCGTGCGTAGCGGTGAATTCTGTCTGGGTTCCTACAAATTCACTTTTCAACGCTACCGTTGACATAAGCTTTTAAGCTCACAATTCAAATGCATTTATTATTCTTAGCTAATGCAGAAACCTGGTAAGCGGAAATGACGAGTTGGGATCGGATTAGATCTAAAAAAAACTCGCTAAACAAAATCTCGGATAATAACGCTGCTGATGACGACCACATCCGATAGATCGCGTTCGTAATCGATTTCGGTTTGCAACCCGTCTCAAGATACAATTAGTAGCTAATTAGGACTCGGTCGGCCGGCATAGTCTCTTGAACAAGTGAGACGATTTCATTGGGTTTTTCGTACAATTACTCCGGTTTTCCGTGATTTTCGTGGCGTGAATTCAAACCGGTTGTGCGTGGAAAAGTTTTGTGTTGAAATAACGTTTCGGGCAGGTTTCCTTCGCTGCAATTTCCACTTTTCTTTTTCACGCATTTCCGTCGATCGGGACGACGAAAATGTCAAAAAAGCGCGCGATTTCTCACGTCGTAAGCTTTCGTTAAGTTCAGATAGTGTGTCGGTAGTGGTATGCATGTTCGTTGATTTTGTCAGGATTTTTTCGGTTTCGTATCAAGTTTTCGTTTCGTGCGCGGGTTTGTTCATATTTTGGTGTGAATTCTAGTACATAGAAAAAATGTGAGTATGATATATCAATGAAATTTCTGTAATGGTATGTGTTTGAGTTGCGTTCGCAGAAGGATACTGCGACAAGAATTTTCATGCGAAAGCTTAGTTCTAATTGAAGTGAATTTTTCCTTGATCAGTTAGCTTTATTGATGATTTGATGAAAAATCTTAGAATCCTGCGAAATGGTCATGCGAGCGCAGAACAATTTCAGGAGGCTAAAGCAAAATCCTAGAAGCCAGGGAAAAATCATAAGAGCTCCAAAAAAAAAATTCAGAAGATGTAGGAAAAATCCTTGAGGTCTGGGAAAGAGTCATAGGAGCTAAGAAAAATCCTAGAATCACGCGAAAAGGTCATGAGAGCTGAGAGAAATTTCGGGAGGCTAAAGAAAAATCCAAGAAGCCAGGGAAAAATTATGAGAGCTCAAAAAAGAAAAAAAATCAGAAGATGTAGGAAAAATCCTTGAAGTCTCAGGAAAAAATCCTAGAATTCTGAAATCTTAGAAGCCAGGGAAAAATCATGGGAGCTCAGAAAAAAATCAGAAGTTGTAGGGAAAATCCTTGAGGTCTGGGAAAGAGTCATGGGAGCTAAGAAAAATTCTAGAATCCTGCGAAAAGGTAATGAGAGCTCAGAGAAATTTCGGAAGGCTGAAGAAAAATCCTAGAAGCCAGGGAAAAATCATGAGAGCTCAAAAAAAAAAATTAGAAGATGTAGGAAAAATCCTTGAGGTCTGGGAAAGAGTCATGGGAGCTAAGAAAAATCCTAGAATCCTGCGAAAAGGTCACGAGAGCTCAGAGAAATTTCGGGAGGCTAAAGAAAAATCCTAGAAGCTAGGGAAAAATCATGAATCCTCAAAAAAAAACTCAGAAGATGTAGGAAAAATCCTTGGAGTCTCAGGAAAAATCCTAGAATTCTGAACTCCTAGAAGCCAGGGAAAAAATCATGGGAGCTCAAAAAAAAATTCAGGAGATGTAGGAAAAATCCTTGAGGTCTGGGAAAGAGTCATGGGAGCTAAGAAAAATCCTAGAATCCTGCGAAAAGGTCATGAGAGCTGAGAGAAATTTCGGGAGGCTAAAGAAAAATCCTAGAAGCCAGGGCAAAATCATAAGAGCTCAACAAAAAAAATTCAGAAGATGTAGGAAAAACCCTTGAGGTCTGGGAAAGAGTCATGGGAGCTAAGAAAAATCCTAGAATCCTGCGAAAAGGTCATGAGAGCTCAGAGAAATTTCGGGAGGCTAAAGAAAAATCCTAAAAGCCAGGGAAAAATCATAAGAGCTCAAAAAAAAATTCAGCAGATGTAGGAAAAATCCTTGAAGTCTCAGGAAAAAATCCTAGAATTCTGAAATCCTACAAGCCAGTGAAAAATCATAAGAGCTCCAAAAAAAAATGCAAAAGATGTAGGAAAAACCCTTGAGGTCTGGGAAAGAGTCATGGGAGCTAAGAAAAATCCTAGAATCCTGCGAAAAGGTCACGAGAGCTCAGAGAAATTTCGGGAGGCTAAAGAAAAATCCTAGAAGCCAGGGAAAAAATCATGGGAGCTCAGAAAAAAATCAGAAGTTGTAGGAAAAATCCTTGAGGTCTGGGAAAGAGTCATGGGAGCTGAGAAAAATTCTAGAATCCTGCGAAAAGGTCATGAGAGCTCAGACGAATTTCGGGAGGCTAAAGAAAAATCCTAGAAGCCAGGGAAAAATCATGAGACCTCAAAAAAAAAATTCAGAAGATGTAGGAAAAATCCTTGAGGTCTGGGAAAGAGTCATGGGAGCTAAGAAAAATCTTAGAATCCTGCGAAATGGTCATGCGAGCTCAGAACAATTTCAGGAGGTGTAGGTAAAATGCTTGAAGTCTGAGAAAAAATCATGGGAGCTCAGAAAAATTTCGGCAGGTGTAAGAAAAATCCTAGAAGACTAGGAAAAGTTCATGAAAGCTCAGAGAAATTTCAGGAGTTGCAGCAAAAATTCTAAAAGTTAGGGAAACAATCATGGAAGCTCATAAAAATTTCAGGAGGTGGAGGCGAAATCCTAGAAGTCTGCGAAAAAGTCATAGGAGCTGAGAATAATGTCAAAAGGTGTAGGAAAAATCCTTGAAGCCAGGGAAAAAATCATGAAAGCTCGGGAAAAAATCATGGAAGCTCAGAAAAAAATCAGAAAGTGTAGGAAAAATCCTAGAAGCATGAAAAAAGTTCATTATAGCCCACAGAAATTTCCGGAGGTGTAGGGAAAATCCTAGAAGGCTAGGAAAAAGTCAGGAGGTATCAGAAAAAGTTCAGGAGATGTAGGGGAAATTCTAGAAGTTAGGGAAAAATCATGGTAGCTCAGAAGAAATTCAGAAGGTTTTCCGACATCTTAAAGAGATTAGGAAAAATCCTTGAAGTCTGGGAAAAAAAATTCATGGAAAACTTAGAAGCATGAAAAAAGTTCATGAGAGCCCAGAGAAATTTCAGAAGGTGCAAGGTGAATTCCTTGTTGTCTCGTATTAGTCCTGAGAGTTTAGAAAAATTTCAGGAGTTTTATCTGAGAAGTTTGGGGAGAAGGTGGTTAGAAGGTGTAGGTGTTAAAATCTTGAGATTAAAATTCATAGATAAGTTGATAACGTCAACGTAAGGTTGGTGTGATAATTGGTTGCTGTTTTAAGAAAGGATTACCAGCGTACTACTTTCTAGAAACCTTATCAGGAAAATGAGCAGTGAATGTTGATAATTTGAAAATTTGCGGGTATTTTTCTTTTGGGAAAATTCGTCATTTATGTAGGGTCCTATATGCTATAGTTTTTATTATTATTTTTATAAGCCAAAGATATATTCACGTAAATTATGATATAAATATGTCTTAATTTCATACCTACCATGCTTCAGTTCCTGTCCAAAAATTTTTCAATCCAATAATAAAACAAAAAAAAATGTTGTTTAGGTATATTTATGTATATTATATTATATATATATCTTCTTTTCTGTTCCATACCTATATATATATATTTCTCATTTGATAACATTTAAGAACACTTACATACAATAGCTAATTCATCATCACATTATTCAAAAACATTTAAAATGACAAAATTAAAATCAAGTGATGGCTGATTTATTTTTGTTTTTAAATACAAAATACAATTTTTTTAATGTATAAATAAACACTTATCATAGTTTCTGTTTGGTTACAGATAATGGTGGTGGTGGTGGTGGTATTTTTATATTTAAATTTTGTCTGCTGAACATTCGTAAGTACGTATTGTTTTATTTAATAACGATTAATTTTACGTAAAACGGACTGTAATGTTGATTGATCAAATTGAATGCAGTAGATTGTATTGGTGCAATTTATAAGCCATATGGTGTTTTAGATAATACAGAAAATTGCGGAAAAAGCATCGATCATAACTGATTCATAAATTTGATGCTTTTAATATCATGACTGGATTTTGTTTTTGTGTTTTTCTTTAAACGGGTCCAAGCAATTCAAAAATTATTTTTATATCATTCATACACTACGTTATCGTTCTCGCGCTTACCTAGCTTATCGACTAATCGTGACTAATATTAATAATTAATTTCAAATAGTATACATACTAAATTTTTATATTATTCTAATTCTTTTTCTTCAGCGCCTAATTTTTACTTATTTCCTACTCACATACATTTACATATTACATAAACTTCTCTAAAATCTACATAATTTCAAATTTTGATATGTTCAAGTATATTATTTCATAATTGTCTTTTGCTCGACTCTTTTTTTCTCTCGTCGCTTTATTCACTTACTCATCATAATTACCATTCGGAATATTTGTCTCCAAGACGTGAATCTTATTTTGTTCGTGTGTGGTTGATGGAAACCAGTTTTTTTTTTGTTTCTCGTAAAAGCAAAGTTTAACGATAAAAAATCATTATGCAAAATTAACACAGGTAACGGATACACGGACAACATCACATTTTATTTGACATCATTTTTTTTTTTTGGTTTTGACAGCTATCGAACGAATATAATATTCAGCGGCTCAGGTTTGTTTTATTTTTACAAAAAAAAAAACCATGCCGTAATGCGATAGTGCATAGCAAAAACATCGAACAGATATTTTTATACGACATCAATATCAAACATACAACACATGTCGAATTTTTGACATTCGATTTTCATTTCAATAGATAACCTAACGATTATCCATTCAAATCAAAATCGAACGTAAAAATATTAATAAAGGTGCAACTCTGATTGAAGCCTGAAACTTTTATATCCATTTGACTTGCAAAAAATATACAGGAGCTTATGCGTTGGGTTTTTTTCACGCTAAAAATAAAATTACCTATTACCACACAGGAACAATATAGATGTATATTAGTTCAGGGAAATTAAACATGGTGCTTCGGAAAAATTAGGGGAAAGCTGAATTTTGGTGTGAACCTTGATACTGGCGTGTTGAAAAAAATGTCAAAAGTCCTCATCGATCCGAGTGCTGCGTTACTTTTTATACGGGGTCAAAAATCAACAAAAATGACCTTTCCTAAGTAGATAGAGAATACCAGTTCTGGATCCTCATCCTCCTCTGAGGAGGGTGACGTCACTGAGGAGGATGACGTTAAATGTGGAGGATGACGTTGATGTGGTCAGTTCAAAGCTGATCGTTTGCGTCATGCGCGGACCGATACTCGCTTACGTCATCCTCGACCTGTCACATCATCCCCCCACATCAACGTCATCCCCCCACATTAACGTCATCCTCCTCAGTGACGTCATCCTCCTCAGAGGAGGAAGAGGATCCAGAACTGGTATTCTCTATCTACTTTCCTAAATATCTCAGTAACGGTATCGTCTACAGAAAAACAATGAATGACAAATTTGTGGCCAAAGAAATTTTCAACATAAAAGAATTATAGAATTTTTTCTTGTAACCATAACCGTTTTTTTTTAGATATATTTATCTAAACATTTGTAACTAACAGTATCCACTCTCTCAACGGAATGTTGATATTATCCGATTTTGATTACGACTTGGAATCTTTGTGAGTTTATTTGTCTATGTTTAAAAGGCCCATAAAAAAAAAACATATACACGAACATATCTACTACACTCCAGGCTAGGTGGAAAAGTGTGCTCCGAAAAGTTAACATCCCCCCCCCCTTGCCATAAAACTTGGAGGGAAATCTGCTCCCTACTCTCTTGTCGGATATAAACCGTATCTCTGCATCCTGTAAGGGATGAAGGAGCAGAAAAAGACAACAACATTGCAGGTGAAAATTGGTTTTGTAACGTATCATGGCCCTGTGACGTCATGCACAGGATAGGAGTATGTACAACTCATTGTTGTATCGCATTCTCCACTCTGTCCCTTCTTGTATGGGGCCGAAAATTCGTCGTAGCACTTTGCGCTCGAATACGTCCAGCGCCTTTTCGGAGTCCGTAGTCAAAGTCCAGGCTTCGCTTCCATAGAGAAGCACAGGTTTAATGAGTGTTTTGTATATGCGGAGCTTATTGTTCCTGTGCACGTTCGTAGACTTGATTATGGGTAGTATGGAATAGTACGTCTTGTTTGCTGCATTTATTCGCCGTAAAATTTCGTCCTTTTCACTGCCTGATTTATCAAGGTGGACTCCTAAGTAGATGAAGCTATCTACATTTTCGATGTTGTAGTCTCCTAAGGTCAATTTTTGTCTGATTGGCGCCATTTTCCTTGTTTGGGTCATTATTTTGGTTTTATCTTCGTTGACCCGTAGATTTATTTCCTTGGCTTCTGACTCCAAACTTAGGAAAGCTTCCTTTGCTTCTGGTATGATCCGTGCCATAATGTTGACGTCATCGGCGAATGCTACTATTTGCGTGGACTTGAACAGTAGTGTGCCTGTTGTATCAGCTGGTATTTTTATGATAACGTGTTCCAGAGCAAGGTTGAATAGCAAGGGCAAGTCCATTTCCTTGCTTTAAGCCTGAGTTGGTGTGAAAGCAGTTGGTGTGAAAGCTGTTGGTTAAGTCGCTGTTGATTTTGACCTGAGATCCGGCGTTCATCATTGTCACCTCAGTCATGCGGACGAGTTTTGCTGGAATTCCCAAGCCAAGCATGATTCGGTAAAGTGTATTTCTGTCTACACTATCGTATGCTTGCTTGAAATCTACGAAGACCTGGTGCACATCGATATTATACTCCCAGCATTTTTCAAGCACCTGTTTGACTGAGAATATTTGATCTATCGTAGATCGTCCGGACCTGAAGCCACCTTGATACTCTCCTATGATGTTATCATCGAAGGGCTTCATTTTACTTTCAATAATTTTGGACAACACTAATTTAATTTAATTTTGGACGAGCATAATAAAGCGATGCCTCTGTAGTTTTCGCAACGTAATTTGTCTCCTTTTTTGTAAATGGGACATATAATAATTTTTTCGCCAATCGTTTGGCAACTGTTCTGCTGCCCAAATTTTCAATATTAATTCGTGGAGAATGTTGCAAAGAAGAGTTCCACCATTTCTGAGTAATTCGGGACGTATCCCATCTATTCCCGGAGCTTTGTTTATTCGAAGGTAACGTATGGCTGCCTGAACTTCTTCGAATGTTGGTGGAGAGATGTAAATGTCCTGATCTGCTTCTGGGATATTTGGATCTGCTGAGTTTGTCGTCGGGGTGTGATTAAGCAGCTGTTTGAAATATCGTGCCAACTTTTCTTTAATCTCGACCGAGTTACTAATGATGAATCCACTTTCATCCTTACAAAGGCTCGTTCGCGGTTTGTATCCCTCGTGTAGCTGTTTGATTGAGGAATACGCAGAATACGCAGCTCAACTTAAAAACCGTGGGAAGGTCATTGATAAATAGATTGATCAAAAGTGGTCCTAAGGAACCTTGAGGAACACCAGAAGAAAGGGAGAAAGATGAGGACGAGAAGCCAAAGAGGGAGACAACACAAATGCGATCAGTTAAAAACGAAGAGATCCAGGAAAGCAAAGGTTCACGAATGCCATAATGCTTCAGTTTGATAAGAAGCAGCTTATGATTGACAGTGTCAAAAGCTTTGGCAAAATCAGTATAAATGACATCAACTTGATTATTACTGTCAATTGCAGAAGCGACTACATGAGTAAACTCAAGAAAGTTCGTAGAGGTGCTCCGGCCTTTTACAAAACCATGTTGTTGCGCTGCAAAGACACAAAAGAGGGAATCATAGATGCGATTGTAAACAAGGCGTTCCAAAATTTTGGAAAGGCAAGGAAGAATGGAGATAGGGCGATAGTTAGAGGCAAGGTTCCGATCATCCGATTTGAAAATGGGTACAATGTTAGAGTGCTTCCAAGAGGATGGAAATTGACCAGCACAGCGACTGACCTTGAATAAGATTGCTAAAGGGATGCAAAGTGAAGAAGCAAGATTTTTTACTAAAAAATTGGGAATTTCATCCGGGCCCGGGGAACAGTTTGAGTCAAGAGAGGACAAAAGCAATTCAACCTCTACGGGGTTAGTTACGACTGAGGAGAGGCTAGCAGGGTAATAAAAGGAAAAACAGTCAGTAGCAGGAATCAATGGAATAGTGTAAACAGAAGAAAAAAATAAAGTAAAGAGTATGCAAATGTCAGGAGGTTTGGAAGCAGTAAAGGCATTAAACACTAAGGAGTCAGGAAGAGAGGTGGAAGCTTTTAAGGAGCGTACAAAAGACCAGAAAAATTTAGGCTTGTTCGAGTTTAAAAAAGATTCAACAGACGAGGAATAGTTGAGTAGTGCTACTCTAGTTTCTTTCTTGGCAGAGGAACGTAAACGGGAGAAGATAGCATAATCTTCACCCGACCGAGAAATCAAAAATTTCAAACGCGCTGAATTTGTAACTCTAAGAGCACACTTTACCCTCGCAGTAAACCAAAGGGGGTCACGGGAGCGACGAGAATTCAAAAATTTCAAATGCGCTGAAGTTTTATCTCTAAGGGTACTCTTTACCCTCGCAGTAAACCAAAGGGGGTCACGGGAGCGACGAGAACTGAAGACAGGAATATACGATGAGATCAACTCAGTAAGAATACCGTAAAATTTGGATACAGCAGAGTCAATATCGAGACCACGGAAGCAATTAAACCAATTAATTGAATTTAAATCATTAGACAAGCAGTCAAAATTAGTTTTTTAAAAAGTTAAACCGACGCGCAGTGGATGATTTAATACGATTCGAAAAGCTAACAGACAAATTAATTGAAAGGGGAGGATGATGGGGGTCAGGGCTCATGTAGAGTATAGGAACACAGGATAGAGAAATCGTTTAAGGTGCAACGATCTGGTGGTCACGAGACAAGCCTCATTCAATCGCATCAAAGAAAGAAGCATCCGTGCATGGATTCTACAGGCTGCAATTAGAATGCGTTCTACCTCAGATTTGATTCTTTATTTGAGTATTACACATGATGACCCTCTACCAGCAATTAACATCTGACAAAAAGACGTGCTCAAACGGGGAGACCGTAACGCGCTACTAGCAACCACACTAGCATCTCCCTACATAAGAGGAAGCCAAACAATTGCAGTAAATTTTTGTTGAACTTTATCCCGTACTACAACTTTCATTTGCCATTGTAGTAATTCACTTAAAAGTAAAAAAAAATGTGTGTGCACCGAATATGGGCTTTTATACCCTCCTATTTGAAATTCCTGCGCATGCCTATGACTTTTTGAATTCTACTTCTGACACCAACTGTTGCTTCCGATGAATTCTACGGACTTCAGTTTGTTTCATTTAAATTATTTGGAAGGATACTCCTTTGGTTTCTTTATTTCATTAACCTTAATTACCGTTGACTTCGAAACAAAAATATCATATATTCTACTCAACGTTTTTTTTGCGTTTTTTGTGTGTATGTGATAAATATCTTCAAGGGTTTGTCGAGGCTATCTTTGATTTTCTATCCGTGGTAGGTAGTCCAGAAACGTGTTAATGGAGCATTGTGGAGTTGAGACGTGACGGTATTTGCTGTCCTGGATGTGTAGAAGATGCAAGTATTACCCGCGACCAGGGCTATCTGCTAGTGTTTTCAACTGAGACCGAAATCAGCAAATATTTTTGAGTGTGAATTTCATGAGATGATTTCCATTTTTTTTTTTTTGGATTTAAACTATCAATTCAAAGGATACGCAGTGAAGGATTGCAAATAATCTTGAATATTCGAGCTGTAAAAGCTATATTCATATATGTGAAAGTTTTAGTGATTCAATGGCGTGTTCGGTTTAAAAAAATAAAAAACGATTCTCTGCGTTTTGTCCACAAGCTATATGTCCGGCGAAAAATAAAAACGACGAAAAAAAAAATTCGAAAGACTCAACAAAGCCAGGGGAATATAAAATCGAATTGGAAAAATTATAGACGTCATAGCCCTGAAAATTAATGATTTGTTTCCCCTTATAAATGGTATAAATATTCTAATTTAAAGACCATTTTTTCTTTTACAAATTAAATATATTTTAATTTCTTGCCGGATATCGATAATTCGAGAGTTATCTGTCCTCTTGTTCAGATCTAATTGGTTTAATTGTTTATCAAATACTGTCAAGAAATTCAAATACATCCAGCTGCTAAAAGTAAAATCGGTCTTTAAATCAAAATGTTTAATTTTGAAAGCTAGAAAAAGTTACATCACATTAAAACACATAAATTAATGTTGGTAGCTGATCTGTTGTCTGTGTACCGTTCCATAAGTTTAATTTGCTTCTTTTTATGCACTTTATTTTTTTATCAAGCTTTCTTAGCAGTAAAAGTCAATATTCTATTATCTATAGTTCAGATAGCGTATATGTTTACTCGAAGAAATTTTCGTCTGTCTAACTAATCCTAACTTGAATCGTCCAATCATTTCGATTGAATGTATTCAGATTTACATACATTAATTCAATTCTTCTAATTCCTAAAACTTTGAGCATATGTATCTTGTATGAATTGTTACAGTGTTTTATTGTTACTTTTGTTTTTGTTTTTGTTTTTTTGTTTGTTTGTTTAATTCGACATTTTGCGAAAGCACTTTGAATTTTGCAAAGCCTATATTTGAGCCGTCTCTTACTTTAGGTCCGGTTACGATACAAGACTCCTAACCTAAATTTTTTTCTATGAAAAAATATAGCTATTTGTTTCTGGTGCGGGTGTTGTGTTATGGTCTTAAAGTCTGTTGTACACTTGTCTGGTTGGCTGCAATAAAGACGAGGCCTCAGTGGATATCCATGACGTTCATTGATTCGTTGCATTATATCGTTTCGCTGTGCATCGGAGGGGCCATTTTATTGTTTTGTGTTTTAGTTTTTTTAATCTTTGTTCTTTAATCTTTCTGGTGTTTTTTTTTTAGAGCTGATTGCTTTTTCACGTTTTACCTGGATCAACTTTTCATTTACTTTTTTCTGATTCAGTTTCTTTCATTTTCACCATGAATCTTTAGTCTGTTTGGTATATTCTGTAAAAAAATTTTGCTACACAAGGTTTTCTCGGTTAACCCGTATGTTTTCGCTGAAAATTAATCGTGGTCCAATTGAAATTGATAATTTTGTTACTGAACAATAAAACTAGCATTAGCGACTTCCTGGTCTTCTTGATCAAACTAATCCGTTAATGACACCGACCAAACATTTATTTGTATGCGTTAATTCCTCTTAAAGCGTAATTAAGGCGCTTTTAGGTCGCACTTTCCAAAAAAAAAAAAAAAATCACATCAAATTGCTTGTTTACGGTCTGCTTTGAAACTCTGTTTGCGATTCAAACTATCACCATTTGTGCCGAAACGGACTTGCAGATGATTCACCGGATCTATTTAACTTGGCATACATGTCGATTTTTTTTCGAAGGCACTTATCGCACACATTTAACTCCACTAGACAGTTCACTGATGTTATTTTTCACTTTCCCAGTTGAATGATACCGTGACTCGTGACTCTCTCACTCTCGTCGCTGCATCTGATGGCACAGTAAATCACTAGATGTGTCATACCGTACCGAATGACTGAATGAATTGAGAAATTGACTTTAAAAGTGTCTTTTTCGAATACTGATTAGTTTTGGTTCGAAAAGACATTTGAATTTGAAAACGGTTGAAATGCTGTTACAAATTGGACTCGCTCGTCTCAGTACGAGGGACATGCCAAACAATTTTTTTTTTTTACAATTCATGGCTAATTTCGTTTCAGTCTTACCGAAGCGCAATGCATGCTTCGAAATCTGCATGAGTTTTTCCACATATTTGATCCAGGCGTTATTATTTTTTTAATTTTTGCCGTAAGCATCTATATGTGTTCTTAGGCTTTAATGATCATTTTCGTTTTCGATAACGATAACTATTATTCAAGAATTTTTCACGAGCATTTTGTTTTTTTTTTTGGATTTGATTTGTCTCTTATTGCAACGAATAAAAATTGACCATCACAGCATTGTTGTTGGTTTTTCATTTTGTCGATTGTTGCTGCTGTTTCGATCTTTTTTACTTGATTTAGTAGCATTACTTGGCACTTGTTTGCAACGAGAAGATTTTTTCGTATCGGATTTTATTCTAGTCATTTCTATGAGCTGTGCTGTTTTTATGAAGAATGAAAATATGATTAGTAATTTGGGGGAAAAAATTTGGTAAAACTGGACTTGATGCCCCACACAGCTGTTGCATGAATCTCGCCGATAGATGTCGGGCTAATATGTTTGTGTTTTTGTGGTTGTGCGTTTGCTTTTGGGGCTTCTTTTCTTTCTTTTTTTTCTTTTTCTTAATTGTTTTATCTTCTTTTTTATTTTTTTGTATGATTTTGTCTGTTTTTCTTCATTTTTTCAACATTTCTACCACCTTTTCGCCCTCTGGTGGCGGGATTTCCCTGGTGTGGGGCATCAAATCCAGTTTACCCAAAAATTTTATATCACAATTATTATTTGAAGAAGATGAAATATCTAAGGCAATGTATTTCGTAATTTATTTTTGAAAATTTTTGTCAAAAGACAGTACACAAATACTTATCTTTCTTTCCAAACTATCGAAACATATTTTTTGAATAAAATATTATATGACTTTATATAAGTAATTTCAATATCAAACACTTTTTCGGTTGCTTCAAATTTTTGTAAATTTTAAGCTTCGATATCAGGCGCCATTTGATGGGACTAGATTTCGCCAATTTTCATTCATATCAAAGTTCCGTCATAGTCCGAAAATCCAAATTTCATGTCGGAATGTGCTCAATGAGCCTGTGCGCTCACTTACATTCATGGCTAATTTCGAATACATTTAACTCGAGCATAATTTGGAAAATTGAACGTCAATTTGTGAGTTTGGCCGATGCCAAAATGATACATTGAACTGATAATCTGTGTTCAGGTTTGATATTTCGATATTATCAATTTTACTTGCATTAAAAATTAGAGAATTATCATTCATTTCAATCGAAACGAAGTCTTTGTTTTACTCAAGTCTACAATTCTTTATGTTTTTATATAATTACTAGCGCGCCACTGCTTTTTTCGGGGGCTTCATGTTACAACACTGAACTGATTTAATTCCAAGCACAACTATTGAGTCGGTCCTAAATTTTGCTACTATACAATCCTGTCGTGTTATGAGTAACAGACCAGTTTTTCAAACCTTTATTGATTAAAAATAAATACAAATTTATTAAAATGACTATATTTATGTTTTGTTAGTCTGAAGCCAAACAAAAATGTCATCTCATTAGTATTAAAATCATCAAAAAATTTCAATGAACAAATCTCAGAAACGCGCCATCCGATTGAACTGAAATTTTCAGGACACATTAGTGTATATGCAGAATAGTGCCAGGTTAATAATCTTAAACCCTTTGGCGGCGGTGGCCATTTTAGTGATATTTTAAATATATCTATTTTTCTGTCAATTTTTACCAAACACAATCGAAACAAAAAACAAATAACAATGTAGTATTAATACAAAATATAATTGTCTTAGACTGCCAAAATTTTTTCTCTACCTCCTTGATATTTTCTTGACTTTCCTCATGTATTTCTCGAGTCCCCTGATTTTGTTTGTTTAGTCCACATGACATTTTCCGAGACTCCCGAAATTTTTTCTTAACCAACCACAGCCCCCCCCCCCCCCCCCGAGTTTTTTTCTAATCTTCCATGACTTTTTATCAGACTTCTATGGTTTTTCCTAAAATTTTTTCACGCCAAAAACTCTAACGAAATTCATGTTGTTCCTCATAAATACTGCAGACAAAAAGTTTAGAGCTCTTGAATTTCCTTTGTTCGACATACTTAAGTTAAAGTTCAACTAGATTTGCGAATCGAAATTCGATCGTAGTCTGTCTTCAGTTAAAAAAATAGGACCGATAATACGAGTAAATTTATCAGAAACTAACTTCTCAAAGAGCTTCTAGATTAAAGATAGATCCCTCAAAAGCTCAATAATAGCCTCTTGTATCAAAAAAACTCCACCGATAAGAGTTCTTGCATTGATTCCAGCAGCAAATATTATAGTTTACTTGTTCTGGAGCATATTGAAAAAGTGCGCCCAGTGTGGGCTTCATATTCGTATTGAATATATTAAATTCAGATATTTTTTTTTACTGTGCAGAAAAAAAGCATTTCAAAATTAAATTGCTTTTACAGTAGAATAAAACAATGACTAGATACGAAAGAAAAGCTGGGTTAACCTTGTAAATAATGTCAATCAAAGGGAATACCTGAAATTCCAAAATAAGCAACTAACTCAAATTGGAATAACTCATACATATTTTTGAATTGCGATAATTTTTTACCCGAGTATCAAATCATTATGAAACTTAAAGAGTGTATTGGTGCTACTAAGTTGTTGGCAACCCTGCAGCTGCGGCAGGCATTGAAACTGAAAACCTTCAAACCATGGAATCTCCTGAAAATTTTTCGTCTTTTACAGTGAAAACTAACTCATATGAAAATCTTATGCTTTGTTAATACAACCAAAGCAAAATTTTTGGAATTCCACATCGGACAAGAACGGTAACCCTCCTCCAATTTACCTATATTTTAAGCAACAAAAACTTCTGTTCACGATAATTCACGATCCATTCAATTAAACTCACAGAATGAATTGGTATTAAGTAGGACCAGGTCTGATAGAAGCGATTTTGAAATGGAGGTAACTCTGGCAACTCAGAGTAACTCAGATGGAGCTTAATCATGTCTAGGTGTTGGATATGCTTTCAAAAGGCTTGGAGATTATGATTCGGAAATTCATGCTCTGAATGCTCACCACGTCGGTTCTCATACTCCTGGCGATTTCCGCAGGGATTAGAATGCAGCAGCAGGGGATTACTGTACTCACTGACTCTAATCAAGCATGTATTAAACTCAGCAACAATCCAAAATACAAAGCTGTTATTAATGAGATCTACAAAGTCAGCATATCTGCTAATCAAGTTAGAATTAAGGTTGTTTGGATACCAGGTCATAAGAATGTAAGCGAAATGTCTAAGGCTAAAAAACCGTTCCTTTCACACATTCCATCAGAAAAAGGAGACTGTACATTAATTGAAATCATTTCAGGGTATTTTCTTGGCGCAGAAACTCTCAGTGAAATATCATGGTCTAATTCTCTTTGGTATTGTTGAAAGGCATCAAAATGTATTGGCTAATCGGCCACCGCTCAAAACTAACTCTGAAAAGTGAGCCGAAATTCTATGAAGATAGCATGTTTGTATATATACTGTTTGGCCCAATGGCATCGAATTATTTTGCATTAGCAGACTCGTCCGGATTAATATTTTTGAACACTTATTCGTGCTCCGCTCATCGAAAATTCCACGAGAAGTAAAAGTGTTTCTGTATTGTTCTTGAAGTTTTTGTTCTCTCACTCTCTCTCCTCATTTTGTTTTTTTTTTCAATCTATTTCTGTTCGTCTTCCGTTATCTCTCTTTTTGTGTTCTTGCCGGTCTCTGTTTTATACATGCACACACCACCGTCCAAAAGTCTTGAATCAATCTAAATTAACACATTTGTAGAATCATATTCAAATCAAAAAATATTTGAAAATTTTTATATGTACTTTTATACGTGAAACATATTGTTATGAAATGAAACCAATGAAATATCCACACTTTTTGCAGAAAAGGTATAAGCAAGGTTAGGTTAGGTTAGGTTGAGATGGCTGCCGATCCCCAGAGACCTGACGACCGGCACACATAGGCACAAGAGAGGCCCGTTGTGATACCATACTAAATTAGTGACTCTCTCCTACTCACTAAAATCAGGAAACCATTTGCTTCCTTTGATAAAACGGACTATCGCCTTTAAATTGACCGGGGACAGTTCCGTCAGATTTGAGAGAAAGGGTGCACCAAGTGCCGCCAATCTTCTCCTTGCCAAAGCCGGGCACTGGCACATGAGATGGAGGACGGATTCCTCCTCATCCTCAGAGCCACAACTCCGACAAAAATCGTTAAACTCTACGCCCAGTCGTTGCGCGTGCCGCCCTATGAGGCAGTGGCCAGTTAACACACCGACAGTGCAACGCAGAGCGCTTCGAGTTAAGCCTAAAAGCTGCCTGGTGCGATGCGCATCCATGGATAACCAGGACTGCCTTGCTATCGCGCAGGATGATTCCTCTGCCCAGGACTTCCTAGCGTCCTCAAGATATTTTTGCCTGATGGCCAATTTCACCGATGCCATCGGTATTCCTATTGTGGAGCAAGAGACCTCCAGTAACAAGGTTCCAAGCCTTGCTAGCTCATCGGCCTCACAGTTGCCCTGGAACCCCCTATGTCCAGGTACCCAAATCAATTGAACAACCGAATGTCTCGATATCTCCCTAAGAGATGCACGGCATTCAGCAACAATGATGGACACTGTACAAGGACCAGCAAGGGACCTAATAGCCGCTTGGCTATCTGTGAAAATACCAATATTGACCCCGAATATTCGATTACACAGAAGCCAGTCGATAGCCTGAAAAATAGCCGCAACCTCTGCCTGAAAGACACTACAGTAGTCTGGCAGACGGAGGGACAGCTTAAGATTCAGCTCGTCCGAGTATACACCACACCCGACTCTGTTGTTAAGCTTAGAGCCGTCGGTGTACACATGGACAAGCCCACTTTCGAGGGTGACGCCATCACGCCATTCATCCCTACCAGGAATGCGAGCTGTGAACTCCAGATCGAGTAGGCATTGCGGTGCGATGTAGTCAACACCCGCTGGAGCGGGAACTCCCTCGGCCAAAATTCTCGCATGGCCGACTTCTGTTCTATTCCATGCCGAGATGCAATTAAGTCTCACAGCAGCAAGATTGGCTTGCTGTAAGATAAGTAGATTGGTTGGTAGCCAATGAAGCAGCACGAATAGTGCCTTAGTAGGAGTGGATCGGAGCGCTCCAATTACCAGCAGTGCAGCCATCCTCCGCACTTTTTCAAGCTGCCGTTTGCAGGTTGCCTTAAGAGCAGCCTGCCACCAGAACGCTACCCCAAACAATAGAATTGGCTCAACCACAGTAGTATAAAGCCAAGCAACAGTACGAGGCTGTAATCCCCAATTCGCTCCTATGGCTCTGTTACAGCAGTAGAGTGCATTGAAAGCCTTCCGCGCTCTTTCTGCTATATTGTAGGTCCACAGTAACTTCGAGTCAAGGATAAGCCCTAACTACTTGACCTTCTGGCTCAATCCAATGGAGACCCCATTTAGTTTGGGTAACTCAAATAAGGGAATTTTGTACTTTCTTGTAAACAGTACTAGCTCCGTTTTACTAGGATTCACATTCAAGCCGCACTCACGACTCCAACGTGAAAGAATGTCAAGAGAGTGATTTAACCTCTCCGATAGAGTAGATAAATACTTTCCCGACACTGCCACAGCTATGTCGTCCGCATAAGCAATCACTTTGCAGCCGGCACGGTCCAGTTTCATTAAGAGAGTATTCACCGTGATGTTCCACAGCAGGGGAGAGAGGACCCCACCCTGAGGTGTGCCCGTACTGACTCCTCGTCTTAGGCTGACATTCCCCAGGGAAGAGATTACCACTTTACTTTTAAGAAGCTGCACAATAAAAGCGATCAGCCGCTCATCGACGTGTAGCACCGAAAGTGCCTCAACAATTGCATTACACTGTACGTTGTTGAAGGCTCCCTCAATGTCCAAAAAGGCAGCAAGCGTATATTCCTTTAGAGCAAGAGATTTCTCAACTTGCTCAATGAGGACGTGAAGAGCAGTCTCAACCGATTTGCCTCTGGTATAGGCTTGCTGAGACTGCGAGATCAGCACAGGATCTATTGATTTTTTAATATGGTAATCAATGATCCTTTCCAATATTTTAAGCAATACAGAGTTAAGACTTATTGGACGATAGTCCTTCGGCTTAACATGCGAAACTTTTCCTGCTTTAGGGATAAACACAACTCTAGTTTCCCGCCAGCTGGAGGGAACATACGAGAAGCGTAGGCAAGCTTTGTAGATCTCTCTGAGCCATGGTAGCGATACTTCCATGGACTGCTGAATGTCAGCCGCAAGGACGCCATCAGGCCCTGGAGACTTAAATGGCTCAAAGGAGTTTATAGCCCACCTTAGTTGAGAATTTGATATTCTGAACGGCGTTATTGAGTTGTGAGCTTGCTCCGTTTGATGCACCGCTTCTAGAGGGCAATAATTGCCCGGAAAATGCGCGTCCATAAGAACGTTTAGTGTATCTGCGCACGAACTAGTCCAAATGTCCTCAGGGTTCATGATGCACCCCATAGCCTTTGGTGTCGTGCTTAAGACCTTGCGAAGGCGATTTGCCTCGCTGAGACTCTCTACGTTTCCACAGAAAGATCTCCACGAGGACCTCTTTGCCTTGCGTACGGCATACTTAAAAGCCTTGAGCTGCGTTTTGTACATCGACCAGTCATTAGAACTTTTCGAGTTGTTGATCTCCATATTCCACCAGGGAGGCTTGGGATTCCCCCTGGCTATGGGTGCTTTACACGCTGCCCTGGAAGCGGAATTGAGAGAACTAGTGAGGGTGTCAACCGCCTGATCCAATTCATGGTAGCAGTCAATGCTCTTGGGTGCATTTTCCAGTGAGGATCGGACCATAACTTTAAATAAGTTCCAGTCCGTCTTTTTTCTGTTAACAAAGGCTACCTGCACATCAGAGCTGTGGCCAGCCACGTTAAACGAAATGTACCTATGGTCGGAGTAAGAGCACTCCTGTAGAACCCTCCAGTCACGGAGCAAATGTGTATAAGCAAACGATTATTCAACTTGAAAATCAGATTGGAAGATTTTTTTAAACAAAAGCAATTTTTGAAAGATTTCTCAGGGCCCATCAAAAATATAGACGAAACAAACTGTGAATGTTTAAGAATAGACCATCTAAAATAAAGCAAATTTCTAACTGAGATTTGACATAAAATTTGTCAATGAAGAACGATGCGAAAATTTTGGGCGGCGGCAGTGTATTCCGCTAGTCAATCAATCCGAGCATTTATCGCCGATGGCTGATTTATTTTTGGACTAAATACGAAACGCATTATAAGATTATATTGTATTTGGGAGAAAAAATTTGAATGAGTAGGGGTGAAATTCGAATTCGCTCTAAGCTATACGGAAATAATTGAAAATAATAATGATAATAATTTAAAATTCACTTACCACTTTCTTCCGTATCGAGATCGATATCAGTTTGATCGATTGCTTTGCATCCAGCGGTAGTAACAATAACCGTTGCTGTAGGAACAATACTAGCGGTCGGTGTCGATGACTCTTGTGAATCCTGTGATGGTTTTTCAGTTTTCGAACTGCCACTAGATCGTGCCCCTGTCGTACCTATTTGGCCACCACTGCTCGAATTTGCTCCCATTACCCCCGAACTTGTAGCTACTGCTCCGCCACCGCTACTGGTCGCTCCTATACCAGTTATTACGGCACCGCCTGCTGCAACTGCAGCTCCACCGCAAGCACTACGTCGATACGCTGCACTGTTCATTGTAAGCTTACGAACGTTCTTGTCGGGATGAAGGACGAGAATGTAAACTTTCGGCGAGTAAAGGCAAACGAGTGCAACCGATGCACTCAAACTGATCGAAATACATAGTGTACTAATCTGAATCTGTAAATTTGTGAAAATGACTAATTAAAGTTTATCGTTAAAATAATTTTGATAAAAGACGACTACGAACAGAAATCACTACTCTGTTAATTAATAAACTGTTAATTTTCACAAATAATTCATTCTTCCTGATTTTAATGAATTATTAATCGAACAATTCAAAATCAATTATTCATTGTTTTCCATTGCTTGATTATCATCAAAAGACCGAATTTTGAGTAGACTAATTAGCATCAGTAAATATGGTGAACTGACTGAAATATTCATTTGTGATAACTGTGGTGGTATGGTGGAGAGGACGTATGCGACACCCGTGTCACACAATGAATAATGCCCGACGGTAGTATACGACTATCACGAATATAGCGGTGAATCTGCTAATTGACAACATCTGACAAGTTTTATTTTTTCACATTTCACCTCCAGTTATTACATCCACCATCCACTACACCTACACACACACACACACACACACACACACACACACACACACACACACACACACACACCGACAGACATATCCAGAGAGAAATTCATCAAGATTTTCCCTTAGGCACAATAAATAATATTTTCTGCATGTAATCGTACCGAGTGTACATCAAGTACAACGAAATACGCAAATCATGCAAGTTTTCTTTCTTTCCCGTATAGTTTTGCAATTTTGCATCGTTGTCGTTTGATATGTTACTTACATACGATACATACTTACCTCATATGAATTTCCTGTTCCGAAATAAATAGGTATAAATGCCAGCCAGATTATGCACGTTGTATACATTGTAAATCCGATGAATTTCGATTCGTTAAAATTTTCCGGAATTTTTCTGGTTTTAACAGCATACACCGTACATATGGTAATCAGTAGCATATTATAAAGTTGCGAGAAAAGAAATGACATATCCTGAATTTTACATTTAAGTTGAACTTGTCGTCGATCTGGATAGTGTTTACGTGTACCAGGACGTTCAACAATCATCCATATCATTGTGATTAGAATTTGAACAGCTAAATTTGGAAGATTGACGGATCAAAAACAGGTGATAGGTATTGATAAATATGATTGATTTGATTGATTTATAATAAGAAATGTAAATATACGCTGAAAAAAATCATAAACCCGATAGTTTTAAGACAAGTGATAAATTAGACGAAGAATTTATTGATTCGTGTTTTCGCCGAAATATGATTTATTTATTCGTTCTGAATCGAAAAGATGCAACGCTGCAAATGCTATGCGAAAAAATTTTTAATTTTACTTGAAGAAGTCACGCCCACAGATATCGTTTGATATAATAACTAGCAAATGGTTTTGTAATTGCTTGTACGTAGGAAAAAATATGCTAACGAAAAATGTTTAGAAAACGAATACAAAGATCCTTATATTTGGAAATCATTGCAGCTCGAAACCCACGTTGGGCGCGACCAAATATCTTCCAAATAACAAACCGTAGACGGTACGAATGAACAGCTATAGACTGTTTAAGTATTGAGAAACCTCGGAAAACATGTTGAAAATTTTTTTTCGCAAAATTCTGGTGCTGACTACCTTTGAAAGCATATTATTGTGCTGATTGTCCGTTGATAGATTAATTAAGCTAAGGGATTTATCCAATGTACGACAGTATATTATATTTGTACTATATTCTACGACATTTATTCTACTTGAAATCGAAAAGCATGGAAAGCATATACGACAATATAATCAGTTATATTAGAACATTAAATGCTGAAAAAGACCATCTCATACCGAAACATCAAGCTCTGGCATGAGAGCAAATGAAGATATTCTGGCGAATACATTGCAACATTTTAATGTCCTTAGATCGGCTCTTTCCAAGACAAACAAGAACAATTATGGCGTTGGAGGGTTTTTTGACGCACTGGAAGAGAGTATAGATTCTCTGAATGGCAAGATACGTTAATATTTGCTGTTAATTGTCATTGCAGGATCATTCCCATTTGCAAATCTAATGACATAATCGCTAGTAAAAAAATTCCAAAAAATTACGAAAATGGTCATAGCTGGCAGCCCTTTCATGATTTTTTTTACGAAATTCCTACGACATTTGGCTTACATTAAGGTCCATTTACTGCATGAACTTCGTTTTGATTTCATGACTGGACCGGAAGTTATAGGGGAAAAAGCTTTATTTTGCTGAGCAAATTTGCAAGATTTGCCAACCAAATTTTAACCAAATGTTGTCTAAAGTAAGGTCCAGATATTGTTTGAATTTTGTTAAAATGTGATAGCTGAATCGAAAGTTATAGGCCAAAAAGCTGTTTTTTTTCTCAGTGATTTTTCAAGATGGTACCACTGCCACAGAGTTGCCCGTATTTCAAAATCACTTCTATCAGACCTGGTCCTAGTTAATACGAACATGTTCTGTAAATTTCATTAGGATCGGATTATCCGGTCATCAGTTCTCGTAAACAGAAGTTTCGAGTGCTGAAAATAGAGGTAATTTGATGATGGGATGCCGTTCTTATGCAAATCGGAATTTTGAAAATTTCAATTTGACATGATAGACAAAGATTAAAATTTATGAATGATTTGAAGTTTTTGTTAAAAAGCAAAAATTTTTCAGGAGGGTCGATACTTTGACGGATTTTTTTCAGGAGCCTGCCGTAGCTACAGGGCTACCTGCGCTATCTTGAAAATCCATGTGTATTAAATTTTAGTCAACATCAATACGCTCTGGAATTTTCACGATGATCCAATGTTTCTGTCAGAAGTTATGGCAAATCAAAATTGGAATAAAAATGTTTGCCTACTTTTAGGCACTCATCTCCCACACACGGCTCAAAATTTCCAATTCTTCATCATAAGCAAGCTTAAAACATAATAAGTTTTCATTCCCAATAATTTTCTTTTAACAAAACTTTACACTGCTTGTAAATATAGGAGTACCTTAAAATTCACTAAAATGCCCGCCGCCGCCAAAGGGTTAAAGATATACATCTACCACTATATACATGTAGGTTAGTAAAGAGGGCTGCCGGGAACGCGGCCAGCATTAGGCCACCAGTTTGGACCCAATTGCCACCCTCATAGACAATCACACGCATTCACACTTACAGCCATGGCACTGGCGAGATTCGAACCCGCAGGCCCCGTAACACGCCGCTTTTCGGCCTGACGCCTTAGCGAGCACAGCTACCGGGCCCCCTATATACATCTATGTCCTCCGAAAATTTTAGCTCAATCGGATCGGCCACTCCAGAGATTATCGTCGAGGGGACGTAAATCGAGTTTAAAACGAGTTTAATACTAATTTTCTTCGAAAGTCAGTAAAAAGGTGTTCCGGTAGAACTTATTTTAAGTCTGAGAGTTGAAAGTGGTAGACGATTTCATGTCATGAAGATAAAGAGTAATTAGTTGCACTGCGTGGTTTTCGATCATGGTTGATCGTCCATGGTTGGATTCAAACCAGAGACCGCACACGCTGGCAGCTGATCTCATACCCACCGGACTACTCAAATTGAAACAAATAACAGTAATGAAAAATATATCTTTTCAAAATATATATTCAGCCAACCATGCATGACAGCTCTTTTTCAGAGTTCGATGGTTGATCGCCCACGCCATGCTTTGAACCGTGGATCATACACTTTAAAAAAGCCGGTATTCTATCAACTCAGGCTTTTTTAAAATATGAAAATTTTTCGAAAAAATAAAACAATACCCAACAAAAAAAACTTACCAATAAACGTTATGGATATGGCCAATTGCGATTGCGGACTAATATATTTCGGTCGTCGTGCTGATTTCGAAGCTGAATCGAAAATTCGCGAAATACGATTGGTTTTTGTCAATAATGCACCGTAAATTATTGAAAATCCAACACCGACACCAAACCGTTGCGTCACACATGACAATAGAGTCGGTTCAGCAAGCAATACGAATGTATTGGAATAACAGACCAATATACCGAACAGTAACATATAACTCAATTCACGTCCTGATGCCCGAACCAGCGGTGTATCGTGATGTTTCATAAACAGTCCAATAACAATAACAGTCATTAGAATACCAACACATGCAATCGTCAACGGTATAATTGCATAGATGCTATCCCATCGCATGTACTGGATATCGAGAGCATAGCATCCCAGCTTGTCGGGATGTGGCCAAAAGCCAGGACCGCAGTCACGACACGTGAACTCATCTTGAACGTATTCGTATTCCTCGCAGTTGTCACAAATCCAGCAGCAAGTATCACCCTGTAGCAAAACAAAAAATGTAGAATTTCAAAGAATTTCACTTCATTTCGATTAGCCAACGGCTAAATCTCGTACCACCAATCTTTAAAAAAAAAATTCTATTCTCACAGAAATCTGATCTGGAAATTTCGATTACCTGTTGTTTCTTTATCATGCCAGCTTCGCATGGTAGCGAGCAAGCCGATGTCGGAATGTCGTATTCGCGATTCCATACAAGATTTTCACTGGAAAATTCTAGCTTATCGAACCATTTTCCAACAACCTGTAAATACGTTAACAAACCTGACATTTAAATATTAGTGCATAAAATTGCATCGACGGAAAAATCACCGAAAAATTAAATTTTCAAAAAAGTTGTTGGCTCTAACTGTAAACGGCAACGAAATTACGTAATTCATTATGTCGAGTTGACATTTCACTCGATTATTTCGAAAAATACACGCTACACGATTATTCATTATTCATTATACATCAATTATTCATGTCGAACTAAAATAATTATGGCCAAAGGCGTGCGCATGGGAGAGGGGGGGGGGGGGGGGGGGGGGGGCAGAGGAGAGAAATATCTCTTCTACTGCAATATTAATTTTGGAAATTTTTTACTGCATTTAGCGCCGTACTAAACTTTTTCTATTTGTTTACAGAACTTCAATGAAAATTAAGAAAAGTCCTGTGCACGCCTATGATTATGAAAACAATTGTTAATTATCTTTCATATGCAAGCTATGTTTTTCATACCGCAGAAAACACACCAACAACTTTCCTGTATATTTGACGGCTACCGCGAATGTAATTAAATCGAATTAGATTTGCTGTAAATACCGTAGATTTCCTGTAAATACCTTGTAATAATAGCCGGAAGAGTTTTCCAGTTTTTGGTAGTTGAGTATGTCATATCTAGCTAGTCCGTCACCTTGCGAATCGAATTTCACTTGACTTCCCGCGATATCTATAGAATTGTAAAAAAAAAAAATAATTGTTTTTGTTATTGAAATCGATTCAAATCGATTTGAATGCATAATGTACCACTGAAGCTATGCGAGCCAAACAACAGATTATGCACGTGCAAGACTGCTGAGATAAATCATAAACATGTGCCTGAAATTAATAAGCTCAGGTTCTTGCTCAAAGGAAATATTTGTGCAAGATAAATTCAAATAAATAATGAGCTTTGTTTTTTCCTTCTCTCTCTCTCTCTCTCTTTCCATTTATGTCCATGCAAAACAAATCGTTGTTTTTGTGAAAATTTCGAAAGATGATTCGTATTCGAGGGTTGAACAGAAAAATTACGAAAAATATTTTTTGGAAATACACTTGACTGACAATTATTGAGATAATCATATAATTAGTCATGTGAAGAATAAACAGAAACTGTGAGTTTTGAAAAGGACATGAGATGAGACACAGCGAAAAAAATAACAATAATCCCGAGCAAAAAAATATACTAGCTGTGGAAAAATTGAAACGATAGCCGAAACAGACGTACTACGGTGGAGTTGAAATGACGAGCCAAATACAAAACTGACAAACAATGACCACTACAAAAAATATTATGTTTTATTTTTCTTCTGTGCTTTTAACATATTAAGGGGGTATTCTGGTCTAGAAATTTGATCAAATCGATTTTTTTTCGTTTGCATATTTTCAAAGTTTAGACCTTTAAGAATAAGCTTTTAAAAGAATTTTCGGAAATTCGAATTATTTTTAGAGTTACAGCCATTTTTGTGACACGCCAACTAACTGCCCGAAACGAGACTCCAAGTTTTAAACGCGTTTTTCTCGGAACTACTTTTCTCGATACGGTATCATGATATCTCTAGTTGTAATGAACCGATTTACGTGAAAATTGTGCACAAACCCTTTTAACACTATTCGTTATCGTCTGACGTAGGGATTTTTCAAATTTTTTTTTCTACTATTTATTAAAAATACCCAAAGTTAAAAAAATGAGGCAAAAAACCAACTCTCTTTTTTCAATAGACGCCATTTTGTGAAAAAAAAGTTTTTTCAAATCGCCTACGTCAGACAAATTTCACATTCTTCTTATTACAGAATTCACCAAAAATGTATGTTTCAGGCCATCAGGAAGGTTGGAATCATATCAACCATGAGACAAGTTTTTTTTTTAGCCTTTACTTCGCCGACCTGTATCTACATAAATTTTAATTTTTTTAGTTTTTTGAATACATTGTTGTACTTTTAAAATGTTAGTAAAAGACTGGTAAAAAAATATATACCAAAAATTTTTCTGGTTTTTTTTTATTGCGTCCGTAAAATCACCTTAAAATCGTGCCTCTAGACCAGAATACTGCCTTAAATTGACATTAAATTCACTTACCGATAAAAGATACATTCAATAAGTAGTTATTATAAAAATCTTTTCCATCGTAATTGGCCATTTCCGAGCAGATTGGATATGATTTGAATTCAGTCTGTTGGCTGCCACGTTGGGCTTTCTTTTTCTTATAACAAATATCATAATGTAAATTGTGTAAAGCGTAAGCAAATGCATATACTGCATCAACGACAAATTGAATTTTCGATTCTTGCTCGTATCTGTGGAATGTGAAGAAAATTATTTGCAAACGATTAAATCGATTGTAAACATATAAAACTTATCTCGAATATTTATCTAACTAATTGGCTTGGTAAAAAAAAATTGGTTTTACGAATGAAGTTTTTAGTTGTTTGACTCTGTAAATAGTATATTGTTGAAGTCCTTTGGAAGGCTCGAAATTTTTAATTTTTCCGTCTGGCTCACGATTGAATAATTTAATATATTTTTAGATGTTTCTTGCTTAAGAGAAAAAGGGACATGTTTTTTTTCAAGTCACCACCAGCATTCCGTTGGCTTAACCCTCCGAGAACACAGGGGGTCAAATTGACCCCAGAGACCTTTTTGACCAATCGCAGCGCTTAGGCCTGCGGAAAGAGGGGGGTACTGTAGGTTCCTTAGTGTATTTCTGTGCCTTGACTTTTAGTTTAAACCGTTCTCATACAGTCCCATGTCGTCAGTCGTCGTTGAGAAGCCTTTGAAGCAGATCAAGGGGTCAAGGGGTACTCGACGTCAATTTTGAGGTAAAATTCAATATTTTTTTTACTTTATAAATCGATAGATTAATTTAAAATAGCCAAAAAATAATTGTTTTTGATATGTACCAATTTTTTCCAGCTTGTAAAAACTGTTTTTAAAAAACCGATTTTTCCTTTCGAAGCTAGATATATTTAGTTTTTGTGACAAATATCGATATTTCGAGGGTAATCTGCCCTCTTCTTCTTCAGTGTCTATCGGTCTATCGATAGACACTGACACTGACGCTGCCAAAAATAAATCTGCCATTGCTGCCTTGAAAGAAGTTGTGGCTCACCTCGTCGAGCCATATTTACGAGAAAAATTAAATAATACCACTCTACGTGTAGACATTTGAAAAGGGATCGAGAATATTTTAGGAATAAATATCCCAAATGTTCCTTCAGAACGTCCAAAGCTCAATAAAAGAGCAAGATGTTTATTGTGCTCTCGAAAACAGGACCACAAAACAAAAGATGTGTGAGCATCTTGCGATCGACCGATGTGCGACGAACAAAGAGCATTTTTATGTAATGATTGTGTTGGATATGAATAATTTTTCAATTTCTTCTTTATTTTGTCAATATTTTTATGTATTTTAATGAATAAAAAATAGTTTTTTCTATTCAAAAATGAAAAAATTCATTATTTTTCATACCCTCAAAATTACTACCACCAATATGCGTAACGAATATCTTTTTTGCAACCCTTTATATAGGGATGATTTTTGCGTTATTCTAACCATATAAATTTTAAGCTCAAAATATTAAAAATCAACTAATTTATTAATTTTTTTTAAAAATATGCAAATATAAAAAACCTTCAAAATCGCCACCGTAAATATGCAAAATAAATACTTTTTTTTAAGGTCCAATATACATCAAATTTTTTTATGATTTGGTCATATCTTGAGAGTAACTGTCTTAATTTTTAGCCAAAAATACTGAAAATTAAAAAAAATAACGATTTTTTAGTAAAAAACTGTTTTTCGCGAATTTTCTTTAGGTATGTTAAGGACATTTAAGGCACGTCTTATGCATAAGAACTACTAGAAAAGGTCTCAAACTATACCTACAAATTTTTTCAAATTAAAATCTTCAGTGGCGGCGATTCTATAGACGTTCAAAAGTGCTTGGGGTCAATTTGACCCCAAGTGTTCTCCATGATCGAAAAAATAGGTGTGTACTCGGAGGGTTAAATCATGAATTTTTGTATATCTTCTTAAGGTAAAATATTTCTGTTAAAATTTCAAAACCTCAATTATTCCTTTTCAAGCCGAGTTTCCAAATTTGCTGAAACACTGTCTTGACAGTATTTTCCTCTTCCTTGACGTGGGTAACACTGGTGTAGATGAATGATGTAGACGCCTGGAGGAAGCGAATAAGCTCACATTCATATATATATATATATATATATATATATATATATATATATATATATATATATATATATATATATATATATATATATATATATATATATATATATATATATATATATATATATATATATATATATATATATATATATATATATATATATATATATATATATATATATATATATATATATATATATATCATCATTATCATCCAGCTCCAGCTTTATTCAACCACTCTTATGTGATGTGGCCTCTCCCAATGTATCCCCGTGTCCATTATTGTCGGTTCGCGACGGTTCGATGTCAGGTTGTGCCTGCTTGTTTTCGAATATCGCAATCCCATCTTTGGTCTTTTGATGCCTCTCGGGTACCATTGATTGGTTTATCCTTATGGACCACCTGTTGTCCGTTCTCCTCGCCAGGCGTCCTGCCCATTGCCACTTTAGGGACTTTATTCTCTGAAGGACATCTATAGCTTTGTTGTTGTTTCTGACCCATTCATTAGTTTTCCTATCCCTCTTCGTTATGCCCAGTATATACATCTCTCCACTGCACTTTGAGTGATCTGGAGACTCTTCATGGTCGTTGCCTTCAACACCCAGGTCTCACAACCGTATGTCATAGCCGGTAGCACACATTGATCCAAGACTCTCGTCTTCAGATATCTTGGTATGCTCGTCGATTTGAAGATACCTGAGTTTTACCCAAATATTGTCCAAGCCAGTTTAATTCTTCGGTTTATTTCCGGGAGGAGTGTTCCTGATTTATGTATTATCTGACCTAAGTAAATATACTGGTCTATTTCTTCAAGGGCCTTATCTTCAACTATTCTGTTTCTTCTTCCTATCGATTCGTTGTGCATAACCTTGGTTTTGCTACGGTTCATTTTCAGACCAACCCTCCTGCTGGCAGTGCTCAGCTTATCGATAAAGCACTGGAGTTCATTAGAGCTCTCCGCGATCAATACGATATCGTCTGCGAATCTAAGATGGTTTAAGTATTCGCTATCAATTTTGATTCCTTTTTCTTGCCAGTTCAGATTTCGGAAGTTTTCTTCCAAAGTTGCCATGAAGAGCTTCGGTGATATTGCGTCGCCTTGACGTACTCTTCTGTTGGTGGAGAACTCTGGGGTTGTTTCATAGATATTTATTCTTGCCTTAGCTTCTCTGTATATATTGGCCAGTGTTTCTATGTAGGGTTTATTTATTCCCTGCTTGACCACGGCCTCTATTATTGCTTCTGGGCATACGGGATCAAAAGATTTTTCGAAATCAATGAAGGCCACGGGTAGTCATATTTAGTATTCACATGTTCCGCCTGTGATCTCCCTTAGTGCGTGGATATGGTCTATAGTACTAAACCCTGCTCGGAAACCGGCTTGTTCTTTCACCTGCTCTGCTTCTAACGTTGCCTGGATTTTATTGTTTATTATTTTGGTGAATATTTTGTACACTACAGGTAGCAAGCTTATGGGTCTGTAGTTTCTTATATCCTCTTTGCAGCCCTTTTTATGTTTTAGTACTAGATTTGCACTGTTCCACGGTTCGGGAACGTGTCTGGAATTCAAACAGTTCGTGTATATATTGGCCAGCATATGCCATGTTTGAGTTCCTGCACACTTAAGCAACTCTGCTGTGACTCCATCGTTTCCTGCTGCTTTGCCCTTTTTCATTGTCTTCAGTGCGCTTTCCACTTCTTCCACTAGGACTGCGGGGACCTCCTTTTCCTTATCTGCTGTTAATAGTGATGAGGGGCTGTGTACATATCTCTGTAGAAGTTGGTAACCAGTTCGATGATTTTGTTCCTATCTGTTACTCTGGAGCCGTCTTCGCTCAGTGCGATCATCTGTTTTTTGCCTATTATTAGCTTCCGTTTGGTGTTTTTGAGGCTGCTTCTATTGTTTATGGCAGTTTCGATCAATTTCTCATTATATATCCTAATATCTTCTGCTATTTTTTTTCGAATGGTTTTGCACAGTTCGGCATACTCTATGCATTGTATGTTGTTTTCCTTCTTAATTACCCTCCTTTTTTCCAAAAGGACCTTCGTATTCAAGGAAAATTTCTTGTGTTGCGTTCGTTCTGGAGGTTCACCTACCCCTCCTTAGCACATTCGAGGATGACTTTAGTTAATTTGAAAAAAAAAACGCTGCTCCGATGCGTGTTGATAAGGGGCGTGTAGCATTATCCCGTATGTCTTCTGTCCTCGTCAGAGTTCTCCCGTCCGTCTGTTCGTTCTGTCATCTTCAGCTTCGTTATACACTGAGGATTATTCTACCTCTCGATTGTTGTCGATTTTTTATTGAATGAAAAAGCCGGCAGTGGGGTTCGAACCGCGGACTTCCCGAATGGTAGTTCGCCGCTCTACCTCTTGATCCATCGATATATATATATATATATATATATATATATATATATATATATATATATATATATATATATATATATATATATATATATATATATATATATATGTATATATATATATTGGGTGATTATTTTGGAGAACTATGAGATGAGTCATTAGAGGATTCATTGATTGACGACAGACGTGACCTGCTAATACCATCTCTTCAAGACGGTCCTTGTGATCCAACAGCTCAAGAACAATGAGCCGCCTCATAAGCCAATGGACTGCCCGCTAAATGAAACAAATATTCAAGCGACCGCTAGCGTCTTTGGCTCATCTGCCACCACACACAACTATTCTCCCATGATTTTTTTTTAAGTTTTTCAGAATTTTTTCTAGAGTCCCCTGATATTTTCTAGCCTTACATGATTTTTTCTGAGATTCCCAGAATTTTTTTCGAGAGACCCCTGATTTTTTCTAAGCTTTCGTGTTTTTTCCTAAGGCTTCTAGCATTTGTACTTGAATTGCTGATTTTTCATAGGCTGTCACTGATTTTTTTACTTGACATCTAGAGTTTTCCCCAGAGTCCCCCTGATTTTTTCTAAGATCTTATAACTTTTTTATGAGACTCGTAGGCTTAAAGCTTCAATGTTTATTTTTTTAAACTCCCAGTATTTGATTTTAGACAGTTTTCTGATTTTTTCTAAAGCTCCCAGATTTTTTTTCTTGAGTCTCTGATTTTTCCTAAGCTTCCAGTATTTTTTCCTAGACTCATGAGACTTTTTCTCAAGTCTTTTTAGTTTTTCCTAATCTTCTATGATTTTTTTTTCATAGAGGTATCACATTAAGACAGAGAAGAGACAAACAATGTCGAATGTGCAAATCCAGATTAAGTCACTTCACCCTTATCGTAGCCAGTCATCGTAGCAACAGTGGTCTGCGAAATGTCGATGCCTTTTCGTTCATTCTTCTTAACCTGTCATTGGAAATAATTAATCTGAGATGTCGAGGTTTGCATGAGGGGCACTGATCTCATTTAGTTAATCTATTATTCAGATAAAGTTGATATCATGTCGCGAGGACATGGTGACAGCGCTGGCTCCTCAAACCACCAAATCGACCAAAATCATGACAAAATCAGCATAAACAGGACACTGTAAAGCACTTGTCTGAAAAAGACAGGGAAATACAGACAGCGTGGAAGATACCGTCAAATTCGAACAAATCAGGAGTAAATGCTGACAGAAATCACGCAGAATTGCCTTTTTCACTCTTTGAACACTACTCAGACCAAATCAAGTTCAAGCTCTTAGTGCGGAAGTTCATGGTTTTGTCTGTCTTCATTTTTTTCGTAAAAAGAACCGGGTTTTTAGGGAACTCTTAGCCGCAGTCGAAAGGAGGGTCTTTGGATGGGATGGCAGTTTTTGAGCCTGAGATTTTTCAAGCAAATCAATAATTCAAACGTCATAAAAACAGACATTAATCGAAATCATGAATAGAAAGTTAAGTAGATTGACGAACTTTTGCATTCCCTGAAAGGCTCAAAAGACTTCACGGACATGGGGAAATTGCTGAGTCCTGAAATACCCAATTTGTTGGTTTTTAAAGACACCCTTCATAGACTGCTGCGATTGTTAATCTAAAGGAATCATTTCGACTGAATTCCAATAGTGCCTGGTCGTTACTGTCCTTATGCCCTATCTATACTCATACTTGGAATTTATCTCATAAAAAGCTAAAATTTTTCATAGCGTTGTTTACTGCTTCCTTTCCTATCATTCATCTGGCCATAAAGAGACAATTTTTGATCAATACTATCTTGATTCCATCATTGGAATCAAAACATCTCTACTGTCGGCACCGAAAAGATATTTTCGTATAGTAAATATCTTCGCAGAATAATTTTGAAAATAGCGAAATCTTTTCAGTCGGTCCGATTTATTATATTACATTACCAACTAATACTCTGTTATAATACCAAAATAATATCACAGCATCAACTGAAAATTCACTTTAACTCCTGGTCTCTTATATTTCCTTAAATTCCGCTGAAACATTCAGATTCTATTATCATAAAATAAATATATATCTCTCTCTTTCGTTCGGAATGTAACATCTACACCAACAAATAAATAAATGAATTCATAATTAGTCTACTTACCCTTTCAATTGAATAAAGACCCTGACTATTCTTTGCCATCTTCGATAATCCGAATCCTCGCAACTCCCGACCGAGTCAAAAGTTTTTCACTACCCGAAAATTTCCCTAGTCAAGATACCACCCGCTGTCCAGCCCGGTGTAGCTTAAAAGCTAATACTTAATTTATACATCGCCATAAACATATCACTAAACACTTAGCGGTGTCACCGGAAAATTAATATGCAATGAGTATTTCACCGAAAAACAGAGAAGAACTGCTCTCGGAGTCTTCTAGTAGATTAGGTGATTTTGTGAAATACCAACTGATTTACAGCACAAGCTATCGTACTTTTCTTATGGTATTTTAATTAGCCTACTTTTCGGACTACAGTTTTGTGCTCCTCTGAATATCGTTCGTCGTGACTTAAGTTACCATCATCCTGTAAATGACCGACTTGAATGACTGGACTGACTAATCTCTGTCGATTTTGACGGAAACTGGAAGAAATCGTTTAAAGGAATTCCACAAAACGTTTTATGCCCATGAAAAGTTTCGATTTCTTTTCCATGCTACTTAAGCTGAAAAGGTTGATAACGGTGGCGACATTGTCCATCCTCCGTCCGATGTTTATTTGAATGGTTTCTATGGTGTCTTCTACGAATCTTTAGGCGTAACAGACAGAGGAAAAGCAAGTGGATTTCAGGGAGTTATTGTTTAAAACTTTGATTTTTTTTTGTAACCAAGTCCTCTTGATTTTAGTGTCAGTTTATTATAGGCATGAAAATATACCCACGTTGGGCGCGAAATTTTTAGCCATCATACTTAAAAAAAATATACGCATCTCGATTGAGGACGCTTTAAATTATTCGTCCCGTGGAAAATGATGCTCCTGATACGGTCGCACGGTAATCAACTTCGAATATCGACGGGATGAAGTGAATAGAGTTTAATACCTTAAGACGTTACGTAAAGGTTCTTCAATTTTTTTTTGTATCTCATCTCAACGGCATGCCTAGGCTTTTATATCACCCTCACTTTATTCTCTATTTATTCACACTGCTATTCGGAATGAATTATGTAACCGTTGAAGAGTGATGAAACCACAATGCATTCACGAATCGCCTGGCTAAGAGTCACACGCAGAGTTTATTATCTTTCCTGTAGAGGAAGCGGCAAACGGTAACGGCAGTCGAGTAAATGAAGCCTGTCGGGCAAAACTCGTTGACGCTAGATTTACGGGAACCTATATAGCTATTACGCTCTAGGCCTGGGTTTTCTGTAGGAAAAACTCGTGAAAAAGCGAGAAAAAAAGGGAATATTAAAATAGAACGCGCACGAGATAAAGTTTTTGATTTGCCCGACGGGAGAAAACATCCTGTTTTATTAAGTAATTGAATAAATTTGATGTATATATTTTATTTTATTTTTTTATTTTTCTTTCACTGTTCGGTGTTTTGAAAGTAAGTAATTATTTTGTGGTTTGGTTCTTGAACGTTACTTATCAAAGAAAGGATTCAAGAAATTTCGAGAAAATATTGATCAACTTTAATTTACATAGATTTCATTATTGTTAACTTACCCAACTTTCTCCGACAATCGAAAGTTTGTATCGCAAACGCGAAAATTTTCACCGCTTTCGAATTCAACGGGAAAATTTCGTTCCAGTAAACAATCGAAAGCATCCTCCCAGAATTCTTCGAACCAAGGATTTCTGTAAAAAAATTTATAGAAGCATCATGGTAACTGTGATGGAATTTTTGGGAAAAGATAATACTGTTTAGTAAAGGATAATGACTTTTAATAGATTTCTTTTTTAAGAAAAAAAAACGAACTAACCTACGATTACTTTCCGGTGTAAGTGACATCATATAATCGTCAAAATCCGATATGTACTCTGATTGTAGTTCGACAGTTATAGCACCTTCAGCAATATCTTCAATTCCTTCGACCAGTTTCTGTTGTCGTCCCCATCCGTCGCTGGCAATCCAATGCAGTGGCTGTGATAGATTCGCTCGTTTTGCGGCCAATAAAATTCGCCTGGCATCTTCAGCACGCGTGAAAAGCACTACAACCCGAGCATTGGGTTTTTTCAGTAATTTGGCAATTATATTATCAAAATTTCGTTCATCAGCTGAGCTAGGAACTTTTTCAGCAACAGCAATGCATACATTGCGCTCGGTTGCTTCTTTATGAAAGGCTTCGATGCCGTATTCACCGTACGACCCTTCGGAATGAATTGTTGAAACATATGACCAATTGAATTTTTTCACTATATCGACTAGAGCGATCGATTGAAATGTGTCCGGTGGAACGGTACGAGCGAATAAATCGAATCGGGTCTTATCACTCAGAGCTTTGGCAGTTGAAGCGGGCGATATTTGCGGAATGTGAAAGAGACGCAGTAGATTGGCAACTTGTAGTGATACGGAACTATAAGATCCACCTATCACGCCCACAACTGGTCCACTTGTGTTCTTTTTCAGTCGCGGAACTGATCGATCCATGCACTCGAATGCGCTTGTATCGAGACTGTCGAGAGACCGTCGAACAAACTGTAGACTCTGATTCAATGCGTAAGTGTCACGCGAACAAGTGTCTAGGATATGCACGCCAATTTTTACACCGGGCAGGATATTTGGATCGTTGTTTACACGGTCTACGGCATAGAGCATTGCTTCCAAGCGATGCACGCCGCGATTGTAAACTTTCGGGCCACACGGTGTTCCTTCGCCCTTCTCATGAACCGGAAACAAACCGCCTAATATTACATCACCCGGTATGTTGACAGCAACCATATCATGATTAAAGCGGCCATTGTGATGATTCTCTCGGGTATGCTTATCACACTTGACTATAACTGAGAGAAATGTAACTACTATTATTTGACACACTATATGAGTCTTAATATAAAACATGGTCTTTCAATTTTAACCAGTTGATTTTTGCTTTTCTTCTTCGCTATTTCGTTTTCGTTTTGTACATCGGAACTGAATAGCACGAAAACCAATTTTGAAAATGATCATGCCATTTTGCAACTTTTTGATTATCAATTTATCATATGTTTATATGAGCACCACAACAGCAGCAAAAGTATCAATCGTTTGATAAATATACTTGTCTTCGAAGGAAATTCGATCGTCGTAGCGTTTACGTTTCCGAATTGTTTTGCCACCAATTTTTGGCGGAAAGTATTTTTTAATTTTGAATTTGATTTTAATTCTCATTTCTGTAGCTGTCAAATCGGTCGTATCCGTGACAATAACGAGAATGATTGACCGAAGATCTTAAGATAAAAATTTACGAACGGATCGACACGATTCCACGTAAACTATATGCTAGCATCTGAAATAGAAGAAAGGGAATGATAAATAGTGTTTTTTTTAGGTTACTAAGGAATACTTTATGAGTTTTTGTTAGTTTGACGATGTCTAAATGGGCGGATTATTTATATTCAGGCGTTTAAAGCTATTGAAATATTAGCGCCCAGTGTGGGCATTCAAGGTAAAAAAAAATAATAATTTGTTTGTTTTGATTACAATAGGCGCGTTTTTTTGCTCCTCTATCCAGCGGAGAGTAGAATGAGAGTAGAGTAGACGCATTGAAAACAACAATAACACTCCTACACCAGTGAATTCACTGGTGTAGGAGTGTTGTTGTTTTCAATGCGTCTACTCTACTCTCATTCTACTCTCCGCTGGATAGAGGAGCAAAAAAACGCGCCTAATGATTCGTTTCGAAGTTCAATTCCAGAACTCTAACAGACAAATTGTCTGGCTGGATGCTAGAGAATTAGAGTTAAAAAGTCTAGCGCATCAGAACCGCTAAAAAACTGATTTTCGATAGAAATTCGATAGAAAAATCGAAATTTCGATAGAAAAATGTGGAAAGATGTTATACACTTTTTTTGTAGTATCATATCAACCATTCCTTATTCAAAGCAACAAAACCCAACTATAAAATAGATGGTGAAAATGTTCAGTGCTGGCAACATTTTTCCAACGAACTAGCAATAAGTTTACCATAACAAGCTCATACTTAAATCATTTTATCCTCTGAATTTCGTTCTCATCGCAGGATTTCATCCTAAGTTTCAGCGGTTAAACGTTGTTTGAGGCTGCTGTCCAACAAATTTTCAAAACTCGGAAAATTTAAAAATTGGTACCTTATTTTTATTGCGCATCTGTTGGTGTAATATGTACGAAAATGTATGATGTTGGTTACCCTGTGCTAGCAGCAAAGCAAAATAATAACCAAATCTGTTTCACGTTAAGTTAAACCAACTCTGTGAATTTAGGTTCGATAGATAGAATGATTGGTTTTACCATCCTTCATTGCAGGATCATTCCCATTTGCAAATTTAATGACATAATCGCTTAGTAAAGGAATTCAAAAATATTACAAAAATGGTCATAGCTGGCAGCCCTCTCATGATTTTTTTACGAAATTCCTATGACATTCGATTTAAATTAAGGTCCATTTACTGCATTAAATGCGTTTTGATTTCGTGACTGGACCGGAAGTTATAGGGGAAAAAAGCTTCATTTTGCTGAGCAAATTCGCAAGATTTAGGAGATCAAAATCACCATAGCTGGCAACTCTATTCTAATTTTCACACCAAATGTTGCCTAAAGCAAGGTCCAGATATTGTATGAATTTTTGTTAAAATTTGATGGCTGAATCGGAAGTTATAGGCCAAAAAGCAGTTTTTTTCTCAGTGATTTTTCAAAATGGTACCACTGCCACAACGTTGCCCGCATTTCAAAATCACTTCTATCCGACCTGTTGCTAATTAATACCAACATGTCCTGTGAATTTCATTATGATCGGATTATCCGGTCGTTAGTGCTCGTGAACAGAAGTTTCGAAATAGAGAAAATAGAGAACATTTTCGCCATAGACGTTCACTTCGAGCTAAAATCATAATATTTGTGGGGTCTGCGTATAGTACGCTATTTTTGAAATTGTATTTGCTATAGCTTTAGTTATCCGATACCTACACAGCCCATCACTCTCGGTAAGCTTCCTCATTTCGAGCTCGGTTCAAGTTGGGTCAGTTCGTTTTCCATTTCGTCTCAGTTTCGCGCTGCAAGCTTAAAATATACCCTAAACGTTAAAGTTAACAAAAAAATAGGAAATGGAGAAGCACAAGTGAAAATTATCAAATCAACAAGTAACGGTATTGAAACTAAGACAACATACCAAATCCTTTTCGAAATATTGCAGAAATATTCATAAAATTTTATAAAAATTTCCTGCACTTACTGAAAAATGCAGCTATCTCTTTCTTTTTGTTCGCGCCCCCATATAGATACATAGATACAATACACTTGTATCTGACTGGTTTTTGCGACGAACCTGTTTTAGTCATCGTTTAAGTGGTAGTTATTACGGTAACGCAATTTGTCATGCGATGACGACAACCACATGAGCAGCAACAATGACGACAATCTATCAAAAGCTTACATTAGCTTCCATTTCAATATATGGATTTAATGTTCGATCGATATTATTGCTTTATTTCGACTTCAAATGCTATCTACCCACTTGCCTGTTTGTTGTCTCATAAGCGACGACACACACACACATTACACATATCTGAGGCAGACCTAGCTAGCAAGCCAGCAAGCAAAGAAAACTCGTCATTATCGTATCGAAAATATTGAGGGGACACAAAAAAATATTTCGAATTCATATGAAATTATATAACATGGACATAAATTTTGTTTCCCGTCAAACACAATAATAAAATATTTCGCTCCCTGAATCGATTTGTAATATCGTAAAGTAAGAATGGGATAACAATGCGATGAGATTGAGATATCTCCAACTTTTACTTCAGACGGTCGAGTGAAACAATGAAAAATGCGAGGAAAGAAACGAGTTCGACTAGAGAAGTCATCTCTCTTCTGCCAAACAAATAAATCGCATGTCAGTTGGTCCGCCACCTCGATCCCGAAATCCTGCACCTAAATCAACTTTCAATTGTCACATAATGTATCTGTGTGATCCATACCGTCCTCGTCTCTAAAAAATCCAAGCTCTCAATTAAGGGATGAATAAAGCCAGCCGGCCCTTCGATTCGACCACCCATTCGTCCACTATTGTATAAGCAATCCGAAAAACTCTGCACCATAATGACCGACATCCAAACTATTATAGGAACTTTATACGGGCAACCAAAAAAAAAAATCTATGCTCCGCATTTAAAAGTGCCATGGAAATTGTTTTTTAATGCTTTGTGCGGAAGATTTTGACAATGAATACTGCTTGGTGGTGGTGGTGGTCCCGTTGAGAATACGAAGCCTGGCGCTGAAATTAAAATCATTCATCTTTCGAACGGACTCAGGGTTAAAATTTTTCATTTTCCAAACGTAAATGTTGAAGTGTTTTTTTTTTCTTCTTTCTGTTGTAGTTATTATTGTATTGAATCACAATGGCTACACAACGATGCGCTACTATGTGAAAAATATCCTGAAAATTTCGGATAATCAATTGTCGAAGGGATCACGAAGGAATTCATGAAATTTTCCCAAACCAGCTGAATAGCAAATATGTTTCGGATAATCGAATTTACCACCCCGTTTTAGTTTTGGTTTCTGCACAAGAAACTAATTGACTTGATAATTATTTTGCCGGTCGCAAGTATTTGTTTGTGATAATGTCAATTAAGGCAGACAGACAGTCAAGCATCATTGCATTGAACGTGTAAATAGTTCAAACAATCCACTGGCACATCATTTTCCCATGTCGTGAACTAATGAAAGTGTCGACAAATCGTGCTCATAATAGTTTTGGGGGTGTTTTACCCCGGGGTTAGTAGGTTCATTAGTTGTCAGCATTAATCACGCAATCAATGTTATACAATTCTCATTTCTTGGCAGATGCCACCGGAAGAAGTTTGTCAAAATAGACATGAAAACATGCAATCCCTTAAGTTTCCTGTCATATTCTACTCATGCTTATACTCATATCTTCATGAATTACTTAAAATGATGTAACAGCGTTTAACCATTCGCTAATGCATTTAAGCTCTTGAGCTGGGGCAGGGTATGACCATGTTATTGAGTGAATGTACTACATACATCTAGAACACGCACAGCTCACATATCATTGAAACTATCTATTTTTTTTTACGAAACTCATTTATGACTTGAAAGTGCTAACATGATTGGGTATTTGTGTCGCTTGACAACAACTAATAAAAATACTTTCCCGTTTGTGACGATTGTCGTGATGACTTGGGCTCTTTTCTTACTGATAATGGAATTGGGACATCCAATGTAAAATTTTTTAAATTAATAAAACATAAAAATATTTTGTGATTTATAGATTTTTTATTTTTTTATTTTCTGCAATGTCACTTTCTAGAAAAACGATCGAAATATTCCCTTACATATATTTGCTAAATTGTTCAGAAATTTCAGCGATGAGGAGGGTTTTCCCTTTACTCTTGTAACCTAAAAGATTATTTGATTGATTTTTCGCTCTATACTCAAAATTTTTTGAATTCTGAAATTGGAATAGCTGAACGGGTAGAGTACAGGTTGCTTATACATTTGCTCCCAGGTTCGAATCCAGTCATAAGCGAAAATACGATGAAATATTTGAGTTGACCTACATAGCTCTGATTGTCTGAGAAAAGTCAGAGGTAAATTTATTCATGAGACTAATACTGTCCCGATTATTCTTCTATGGAAAATGAGCGCAAATCCAAAATGAATTATTTCAGAATTCTCAGAGGTTTTTTTCTGACGTATTGGAACATCTGAAACTCAAAAAAGAAAGTAATTTTGGTATGTCACAGTTCAACCCTTGATGAAGCTGGAGGTTGAAGTGGGTGGGGATTTTATCATTGGAGTTTACTCCTGAAATTTCGTTTTTTAGTGTAGTGTACCACTGATTTAGCTCATGTATTCAGAGCTAGTTCAACTCGTGTTTAATCATGGCTGGATTTAAACCATGGACTACACACACACACACACCCACACACACATAATAATTCTACACAATTTGAATTGGATACTCCTAGAAACTCCTAGATCAGCTTATACAAACGCAAGAAGAGCTGGCTGAGCAACGCCGTCTCAATGCTGATCGCATTAAGTAAAATAATGAGCTACTCAACAATATCAGTCGGAATATTGCGAAAAGCAAGAAGTCCATTACCCAAAATCAGAAAATAAGAACGCTTCAAACCTCATCCCCTGAGGCAACCTCTTCCTCCAACACTGAGAAAGCCAACTCCAAGTGCACGGAGGACACTTCCAGCTCAAAAGGCAGTTCCTCTGATATTTCAGTGTTTCTGGAAAGCCTGAAATCAACCGTACAAACTCCCACAACCAGCCCAGCGTCGACTAGAAAACAAGACAGCTTAGTAATTAATTCCCTGTCAAGTGAAGACTATCCTTCATGAAAGCTCAAAAAACCCCTAAACCTTCGGCTCCGTCAAAAACAACAGATTCCCTACCTAACTTTCTGAATCCCGCTACAATCAACGAACCACAAGAAACCCCGACGGTGGTTTCAATTATTCTTTGTCAGCTTGAACATTGAACAGAGCTGGCACGGGTCGTGAAACAACGCAACGACGAGTTTGATTGGCATACACATCATGCCGAAATCCCCTATCGATCACAGTAAAATTACTAAGATCTTCACGGAACTAAACGTGCAGTACCACATGTATGTACTACCTTCCTGAGGAGAAATAACTTAACGTTGTTATAAGGGGCCTATACGGACTCACCACCGAAGAGGTTAAATTAGACTTAGAAAGACAGGGCTTCAATCCAATAGAGTTTTTTTTTAAATCTTAAAACCAGGAAGGACCCCCCGCCTAAGCTAATCAAAGTTCTTCTTCCAAGGGAAGAAAAACACATTTACAACATTCAGGTCGTCTGCCATCTAGTCTGTCAAGTTGAGGCCCAGAAACCAAGAGTTGCCCAAGGTCAATACCGCAACGGCCACTCCTCAAACAACTGCCACGCACAATCCCGTTGCGTAAAGTGTGATAGTCTTCATCACGACACGCACTGCAACAAGCACCTAGAACAGAAATCAAAATGTGTTAAGTGTGGCGGGGAGCATCCTGTAAATTATGATGGTTGTCATAAAAATCCCAAGAATATTAAAAAGACCTTCGCTTTCTAAAAACATGCCTAAACCTCAGATCAAACCCACAAATACCCCAGAGCAAATAAGGCACTTCCTGGAGGTCATGCAAGTACAAATGCATTCGATGATGAAGGACTTAATAGCAAAAATGGTTCAAGGTATATTAAACACTCAGAAATCCCCAGCGTTCTCTCAATCATCTAAATGAATAGAGATGGCCGAATTTCTATCCTCACTTGGAAATGCAAATTCCATTCTATAAAAAAAGGTGAGCTGATGCAATTCCTCAGCGAGCGGAGGGTTGACATCATGCTCATTCAAGAAACCTTTCTCAAAACCAAGTAGTCAGCTCCGTTTCCCAAACTATTATGTGTATAGAAATGATAGACTGACGGGCAGGGGAGGAGGCACTGCAATTGTTATAAGAAGACACATTAACCATCATGTTTTAAGCTTCCCACCCGTTAAGGGTTTGGAAGCTACTGCGATTGAAGTGCAAACAAGCTTTCTTGATTTTACTGCTATCGCCGCATATAGACCTCCCAAAGCACAGCATTTTGTAGAAGACAAAACATTTTAATCTTGAAGGCCACATCTTCTTAGTTGGAGACTTCAATGCACACAATCGCCACTAGGGATCTGTTAAAAACAAACTCGCGGGAAAAGATTTTTACAGATTTGCAGCAGGGCCCGCATGCTGCCTTCACAAGTCCTGGCGAGCACACCCACTTCGGTCCGTTGCACATTCACATATTAGATATCAGGATTTCTAAAAACATTCCCCAAAATGTCCAGATCAGCATTTTCGACGAACTGCCATCGGACCACAAGCCCGTACACTTTCAAATCGAGACCGTCTTTATCGTCCCTCCGAAGGAAGACAAAAATTGCACCAATTGGTAAGCATTCCGTGTCAGCCTGCCTAATGATAATACTTTCATTATGCTTGAAACAGTTCTAATTAAAAACCCATACCTTGAGCAGTTCTCAAAAAAAGACAAATATACGTCTACTATCCCATTTAAGGATAAACAAAATCCATACAAACTCCCGCACTCTTTCAAAATTCGCATTAGAAGGAGAAATCAAATCAGGAGACGTGCCAGAAGCATGGTATACCCAAGATTGCGTAAAGAGGTAAACCAATTCAAAAATAAACAAATCAATAAAAACAATGGGAGCTCTTCTTGAAGAGTATCGAATCTGGAAGTGACTCATTCTGGAGGTTATCGAAATATTTCAGGACGAAAACCAAACCTACCATGCGTCCCACCCATGGAACTACTGATCTGAAATTTAGCAACTCAGATAAAGTCGAAGCATTTGCAGACACCCTTGAATTACAATTTCAGGATAACTACTCTTCAAACGACGATCTAGACAACGAAGTTCTGTTTCGAGAATACTAGATTCAGGAACCTCGAGCGATGAATCAATTCCTCTCACCAATCTAGAAGAGGTCAAAAATTTGGTACGTTATATAAACGAGCGCAAAGCCCCAGGCCCTGATAAAATCATCAACCTCAGTCACTTACCGGATAACATTTTGCAAAACATTGCAGACATTATAAACTGCATTTTCCTTTTGGAAAATTATCCAAATTGTTGGAAACTGGCCACAATAATAGTCCTCCCTAAACCCAGACAAGGTTTAACATTCCCACAAAATTGGAGGCCTATTAGCCTTCTTTCGTTTCTGGCTAAACTAACACAGCACATTTTGCTCTTTCGTTTAAAGAAGATAGTAAAACACAACAAAATCTACCCTGATGAACAATTCGGCTTTAAGTCGCAACATTGCACTGAGCTTCAACTATCCAAAGTTGTTTAACACATAAAAACAGGGTTCAACATACATCATTCTACAGGTCTGGTTATGTTCGATGTAGCCAAAGCTTTTGACAATGTTCAAATCACACTCACAACTTATTGGCTCCTTTTTCCATGGAAGAACTTTTCAAGGCACCACATTCAAGTTGACGTACCTCAAGGCTCACCTCTCTCACCAATTTTGTACAATCTCTACACCACAGACATCGCTCGTTCCTGTTTGCAGACGACACATGCATCCTTTATTCTTCAAAGCAGGCACTTTCTACCACTTCAAATCTTCACAGCTCAATTGATTTCTTACTAGAATACTTCCAAAAGTGGAAAATCAAGATCAACAGTAATAAAACTCAGGCACTCTTTATCACCAAGTGAAACCATTGCATGGCAAACTTCAATGGACACCACATATTACCGTTAAACGAGCAACTATAAGGAACACCATTAAATCCCTAAACCCACTTATCAGCTCCAAAAACTTCAATGTGACAAACCGACCTCTTCTATACAAACAAGTTATAAGACCGCTACTACTTTGCCTTAAGAATGATTTTTAATATCCCGAGATATATTATTAGACGACAGCTAGGTATAAGTCGCGTTTTCTTACCGTCTGAAGAGGACGGCGACTTAGTTTTTTGGTTCAGATGAACCAGCCTTTTAGGCGCATGGGGAGACCCATTTAACAGCGTGAAATTTTTTGTGATATCAAAAAACATAAGATTTTCGGGATTGGCTCTGCGAGTGAGATCTTCCATTGGACCTGGCGCCCAACGTGGGGCACGAAAATTGTGCATCCACAATTGCTCAGAAACCATATTTATCATAAAACAAATAGATGAGTCCTGCTTATTGCTCTTCATAATACGTTCACAAATTGAGGTGCAGTGTCACCTGATTCGACTATAGAAAAATTCAAAAATTTCCAAATTTAGTGACAAATACTATTATTTTACGAAAAAAAACCGCACAAACGTAGCTCTGCCAAAATCACTTAAGGAAAATCTTTGAAAACGTAACGTTTTTGATTTAAGAATTTCGAAACTCTCCCATTGAGCTTAGGGAATGTTTCTGAATTTTCCACACTTTTCATTAAATATTCTGAGAGCATTGTTTTATGTAAATTTATCGAACGCTCTAATATTTTTGCAGATGTCTTATTTATAAGCTTTATGAGCCCATAGTCTTCCGAAATTATTTTAATTTTAAAAAGTCTTCAAAATTTCCCGAAAAATTGCGAAAAACGTAAAAAAAACCTTTCTGAAATCTCTAGAAATTTCCAAAAAACCAAAAATCGTTTTTTCTCTAAACACGTTTACATTCTTAATTTGCCAAGGATTTGCGAGATTTTCAGCCGCCACATGCAAATACATTCAGCCGTCTAAACATACGGTCGTTCCCCTTGACTATTTTGAATTAATCGACTTCGTCGACGATTGAATAATCAAACAAAGAAACGCAGTAGATTTTGGGCTTTTGGAGCGAAGCAAGGACGAAAACGATTGACTGAAAAAAAACAGTAGATTTTCCTGGGATCTGGTCCATCGTGGACGGAAGAAAAAAAACCAGAAAAAGGAATTTCAGATTGATGGTTTAATTTTAATCTTTGGATATCCCTCCGATGCGCGAAGATTTTTCAAAAGCCAATTCCAAAAATTAATGGTTGTTTGACGGTTTTTTTTACGTTGGGAGAATTGAGTGCTTATATCTCAATTCAGGGAGTGTCTTCAATGGAAATTTCAGAATAACAGTTCGTAATGTGATAAAGTATCCATGGTATCCACCAAAGTATCCAGCGTCCTATATTTAATAACTTCGCATATTCGAGAAGTACAGGGTATTTTTTTTTTTATTTTATTTTAGCTGTATGGCATGTCGCGCCATCCTGTTGAAACCAGAGGTCCCATGCATTACGGCGAGTTAATTCCGGAACGAGAAAGTCATTGATCATGGCTCTATAGCGGTCACCATTGACTGTAATGTTATTCCCAGAAGACATGTGGACCAATTACTCTACCGGCCCATAAAGCACACAAACAGTCTTTTTATCCGGATGTAACGGTATATGGACAACCGCCTGTGGTTGCTTATCACTCCAAATGCGGCAGTTTTGTTTATTGACGTAGCCATTCAACCAGAAATGAGTCTCATCGCTCATAAAAATTCTCGTATGAAATTCTGGATCTGCAGCAATTTGTTCTTGGGCTCATACACCGAATCTATGCCGTGCCCGGTGGTCGTTCAATTCCTGGACGAGTTGGATTTTGTAAGCCCGCAAACCTAGATCTCTCGGTAAAATCTTCCATAATGTGAATGGGCACAGGTCTGATTGTTGAGCACGATGTCGAATGGACTCACTTGGGTCTTCATCGATACTACGCTCTACAGCTGCTATAGTTTCTTCATTACGCCCTTTATTACCTGGATGGATGCGTATTATCAGTGAGAGTAAACGTGGTGCGAAAACGATCCATGGCTAATCGAATTAATTGTTCTGATGGACGATTATGCCCGCGATAGCCTGCTGTGTGGTGACTTTAATCTCCCTACTCTAGATCGGGATGCTGACTATTCGGTTATCATCTCGACTAGTAGTGTTTCTTTAATAACGTCTTCGTTTCTCTCACTTTGTTCCCTCTCTCAGCTCAACAATATACCGAATGCCAGCAATAGAATTCTGGATCTTGCTTTGTCCAATCTCCCTAGATCATCACTTTCGTTAAGCGCTGCTCTCTTTCCTTATGTTCCTCCTGATTCTCATCACCCCCCTCTTGTTCTGGAAATTTCTGATATTCGTTCTATGAGGAATAAAATCCCATCCTTAATACGTTACAACTTTCACAGGGCTGATTTCACCGGCATGGCGATTGAAATAAATAAAATTAACTGGTTTCCTTTTTTTCGTGGCCTTGACGTTGATGATGCTTTGTGCAACTTGTATAATTTCCTATCAAACCTTATTCCACAATTCACACCAACTAACCGTCCTAATAAACCGAGCAATGCTCCATGGTTCAGCGGTGAAGTTGCAGTCGCACTTGAAGCCAGAAATGCAGCTCGTAACTTGTATAAAAGATCAGGTTCACCTGTTGACCTTCTTTTGTATAAGGATCTTCGCTCTAAAGCGAAAGAAGTTGTCAGACAGGCGATGCGCTCCTACATTGCTGGCGTTGAAGCATCAATTAGAACTAATCACCCGAAATCCTTTTGGTCATTCATCCGTTCTTTGATAAATTGTCCTAGTATCCCTAATGGTATGCACTTGGGTGATACAGCTGCCTCCACTTCACAAGAAGTGTGTGAGCTTTTTGCTTCTTACTTTTCCCCTTTTTTCTCACAACAATCCTCTTCTAATTCCTTAAATCTTCCCTCCACATCCTCTCCTAAATTGCACTCATTTCGAACGAACCCTCTTGAAATTGAACTTCTATTGAACGATATCGATGCCAATACCGGTAGTGGTTCCGACGGTATTCCAAATATTCTGGCTAAATCTCTTTCATCGTCTCTTTGCGTCCCTCTTTCTATCTTGTTCAACTTAAGTATATCTTCTGGCTCTTTTCCTTCTCGCTGGAAAATTGCCAACATATTTCCTATACATAAAGCCGGTGATCGTACTTGCATCACAAACTACCGTCCTATTTCCCTTCTTCCTTGCTTTAGCAAGATCCTTGAAAAAGTGGTTTACAAGCGAGTCTACTCCTTTATCCAGCCTACTCTCGCGCATGAGCAGCATGAGCATGGTTTTGCCAAAGGTAAATCTACCTTAACCAACCTTCTTTCCTTCACACACACACGGTTGCATCCGCTCTTGACTATCAACAGAAGGTTGATGTACTTTATACCAACTTTTCCAAAGCCTTCGACTCCGTCAACCATAACCTCCTTCTTCAAAAGTTAAAGTACGATGGCATTGCTGGTCCTCTTCTTTCCTGGTTCAACTCTTACATCCTCGACCGTACCTGTATTGTAACTGTCAATTCCTCCTCTTCAATTCCTTTTTATCCTGCATCAGGTGTTCCGCAAGGGTCGATCCTTGGTCCTCTTCTCTTTCTTTTGTTCATAAACGATCTCCCTCCTTTAATCCAATCTTCTTGTCTTTTGTATGCCGATGATTTCAAGATGTTTCGAGTGATTGAGTCACAAGATGACTGTATGGTTTTACAAAATGATCTCAACAGCCTACAGACTTGGTGCGCTTCCAATGCTCTCACTTTGAACATCATGAAATGTCACAAAATGTCATTCTCTTTGAAAATTTCAACTTTGATGTTCTCCTACTCTGTTTGTGGCTATCCTCTTAATGTCGTTGATAACTTTAGAGATCTTGGCGTAATGTTTGATCCTAAGCTCAAATTTGATAAGCATATTTCTTACATTACTGCCAAGGCCTCTAAATTATCCGGTTTTATTATTAGATCCTCTAAAGCTTTCGTTAACATTTCCACCTGTGTACACCTTTTCCTCTCCTTTGTACGTAGTATCCTTGAATATTGCTGTCAAGTTTGGTGTCCTCGTGTTGTCTACTTGAATACTGCGGTGGAGTCGGTTCAACGTAAATTTACTTGCACCCTGTTTTATAAATTTCAGCTTCCTTACCGTCCTTATTGTGATCGTCTGTCGTTCCTTCATCTTCCTTCTCTCGAATCACGGAGACTTTTCCTGGATGAGTGCCTACTCTTCAAATTGTTCCATAGGTTGGTAGATTCCGACATCAGCAGCCACGTTTCTGTCCGTGTTGCAGTGCATGGCACCCGCTCTACTTTTGAGTTTAGTGTGCCATTTGCGCGCACTGATATCTTTTTTCATTCTCCGCTGTTGCGATTACTAAGGCAACATAATGATTTACGATTTGGTCCTCTACCGCCGACATTATATGCCTTTAAAACTTTTTAAAAAAATAATGTTTTGCTTACTACTAATTCAATGTAGTTTTTTTTTCTTCTCTATTTTTCTTATTTTGAATTTGTACTTTTTCACTGTGATTTTGCTTTATTATTGTTCTTTATTTTGTATCATTATCATCTCATTATTATTTTGTTCATTTTTTCATTCTTTCGTTAGTGAATTATTTGTATTTTATATTTTCTATATTCAGTAATTGGATTTGATCTGTTGAATAATAGTAAATAAATAAATAAATAAATAAATAATCAATAGGAGCTGTATTTGGAATTATAGGAGGATTTATCCATTGATACCCATTATTTACTGGACTAACAATAAATCCTAATTGATTAAAAACTCAATTCGTAATTATATTTGTAGGAGTAAAAAAAATTGACGGAGTATGCGATGAGTTTCTCGAACAGAACCGTTTTTTTTTCGAAACAAATCTGCACAATTTGCAGACGTTGCGCAGGCGTCAACCTATTTATGATGAAATGGCAAACAAAACTAACCATAAAACGCACGACAGCTGTTACATCATACGTAGCATTAAAAAGTGTTGCCAACTTAAAGTTCTATACCTTTAAAAAAAACACCCTGTATATAAGACAATAGCTCCTGTGACACTTATTATCACGTCTAAAATATTACATTATTCTCAAAACAACTTAATAGATGAATAGCACATTTTCCATGATTAATTCATCTCGCCTCAAATAATTTGATTTTCTCGACTCAACTCGTACTAATTTCACTGCAATCAGGCTACTTACAAATTAGTCAAACTGCTCAATTCGTACAATTTGTCGTTCAGAATAACCATCGCAATAGCTCTTATAATCAAATTTTACACACACACACCCAACAATTCCAACACAACAGCAACAAAATATATCTTAACTTCAACTAAAGACATCTGCCTACCGAAAACTTTCTTAATTTCTCAATCCCAATAATTATCCACACGATGCAGATGTAATCGTAACAGGAACCCGAAGTTGGACCCATGACACCAATCCTGAAATCGAAAGGAAGTTTTGTTCGAGTTTTATGTTAGCAACATATGTCACCCCAGTGACAGGAAAGTTAAAAAAAAAAAAAAAACAAAAATTATATCGGTAACGATCAAGTGACGGCGAAAGGGGATGATGACGGGCCTTATTCGATTTCTATGCTGCTTTCACATCATGTCACAATGACCACATTTGCTGGCCATAGACGAAAGATACTTGTAAAGCTACGAAATTCAATCTTGAAAGCCAACTGTAGTGTAAAACACAATTTCTAGCTTTGAAAACATGTGATTTTTTTCGTTCGTAAAACATGCTAGCCCGTCCCACGAAATACGAGTTTACGGACTGAGATGACTATCATTTGGACTGCAGAGCCCGAAAACTTTGCCTCTAACTGTTCGACTATAGAAATGCAAGTCAGATATTGAAAAGCAGGCAAAAAACATAGAACATAGCTAGGAGACAGTTGAGAGCAGAATTATTTCGAGAGTTCACTTTCTGCATTTCTATTTAGTGGTAGTTTTATATAGCTTGCTTTTTTTTTTTTATTTCGAACAAGCACCAAGTCCAAAGTTTTCATGCACGAATGACTTAGGACAACATATTTCCTAAGTACCCTTTTCAAATTTTCAAGTTTGACCATCAGTTTTAATTAGTTTTGGAAGGAAAACGGAAAATTTAAAGTTCAAATAAATTTTTCTTTGCGTTCATTTTTCGTTCGTTTGCGTTGCTTACTTACAAAAAATAATGATGGACGAGGGATTGTATTGAAATCGTGGTTTAATGTGATTTTCGGGATTTTCGCAGTCCTATTTAATTTAATTGGTGGGTGATTTATATATATTTTTTCTTCACACATATTTTTGTTATTCATATAAATTTTTCCCCGTTCTCGTTTCCTTCGCTCCAAATGGTGCACTGAAAAAAATCCACATTGCGCCCAGAGCCATGTAACATAGCGCATTATTTATGGTCCCATACGCCATGTACATAGTACTATGAGCCATGCAATATAGCTCCCAGCGCCATAATGTCAGAATCTACATAGCGCGTGGTCCCATGTAACATGGCGCAGCATTTATGGTCCCACACGCTATGTACATAGTACCCTGAGCCCTGAACCACTATAGCTCCCAGCGCCATAATTACATGGCGCAGAAATGATGGCCCCACACGCCATATTACATAGTACCATGAGCCATGTAATATGGCTTCAGTTGTTACTGCAATTATAACTCGCAGTCATACTGTGTGAGGGGATGTATAAATGTCAGCAAGTGGCGTTTGAGTATATCCATACATGACAATGTTTGTCAATGATCTCATGAAATCGTATTGATTTTCACTATGATTTTGCTACCTGCTATTGATTTTAAACGTAATGACAACTGTCCGAATTATAGATTTAACTGATAAATTCAACTTTACAAGCGGATTCAGAATCGTTTAATATATTTGACTAAAGTCTCCCACGCCATGTATGATAATCCTCCACGCCATGTAATATAGTCCCCTACGCCATGTAATATAGTCCTCCACGCCATGTAATATAGTTCTCTACGCCATGCACTATAGCCCTCCACGCCATGTACTATAGCCCTCCACGCCATCTGCATGGCGTGGAGGACTATAGTACATGGCGTAGAGGGCTATAAGCGTAGCGCCTGCTCCTATGTACTTTTCGCCATGTATTATGGCGTGTGGCGCTATATTTTATCACAACCCCCAAATCGACTATGTACATGGCGCCAGAAGTCCATAAATTATGGCGTCTGGCGCCATGTTTTTTTTTCAGTGTGCATGCTTTCCACATTTCGAACTTGTTCAAAGGACTGTCCTAATTATTGGGTTCAATTTTTTTCGAGCCCTCATTCAGCTGTGGTACTGCAGTTTGTCACTTTTCGCTAAAGAAACTCTAGAGTCGATATTGTTTGTGTTCTGGAAGACATACAGCAGGGTGAAAATTCTGGCACCGCAGGATATCTCTCGTCAAACTGTAGGGACGTGATAGTGACGCTATGCCAACCCCACGTGGTTCAAGCAACATTGTAACATGCCAAATACGGCACAAACACCAGGTCGAAACTTACGCGTAGCTTCCACATAAAGAGAATGGCGGCAAAGGCCGAAGGTTGCTCCCAGAACTAAAAAAAAACTTCAAAGACAACACAAAGAAGCTATTGCCGATGGTAACTAATAAGGAGTAAATTATATATCCTAGCGAGTCACATATCAAAATGAGTTGGATAGAATAATAAAAAAATGCAATGCGACACCTCCCACAGACAGTCGAGTAGACAGTGAATACTAAACGCAACATCAACATTTCCAACCGCCTCGAAATGCCGGAAGACGTGCTCTTGGTGGGCTATGCTGAGGATGTAGCCGCTGTCATCACGTCTAGAAATTCTCACCTCACCCAACTCAAATTCAATCAAGTAATGAGAAGGGTTGAAGCCTGGATAGAAAGCCATGGTCTCCAGCTGGCGATCGCAAAAACTGAGATTGTTATGCTGACCAAGAGAAGGATACCAACCATTATACCCATGACGTTTGGCTCTGAAGTACTTGAGACCAGAAAATCGGCTAAGTATCTTGGAGTGATGTTGGACTCGAAGCTGGCTTATGGAGAGCACATCCGAAAAGTATGCGATAGGGCGCTACTGTCTGTTATCTCACTTGGGAGACTCATGGCAAACGTTCGCGGTCCTAGTCCGAGTAAACGTAAGCTTCTTATGACGGTGGCTCATTCAATGCTGCTGTATGGCGCGGAGATATGGGCCACTGCGTTAAGGTTTGAAAAGTATCGAGCTAGGATGGTGAGCGTCCAGCGTAGGGGAGCGCTGCGAATTTCAAGCAGCTACAGAACAGTTTCAGGAAACGCCGTGTTAGTGATAGCGGGAGTAATCCCAATTGATCAATTGGCGAACGAACGCAGGGAAGTGTTCCTGAACAGAGCAGAAATGGGAAGAGAAATTTTGGTTGCTCAAGCACGAGCGCGAACGCTTGAGCTTTGGCAGGAGCGCTGGGCTACGAGCTCGAAGGGAACATAGACGATTAGGCTAATTCGCACCTTAAAACCTTGGCTTGACACATGCATTTCTCTGCAATTGGCCCTGTGCCTCCATATTGAACCAAGGCATCGATGATACTCGCGACAGTGACATTATTGAAGGCCCCTTCAATGACTAAGAAGGCTGCCAACGTGAATTCCTTCTGCCGTAAGGATTTTTCTATTGTACCGACAACTTTGTGTAATGCCGTATCCACTGATCTGCCCGCTAGATACGCGTGTTGATCAACACAAAGTCTCGCGACATCAATCGAACTTTTGATGTGCAGATCAACAAGCCTCTCTAGTGTTTTGAGCAGAAACGATGTTAAGCTGATTGGTCTAAAGTCCTTCACGTAATGATGATTAAACCTACCAGGTTTTGGAATGAAGACCACCCTAGCTTTTGTCCATTGCTCGGGTACTACCCCGAGGCGGAGGCATGCGGTAAAAATACGCTGCAGAATGGGAATGATGGTTTTATCTGCTTTTTGAAGCATTATGGGTGATATCTCATCAATCCCTGTAGCTTTGTAAGGTCGGAATGCGCCAATAGCCCATTCGATCTTGACCTCATCAACTACTTCCTTGATCAGCCGCTCAGACGCCCGATGGGTTCCTCGAAGTACGTCACTACGCGGTGCCGCGCAAGCTGATTCTGGAAAGTGAGTTTCCATTAGCATATCCAGGCACTCTTTCGGGTCCTCCACCCAATCCTCGTTTTTCCCTTCGCAAAAGCGTAGGTACGCCGGGGTGACTTGTGACTGTTACTGAGATATTTAGGAAAGGTCACCTTTGGTGACCTTTGACACCGTATAAAAAGTAATGCAGCAATCGAATCGATGAGGACGTTTGACATTTTGTTTAGCACGACAGTACCAAAGTTCACACTAAAATCCAGCTTTCTCCCCTAAAAGCACCATGTTAAATTTCCCTGGACTATAACACAGTTTGGCCAGTTTTCGAGCCTGAGCACTTCGTCGCTCACAACCAGAAGTGGATTACCGGTGCGACATCCACACCAGCTCTAGGATTATCCCAGTTCTAGGATTATCCCAGTTCAAATGAAGCTGCCAACATTTCATTTGTCGTAAGAAGGTCACGTAATCGCGAAGATCGTTAAGTATTTTGTTTGTCACTTGTTATATTAACAAGAAAAGAAAAAGCAAAATCATTTATTTTTTAATATTGCGTTTCTGCGTTTCACTTTGAATGGGTTCGTTTCATATATAAATATCAACCAATACATTTTTTTATTGTTTCGTTTCGAACATAAACAAGTCTAATTTCACCAAAGGAAATGTATTGAAACAAATTACCTACGCTCCATTAGTTTGGAATATTAATGAAACCATTTCAATATTTCGCAATACTTAAATTGTTCGATGCCCGAATACCCAAATACCGTCCATCAGCATTTGGGGAAAGGTGCTTGGATTCACTATAATAATTTAAATTGTAGACAACACTCCAGGCTATTTTCCTGGCATCTTTTCCCTTCGTATTTCCGCTACTTTATAACTAACGTACTAAGATATCGAAATATTTGCCAGGTGATAAGTCCCAACAACATTCCTCTTTTTGAGTAATGAATCTCTTGCACTCACCCCCCAAAAGGGATGAAACATTCAGCGAAAAGTGTTTCTTGTTTATAGCTGATATTCATGGTATCGCAGCATTATTGTACCGAAGAATCTCGCAAGCGAAACACAAGAGTGTCTACAGGAATACAGTATAGTAGGTTTTTGATTACGCTCATTAAAATGCTCGCGCGCGCAAAAAAAAAATTTTGAAACCTGAAAATACTTAAAGATGTTGTTTTTGGCTGCATGAATTCCGGAAGATAACCATTCACATTGAAAACCATCATTATTCATGGACGTCGCTTTGGAAGTCGCGAAAATGCGTAAAAACCTTCGTTTTCCCGTTACAGGTGGCATGTGAATTTTCTACATTTACAACAGCTGGTAAGAATAAGTATACTCATCTATCCTCATTGACCATACATATATATATATATATATATATATATATATATATATATATATATATATATATATATATATATATATATATATATATATATATATATATATATATATATATATATACATATAAAACAAACAAGTATCAACTAAGAAAACAATTCCATCGAGCATTTCTCGGAAGAATAAATATCGGAAATTTTAAAGAATCGGTCTACGTGAACCGTAAAGGATCTCCGGAAAATTCAAATAAAAGAAGTAATTTGTTTCTCTTGAAAAAGAAAGTGAATGCGGGGGTGCGTGGTAGTGGATTGTGGAGGTGAAATACGCTGAAATCGTCGAGAGTTTCGAAACAAATAATCATCAGAATTCAAAATAATTTGGCTTTAATATGAATATAACGTTGCGAAAGTTTCTTGGAAAATAACATTGTGAGATTTTTTTGTGAATAAGTTCATTTCCATGAAAACGACCAGACAGATATTATCGTGCTACGGAAGTCAATAATAGGCGGAAGTTATCATGAAAAGCAAATATTATTACAATAGTTGAGTGAACAACACTCACCAATCATAGTTATATTGTTTTTACACAGAAATAGACTAGAGACAGAGAAATACTCGCAATGATAATTAGAGCTTGTATTGATCTTTGGTCCAGTATCTCATTATTTGTATCTTTTAGGTTTTTAGGCCACTTCTATCATCTATTTCGTTTAAATAACGGTACTCTTACTTATAATATTTCAAAAATATTTATCCTAAACAGTATGGACGTTTCAATCCATGCGGAAACCGAAAGAGAAAGGTTTTAAAATGTTCAAACACTGTAGAAGGAACAAAAAAAAAAAAAACTCGAAGAGCTGAACGAAAGAAAAAATAAATGTGGCTCCTAAAAATTTATTGACAAGCAAAACATCAAAGATATACTCATCGAAAAGGTCGTCAGGTCGTTATTATAATCATCAATTGAAAAGGAAATAGTTAAGATGAAATAGAAAAAAAACCCTTTTCCCTACTCAGAGATCCTTTTTCGACTTCTACAGTTAAATTTTTCATCGATTCACGTCCATAATTCTCATCCATATACTCTGACTTTCATCGTTTCGCTTCTATATCATCATCATCATCATCGTCGTCATCATATTCAGTTATCAATTATTATCGATTCACAAAGGTTCACTTTAAAAGCACCCCCTCCGACACGCAAATAAAAAAAATAAAATAAAAATACAGTAGCCATCAAAAGTTGAACGAATCGATGAAGGCATTTTCGAGCACAAGTTTGGGGGTGAAATTTATTCCCATAGATGAACCAGCAAATGGCAAAGGATGAGGCGAAAAATTTAGGAAAATGGAATGAGATGAAGACAAGCTCTATATTTTATCGTTTTTTTTTTCTGTGAATTTAATGAATGCTCTATTGAATTGTTGATGTTTTAACTAATTGCCGAAAACGAACGAACAAAAGTCAGGACAATGTAGGCTAATAAGGTAAGGGTCGAAATAAAATTGTATAGTGAATGAATGAAATTACTTGTAAATTATACCGTTCGGAAAGCACTCTAATATTCACGTAAAACGACTGTGCACTATTTTCATTAAAAGTAATAAACATTCGAATGTTTATTAACATGTCTTTAAGTGAATTTTTTTTTGTCAAATACCGCAGTTTTATTTGAATTGAAATTAAATTTTCAAAAAAGAGGCCGCGAGGACAGTCATATATTGCAAAAGAACGATGATAAATAAATATAAAAGTTGAATGAAAAATTTAGCAAAACAAAAACCGCTAGACAAACTGATTTTCGAAGAGAAGTAGAGAAATTATGTATATTTTCTACCAAACTTGCTCATTTTTTGCACATCAATCTGTATCGAAAGCTATGTATCTACCTCTTAGATCCGATGATTGCATGGAAAGTCATAAGTTGGAAAGTGAGTTTTCTGTTGAGTGCATAGATCTAAGGATTTTATCTATTGTATATGATAATCAAAAAATAAATCAATAAATAAAAGGGTGAAATATTTATTTTGCTGGTACTTAAAAAAACACATAAAACTCATATAGACCAATGTATAGATAACGCAATCCGGAGAAAAACCCACTGAAATAAATTTAATTTCCGAAAATAACAAATTTTCATCGATTCGTTTACTAACCTAATTAATACAAATTCATTCACTACTTACGGCAATCTTTCGGTTTTTCCTCAGTTCCCATAATAATATTTCAAATTCCCAATGATACGCATAAATTTCATTATCATTTCCTTCTCTCTAGCATCACATAATTGCACAGCAATCAGATTGATATATTTTTTTTTCATTTCTTGAGGAAATTACCATTTCCCCGTTTACTATCGAAGTAATGAATTACTAATTTTCCTGTTGGGGAAATTCGCTAGCGGAAACGAAATCGAAACGCACTTACTCAATCACATTTAAGTCAATCAAATGCTCTGTGACGAGCTATTTGTGATGCCTGTCTGGTTGCTGGTACTGCTGAGGATGCTGGGCTATGCTGATTTACATCGGCATGATGTAGAGTTGGGTCGGTCGGTCTGTCTGTCTGTCGGTCGGTCGGTTGGCTGGATATGATGACGATGCTGACGACGAAGACCAGAAAAGCAGCAATAGCACGATTTATATTTCAAGATTGTTTTTCTATGGTAGCGAAACGATCCATCGAAATGGATATTTCGAAAACAGTTCAGTGTAGAAGAGTTCAAGGCTGTCGCTTTGTGTGATTATTATTTCGGAAACAATAAGACCGGTGTTTACGGATTCCATTAGAGTTCGATAGTCACCTTCATTTTATTTGAATGCGATATTATAAGATGTTTTGATTTCATATCATATTTCACCCATCTTGAAGATTGTTATTGAAAATTCTGTTACATTAAATCTTAACAATAAAATGCTGGCATCCCACACTGGGCGCGTTTCTGAAAACCGACAAATGCCTAGCGTTTTCGTTGCCCGTAGGCAACTATTTTGAATTCACGATGATTTTTTTAAAGAGTTCAATGTTTAGTATAACTATGACCTCGTGAAGGCCATGACAGCCCCGGAAAATGTAGTTTAAACAGAAACGATGACTCACTTATAAAAAATTCAATATCAAACATCCATCCTCAACCTAGGCTTCGTTATTGCCACCTCTGCAACTATCAAACAGCAGTTCAATGCTACTGCCAAGGACACAGGTCCTGGCTTTGCTTGTTTTTAGGATTTATACGACACGAACGGATATACATATGTGATTGGTGAAATCTCAAAAACGTCCTGTTTTTATTGTTTAGTGTTTGTTGTTGCCAGTCGACTTTTTCATGACTTGCTTGACCTTTTTGGTATACCTGGTGCCGTTGTTACCGCTACTATTGCTATTCTCGTTTGCAATGCTGTGCTACATCACCTTCACGCAAACGACAATTTCTCTTCAGTGAAACGACATACGAGCGAAGTGCTAGGACTCTATAGTAAAATATCTGCTTTCGACTGAACATTCGTCTTCTTCTTCTTCGCCTTCTTCTTGTTGTTAGTTGTTGTTCAAGTTCGTGAAATTAAATACGACATTCATGAAGATTTATTGCCGTTATCGTTGATAGGAAAACCGAATTTGACATTAAAGCGGGCAAGACCTGAATTGAACAACTATATATTGGTACACGAGAAAAGGTTAAATGCTTGTTTCTTGTAATATTCCTTGCGGAAATTCTTCGAGGCTAAAGTTTTTGCTTCACTCAGCAGCCCGGAACGAATGAGCGAACGAGCGAGTGAGCAGCGTCTTAAAATCGAATTATAAGCTCGGGATTCCGAATGATGGCAGGCGGGCAGGCATTACCCTACAGGAGCAAAAAGCTTGTCATCTAGCTCAACAACAATTAATTCAACGAAGGAAAACCTCTTTCATTTACTTGAGTATGATGGTAGAGAGGATCGAGTATGGCACTAGATATAATAGCTATAAGCTATAATGAAGTGTTGGTCTTGTGAGGGTGAAATGCGTATTAATGAGTATTTTTGACGGGATATATGGAACGTGAAGTAAGCAATTCAGCCATATGATCCTAGGCTTTAGACCAAATGGTCTTCATTTGAAATTTCCTGGACTATGGCTATAATTGAGTGTATGTTTAATTGTAGGAAAGCTACTGCGTGATTAAATGCGCTTTGTATTTTGGTTCCAATCAATTTATTTTAAAAATTCTTCAGATATATTTGACGGATTAAAGTATAAACCCTTTGTAAGAACATTTGATCCAACAAAACATTCAAATGGTCATGGGACAAACAAGGAGATGATGATGCCAAAGCTTGTTGAATAATATAAAGCAATATAAATATTTTTTTTGAACCAAATTTTCAATAATATAAGAATGAAGCTGAAAAAGAGTATCACACACCCCCACCCAAAGGGACGACGGTCGCGATAAAACAGTTCTCCAGCAACAAAAACTAAACTATGAGTCAGCCAAGCGAATGTACGTAGAAATTAAGATGATGCCCGCTACTTTACTAGACCACAAAAAGCGAAGAAGGGTAGTAGTTAGAGGGTAATGATTCCAGGATTTTTTGGCTTTTAAGTAGGGGAAATCTAGGCGAATCTACAGATCTAGAGCTCGGCCCCACTAGAGATATTTTCTTCGAATCGAGAAATGGGACTCCTGTATTAAGTATTGTGAAGTTCTCCTCCTGAGAGAAAAAACTTACATTTCACGTCCGTGGAGTTTGACAGCTTATGTGTAAGGCTAAAATCAAGTGATCTTTTCACGGTCAAAATCAAAATACGATAATTGTCAGCAGTATGCCTAGGTGAATAATATTAAGTTGGAAGGTGATCACTCTTTCTCAAAGAGCTCCAAGCAGAGCAAAGAGAGTGATAAATGTATCAACTGTGGCGGTGACCATCCGGCTATTTACGATGAATGATCAATGAACCACAAAACTTAAGAAAGGGGTTCTCACAAGTGGCAAAAGTCAATTCGCCAATTCGCTCGAACACATTAACAACAATCTACAAAAAATTAAATTAATATAAATAATAAGATCGTGCAGGTCAAAATTGTATTGCCGCTAGGTTTCAAATGTTATGTAAGCTACTCAGTAAGGTAGGCTATAAAAGTACGATTTTTCCCCTAGACTGTCATGATGTTTTTTCTGTAGACTGATTTTTTCAGGTCTCATCATTTTTTCAAGCCTGTTTCTTGGTTTTTCCCATGGTTGTTCCCATGGTTGCTTTCTAGACGCCCTGGTTTTTGATGCGCTTCCATGTTTCTTTTTCTACACTTCAATGATTCTTCTCTATGCTCCTCAGATTTTTGTCAAGACTCCCATAGCTTTTTTTTACTGGACCGCTCCGCTCTACCCCTGCTAAGGCACATTTCGTGTTGCTTCATTGGCTGCCAACAAATCTACTGATCTTCCAGTAAGCGAATCCTGCTGTTGTAGGACTGAATTGTATCTCAGTATGGAATAGAACAGAGTTCGGCCATGCGAGGATTTTGGCCGAGGGAGTTCCCGCTCCAGCGGGTGTTGACTACATCGCTCCGCGATGCCTACTGTATTTGGGGTTCACAACTCGCATTCTTGGTAGGAGTGAATGGCGTGATGGTGTCACCCTCGAAAATGGGCTTATCCAAGTGTACACTGACGGCTCAAAGCTAAACAATAGAGTCGGGAGTGCTATATACTCAGATGAGCTGAATCTTAAGCTGTCTCTCCGTTTGCCAGACCACTGTAGTTTCTTTCAGCCGGAGGTTGCGGCTATTTATCAGGCAATAGTCTGGCTTCTGTGTAATCGAATATTCGGGGTTAATATTGGTATTTTCGCAGATAGCCAAGCCGCCATTAAACCCCATGCTGGTCCATGTACAGTGTCCGCGCATCTCTTAGGGAGATATCGAGACATTCGGTTGTTCAATTGATTTGGGTACCTGGACATAGGGGTTTTCAGGGCAACTGTGAGGCCAATGAACTAGCAAGGCTTTGTACCTTGCTATCGGAGGTTTCTTGCTCTTTCTCAATAAGTATACCAATGACATCGGTCAAATTGGCCATCAGGCAAAAATATCTTGAGAATGCTAGGAAGTCCTGGTCAGATGAATCATCCTGTGCGATAACAAGACAGTCCTGGGTATCCATGGAAGCGCATCGCACCAGGCAGCTTTTAGGTTTAACTCAAAGCGCTCTGCATTACACTGGGGGCGTCCTTACGGGCCACTGCCTCATAGGGCGGCATGCGCATCGGTTGGGCCCAGGGTTTAACGATTTCGGTCGGAGCTGTGGCTCTCAGGACGAGGAGGAATCCGTCCTCCATCTCATGTGCCAGTGCCCTGACCGAACTATCTCTGACCAATTTAAAGGGGATAGTGCGGTTCGTCAAAGGAAGCAGATGGTTTCCTGAGTTTAGTGAGTAGGAGAGAGTTATAAATTATTGTGGCATCACAACGGGTCTCTCTTGTGCCTATGTGTGTCAGTCAGCAGACATTTGTAGATCGGCAGCCACTTCAACCTACCTACCTACCTATCCATTGTTTTTCTTCTCTTTTTAATTAAACGTTTCCAGGATTTTTTTCAAGCCACTGTGGTTTTCTTTTAGGCTAGCAATATTTTTTTTCCTACACTCCGTTGTTTTTCAGCTTTCATGAATCTTTCAGATCCTCACCCTGATTTATTTAGCTAGCATCATTTTTTTCTAAGCCTGCTGGATTTATACCACGCTCTCACAATTTTTTTTTTAGGACTGTTCTCGACTCGCCTGATTTTGTTTTAGATTCCCGTGATTTTCTATAGATCCCCATGTTATTTTTCTTCTGTCAATTCCTCTTGAAATTGGCATTAGTTTCATTTCTTCGAAAAATGACTAGCACATAAAAGCACACAGCACCTCTACTGAACCCAAATCCCAGACATCGGTAATTCTCCTCAACAACGAAAAAACAAAAACAAAAACCAAATAAAGGCTAAGCAAGAAATTACGAATCGCACATCTATTTCAATCATTATCTTTAAGGATTTCAAACCTCGGCCCATCGGAATTGAGACAAATTCATTTTTATGCTTATAATCCTTATCATGTGAAAAACACCTGGCCTCAATTTCAACGAAACTCAATAAACAACTCGAAAATTGTATGGCAATTAACTTTCTATCTTTTCCATTCGTGTTCAAAACGTAGTTTATTTTTTTCAATCAGACAATCGACTTTTAAATGGCTTTCAGACAATTTTTTTTTCCTATTTCATGGAAAAAAAACCAGAACGACAGGAAGAGGGCCGTAGAAAAAATGGTTAAGCAGAAAAGATTTCTGACTTTTCCTTTAAATTGGTTCGCCTAATCGATTACCAATGTTGAATTTCGTTCCTGTAACGTTGTAGTAGTGCGGCGAAAACAATATTCGGTCGGTCACCCCCCAGCATGAATAATATATTTTTTTTTTATTTTTGCCTCCGTTGTAAACAAATGACACTCAGTCAGCAATTTGAAGTTTCTTCGAAATTAAACTTGAAATTTTTTAAGATGTAAGATTGCCACAGTCAGAAAGGTTTTATCTTATCGATTTTTAATTCGAGACTTTTATATAGAGTGGAATGAAAAATAGAAACAAAAAGATAAGTGGGTAGGGACACTAGGGAAAAGAATAAAGTTTCGGATTCTGTTCACTTTCGTTATGCGATATTTCCGATGAGAAATTGATAGATACATGCGTGCCAGACTAGCACAAGTTTCACCGGAAGTTTCAAACTAACTAAGCTTGACTATTTTTGCTTAAATTTGTAATGTACGAGGCGTATGGAAAAGCTGATGAGGCAAAACTGACATGCATAATGGATGAGCTGTCACCAAAACATTAGTCAAAACATCGAATCTGATTTTATTTTACGCTTGAAAAAAGAGTGGGCGGGGAAATGAGTAAAGTATTTCGTATTAGATCATTTGTACCGAAAGCCTAATGGTTCGAACATACATCACATCAAATGATACACCTTGGGAAATTGTCAAAATTATTCGCCGAACATACATCACATCAAATGATATACCTTGGGAAATTGTCAAAATTATTCGCCGAACATACATCACATCAAATGATATACCTTGGGAAATTGTCAAAATTATTCGCCGAACATACATCACATCAAATGATATACCTTGGGAAATTGTCAAAATTATTCGTCGAACATACATCACATCAAATGATATACCTTGGGAAATTGTCAAAATTATTCGCCGAACATACATCACATCAAATGATATACCTTGGGAAATTGTCAAAATTATTCGCCGAACATACATCACATCAAATGATATACCTTGGGAAATTGTCAAAATTATTCGCCGAACATCATCACATCAAATGATATACCTTGGGAAATTGTCAAAATTATTCGCCGAACATACATCACATCAAATGATATACCTTGGGAAATTGTCAAAATTATTCGCCGAACATACATCACATCAAATGATATACCTTGGGAAATTGTCAAAATTATTCGCCGAACATACATCACATCAAATGATATACCTTGGGAAATTGTCAAAATTATTCGCCGAACATACATCACATCAAATGATATACCTTGGGAAATTGTCAAAATTATTCGCCGAACATACATCACATCAAATTCGGCGGTTTCCGATGAAAATTTCCAGAGGTTGTTTTTACGAACTGGTTGACAAAAAATGTACAAAAGTTGTTATGAAATAGACCGAAAAAGTCGTAAATGATGGCACCGAATTTTCTGGTACTTCGTAGATTTAGCAGTAGTTAATTCATTTATTCTATTCAAAGAGATGGAATCGCAAGACACATACAATTTGAAGGACTTTAGACTTGCAATAGTTGCTGGATTGTTTGGAGCAGAGTTGGAAAATCAAACTAGACGTAAAAGTACCAAGAAGACCTTCAATTTTCGGGAAGATGTTGCTAAAGAAAATAGATATGACCATGTGGCGCACATGCCGATACATGGAACATCGCGCAGATGTGCTCAATGTAGTACAAAAACTCATTCACATAGAAGCAGGTGGGCCTGTGAAACCTGTAACGTTGGCTTATGCTTGACAGCTAACAAAAACTGTTTGTCAGTATCACGCAATAGGCCCTAGTGGTTCCAGCACGTAACCACCTCAAAACTCATATTTGGAACTTTTAAAATTTTTGTGAAATATAAAAAATCTTTTCTTTATAATACTTTTTTCAATATTAAAATAAAAACTGTAAAAAAGCGTTCGTTGTTTCGGTTCAGGGTTCAAAGGGTTAAATCATAAATGGCATTGAACTTACTTTCAAAAAATATTAATAAGCAAAACAAGTAATCTATTTTTTTGATGTTTTCTTTCAATTTCAAGTTCTCAAACACTCTATATAACCCCTTAAAACGAGTTAGAAATATCTGGTGCAAATCATATAACATAATCTTATTAAATAATAAAATAAAACGCTTCGGAATCAACAATAGTCCGCCGAAAAAAATTTCACTCCACCTCTTATCTATTATTCCACAAATACGTAGCATTTATATTTATACCGAATTTGAAATTCACATGTCATGTCATGTCATCAATTCATCACGAATCGGGAGAACAAGGAAATCACTTGCTATTTTCATCACGTTTTTTTTTGCCTTTACTCCCTATGAACATATCAATTGCCTGAGCGCAGAAAATAGCTTAATGTCGTTCCATTGACACCAGCAACGAGAAACTACAGTTGTTGGCTGACCTGCTTCTTGTTGAGCTTTGTGTTTTGCGTCGTAAACGCTTCCCATTCACGTTTTTTTTTTTGCTGTTGTCGTTATTGCTCTCCTTTATCGTCGCGTAAGGAGGATGAAATCATATCGTGCGGCTTGTTGCTTTTTCATCAATACGAATCTAAATCGATCGACATGTTATAATGAAAATTCATTGTGTTGAATCTGATATAGCGCGATAAAACCATCCACAAAACGGCATCATTTCAATTATTTCATTTTGATTTACACATACTCATATATACGAGTGCCTATATCTAAGTGCTGCATTATAATTTTGTTAAGTTTAACGATAAAAATTGCATTCTTTCATTGTGCTTGTCATAAACAAAAGTCATAACCTTGCCATAAACAAAATATTTAAGCTTGAATTACATTGGAATGCAGTGCAGTGCAGTGCAGCACAGCTCAGCGCAGTTTCGCAGCAGTGCACGCATTGCAAAGCACATTGAATGCAGTGCAGTGCTCTGAAAAATTATGTCAAATCAATTTGTGGAGGTTTAATATTTAGGTTTTCTGCATCTGTTTTCCGTCCATTTACAATTTAATACCTGGAACGGAATTCCCGCCTCAATTTAAATAGTTTTTGCCCGGTCAACTACTCTCAAACGAATGTCAGCTGATGCAGTCTGCAGCGTTTTAGAAATTAGCCTAAACGATGCAGTGCAGTCCGCTGCACTGCACTGCACTGCAGTTAATGTGAATTGCCACATGCAATTACATGAGTTCTAAATTTCAGTGTACTGCACTGCACTGCACTGCTGTCCAATGTAATTCAGCCTTTAGTAGCATTATGTAGTCATTTTCACAACGCACGTGTTGGTCTTTGGTTGAGTATGATTTTCTAAAGAGGACCATAGACGAGCAATCATTACAATAAAAATGTTGACTGAATATGTTCAGCAACTTTCTGTGAAAAAAAACGTAGCAAAGTGATAATACTAAAGCTAAAGTGTTCACATTGTCTTAATTTACGTATAATAACAAAATTGTTTCGCTCGATTGCTGGTTGTAAATATTGAATTATCCATTAGGCTTTTGTTGAATTTCTTTTTGAGCGTACTGTAGCTTATATAAATGCTAACTGGACAGTAAGGAACCCGGTGAAAAAAATCCAGTCAAGGTTTTTTTTCTTTTTGGTTCAATTGCTTATTAATAAATTGCCACTGTAACGGTATATGTACATAGTAATCATTTTCGTGATTGTTATCGCATTTCTAGCTGTGCTCACATACGACAGGAAATTCATATCTGATTTGTGGTCGATGTCACAAAATATTCTCTAACAGCGATTCGAGCTATGTGGATTGATGATGATGATGATGATTATAGGCTATTAGCTGTATGAGAATGAACAATGTAAAAATCTACATATATGTCCTCGTACGATTAATCAAATTTTTCGGTGCTTACGCAAAATATCGATCTGTGACGAAAAAGTCGTGAAACTATAAAATAATGAAGATTGAAGAAGAAATTTAAAGTGCCGAGGCCGAGGAATAATACAAACAATAAACAGGAAAAAAACCTGGAGTTCAAAAAAAAAAGAAAGAAGTTTTGAGCATAAGCAAGGATCTACGATTCGAGAAATTGTGTGACGTTTTGAAAATTGTTCAGTCGTTCAGAAAAAAGTCAGAAAATTTCTGCGCGGAAAGTATGATACGAATAAAATATATTTTTTTCGACACTGATATTTGAATCTAAAGTACATTTCAGGGTTTAGAACGGACACTTACAAAACTAAACGATTTTAAAATGAAAAAGCCTACTGGCAAAGGTTTTCCCATTGCAGCTCATTCGGGGTCTTGGAGATTGAAAGTGGAGGATTTCAAAATCGAAAATTGTTTCAAGCGTTACTTCGCCCCTAATTTGACACAGGTACATAAACCGGCTACGTCAAAGCTTGGTGTTTGGTCCCTCGAACGTATCTAGATTCGAACCAGGGACCTCACACTCTAGAAGCCAGTGCTTTATACACTGGGCTACATGTCCTACAGCATAATGAATTCAGGTTGAAATTATTTATTTAATCGCTCCAGGTCACCCAGGTTTTTTTTTTTTGTAAAGATTGTTGCTCATGATTTTCCAAGTTGGCTAATACTTCAGCTTGACGTGAGCTTTATTTAATTGATTTAGTTGGCTAGCTTCATTTTGTAGAATTTCAGCTTCTATTTTTACCTCTTTCCTGGTCCCTAAACGAAAGCCCAAAGTGTACCGCGGCTAATATGAAGCTTACAGTTCACTTTTCGGTTCGAGCTCTTAAAAGCCAAACTGACAGTAGGAGTCTTGCTACACTAACATCATCCATTTTAAAATGTATTTTCTTCGCTTACGAGATTATTGTATTTTTCTCTTCAGTATACATTACTGTCTTGCCTATAAGATCGTTTACTTGCACACGTAGTTTCTCATAAGCATTGATTCTTGCGCGGTCTAGGATAAGAATTAGGTAAAAAAGTCGACAAGACCTGGCCCTGGATAAATTCTTCCTTAATTTCTAATCCAGCGTATCAATCAATTGGTTCTCTCTTGTGAACACAATTTTATATATATATTATACTGTTATAAATATTTCTTTCCATCCCTTTGACATTTTTTCATTTTTCTCCATTTTATTTTTAGCGATTTTTCGGAAAACATTTATGCAGACAAAGAGGAGCTAGGTACATAGGTAAGTAGGTTGAAGTGGCTGACGACCGACACACATAGGCACAAGAGAGGCCCGTTGTGATGCCACAATAATTTTTTGACTCTCTCCTACTCACTGAGCTCGGGAAACCATATGCTTCCTTTAACGAACCGCATTATCTCCTCTATATTGACCTGGGACAGTTCGGTCGGATTTGAGAGAAAGGGTGCACCGAGTGCCGCTACCTTGCACCAAGTGCCGCTGCTACGCACTGCACCTCCATATCCTCCTATATGGAGCTGCAGTGTGGTGGAAGAAAACCATACAAATAACTACTATTAATAGGCTCAACAAGCTTCAAAGGATGGCCTGCCTGCTGATTACAGGAATGGAGGCCCTTCTAAACCTTGAGCCGCTACTCTTCAAAATTCAAGAGGAAGCAGCGAAAAAAGCCATTAGCCTACAGCATGCCTACAGGTATAAATCAGGGGACATTAAAAGCCACCTAAAAATCCTGGAGGACGTCAGGCCCAGAATGGAAATGTTGCACCTCAGCGACCAAATGAAAACCGAAGCAGCATTCTGGAAGAGGTTCAAGGTCACAATTCCATCAAAGGACAAATGGAAGGATGGACCACCTCCCTCGTACAAAGGAGCGCAAATGTGGTATACGGATGGTTCAAAGATGGATTGTGGAGTAGCAGCAGGGATCGTAGGTCCCAAGTGCAAAATGCATATCCCTCTGCCAAAGAAGGCCACGATCTATCATGCCATACTAAGCCTCACAAACAATAAAAATAAGGAATACTAAAAGGGTCAAAATTAAGATCCTATCGGATAGTCAAGCGGCTCTCGTGGCTACAAATCGCGATCAAATAAATTCGGCTATTATCCTAGAGGTGAGGGAGAGGCCCTAAATAAAATAGGGGCACAGAACAGCCTCGAGTTGAAATCGGTGCACGAACGAAAATAAAAGTGAAAATGCAAATAATCAAAGGAAAAGTGTACGTATGTAAGTCAAACAGCAAAATGATTCAGGACCATACAAGCAGTAGACAGACGAAAAATTTAGTGTCTGTGTGCCATACAGCAGACTTTGATTGAAATATTCGTCGAGGGAAAAAATAAACGAAAATACGAGCAAATTTCCCAGCGTAAGGGAAAACTTGAGGCTATGATGTATGTAACATATATGTGATACTTTTAGAATTTTACAGGCTAAGCCAAGAAATGACTAGTTTTTAATGTTATTTCTGTTTAGTCGATTTGTGTGATGTGCTAGTGGCTTGGCTATTTATGGTAGAACAGCCAAGCTGGTTTGGGTTTTTGTTTTCGAGTTGGAATACTTTATTTGTGGGAAAAAAGTTTTTGTTATTCGTTATTCTTTACTATTTGTTTTTTCTTTTTTTTTTCAAAGGTTGTTGACATCAAAGCAATACAAATTACATTTAGCTGTAATTGACTAAGAATAATGAGGTTATTGAAAGAACTATTTTAGCAATAGAACATGCAGAGAGTAGTTGCAAGGACTTTTTAATTGAAAATTATTACAATTGATATACTCTGGTAAAATATGATCTGTTGTTTTTGAAAAATATATTTTTTAGCTGTATTTTAAAAATATTTTGCTGTGACGGCAGTCGAGATTGTGGACTTTTAGTATTTTCATTGATTACTAATTAAATACTATTGACTTACGTACTATTGACTTGCCAAAGAAGGAATAATGAAAAGAGCTAATCCATTTGAAAGTGCTCTGAAAATTTTTGGCGCCCAGTGTGGGCAGAAGCGAAAATCTTCAATTTTACTTGTATACTTGAGCTAAACATTTGTTTTTTTTTTTTTTAAATATCTATTTGATGCTTTTCTTTCTTTCATTTTTTGAAGGATGATGCCAGGGTGAATTCGTTTAGAAATAATCGTCCTGGAAGAACCTGGTTAAAATCATTCTTTAGAAGAAATCCGTCTTTAAGTTTAAAAGAAGCAGAAAGAATACATAAAGGCAGAGCAGCTGTTACTTCGCCATATATTAAGAACTGGTTCAATGAGCTCAAAGAATTTCTTCGATCAGTCAACCAAGAAGATTTGCTGCTCGATTCCAGGCGAATCATTAATGGCGACGAAATTAGTTTCTGCCTTTGTCTCAAAATTGGCAAAGTTATTGCTCCTAGGGACTACAAAAACGTTTATCAAGTGGAAGCAGATAAAGAAAAGTATACAATCACACTAAACCTTTTCGGCTGATGATAAAATACTACCACTCTTAGTAGTTTTTCTATACAAACGCCTTCCTCAAGATATTGTGGACAGCGTACCAAATGGTTAGATCCTTGGTAATACGGACTCTGGGTGGACACGGAGCGAAACATTCTATGAATATGTGGCAAACTGTGTCAGTAGCTTGAACAACAAGTACCAAAGCCTGTTTTGCTGCTGGTTGATGGCCATAAATGGCATTTGTCTATGCAATTAAGTGAGTATTGTGATAAAGCAGGCATTTTGCTATATGCGCTGCCACCAAATACAACACATATTCTGCAGCCTGCCGATGTCAGGCTGCAGAATATGATCTCTTAATCAAGATTGGAAGAAGACAGTTCGCGGATGGAACATGAATAATCTGGGAACAACACTTACCAGAAAGGAATTTTGCCCATTGTTAGAGAGCGTATTGACAAAATATGTAAATCTTCCTGAAACTATAAAAAATGGTTTTAGAAAATGCGGAATTTTTCCGTTTAATTCTGAGGCAGTGGACTGTTCAAAATGTATGCAAAATGTATTGGAGGATGCAAATGAAGAGGCAACTGACAACATATATCATTCAAATTTATCTAATGAAAGATTTGTGATTGCTTCATCTGTAATCAAAGAAGTGTCAGAAGATCTTGCCAAACAAGGAATCAATGTTGATATAGTTTTGAAGGTTTTAGAGGAGTCATCGAAATCTCAAAGACAGCAGTCAGTATAAATGTTTCGTCACTGCCTTGCAGAGTGTTATTCGATATTACGTTGCGAATAGCGAATAATGTACCAAACGAAGATGATATAGACCCTATCAATTATATAATTCACCTGCGAGTGTCAATTTTAATAATGCTAAAGCGTGTAACAGTCCTGATTCATCTAAAAATATATTCAAACCTCTCACCGAAAACATTACCTGCTGAAGATCAACTCCAAAGTCAAGTTGCAAAGATGATCAAAAACTGAACTTTGAATTGCGAACCAGGAAGCTGGTTTTTTCTTACTATGGTGCAGCCATAGAAAAAACGTATGTTGTAGAGGCTAATAAGGAAAATTTAGCTGCAGAACCAGCGTCTGTTGATTTAGAGATTCCTAGCACTTCTTCTGGACTAATCACACCAAGTAATTTCTCACATCACTATCAATTTAGTTGAAATTTTTGTTGTTACTCCTTTTAGGTACTTCAAATTGGTTCGAATCTACATCCAAAAGATACTCTCTATCTACGAGCAGATCCTGTTCATCTTTACTTAGTAGATCGTGCTCACCAATCTCCCTACACCTATCGAAACATTTATTTTTTCCGGAACCTTTAAAGAAGAAATTAAAGATTTCAAAAACCACTAAAGCATCAACTGCGATATCGTCAGAAAGTTGGAGAAATATATAAGATAAAAGAAGAGGAAAAAATAGAAAAGATCAGACAATTAGAAAAAAGAAAAGTGGATCTTATCAAAAAAAGGAAATTCGAAAGACACAGATACTTGTAAGGAAAAAGAAAACAAAACGAACTTGGAAAAACAGAAGAAAGCGATTAAGTGTCAGGAATATGACAACGTTCCTAATAAGCGACACAGAAGTGGATGACCTAAAAAATATTGGGTGCAACAACTGCCCTAGATGTTATCATCTAAAATGTTGTTCTCTATATCCTCTAAGTTATGAGAAAGCATCTGATGAGAAAGTTTTTTGCAAAATATGTGAGACCCAACAGGAAAAGAAGTGAAGGTTGTATGTAACAACTTATGAAAAGTCGCATAATAGAATCATCCAAGTCAATATTAGAATTAAAAATACTTTGAAAGAAAGATGCTTGATTTCTGTTAAATTGATTGTTTTTACTAAGAATTTTCCATAATATATAATTTGATTAAAGAATAAATACTAAATGTCTCAATTATAATGTTTTATTTCTGTTTCATGGATATTTCTTTATAAAATAATGAAATATGCAGCTTGGCCGGGCACTGATACAAAAGAGGCCGATAACTGAATTTCAGGGGCCGACTACTGATGCAAAAGCGTAGTTTTTATAGAATTAATTATTAAGAAAAAAGTTGATTCGTTACAAAGAATATTAAATATCAATCCCCCGAGGAACAGCACAGGTTTAGTTTAAGCTAAAAAATTTATCCCGTAACTATTTTCTCTGGGTAGTTATATTTAGCGAAAGTGGAAAAAATTCTTAAGTGGCCGACTACTAGTGCACTTACCCTAGCTGACATCACAAACCTTTTAAAATTTCAATTTTACTCTAATTATTCCATATTCCCAACAATACCAACCCTTAAAATCTACTTTCCCATAAATAGACAATAGTCAATTGTTTAACGAGATCGCCAATCGCCTTGTGAATTCGCATCTATACAAACTAAATACGAATACATCTCCCAAATGCATGCCACACAGTCTCAACAATAAATACAATCAACCAATTCTACAAAAACATTAAAAAAAAACCGATATTTAGTGAAACGATTTATTCATCAAATTATTTTGCACAGTTATATCAAAAATATATATATATATATATACGCCAACTAACCAATTCCCACATTAGAGAGTTCAAGTCGAGCACTTGAGCAGACAAGACGTGCGAGGAGCGATCGAGATTCCGAATTTTCGTGTGAAGGCCGAGCAATTACGTACGTTAAACCGACTTGTGTGTAAGTGAAGGCAAGTGGTCGCTTATATTTGGTGAATTTCACAACCTTGCGTGGTTTCGTTAAGCGTATCGAATTTTATTGAGGCGAGAGACAATGTCCTCTGAGGAGGATGTTGACGACAGCACTTCTGCAGCGGCGGAAGAACGACGACTACAAATGAAAAAGGACATGGCTGCCTTTACGAGGAAGGTGAAAAAAAGCTGTCGAAGCTTTGCGTTAAGTATCGAGAGGACGTTAAGGAGAATTTTATTGGTGAAATTCTCTCTGCTTATAAGATGTCCTTCAACATCAATCGCGACGATACAGAGGCCGAATCGAGTTCCGAGGACGACGATGGATCGATTAATTCAGCGGTGGAGCAGATGGATGTCGCCAACTCCGATGGGACCCCCGACGATGACGAAGTTTTTAATTCTAAGGATAGTGTAAGTGAATTTAATGTAAACAAATGTGTTGTGGAGACGCCATCAAGTGATGCGTCCAATATTTTGAATTTTGATGCTGGCTCATCTAGAAAACGGGGCTTGCCCCGTTCAACTAGTTCACCTCCTGCTTCAAAAAAAGCCCCCACAGCTCTGAAAATCCAAGACGTCGTTCGACGTGCTTGCAATTCTAATATCTCCGCAATGGCAGCTACCTGCGCTAAGAAAACCCCTTCTCCTGGATCTCGGTCTACTACGGATCAAGTTCCTCTGAAAACTGGTACCTCTTCTTCGGCCCGTCAGGTCTCTCCTCTAAACTCTGCACCTCAAAAAAGGAAAGAAACACGAGTTCCTCCCATAATTTGCTTCAAGTTAAACTTGAAAAACTTTAAAACTAATCTTCTGGAAGCATGCTCTTCCAATAAAGACCCGATTCCCAGCTTTGAAGTCAAGACGAATAATCTCTCTAAGACTTCTCTTCTTCCAAAGAGTATGGAAGATCACGGTCTTCTCTTTGAGCATCTAAAAGCAGCTTCAGTACCTTGTTTTACCTACACCCCTCCAGTTTTTAAAAAAATAACCTTCCTTCTAAAGGGAATTCATCCTTCTTACGAAGAGCAAGATGTCTTACATGCACTTAGAGATATTTTACAAAATAAGGTTGTATCCGTTAAACGGTTCTCTACCTCTGCCTCAAGGAAAGAAAACAAAACCCTTGGTAGTTTTTTAGTGCAACTTGCACCTGGTACAGAACAGAGTTCAGTGATGAACATAAAATTTCTACTCCACCACAGAATCCATTGGGAGCGCCTTCAAAAGCAAAACATAACCCAGTGTTTCAACTGCCAACGCTTTGGACATGTGGCAGCTAACTGCGCCCTAGAAGTACGTTGTGTCAAATGCGACAAACAGCACTCTACCAAAGACTGCTCTTCTCCTTCAGACTCCTCTGAAGTCTTTTGTGTGAACTGCAAAACTTATGGCCATCCAGCCAGCTACCGTGGATGCCCCGCGGCGAAAGAAATAGAGAAGAAACGAAAATCCCTACAGACTGCAAAAGAAGACAAACGAAAGTTAGTAACTGCTGCTCTCGAGAACAGAGTCCGAAAGGGTGTCTCCTTCGCGTCCATCGTAAAAACTTCATCCAAAAACCAACAGCCAGAGCGTCCCAAAACTCCACTGTTATCTAACCCGCAAATTACCAAATCTTCGGCCCACTCAATTATGTTTTCTGAATGCGAAAACATCTTCGGCTGCAACCTTTTAACTCTTGTGAAAAAGGTTGAAAACTTTGTCCCAAAATTTAGATCGTTGCACTCTCTTAGTGAAAAACGAATTGCTTATGTTAGTTTGGCTCTAGAACTCTGCGGTATCGATGGGATCTTTTAAAATCGCCTCCCTTAATAGCTGCTCTCTCGTTCCTGTTTACAAAAGGAACCTTCTCCAAGAATACTTGAATTCTGAGAAACCTGACATACTCTTTGTATGTGAATCCAAACTTAAACCCAGACATAATGTATTTTTCAGCAATTACTCGATCATGCGTAAGGACATTATGGATGAAGTGGGAGATAGAAAACGTGGCACCCTCATAGCCGTTAAAAGTTGGATTCAAACCCAAAACCACAACATAAGCCATCTTAGATGCGTAGAGTCAATATCAACCTGTTTGAACCTTAATGGTGATACCATTGTCTTCGTTGGCATATACGCCAACCCTAACTCTTCCTCCTCTGAATTTATTGATGATCTCAATCACATTCTCTCGTCAACATCCAACTTCGACCATATCATCATTGGTGGTGATTTCAATGCCAGGCACCCAGATTGGGGTAATACTGTCAGCAATTCTTTTGGTACTGCTCTTCGCAGATGGCTAATGACCAAACAACTAGAGCTTCAACTCGTCGCCCCTTCCGAGCCCACCTTCAGGAGGTCTGGTAGCATAATCGACTTCTTTCTTGTTTCTCCTCAACTCCTAACAATATTGCCTCAATTTGGTTCTGTTGGTTGTTCTGTTTTCGAAGCTGAATCTGATCACATGCTGGTGCAAATGACTCTCCGGAGAAAAAGGAGTCTCCAATTTTTAGCCTCTGAGCCTCAGTTTTTCATTCCTTATAAAAAAATCAATTGGGAAACTTTCGAACAAAATGTCTCAGCTAAACTCCAAAACGTAGTCATCGATCATGACAAAAATCTCTCGATCCCTGAAATTGACGATGCCATCTTCAAGATTAATGAGGTTCTGCGCTCCTCTATTGATGAAATTGTTGTTCCCCAAACATCTAGAAACTTCAAATACCAAAACCTTCCTGAGGAAATACTTGATCTGCATTCAAAACATAGGTCCTTGAAAAAACACCTGACTCGTATATACCGTCGAAGGCTAAATATCTTTAACAATGAGTATCGACGTGTCGAAACCATTCTTAAGGCAACCAGCCTTCTCATCATGGTCAAGACTAGGGCTTTCCTCAATAAGAAGTTCGAGCAACGACTTAAAAATATTAAACCTGGTATAGATATGTACCCAGAAATCAATAGAATCACCAGAAGGAAGGACCGCGCCCCAACCTTCACGTCCAACGGCAAACCTTTCGCTGACGATAGTGCTACAGCCGCAGCGGCTGCTGATCACTTCTCAGAGCTGTTCACTGGAGAAAAACCCAGTGAAGATCCCATCTTTGCCAGTCAAGTAGACTGCAGAGTAAACCAGTTTGTACAGAGTATGGAAGGCTCCCGTCTAACTGAATTCTCCGCTTCCAATGTTTCCGATAGCCCTCATGATAGTGATGTCTTTACGAATCCGGTGGACCTACAACAACTGGCTTCCAACCTTAAACCGAAGAAATCTGCGGGTGAAGACAAGGTATCCAACCACCTAATAAAGAAACTTCCTTTCTCCTTCTTTGTTCTGTTAGCCACCATATTCAACAACTGCATAAACATTGGCTACTTCCCCAGTTCTTGGAAATGTGCTAAAATACTTCCTATTCGGAAATCCCCTGGCAACTCCGACATTGTCAACACTAGACCCATCTCTCTTCTCTCAAATTTAGGAAAACTCCTAGAAAGAGTAATCTATTCTACCCTTGACAAATTTGTTGTAGAGAAAAATATTGTTCCTGCCCGTCAATTTGGCTTCAAAAGAGGTCATGGCACCATCGATTCCCTACAAATCTTCACGACTGACATACGAAAGTCCTTAGTTGAAAGCAAATTTGTAACTGCTTGCCTGATTGATGTGGAAAAAGCTTTCGATTCAGTTTGGATCAATGGTCTGATCTACAAACTCATTTCTCTTGATTTCCCTAGACATCTTATCAAAATAATTTCCAGCTTTCTCCACGACAGATGGGCCACTGTTTCACACAATGGTAAGCATTCTAGGCTCTTTTCACTTGATTCTGGTGTCCCTCAAGGTTCCATCCTTGGACCCATTCTTTTCAATATTTTCACCTCAGATATTCCCTGCATCAGCAGCTCTGATGATATTAAAGTAAATTTGTACGCCGATGACCTACTGGCGTGGTGCGATGGCCACAACCCAAGGATGGCAACAATAAGACTTCAGCGTTTTATCGATGCTCTCTGTCGGTACTACGCCAAATGGGGAATAAAAATAAACGCTAGGAAAAGCGAATTTATTGTATTTAGACGCCCTCGTCTACCATCTTCCAGAAGAACAAGGTCGATTAAAAAACTAAAACTCAACATAAGAGGTCACTCAATCAAATCTTCCAAAAGGGTCAAATACCTGGGGCTAATATTTGACTCCTTTCTATCATTCAGCCAACATATAGAAATGGCCCTAAGTAAAGCCTCGAAAGCATACGGAATGCTTTGTTCCCTCTTTCGAAAATCAGCTCCTACGTCTAAAAGGGTAAGAATTTTAATCTACACCACTCTAATTCGGTCAATAATTCTTTACGGTGCATCGATATGGTGGTCGGCCCCCGTATATAGGCGAAATTCCGTGAAAGCCTTTGAACGAAAGATCCTTCGTCAATGTACGGGTCTTTACAGAAGTGAGCCTAGGAAATATTTTTCCAACAAAGTGTTGTATGCAGCAGCAGGAATTGATGAAATTCAAAAAGTTATAGTCTGCCATGCTCGAAAAACTCGTGAAAGAGGTCTAACCCACGTTTCAAGGATCATTCGCTCTGCGTATGAATAACTTCTAATTCACTCTTGCTCTCAAACTCAAGTTAGGTCTTCCCAGAAATGATTTGCTCTTGAGGCAACTCCACGAACTAAAACACAAATTAGAAACCATTAAAAATTGTTATATTTTTTTTTATTTTTTTTTATTTTTTTTTGTAACCTATTTCAAAAATATCAAAAATAACAATTCCCACATTACATCATATAAATACTGTGCCACAGATTGAACATCAAAATCTCGAAACAAAAACTAACAATTCCATGTCTAGTCTAAAATCATATCAAATTCTTCGGAATCAATTTCGACAAGCAAAACGCTTTCATCACTATCGCACTGTTGGTCGACAATGGTCAAATTTTCAACCGACTCGAAATCTAACATTTCGACATTGTAAATTTCATCGGCTTCGATGGTCTCGTCGTCGCTGATGCCATTATCGAATTGATCGATATTGATTACATCCAGAACATTGTCTTCGACCACTTCGCCATAAAGTTCCTGTAAAATTTCGTCGACTGGCTCTTCAAAGCGCCGACGAGGAACTTCGTCAAATCCTTCGGCCATTTCGAATACACGTATTTTCCGAAAATTCGACGTATGAATGAATGCAAATTAGTAAATAATAAAACTATTCGAGCTTAGAGACTTCTAAGGACACTGTGAACGAACTGTCAAGAGCCCCTTTCGACTGACCTTGCCAAATGTGTCGGAACTTGTTTTGAGCGCAAATTTCTATACCGATCTTATATGTAGACCCAATTGGGTCTACATATAAGATCGGACCCGATTGGACTAAATTGGACAACGATTGGATCCACAATAAATGAAATTATTCACAATGATAATTCGTATGTTGATCGTAAACTGTAAATTAGTGATAATTATAAATCTAATGTGGGATAAATACTAGAAAATAAAGACAACTAAATCAAGTCACGATAGATTTCGTATTAAAGATATTACAATCTGGAGTAATGTCACGTTCAGCGGTTACCATAGATTAGAAAAATCATGGCCTACTAAGGATCGAATCGAGATTAAATTCAAAATTTCGCATATGTTCGGGCAAAGTATGAAGTTTTCGGTACAGTTATGTAAAAAATGGATTTATAGTTTAACTGCTATTTTTTATAAATATGTTGGTATAATTCGGTACAATTTTAGTTTGAACGAAAGGTTTTAGCGAAAAGAAGAGGAAATTTGGATGTGGTTTTGCGATTGTAATGAGCAAATCTAGGAGGTTATTCGGAAACTAGCTATATTTGACAGATTGATATAGGGGGTGTGTTCAATGTGCATGCTATAGCAGCTATTAGCTGCTATTTTAGCAGCTCTGGCTGTCCAATGTCACGAAATAGCTACTTTCTGATGCTTGCTATTTGACAGTCGGGCTGTCCAAGATTCCGGAATAGCTGCTAAGGTAGCAGCTATTCGCTGCTCGTAGTCTGGAGGATAGCTAGAAAGTAGCTAAGGCAAAATGGCCGTGCGTACACAGCTGACATGCAGTTTGAACGTCATTTTCAATTGAAAATTGAAATGAAAAGAAGTTTTTGCGCTTTTGTGACACAGGAGATGAGGAATAAATTTGAAAACAGTGACAGCATAAATTAAATACGGGCTTTTAAACACTTAAACTCAACTCGAGTTTTAAGTTGGCTTGTACACAGCGCAGCTCATCTTGAGTTTTTAAAAGGCGAACATGAAGTGTAAAAGGCCGGGTGCTCTGATTCCTGTATTATCAAATTTTCAACGATTATTTCTTGCTCTTTTTTTCATATATGGCGTCAAAAGCCGCAAATAAGTGATACGTTTTAAATATGTTAAGAAAATTTTAATGAATTGTGCAGCTACATGTTAAAAAAATTTAAATTTCATACAGTTTCCAAAGTGCAATGGAAGTATTGAACTGGTCCACAAAAATGCAAAAATTACAATAAAAAAATTGAAACAAAATTATTTTTGAATTTCCTGTGTAAAGGCTGACCTTCGTAGCAGCTCTTGGCTGTTCAATGTCCATAGCTGCTTCACTTAGCTACGGCGAATTTTGACACTTGCTAAAGTGATGCTATGCTAAGCTTTTGGAAAAAAAAAATACCTTGACTTCGATAACAAAAGATCAAAAGAAGAAGTGCACGGAAAGAAAAGTGTAATGAAATTATACAACATTTGCAATTAATTTTATTGCAATAATAGTAATTTTTTACCCCATTACCTTTGTAATCAATTGCACCACACATTTTACTACTTTGTTGTGAATTATGTATGTATAAATGTCTTTACTACAGCGCAATGAACATGAGTGAGTTGTAGTATGTAATGGAATTGACTATTATTTGCAGGAAAATAGTAAATTTGCATCAAATTTGTAATAACATTCATGTTTTCATATGAAATTTTCGGAATAGTAAATTATATTATCCACTCTAGTAAAAATCACTGCCGAAATTTCTCTCCGTGTGGCTCTCTGCAAAAGTGGCATAAGAGCCATATGCGGAACACTGACAGGACACCTTCCTTGCAAAACGTATCTCCACAGGATAGGTTAGGAGCAGGACGACCGCTGCAGATACTGTGGGGAAACGACAGAGTGTGTAGAACATAGCGAGAAGAAGATTCGAGCTCCTTGGCTCTGTTCTTCTTTCTATCAGGGACATCACAAATGTCCTGCCAAGGAACATATCCAGGTTCATTAGAAGCCTGGACATCCTATAGGACATAACGCAGAGGAGGCACAATATACCCAGGAGGTCGCAGTGCTAGGGTCCTTCTGGACCCACTACAGGCTTTCAATCAATCAATCAACCGTTTGGCAATTGGTGAATTTTCAGCTACCCCTATGTATCTACAAAACAAAAGAAATTTGAAAGTCAAATGAAAACTGATAATGTTTCAAGCCTGGCGATAAAAAATGTTGGAAATTTTCTGCCTCATGCGGACGCTATGAACATTTAAGTGAGTCGCTTGACACTGACTTTGGGTTCGTTAAAATGTAAAAATCACATTTGTCAAAATTGAAAAAGAAACTATTTATTTTCCATACGACTCAATCATTTCTCTACAATTCTTTTCAACCTACAATTGTTTCTCTCTCTGACATAAAAATTTTACTTCAACCGTCATCATTTTTTTCTAAAAAAAAGTTTGCTAAGAAAACGGCTAATTCTAAATTTTAGTTTTTAACATGAAGTTGGCTTGAAAATAAAAACTACATTTATTTGTTGTGCTCGAACACGCTAAATGCTTGCAAGTAGGCAAAGAATATTTTATTAAATTTTAGTCATCAAATCCTTGCACAATTTATTTTGATGTTTTTCATATTGATGTTTGTTTATCGATGATGATGAAAAAATAGGCTTACAGGCAATAGGCAATCTTGTAGCTATGGTAGGTGCATAAATAGCAATCCTTCAAATCAACGAGTCTCCTGAGCAATTTTTCACTTTTAAGAAAACACGCTATGCTTTGTTTTCATATACAAAATTAAATTTTCGAAACTGCTTATCGCACGAAAACGATAACCCTTCATAGAATAACCTGTTTTTTTTTAGCAAACGTCATTCGTGTTTTCCAACACTCATGACCCGATCATCAGATCCATAGAAGAAATTGGTCTTAAGTAGGACCAGGTCTGACATAATTTCAAGTACTGTACTGGCAGCCCTGTGTCTGTGATGCCATCTTAGAATAACTCTGACACACATATCACATACAGCTGTAACAGTAACAACAAAAATAAAAACAGAACGTGCCAAACGAACTGATTCACTATACAAGTACTTTTGATTCAGAACGCAATTTTGACAACGATGCTCCTATAACGATTGTTGCGACAATTTATTGAGCGATAATAGGAAAATTTGTTTGAAAATTTTCAGTTTACAAAATGTCCGACATATTCACAACGAACATACATACTAACACACGTTACAGACAGAGAGACAGAGTTTCGAAAAAGGTGGTAAATGGTAGAAACGCAGTTTAAAAGTCATAAAATTTGATACTCTCTAATATAATAGCACAAATTTGTTTGATCTATATGCATGCCTGGCATTTTGCGAGAAGTCATTTCAGCGAATGGATTCTGTCGTTCTGATGTCTGGAATATACAGAGAACGTGAACTGTATCCTGAGTGAGATTGAGAATTGTGCTTGCATAAGTAACTTTTGGCGACATACTGGAATACAGTTAAATGTGATAGGGTGGTAGGTGGAGGTGGTGGTATATCAAGGTGTATATGCCTGAGAGAGAGAGGATAACAAAAATTGAACGAGGTGTAAAGTAATCCGTGAAATGTGTTGTGTTTGAATAATGATAAGTTGAAATGCTGTGAATGCGAAGCGTAGCAAAGTCGATAGAATTTGACGGCGTATAAAGTATTATATTGCATGAATGTTGCCGGAGTAATTTTATGGATGATAGTGTACGAAGTTAAATTTTCCTTTTTTTTTCAAATAGGAAAAAAAATTGAACAAAATGTTTGTGTGAAGTAGAGTTTCAATGTGTTTGACTTTCATGTGATCGTACCTATTAATCAGTTAAGTATAGTTTTGTTTGATTATGTTGATTTTGATGCATCTGTTTATCATCAGAAACTAAACGTGATACAATTCGGGGCTCAGTTTTGTTGAAAAAGCTTAAGGTAATAATGAATTTCGCTCGAAATAATTAGCGCCGAACGTGGGCTAGGCACAATTAATTCAAATTGGTAGCTTGAGCATGAAATACAGGAAAAAATTTATCAGAATTGCAATAAAAAAAAACAAAAAAAAAAAAAAAATTAAAATCCGCGATAATCTGTCAGGACTTAACACTCTCAAATGCACAATCAATCAGAATCATACAGCACTAGTGTCGCCGCTTTATGACGATCCGCGATAGCTCTTGTCTTTGTTTCGTCCTTTGTGACGATTTCCTAAACTTGTTATCGTCCTTCGTGACGATTTCAACAAACACTCAATATGGTTTTTACAAGTTTTATTCAAGTACAACTTACTATTCCAACCTAATACGAAGCAAACTTGATACCACTAAGCTGCCGCTCGTGAGAAGGTGAAAAAACGGCAGTGGTAGTACCCTTCAAATTATGAGAATACGAAGAGACGGTGCTCGTCCTTTTCTCAAATTTCCAAAAACTAGCAATTTAAGCAATTAAATACATAAACATTTTAACAAAAGAATAAAAAAAGAAAAACTTGCAAAAGATTTACGCTAAAAAGTGGGAAAAGCCTTGATTCGGGAAGAAATTAAGGATAATTTGAAACTATTGGAGAATATATTTATGGGCGAATATTTCTTGAATAAACGATTCTGATCGGGTTATTCATCAATGTCCAAAAATATTTGTTTGGACACGAAAGCACCCATTGAGATTAATTGCAGAGATTATGCTGATGAGCTTTTCTAAAATTCGCAGTCGGACTCGGAGCATCGGATTTTTTTTTTGCAATATTTGATCAGCTAAGGTTCTCAAAACATGTGAAAGTGCTAGATATCAAAGAGGCAGTATTTGGTTCAGTTGAGCTGCGTGCTGGTTGACTCGCGATTGGTGCTGGACGAATGCTGGTTGATTCGCCTCAACAGTATCAAAAAGGAACCTGGAATGTTGGCAATAATGTTTCCTAGCTGGAATGTTGGCTGAAGACGGCATTGTAGTTTATCGGAGAGTTGAATTTCAATCGCCTATGAAGACCATTAGGCCAATGACAAACACGGCGGTTCCAGCGAAGCGTTTCCCGAGAGGAAAACCAAGTCGATTTAGCTTTGCACTACTAAACCAAAAGGCGTCCGAACCGTGGTCTGTGTCATCACTATGCTAAATGAAGTAGTATTCCCCTTAGTAGTATTGGTTTTAGGTTAGGTTAGGTTAGTGAAGAGGGCTGACGGGAACGCGGCTAGCATTAGGCCACCAGTTTGGGCGCATTTGCCACCCTCATAGACAATCACACGCATTCACACTTACAGCCATGGCACTGGCGGGATTCGAACCCGCAGGCCCCGTAGCACGCCGCTTTTCAGCCTAACGCCTTAGCGAGCAGAGCTACCGGGTCCCCTAGCATTGGTCTTAGTATTGTTTTGTCAACTGTTTTCGTAGGTGGCTGAAATTCTGTAAACGAAAAAGTTTTGAGACCGTGGAACGCGTAGCTGAGAAGAGGTGAAATCATAAAAATGAAAAGAAATTTAGAATACAGCTTCGTTGAAGAGGATTGGGAGATCAATTAAAACAGCGTTGAATATCAACTGAATGCCGCAAGAGGTCGGGAAAATGTTGGGGAGTGAAATGATATTTGTTTATTGCAAATTTTTTAATGCAATAATGGATGGTAGAATATAGTATCTACCGGCTGAATATGAGTCACAAATGGCAGTGGTAAAAAATTACGTGATCGAGGAGCAGTTTGTTTTGTTCTTACTATCAATAGCAATGATGAACTGTTATATATGAATTATTGCTTGGTTACCCGAATAAAAGAATATCTAGAAGCAGTCAGATGAATACAAAATTAAATCTATAATCCCATCAAAAATTATACTGTCATTAAACAAAACCCGACCTTACTCGTCCGAGCACTGCAAAACTGGTGACGCAAGGAATGAAATACGCTGACGCATGCCACTGTCATAGCGGTCTTATCGGATTAACATATGGTATCAATATTTGATAGTTACATAAATTTTTAATAGCTAATTCAATATGTAACTGATTGGACAGAGAATTAGCTTTAACCCACACTGGGCGCTAAAAAAAATCTGACGAAAACTGCTCGTCTTTTGAAACTACTTACAGCTAATTCGCAATTTAGTATCTCATCAACATAAATAACAAACATTTTGTTACATAATTTTCTGCTTTTGTTTCAAACACTCTCAATGCCAGCACCATTAATTTTTTGAGAGATAAAAAACCGCCGGTAAGCTTCCAAACAATCTTGTTAGATGTAAATTAATGTCAAGACAATGTCTTCTTGCGTCCAAATATCCGTATATCTTAGGTGTCAGCATGACAGCTACATACTTCCTGCCATCGAAGAAAATAAAAAGACAGTCGACTTTAATGGATTCTGTATGTTGTACTGGAAAGAACGAAAACAAAATATAAAATAACCGAAAATTGCCTATACACCTATCTAAGCTACTTCGGAACAACATTCACCTACGAACAAACCTTACACAATCATCTAACGGCACACGTAGATAGTCCGAGAAATTCGTATTACGTTCCCATTCTCATCATCTCTTGACTTGTCAGCGATGAAAAATTGTTCAGTTTATTTTCCAGTTTTTCTTTATCACTATAAGATATAATAACGACCCTTTCATTTTTTTTCCTAATACTTTTTATGCGTTACATACACACACACACATTCAGTTACTAGTGCACTTACCGCATGTACCTACATATATCTGTCGTATTACGAAAAAGGTATACTAAATGTCGCTGCGATAGCTCTTGGATCTGATTTTCAAGCAAGACAAACCATCTAACGTTCTCTGTTCTACGATGTGTTGTAAAAAAAAATATCGTGTTGTGTATGATGCAATACAATTTTTTTTGTTATTTCCGTCATTATTTATATTGCTTGCGTTTGATTCGTTTCAACAGCAAAATGATATATGTGTATAACAAAATGAAAGACAGGACGACAAGACAAGTTGACTATGAAGATTTCTTCATCAAGTGTATGTGTTGTTCAGCCAATTTACCTTTTTGAGCTTCAGTGTTCTTTTTTCTCGCGTTTTATATATAAATATAACTACAATCGAAGCTTCCATCATATTACGCAGGTTAAGGATAAAGCAAAGGCTGAGTATATATCTGACGAAAGCAAAAAAAAATAACTGCTGACTTCTATACTTTAAGCCTCGTATCGTAGCTACTGTTTTTCTCGTTGGACTATGTCAATTTTTGTCTTCCGGATAAAAGTTTTAAATTCAATTTACATGCGAAATACAAAAGTAAAGATTCGGTATTATTTGGTCACGAAAAAAATCCATTCGAATCCCTGAGAATGATTTAGTTTTTTTCCCCCAGGAAATAAGAAAAGGTTAACTGCATCTCTCTCTCTCTCTCTCTCTCTCTCTCTCGATTTAGTACCAACAAAAAACAATTTTTTTAGTGTGAGTATGCTTCGTCTGAGGTTGAGGTTAGAATTAGCTTACTACGGGAACAATGTTTTGGTCCCGGCTATTTTTTTTATTATAATCTAATTTTTAAGTTTCATGCTAACAAGCTTGGAGAATACTTTTGTTCTTGGACTTCAAAAAAAAAAAACGTACAAATTCTGGTTCCTGAGTTTCCAGCTCAAAACTGTTCTTCGCTATTTTACTATCATTCAACCATTAATTAACGGACTGTCAATCTAAATTGACTTTCATATGCTTTGTATCCTTTCGCAGTGAATCCTACTCTACTTCGAATCACCTTCAAACTAACTCACGAAGAAAAACGAACTACATGCACAGTTTTAATTAGGCAAAACACCATCAAACACCATTCATGTTTCAGGTTTTTCTCTTGTTTTTCTGTACAGCAAGAGAAAAAATCCTATTGGATCCTTAATGAACAACCGAAAAACGAAGCACTGCTAATTACTAAATTACCTACCAGATTTTCTACGCTCAACTAGGTTTTATATTGCTTCAATCAAATCACACGATAGTGTATATCTTTTTGAAAGATAGCTACCATATAAATACTTTCATATACAGCAACGAGTGCAAGGCAAGCAGAGTAAACATTGCCAGGGATTAACCTAAGAGCTGAATGCAGTAAGCAAACACTTTAGATTCATCGTTCGTTCTATGCTTTTTCACTCCCTCTCTCTCTCTCTCTCTCTCTCTCTCTCTCTCTCTCTCTCTCTCTCTCTCTCTCTCTGGCTGTCTCCTAACTTTTGTATCTGGTTTCCCTGCTGTATGATTTTTTTCTGTTACTTAGAGTGTGCTGCTAAAAATAACTTAAGTTGTTTTTAGCCTTTCTTGTGGTATTCATTCTCGATTTCGGGTTTTTGCTTCGTTCCTTGCCCTCCTCATCCTTTGGGTTTTATTTTTTTTTTTGAATCAGCTTCTCCTAGTAAACAAAGTTTAAGTTGCTTTTAATGCACACTATCTATGCCACATTATTGTCCGACTGCGTGTCGAGGACGAGTCGAATTCCTTTTTTCCGCTTTCACTTTATACTCGAGCGTATACCATTGGCCTTTTTACGATCGAACGTGACTAGTTTCTCTGAAATAATGTTGCTGCTTTTTGTTTTGGACGGATCTTAATTTAGTATGAAAGCATGTGAAATTCATCGGTTACGCTGTCATCCTCATTCTCGTCTTCGTCGTCGCCATCATCATCATCATTGTTTCCGTTGTCGTCAAGTAACAACACAAAATTGAGGTTTAGAATGTCTACCGTTTTGCAGTGTGTAAACGAGAATTTCCCAAGGAAATGTGCTAACATTAAAGCGATGCTTGCTAATAAACATATTATTATTCAAAGCCCAGTGTGTTTTTTGATACGAATTGAAGATTTGTTTTTATCGTTTTCGTTAAACCATTTGGGAAAGATTTTGTTGGTTTGTCTTTTCAAAACTGTAGAATATTAAAAACAAGTGATTCAGCCCAATTTCTCTCCAAGTTTGGGTTTTATTTTATTCCGTTAAACTTATTTTTCTTACCTGCAAACTAATTTTTGGAAAACTTCCGCTCAATTGATAAGTCTTTGACAGGTCATTGTCGAGAACCCTGTTCACAAATTACCAGTGAAATGCACTCTCAAACAAACAGGGTGCTATATCACGCACGTACATTTACAAACAAATATTGATCAATTGAAATTCGTTTTGATTTCATGACTGCACTGCAAGTAATAGGGGAAAAAGTTTTAGCGTTTTTGCGAATTTTCAAAGCCCAAGACACCAAAATTACCATAGCTGGCAGCACCAACTGAATTTTTCAACCGAATTTCTACCAAACACGGCTTAGAGTAAGGTTCAGCTACTGTGTCAACTTCATGCAAATCTAGAAACTGAATCAGAGTTCTTAGGGCAAAAATCAGTTTTTTTTTCTTTATAATTTTTCAAGATGGCACCACTGCACAAAGTTGCCTGTATATTCAAATCGCTTCTATCAAACCTGGTCCTACTCAATACCAATACATTCTGTGAATTTCAACTGTATTTGATAATTCGGTCGTGGGTTCTCGTGAACAGAAGTTTTTAATGCTTAAAATATAGGTAAATTGGAGGAGGGTTACCGTTCTTGTCCGATGTGAAATTTCAAAAGTTTTGCGTTGGTTGTGTAGACAAAGCATAAGATTTGACGATTTTCGAATTTTCGTTAGTCCATGGTTTAAAAATTTTCACTTTCAATAGCTGCCGTAGCTACAGGGTTGCCACCACATTTATAAAAAACTACACGAGTTTATAACTTAGCAATATCAATATGTCCTCTAAGTTCAATATGTCCTCTAAAGTTATCGCAATTCAAAAATTTTCAAATTTTTCCAATCTCATTTCAGGCGCCTAGCGCACACATAGGGTTAAAAATTTCAAAAATATTACCATATTCACATTAAGAACACGTCTTAGATTCACTTCATGAACTTTGTTTTTACAAAAGTTGTTTGTTGACAGAATAATAGGTATATTTAAAATATCACTAAAAAAAATATCACAGTGCCAAAGGGTTAAATATTATAAACTTTATGTGAGACCTGGCACTATTCTGCATATTAAAAATAATCCCCGTGAATGTCAAGCTAACCAAATTAACACGGAGCAGACGAAATTATCATACATTCGACTCCAGTATTTACACACAGCTAGGCAAATCCAAAGCTTGTTTAACCACTTACACAACTACGTTATAAACTTTATTCTCTCTCTCCATTTTAATTTATACATTAACTTTCTAAAGAATTTCTTCGTACCTCTTTCCTTTTTCATTAATTGATACTGTTGTACTGTCTTCTATTCTAATATCTATAGAATAGCTCGCATACCGAAATCTGTAAGATTATTTTCGTTATCAGAGATATTTTGAACAAAAAATTAATCACTCTGAAAGTCACAAACCATACTTAGTTTCTCTTCATATAATTTTTTTTTATATTAAATATAAATGTAATTTTTATGATATCTCATTTCTGCTTTTATATATCCTCATTTTTTTTCTATAGTCGTGTGAATGAAAATGGATCGTTTCGCATCACCCAGAAGATCCTTATCGTTTTCGGTTGTCTTTCTACAACACCACCGCCACCACCACATCGTAAGGCTAGTCGACTAGGAGCCTAGTGCCAGCCTATAGCTGTTCGGCGTCACCTCTCAATCTCAATTTTTTTTTTCTTCTTCTTCTTATTTTTCTTCGTCATCGCTCGCTCCTCTTCTGTCGTTGTCACAATTTACTTTCGTCATAACCGTATTTACAATTTATTCATTACTTGTGTTAATGAGCACCCTTAAAGAGCGTCGGCAAGAGTGTACTTGAAGGGTGATGATAATAAATGTTTGCTTTTTTACGGTTTTCTTTGCGTCGCGTGTCTCTCGAGCCACAAACGAATCAAACTTCTTTCGTTCGTTCTTCACGTCGTCGTCTTGTTTTGTGCTTATATCCTTTTGAGCCCTAGAGCTCGGAGGGTGCTTCTGCTGTTACTGTTTTGTTCCGGAATAATTAAGTATCGAGAAGTGCAGATTTGAAGAAGCCATCAATGTTTGGTTATGGATTAATAAGTGGTAGGCGACGTGGATGAGTCAATGGAGACTGGCAGCTGGAGCTACACTGCGAGGCTCGCTTAACTACATCGGACTTGCAGGATAGTCTTGGAATTTATAATTTTGCATATTCCCAAATTCTCTCAGCGGTTCGAGCTCAAGTTACTGTTCCAAAGTCGCGACAAAAGATACAAGATGCAAATTCTTTCAACAACATCTCTTACAAACTTTCAGGCTGGTCCAGAGACAATTAAGTCTTCATGGAAATGAAGGATTCAAATTCTTTCATCAAGTTCTCGGCACCTCATGAATATTGATCGTGTTTCGTACACTACTCCCTGCTGAGCGTGGTTGCTTTGCGGACTATTTATTTAATAGTCGTGGCTTCCATGATTTTTTTTTGATTTTTTACAACAAGTGAACAACAGAGCAAATCTAGCGGTTCGCAGACGACATCCCACAGTGATGTGAATGCGCCGACAAATCATTTCGAACAGCTTTTTAATCTACACACTGTTTCGAAGAAGGGACGAACGACATCGGCGACATGAAGTCGTCATAGTTGGAATGTAGAACGAATCCATAGTGCCAAGTAGTATTCGTAGACATGCAGTCTACAGATTTGGGCCAAAGAAATGAATTGGGATTTCATTTAAACTTTATCCCCGGTCGTAGTATCTTGACGCCGCCGTCGTTGCCGTCACTTGCATGCCATTTGTATGAATCTGGTGCCAGAACTCATAATAGAATCTACGCTGTCATGTGCATCTACACAAACAACAGTATACATATATGTTCTTTTCATTTTCTAATGACAAGACGGCAAGCAAGGAGGATACGGGCAGTTCTTTGAAACTTTCCAACTGCCCCGACTCTTGATTTCAAGCTCAGTGAGTTCGATTCACATTAACCAGAGAAACTTTATAATTTTTTGTTTTTTTTTTTTGGACCGGGTCCAAGTTATTAAAGTTTACTCCGGGTGGGAGAAAAAAAGAGTTAACTAGCAGGATAAGCTCCGTCGGCACCTCCGGAAGCATAATTTTCGCCAGAATCGAATGTCCTTGCATCTGGATAGAGTTTGATTAGCTGGGCTACATTTGATGATGATAGTATTTTGTTCAAACTACATCTATCGTTCGATTAAAGCAATAGAAGAAAAAATTCAATGCTGATCAAATTAAGATTATACATCACCGTAATATTGTCCTGCAGCAAAGAAACTAGTTCCATGTTTTTTTTTTGTTTGTTTTTTTTTTGTTCAGCCATGAAAAGCGTGTCGAATGATGAGCCCAAGATGTGTGTCTTAAATATATCGCTAGAGTAATAACGACATTGTCTATCACCATCACAGAGAAATTGACCTTGTCTTTGTTGGACCTATCATTTGCTATTTGCTGTCTCGGATAGTTTAAGAAACATCAATTTGATTTTTTTGTTGTTGTCGTCGAGATAATGGGTCTATTCACATGTGAATCCCTCGGTGATAGTGACGTTATTTTTCCGTAAAGCGAGTAAAAGCAGGACTCTGACATTGAGCCTTTTTTTTACGGATAGCATTGTTCGGTGCTTGTGCATGTCTGAATGTTGTAATTTCGATGGGAACATGATTCAGCATATTAAGATTTTTTTTTTTCGTTTTGTGTAAATAGCGTGTTATGGTAAATAATTTTTTTTTTGTAAAATATTACTTTGCATCTTGAATACAAAATCAGGGGAGAAAGGTTGGTTTATGGATAAATTTTAATTTCGCAAACTTTTGTGGTCTTTTGTATCGATAATAAAGAGATCAGAGAATTAAAAATATGTAAATCGTTATAATAGAAGAACCCGTTCATTGCACATGAGAAAACATGTTGGGAATACTTTAGACGTTCCAACACACAGTTTCAAGTGAGTTATTTAGAAATATGATAGATTGTCACTTTCGCTTGGAAAAGACCAACTTGCTAATGTCTTCCAACAATCATACTGCTGTTCATTTTATTCTGCAGTTTTGAGTTATCCGTTGATAAGGATATTCGCAGATGTTTCGTAGATGGCTTGAGGACCAAGTCCTATAAAGTAAGTCTTTCTTCTACTTTATCATCTCATGATATTATATGCCTTACGGAAACCTGGTTGAACGAGGATATTTTTTATGCTGAGATCTTACCATAGTACACTGTTTTCCGCAAGAATCGTGACCGCTTAGTCGCTGGTAAGTCTGATGGTGGAGGGGTTCTCGTTGGCATTCATAAATCTCTCGCTTGTTCCGTTTGCAGCGATTTTACTATTTCTTCCTCAGTGGAATGTATTTTAGTGCGTGTTTCTGTTGCTCCTACTTCATTGTTATTGGTTGCTTCAATCTATATCTCCTATAATAGCCCTTCTTCACTCTACGAACTTTTCTTTTCTGAGCTCTCATCCTATCTTCTATGTCGTTTTCCTTCCGATCACTTAATGTTATGTGGTGATTTCAATATGCCCTCAATCGAGTGGAACACCTCCTTTTCAACCATTACTTCTAGTAATAACCTTCCTTTAATCCGGTCTTCCTTCATTTCTTTATGCTCCCTTTCTCAATTAAACTCGTTACCTAATAACAATAGAAAAATACTAGATCTTATCTTTTCTAATCTTCCAATGTCTTCCGTTTACTTAGATTCCGCTGTTTTACCGTATGTCCCTCCCGATCCCCATCACCCTCTTTTACTGTAAGAACTTTATTTAAATTTTCCTTCTAGATCTAAAGTCCCTTGCTATTCCCGGTTCAATTTCTTTAAAGCCAACTTCGCCGGAATGGCGAACGAAATCAACCATGTTAATTGGTACGCATTTCTTCGCTGTTTAGACGTTGACGAGGCTCTTCATAGACTTTACGTCTTCCTCACAAACCTCATTCCTCGCTTTACTCCCACATGTCGTTCCAGAAGGCCTAATGATGCTCCATGGTTTACAACTGAAGTTGCTGCCGCCCTTAAGGCAAAGGATGTTGCACGTAACAAATACAGACGTTCCTACCTGCTTGTTGATCTTCTTAAATTCAAAAAACTACGCTCTCATGCCAAAAGGGTCGCCAAAGAAGCCATGTGTACCTACGTTGCCAGAGTTTAGGCTTCTATCTGTTCCAACAATTCTAGGCCCTTCTGGTCATTCATTCACTCCCTGAAAAAATCCCCCGTTATCCCTCAAAACATGTTTTTTCACGAAAATTCTGCTGCCACAACTGAAGAGACCTGTGAGCTCTTTGCTCGTTTTTTTTTCGTCGTTTTCAACCCCGCAAAACTCTCTTTCTCCTCCACATGTTTCTTTTTCAACTCCTTCGTCGTATCGTGATAGCCTGAAAGCGCTCTCTTCTTTCCATACAAACCCTTTAGAAGTTGAGATCTTAATGAGTTGTCTCGATTCTAGCTCTAGTTGTGGTTCTGACGGCATTCCTAACATACTAGCCAATTTACTATCTTCTTCACTTTGTGTACCCTTGTCGGTTATATTTAACCTCAGCATCGCAAATGGCGTTTTTCCTTTCTTATAGAAATCCGCCAATATTCTCCCTATACTTAAAACCGGTGACCCTGCTTGCATCTCGAATTACCTCCCTATATCGCTTTTGTCTTGCTTCAGTAAACTACTTGAAAGAGTTGTCTACAACAGAATTTATCCTCATCAACATTTCCTCGTCAACGAGGAACATGGATTTGTCAAAGGTAAATCTACTGTTACTAATTTGCTATCGTTCACCAAAACTGTTGCTTCCGCCATTGATCAGCAAAGACAGGTGGATGGTCTTTACACAGGTTTCTCCAAGGCGTTTGACTCTGTCAACCATGAGCTTCTTCTGTTGAAATTAGAGAAATATGGTTTGCATGGTCCGCTGCTTTCCTGGTGCTCTACCTACATTCATGAGCGTGCTTGTGTTGTTACGGTAAACTCCTGTTCGTCTACTCCCTTCTATCCGTCGTCAGGTGTTCCACAGGGTTGGATCCTTGGCCCCTTATTATTCTTAATTTTCATTAATGATCTCCTGGGTCTGCTAAACTCTTTTTCTCTTCTATACGCAGACGATCTAAAAATGTTCAGAGTAATCGATACAGTCGAAGACTGCTTACAGCTTCAGAATGACCTGCTCTCTCTTATCTACTGGTGTAATTAGTCTCTTATCTACTGGTAAAATTCACGCGTAAAACGTACCCGCTAGTATTTTCTTACTACGTTTCTGGAGCCTCTCTCGAAGTCGTTTTAAATTTTAAAGACCTCGGAGTAATTTTTGACTCTAAACTTTTATTTGATAAACATATCTTGCACATAACCTCCAAAGCGTCCATGCACGTCTTGCACGTTTTCACTGCAAAGACCCCTATAAGTAGGGGCATTTTCTCGGTTTGGTACGACTAAATTACAATTAATAATAAAACTGAGTAAAAACTCACTCTATCGTTGATGTCCATTCTGCCCCAGAGGGTGTGATGCGCTTTGGCTTCTGCGCCCATGAGCAGCAATTCGTTTCTGCCGCGCGACTCCGCGGTGAGTTTTGTGACCTGTTCCGGCGGAGCGGCTCTATCATGTGCCATGTAGGTGGATGCTAAGAGCACTTGTTCCTCCTCGTTCCCCTCTCATGCCACCACTGTCAGATCGTCCGTACTGAAATCAGATAGAAGATAGGCATGAATGTCCTTCCTAACCATTAGCCGTTCTTATTCTTGCTACTGTGATAAGGAAGAAAAGATTGAAATGCTGTAACCCCAGCCCCGCAACCCGGCCCTCCGCAGAGACCCAAGGTTCCTGAACCAGCGCCACGTCAAACTTACCTTCGTCGAATGTCAGCAGTAGCTCGGGCGAGGTCAACCTACTGCGGTGCAGATTGATCTGCAGTATTTTGAGTGCTCGCGGTGGTATCTTCTTTTACCTGCACCTCATTCTTCTGGAGATTGGCTGTTGTATCCTGCAGGTCAACAGTGCCCAGGTCTCTCCCGATCTCGCCGGTCTCCAAGGTGTTAAGGTTTCCATCCTTTGGATGGCATTTTCTTATAGGCGCAGGTGGACACTGCCGGCGCCCAAGCCATTTTCGCAAAAAGCGGGTAGAGCAACTCGTTAGCCTCCTTGTTTATTTGGGAATGAAAGGGTACGATGTATGTCTTATTAATGATAGTGCAAAGAGTTCCAGTAAGAGTTATTGCTGAAACTGTCCAAACGTTTGGATCAAACAGATAGCTATTTGCAGATTCTTCTAATTTTTGTTATAGTTTCTGGGACTTTTTTTTAGAGTTCCATGATTTTTTTTTTCAGCACTGATGATTATTTTGCAGGCTTCCATAATTTTGTCCGGTCGTAGTGAAAGTGGGCTGTGCACCGCAAGATGCATCACAACGGGTATTTGGCAAATAACAATGAATCCCAAGGATTTTAACCCCTCGGATGGCAGTCAGACTGAGTCGGGAAACCCATCCGTGCTGAGCGTGCTTAGTACGGCAGCGGCTCGGATCCTCATGTTTGACTACAGTGGAGAGCTCATATATAACTGATATGGAGAACCCTGGTTGCAGTGGAAGCTGACAGGAAGATTCCATTCCACAAAAAAAGGTGGAGGATTGCACCGCACGAGGCTACTCCAGCCAGTGCAAACGAGACTGTATAGAAGCGGCAGAGAAGGTAAGACTACTACTTGCTCTGAAAATCTGAGCATGCTCTCAAAGACCAACTGAAGAAGCGAGAGAAAAGTTGGCTGGTGATGCTGATGCTGTCAGTATGGGGCAGAAATGTTCTGGACGAATGACTGAGGGCGAAGCAACGTTGACTGGACATTACAAACCAAGGAAAGTTCTCAATCGTTCGAAGTAAAGTACTCCGTACAAGAGGTCAATGATTCTCGATGGCAATTGGGAATGAGAGATAAAGCTGAAAGGCAATTAGGGTTGGCTACCCCAGAGAGCTCCCTGCCGGCCAGCACAGATTCCAAATCGGTCAGCCGTAGAGCGCGGAAAGAACGCACGGTCGAAGCAAAATTCAACCAAAGCAGGATAATGAGAACCATCAACACGTGTGATTGTCTATGGATATATGTATCTACAGATCGAAACGCAAAGATGCAATGGATAGTACAGGGAAAGTAGAATTTTGACATGTTTTTGATGACGCGATGGTAATCCCGAAAATAATGTTTAGTAAAGTCACGACCAGGTTACCTCCTGATTTCTTCATTACCTCGAAGTCACTTATAGACTTTGTTCTGGTTTTCCTCACCAATCATCTCTATCTAATCTTCGATTCCATCCAAAAGCAAGGCACAATTAAGACAGAAAGCACAATTCAACCTGAATAAACTTGTGCTACTACAAATCATCTTACATTGCGTTCATCATCTTTTATCAAAGATCACAGAAATTCCTTCCTAGCCACACAGCCATTAATCGACTTGGAAGCGAAAATAAACAAAACCAGGTAATTACGAGGTCAAGTAGGAGTGAAATGCAGACAAGCCATCAGTTACCTATGTACGATGATTCCAAGTCCTCGCATACGAAATTCCAAGTGGTTTATACAACAAACAGTTTTCCTATTTGTATTTAGTATACATTTCGGACTAAACATAGTTCCGATATATCAAAGTCCTCGATGTAGATGATATGTGTAAGGGCGGATGGGAAACTGGCATGCAAACAGGCTGGAACAAGGTACAAGCCGCACGTACATTTCCTTCTTTTACGCACATCGGCCTGACAACAATAGATTGGCAACGAAACATACACGTACCTCGCATTTTTATCCAGTTTGTCCAAAGAAAAGTCAGTTTGCCGGCTCATCAGTTGTTTTCGGAGATAGGTTGTATGAAATCTTAATGTCACCCGACACAAACTACAAATGGGTCTTAATAGTGAAAATTTGTCAAGTTTTCGCTAGTGCTGTGCACGTATTACAAATATGGATGTATTTCTCCAGCACCCACACGTTCCGTTTTTATAAGCAATTTATGTATCATTTGTACAAATCTATCATTTCAGCATTACATCCTTCTGTCGACCAACATATCTAGTCGTCAAATTCATTTGTCTCGTGAACATTCTCGACTCTGTTTAGTATTCTCTTTTTTCTATATCACTTTAACCAGGCGTGCTATACACATGTTCAAGTGCGTAACAATGGCTATGTGAAAACGGATAGTTCTTTCGTGAGCATAACCTTTACCGAAACTAACATGACGTAGACTATAGTATTCTTGAGTAATAAGGGTCATCAACATGAATAGGCAACTATATTTCAAAAACTGAATTAATTGTAGGGATATGTTGTGGCGAATTAGTAACGCCTACGATTCGATTGATTCGAGTATTAAGACATTTATTTAAAAAAAAAATGTTTTTTTTATCTTATTCCGTTCAGGTAATGTGGGGCTACAAAACTGCAATACTTGTAGCTAACATCTAGAAGTAAAAACTCTAAAATGAATAAAAGAAATGAGATAAGTTTAAATTTCAGCTGCCTTTGTATTTCGAAGAAAAGTCCAATTAAGAATTCATTTATTTTCTTTTCATCGTATTCTGTCGATATAGATTTATGATCAAATGAAATTCGTTCAGTTTTATAGACACATAAAAGTAAAAGATAAAAATTTTCTATTGATATGACAGACTGTCGTCAGTGCACATAAAATTGACTTTCTCGTCTTGCGGGAATAAAGGTGGATAATTTCGTGTCGTATCGAAGGTAAAATTTAATTTCGAGGCTTTCTGTAACATATGAAAAGTTAAAGAAGCTGTTAAACTGTTGTTAAATGTTAGAAAAAAATTTTGTTTTTGAAATATCTGGCAAGACCGAAAATAGGAAAACTGAAAAGAATGATTATGTTGAATTCCAATCGGAATAGAAATAAGAAGCCATTCTAACAACATCAAAACGTTAAATGCCCAAAGTGTGACCAGAACCATGCTGCTAACGTGCAAGAATGCTATTGTGGTAATAGCGCATAATGGATTGTCAAGGCTTGGATATGCGCCTTCGGAGGCAGAATTAAAAGCGAAGAAATAACCTTTGCTAAAATACCAGCAAAACCTATATTTTCAATCAATCCAGAGATGTCAGTTGTGAGTGGCTGGCATGTCAAAGCCAAATCTTTAAAAATGAGCCTAAAGTCTTATGTTCTCTTGCCTCAATTTTACCTAGCTCTAAGTATACTTAACATACTAAAATCTAAAATTTATTTATTTATTATTTCATCGAGGATCTGTTGATTGTTTTAGTCTTTTGTTTTTTTTCCAAACCTCTCATGATTTTTCAAAGACTCCCAGAATTGTTTCTTGGTGTCCCTGGTTTTCTCTTCTCACGAGTTTCTCGATTTTTGCTCAGCTCTCATGGCTTTTCTAAGACTCTTAAGAATTTTTTCGAAAGTACCCTGATTTTACCTAAGCACCCATGATTTTTTTTAAGATTCCCAGAATTTTTCCAATTGTGATCTGATTTTTTTTTAAAGCTCCCAGTATTTTTTTCTAGACTCCTAGAATTTTTTCTAAGCTTTCATGGCTTTCTTAAGACTCTCAAACTTTTTTTCGTGTACCTCCAGATTTTTTCTAAGTCTCGCAGAAATTTATCGAGAGTCTCTGATTTACCCTTAGCTCCAAATAAGCTCAAACTTATTTTGAGTTAATTAATCCAATCCGATTGAAAATTTTCTAGACTCCTAGAATTTTTTCTAAGCTTTCATGGCTGTCTTAAGACTCTCAAACTTTTTTTCGTATGCCTCCAGATTTTTTTCTAAGCCTCGCAGAAATTTATCGAGAGTCTCTGATTTATCCTTAGCTCCAAATAAGCTCAAACTTAATTTGAGTCAATTAATCCAATCCGATTGAAGTTTTTCCGGCTTTCAAAATCAAATGTTTTAATTTTAAAATCAATTTTTCCTTTAAAAGCTTAATTTACTTCAAATTTCAAGCTCTTGACTATAGACATGTCATTTTTAATTAAAATATTTTATTATGAGTAATTTTCCGTTGTCTTTTTCTTCGTATTTTCATGTGCCAGAAATCTGATTTGTTTAAAAACTGAGATTTGCTTTCAGGATTTAAATCCTTTTCGAAAGTTCTAGATAATTTGTTCAAATTTTTTTTTTAGTATATTTCTACACAAAAACAAACTTTTCATGAAAACATTTTCGAGCTGACATTATATGTGCCCACATTAGGTGCGTTTTTGCGAAGAGAGGAGACTCCTAAAACTTTGGCGTAAGAATCGCCATTTACTTAATGTCGAGCAAAAACCGATCAAAAATCTGTACTTTTTTCATTTTTGAGGGAAAAAATGAAATACGAAAATTTTTATTCATCTCAAATTCTACATAATTTGTTTGAGACTATGTCAGACGAACACATTAAGAGATGTTAAAAAAAAAAATCCCATAAAAGTCCGAAAATTTTTGGTTTTTTTTTTCCAAAATAGTTGCGCCAGCGATTGGGCAGGGTAAATCGAAAACTTGGATTTTTGAAGAGTGCACCAATTGTTGAGCATCATATCAAAAAATCAGAACTATTCTGATTAATGTAACCATAGATGACGGTTTGAATAGACTATGAATTTGTAGCGAAAACTTTTTCAAGCTATTCTTATATGAAGCCACATTGGGCGCAAATTTGATCAATGGCTTTCTTTCATTTCTCTCAGTGAAAAATAGGTTTTATAGAAGAACTTCAAAATTTGTAAGTGCCGTTGAAAATAATTTAAACTGGCTTCTTTTTGAAAATGGATTTTTTTTTTGAAAGAGCATACCATATCGATTGGCGCAGAGGATTGATTTTTTGCAATAATTATATTGTGAACAACTCATCAAATTTTGGAAATTCAAACCGAAACACTAATATTCAAATCCATTATTATGTGATATTTATTTTAAGGTTATATAATTAACAAAAATCAGGATTTATAAAACCAATTTAATATGAAAGAAAATAATAGCTAAAAATATCTCAAAGAATGTAAATATGAGACGACGTCATGTCAAATTATTATCGAAGTAAACATAGAAAACAAATATTTCGATATAAAAATAAAAGAGTGTTTGACAGGTCGTCCTTTTTTCATCGATACGAGCAAGAAGCTACTAACATTAATTTGAATATAACGAGGAATTTGTAAACAATCGAGAATAAAATACCAAATTTTGAGCGGTATACAGATTTATGTAAACATAGACCTGTGAAACTAATAAAACTACATTTAATATCAATCTTTAAGATTGCGTTTCTTATCCGCTGCAATTTTTTTTACATTCTCAAAATTTGATTCACTCTTAACGTGGTGGAAAAATTGGTTTACAAATTCCTCAAAATGTCAATGGAAAACCAAGTTAATACGAAAAGCAGAACTTCGGAGATTCTTAACGAAGATGAAGCTAGCTGTGGACTCTGCTCGGAAAACGACACCATCGATATGGTTTCATGTGATGGGTGTCACCAATGGTTCCATTTCAAATGCGTTGGAGTAGACGCTACTGTCGTGAGTAAAGATTGGATCTGCCAAAATTGTATTTCTCGCTTCAGAAGTCTTAGCCGAAGTAATATGGACCGCGAAAAAGAACTATCAACCCAGTTGGAGGACGTGAAGCGCCTACGAACCCAGCTTCAAAATGACGCAGTTCAGCAAGAAATAGCGGAACTCAAAACTCTCGTGGAAAATATGTCTCGAAATATGGTAATCCAACCTCGAAGTGAAACAGCCAAGAAATCCGAACATCCCACATCAAACGGCGATCCGAATAGCGTCGCTAACTTAGACGATGCAGCAAAGTACGAACCGACAAACGACGGCAGCAACCACTCGACGCCAAGATTCGAGGGTGCAGAAACTCGAAGAAAATACACATCAATCAGCAATGGCGAAAATCAAGTGGAACACTTTCTGGCTCGTCAGACGATAACTCGGGACCTTCCGTCATTTTCAGGTTCCCCAGAAGAATGGCCGACATTTTTAGCAACATTTGAGTACTCCACTAATGCATGCAAGTACTCGGACGTGGAAAACCTGTGTCGCTTACAAAAAGCACTGAAAGGCGACGCGCGCCGGGTAGTGGAAGGATATTTGACGCACCCGTCAAACGTTTTGTCAATTATCGACACGTTGAAAATGCTATATGGGAGACCGGCTCTCATAATACAGACGCAAATCGACAAAATTAAAAGGTCGCCTGCACCAAAAGCCGAAAAGCTTGAAACATTGATCTTTTACGCTGTACAAGTCAGAAATTTGCTCGCCGCTATCGAATCTGCGAAAGTCAAGGAATATCTCAACGATATTAGACTTCTACACGAGCTCGTCGAAAGATTGCCGCCTCAAATTAGACTCAACTGGAGTTTATATGAAACTCACGAGTTCGCGCAGTCAGAGCCGAAACTAAAACAATTCAGCAGATGGCTTGACACAATCGCGAAAAGTGCCTGCAATGTAACAACACGTGTCCTTCAGATGCCAAAATTATATGAAAACAGTCGAGTTAACATTCATTCTTCAAGAGATGATGATGTCGACGACGAACGAAGCTACGAAAAAGTCGAAGTGACAAAGTGTCGCATCTGTGAAAAATCATGCCAAAATGCAACGAAATGCAAAAAGTTTGCAGATATGACCCTGAATAGCCGATGGAACGTAGTGAACCGCCTTAAGCTTTGCAGAATGTGTCTAATGCATCATAAATATCCAAGATGTAATAAAGCTAAAGAATGTGGGATAAACAATTGTCAGAAGCTTCATCATCAGCTTCTGCACAGTGACGACAAACGTATTTCAACTACCTCCACTAGGTTATGTGATACCATAGTTGCCACAGCTCATAGAACTCAACCTAACATTCTCTACCGAATTGTTCCAGTAACATTAAAATATAGGAACAAGCTCATCGACACTTTCGCGTTCATTGATGATGGATCCTCGTTGACACTTGTGCAAGAGCGAATAGCAAACCAATTACATATGAAAGGCACAGAGAAACAGCTATGTATGCGTTGGACTAATGGACAAAGCCATTTAGAACCGAAGTCAAGAACTGCTACGCTCCAAATCGCACCACGGGAAGATCAAACAATATTTCATGAAATCCATGTTCAAACGGTTTCTAACCTTGACCTTCCTACACAAAGCATCAACCGAGATGCCATGCTCAAAAAATATAAGCACCTTAAGAACGTAGAGTTTCAATCGTTTGAAAATGCCGTGCCTACAATCCTAATTGGACTAGACAATTGGCATCTCTGCGTGCCCACAAAAGTCAAGGAAGGCAGTCGCTACGAACCGGTGGCAACAAAAACCCGTCTTGGATGGGACCTATGTGGCGCACTATCATCATCAACGGAGTGTAAGAAGCACCGTATAAACATCCATGCATGTGATTGTTCAGACGGGCGACTAGAAGAGGTCGTTAAAAAGTTCTATGCTCTTGACTCTCTCGGAATATCCAACAAAAAGGAGTTCTGCTTAACCGAAGAAGAGAACCGGGCCGACAAGATAATGCACAACATGACAGTTTATAAGGCGAAAAACTACGAAGTTCCATTATTGTGGAAATATGACAGATTCCAACTGCCTGATTCATATGGAATGGCATATCAACGCCTACTATGTTTAGAGAGAAAGTTGCTGGGAAACTCACAGCTATTAACAGAATTCAGGCGTCAAATAAATCAATACGTCGAAAAAGGATTTATAAGAAATTTGTCACCATCCGAGCTAATAACTCCATATCCACGAGTGTGGTACTTGCCCGTGTTCATGGTGAAGAATCCTAACAAGCCGGGAAAAATTCGTCTAGTTTTCGACGCAGCTGCAAAGGTTAATGGAATATCCCTCAATACGATGTTGCTGACTGGCCGCGACCTCTTAAGCCCATTGCTTGAAATTTTAATGAGGTTTAGAATCCACGCCTATGCATTCACTGGTGATATAAGAGAAATGTTCCATATGGTACAAGTATGCTATGAGGACCAAATGGCACAACGCATTTTGTGGCGTGACTGCCAGCAAACAAAGGAACCGAACGTGTACGTCGTATCTGTGATGACGTTTGGAGCAACCTGCTCGCCATACCAAGCGCAGTACGTGATGCGACTAAATGCATCAAAATACACCAGTAAGTTCCCTGACATAGTCAAAAGTATTACAAAAAATACATATGTAGACGATGTGCTTGATGGTTGTGAAACGGAAAGTGACCTACTACGACTAGCAAGCGAAATGCGATTCATACATTCGCAAGGTGGATTTGAAATCCGTAACTTCAAAACGAACTCTCCGAAACTTCGAAAATATTTTAATCAAAAAGAGAGTGATGCGAATTGTCACAATCTATGTGAATCCGATGGAATCGAGAAAGTACTCGGAACCTTTTGGAGCATACATGACGACTGCATAACATTCTCACTGCGTTTGAATAAGGCACATAGAGACGTACTAAATGGCTTTAGAAAACCCACGAAACGAGAAATCTTAGTAACATTAATGTCAATCTACGATCCACTCGGATTGATTGCTCATTTCGTTGCCGGGCTTAAGATGATACAACAAGAAACTTGGAGACTCAATTTGGGCTGGGACGAACAGATCCCGGACGATGTCGATAAAAAATGGAGGAAGTGGCTAAGTCAGTTCAAGTCAATCGAGTCACTGAAAATTCCACGTCGATATGTCTCAGTTCTTTGGAGTGAATGCACACATACAAGTCTGCATGTATTCGTCGATGCCGGCGAAGCAGCCTACGCAGCTGTTGTCTACTTAAGAGTAGTGACATCACAAAATGTTCAAGTATCACTCGTCACTGCAAAAGTAAAAGCCGCACCACTAAAATACATACCCATTCCACGTCTGGAACTTCAGGCTGCTACGATAGGTGCCAGGCTTTTAAATACAGTAAAAAGCGCACTTGGCATAAAGGTAGATACAATTTACTTTTGGAGCGACTCTTCTGTCGTCCTATCCTGGCTCCACTCTCGGAAAAAACTACCTAGTTGGGTCGCATACCGAGTTGGAGAAATTCGAGAAAACACTGACATCAACCAATGGAGATGGCTCCCATCCAACGAAAACGTTGCGGACATGCCCACGAAGTGGCGAGATAACATTGAACTTGATGTCAATAGCCGTTGGTATAAAGGTCCAGATTTCCTCATGGAGGATGAACAGCTCTGGCCGAAACAAAAGTTCCAGCATGATACTAATGTTGAAAACATCGAAACTGAAAGCACTTCACTTGAATGTCTCACATTGCACATCATGGGAGTCAACGATGTCATAGACGCTACACGATTTAGCAATTGGAATCGACTGTTACGCACTGCAGCGTACTTCTTCAGATTCTTAAATAATATAACAATATCTGTTAGTAGCAAGTATAAGGGAAACCTAAAATCAGAAGAGCTACAAAAGGCAGAGAATTTTCTGTTCCGGGAGGCCCAAAAGACATATTACTTGAAAAGGGCCAAAAAGTTTCTAAGCAAAGCCCTTTGTACAAACTGTCACCTGTCCTGGACGAAACTAATATTATTCGATTGAAGGGAAGAATTGAACATGAATATCCGATAATTCTACCTAGATTACACCGTATAACTAAGCTTATAGTCGCAAAAAAAACACGACGAATGTGCTCATCAATTCTCTGAGACAGTAGTAAACGAATTACGGAAAAGATTTTATATACCACGTTTACGAGTGCTAGTCAGGCAAGTGCGTCGCGAATGTTACAAGTGCAAAATTTTATTGGCTCGACCGTCACCACCGGAGATGTCTCCACTGCCAGTTGGTCGAATTGCTGTCGACACTGCACCCTTTTCTCACACCGGGATTGATTTATTCGGTCCGTTCATCGTTACCGTACACCGAAAACATGAGAAGCGTTGGGTAGTAATATTCACTTGCCTTACAATAAGAGCCATCCATCTGGAAATGGTCAGCGAAATGTCAACTGATAGTTTTCTACTGGCATTCAGAAACTTTGTGGCAAGAAGAGGCCAACCATTAGAGTGCTATAGTGATACGGGGACAAATTTAGTCGGAGCCGAGAAGATAATCAAAGAGGCTTACAAAGAAGTGGATTTCGAGACAATAGAAGAGGCCACAACTACTTCGACGCTGAAATGGCATTTCAATCCCCCACTTTCTCCACACATGGGTGGTGCCTGGGAGTGGCTAATCCGATCGATTAAGTCAGCGATGCGAGTGATGCTTGAGCCTTTACGCAAACCAACACCAGAGGTCCTACAAAATATTCTAATGGAAATAGAAAATTTAATAAATTCTAGGCCATTAACTTATGTTCCGTTGGATCACCAAAATCAAGAAGCGATTACTCCGAATCATGCTCTTCTTGCCTATAAAAACCCATCCAAATCACTTGGGATTCCTAACAATGCAATCGCACCGAAACTACAGTGGCGACAATCACAACAAGCATTGCAGCGATTTTACTACAATTGGACATTAACCTATCGGCCCACGCTCACAAGACGGTCAAAATGGTTCAACTCACCAGGAGAGCTGAAGATAGACGATCTAGTCCTGATCGTTGACGAAAACGATAAGACACGGAGCTTTCCCAGAGGAAGAATAGTGGAAGTCATGCGCTCGAGAGACGGGATTGTGCGAACTGCTGCAGTCCAAACCAGCTGCGGAATATACGTACGTCCAGTCATAAAACTAGCTAAATTGGACGTCGATGCTGAAGGTGTTGTGGATCCAACACAGGCGGGAGTGTAAATATGAGACGACGTCATGTCAAATTATTATCGAAGTAAACATAGAAAACAAATATTTCGATATAAAAATAAAAGAGTGTTTGACAGGTCGTCCTTTTTTCATCGATACGAGCAAGAAGCTACTAACATTAATTTGAATATAACGAGGAATTTGTAAACAATCGAGAATAAAATACCAAATTTTGAGCGGTATACAGATTTATGTAAACATAGACCTGTGAAACTAATGTGTGTGTGTGTGTGAGTTGGGGGAGAGGCGCATTGGCGCCTCTAAGCACTCAGGCCAAAGGACCCATTGTACTCATTACCCCCTGCCTACCATAGTTTCCCAGACCTCTTGATAAAGTCTAGGATCACTGATAGGGGAAAAGAGGCTATCGTCTGCATGCGTGCAACATCCCAGCCAAAGCATTGATATCTGAGACGCGCAAACGCTGGGCATTCACAGAGGAAATGCTCCGCAGAGTCAGCCTCTTCTAGACAGGATGAACAGAGGTCATCCTGTACAACACCTATTCGGTACATATGTCCTCCTAGGCAGTTGTGTCCAGTCAGAATACCTACCATGGCCCTGCAAACTTTCCTGCTCTTATTGAGCAAGAATCCCGCAGTCACATGGTTGGGTTCTGAAAGGAATACCTTCGTGTGCCTGGCCACACCGGCAGCCGTCCATCTATCTTTGTGAGCATCATCTACCCACTTGCGAATAATGGCACGTGCAGATGCGGTCGGCACACCCAAGGCGGGTTCAGGGCCCCGTAGCGGAAGTTCCGAACCTTGCTTCGCAATGACGTCAGCAATTTCATTCCCCTCAACACCACAGTGCCCCGGTACCCAGAGCAGATGCACCCTATTGAATCTGGCGACAGAGTTCAATCGTGCTCTGCACTCTTGGACAATTTTCGAGTTTGTCAGGGGTTTACGCAGCGCCATCAGTGCAGCTTGACTGTCACTGCAAATAGCAATGCTCTTTCCCCTCCATCTTTCCTCAATTGCCCAACAGGCAGCTCTCAGGATAGCAAACATTTCTGCTTGAAAAACCGAAGCGTGCTCTCCAAGAGAGAAAGCCCATCTGCCATTCGATGAATGTAGATAGACACCAGCTCCAGATCTACTATCTGACCTCGAGCCGTCCGTGAAGAAGATCTCTGAATATCCCCTCGTACACAGATCGGGATCATCCCAGCTACTTCTGCTTAAGAGGATTACTTCGTACCTTCTTCTGAAGTCGAGGAAGGGCACCCGAGCGTCCGAAGGCATCGCGAGAATCGGAGAGATCTCACACATCGACCTCCTAATAGAGCAGTGCCCCACATCGTCTTCACCTACCCATAAGCCAAGCTGAGCAAGTCTATGGGCAGAGCTCATCGCCACACTCTGAACTTGAATGTCGAGAGGAGGCAGATTGAGAAGCGCATCAAGGGCCGCACCCGGAGTAGTGCTCATGGCACCACAGATACCCAGGCACACCGTCCTTTGCAGCGTGGCTAACTTTTTCCGAGCATACAATAGCCTCACGATAGTCCACCACACCACCGATGCGTACGTGAACATCGGCCTAATTATTGCTGTGTAGATCCACATCACTACACGAGGCTTTAGACCCCATGTGGTAGCAAAAGCTCTAAAACTAATAAAACTGAAACTAATAAAACTACATTTAATATCAATCTTTAAGATTGCGTTTCTTATCCGCTGCAATTTTTTTTACAAAGAAGCATATGTTTACGTTTTGATTTCTTTCGCGGCAAGCTAACGTTTAGTAAGCTAGTAACAAAGGATGAAAAGTAAGCGATCGAGTCTTATTTGATTTTTGTCATTTCAATCTTTCTTTTTTTTCTTCTCTAAAGCAAAAGCAACATTTATGAAAAAAATTCATAAAAACATAAAAACTGACTTGAAAGCAAAGCATTTAAATTATTGAAAACAAATGAAAAATGTTTTGTTTTAGGGTTTTGCCGTTGATAAAACTAGCTAGCAATACTAATCAGCAAACTAAGCAATATTATTAGAAGTTTCATGAACACTATGAGATTTATGTGAATTACCACTAAAGTAAAAAAATAAAATGGTGCATTGATTAGAAATTTAGCGCGGAAAATTGGCTCTCAACGGAATCGTTAGTTTAATTTCAATTTCTCCACGCAAAAAAAAACGAAAGTGGTAATTTGTATTTTCATGGTATTTAATGCTTTGTGCTTTAGAGGATTTAGATGGGAGGAAATAAAACTTTAACTTGACTTTATATGCCTTATGCACATATAATCAATAAAGTTGTGATTTGATTGCTTAATTTTTGGTTCAACAAGTTTTTATGTATTTTAAACTCCAAATACAATCTCTAAAGAATTCTTAGAGTTTTCCGAGCCAGTTTTTATTTGTTAAGGAGATAAAGAATATACTAATTACATTAAAATTGTCTCAGAGAGATCTCTCCAAATAAATTGCTAAAACGCGCTATTGTCTGGTTTAACGATGATGATGATGATGATGGTGATTCTTGATGAGAAATCTATGAAATCTACAAAAACAGTTGGATGTTACTGAGGATTTCGAATGAAATTTCGCATATCCCAATACATAAATTCATGATATCACTTACACACAGTGTATCTGAAAATTGCAAACTGCTTGGTTATAGTCTTCTAACGGTTTGAGATTGAAATTTAATTAAATTATGAAATAGATACGACGAGACTTACCTGTGATTATACTCCATCTGCCTATAAACCACATCTTCCCGAAACCGTTATTATTTTGGATCATATCAATTATGATTGAATTTCAAAACACAAAGACCCCTGCGTATTCGCTGCATATAAATATGAATTCATATAGAAACGCGATTTCCGAAAAATTTTCAAAACACTTTACATCAATTTAATTTTCCACTTTTTAAAACGCCAATGTTTATTATATTTTGCAATCATTCTTCGTTTATTTTGCACAGAAACCCAAAAATGTTTCTCTATGTTGCATTGAATGAAACGAACAAACAAAAAACCTAGGAAAAAAATGTTATTGCTAACATGTCACTGCAATCACTAATAACATGAAACAGAACTAAACGACCGAAGACAAATTAACAAAAACACAATTTTCAAAAACTAGTCTGTAACACTTTAATTGCTTATTATTACTAGTATTCCTGAAATTTCTCTCACTACTAACCACCACCGAGTCCAACGTTTCCGATAGAACTGAATTTATTTTGAACGGAAAGTGCACTTATAAACACATCAAACTCGAACTTATATCCGAAAATCATGTAAACAATAGAAAAAGTTTTCGAACATAATGCCAGGCTTCCGAAGGATTTCATAATAATACTTTTACCATTCTAGCATCGAGTAAACCTTCTCCGCCTAGTCGATGAGTCTAGGATACCTTAGATTTCGATGCGCGTAACTAGTTCGACCCGGTACTGGTATAAGATACAGATATCTTTTTATTTTCAACATTGCATCCGTAAGTTTGAAATAGATTGAGCTGTAAATTGAAGGAGGAAATGAGCATTAAACAATTTTAACTGTCATGGTCAATGTGTTTAAATGTAGTTGCCATGCATGAATATCCGTTTTTTTTTTGTTGTCTCTAGTCGATTTCCCAATAACATGTAGGAAAATAGAATAAGGAGCGAAGGATGAGAAGCTTTTTCGAAATCGCGGGCAAAACTTTCGAAAACAAGGACATATTCGCTACATTAACCACGCAAACGCGATCTTTCTTTTTTTTCTTTCTTCTCAAGTGCCAGAGCTTTCGGACGGAAAATCCAAATTTAGTTTCGAAATGTACAGATTGAACTAAGTTAGCGAAATAATCAGTCATGGAATTGCTTATCCGGCATGGCTAGAAATTAATTGAAACGAATCAAAAAGGATAATATGAGAGGAAATAAAAATTCTTGTTCGATTGATAACGAAAAAGTTTAATATCATTTTGAATACATCTAAGCTATCGTCGTATTTATCTGAGTAATAATCAAATCTCGCTTTCGCCACTGACTCGTCCGAACACATATTAAAGTTCAATTAAAACGTCGAAGATGATTAGAAAGCTATTATTGGGGATTTTGATGGAAAGTTAGCATACAAATATTCATGAAAGTCGATGGATTAATAGCCAGTCACTTTATAGCGCAGCAAAGGCCAAATTTACATGTACCTTAGCTTTTTGGCTTTTGCCCTCTATTCAACCAGCCGTGTATTTTCGTTGAGTTTGCTGCTCTGGCATTTGATGTATAGGCCCCGAATTTTTTTTTTTTTTGCAAAAATGTCGTGAAAAGTTTCTTTACTTGTAAGAAACTTCTACTAACTTTTCCATAAGGTGAAAGTTTTCAAGTAAAAGTGAAATGTTATTGAAATATATAACGGTTTTGCTTTGATACATGATGGCGCCCAGTGTGGGTTTAATGAATCTGTGGGGTTTTATTCATAAACCTGATGCCAAAGAATTTTGTAGCAAGTGAAATTATTTGGTTGATAGCTTTTCAATTTTTGGGGATTGAATTGATTGTCTAATATAATAGAAGAACGGTACAAAGAGCAAATATTATATGACAAGTATTATATGAAAAGTATTGACAAGTATATATACTCATGGACAAGTATTATATGAGCGGTTGAGAAGTGAAGAAGATGGATAGGGAAAAAGCTGTGCATTCTTGCCATTTCGGATGTTTTTCAAAGAAGTTTTTAGAATCGTTTGGTTTAAATATTTATGGTTAGGTTTTTTTTTTGTTTTATGTTTTAGATCGATTAACAATCACTTTGAGTTGAAATTCCAAGATTTATTAATCTCCAGTAAATGGTCAAGGATGCGCTTCCGCGAGCTCTTTACTTTGTGACCAATTCCGGAATCTGATCCTGTGTGAACCGCTTTGCAATTCGAGATATAATCTTGACTTAACTAAATCGACATTGGGTGCATTTTCTACTTCGATCTACAGAAGATAGCTATTGAAAAAAAAATACAGAAGATAGTTATTGAAGGAAAAAAATGCAGATTACCCTCGAAATATCGATATCAGCCAAGAAATTCAAATATACCTTGAAATATATCTAATATTTTGTTTTGAAATCTAGAAACGATTGAATGAGGATAAATTGATTTAATAATCATATAATTTTATACCCACATCGATTTCGAAATAATCTTCTTTTTAACGTTAACTTCAAATTTCTTTTTCACTGATGTATCGTTCCCACTTCATCTAAATGGAAAACTTACTATGTCATATATTGAACGAGACTGCATATACTATACAAAAAAACAGTATTTTCTTCACATAAAATAAATACAAGCACAAATACTAATGTTAGAAACTCGAATATTGATTGAATTTATGACGATATAAATTCAGTTCTTTCAGTTCGCTTAAGCTGAGTCGATTAAAGCACCAACAATCATCTCGCCGAATTGCCTTCAGCAGCTTCAGCTTTACCTTCACTTGGTTTTCAAACTTTCACCACAATTCGGTGCGCTACTACCACCCGACTCTCCATATACATAACTGTAATAAGAATGCTTTAATGTTGCAACAACTTTTCGCCACAATCAAAAACGTCTCCGGGGAGTCATGCTCTCCCTTGCCAAAAAGCAACAGTTTCCATAAAACCCTAATTCTCTAAGTTGCTTGCTTGCGTCTAGCAATGGGAGTGTTTTTCGAAATTTTGCTGAAAAAGTTAAATACTAATAGCAATGAAATTTCACAGTATATAATTAACACTGTACATTTCGTTGAAATGCTTCCTGTCTTGCAACGACACAGAACAACTCTCCTACCAATATCATGTTCCATTTTCATTCAGTTTGTCTAAGTACACCGTCGACGATAACAATGATGTACTCGTAGCAGTTTTCTTCGTAGCCCCGAATAGATGCCGGATAACTTAGTTTAGGTGAGATGACACATCTTGAGAAAGGAAGAAATATTCATGAAAAAGTTGAGAATACGATAGGGAATTTTGTCGATATCATGCCAGTATTACATAATATAATTGATCTTTCATATGTGGAAAGTGATTGATATGCAGCGTGCTTTTTGATATGGCAAACACTTAAATCACGGTGTCCTTGAAGTGCCTTGAAAACTTTTATAAAAGAACTGTGAAGTCTTGGAGAAATTCGGCATTATGAGCAAAGTAAATCGTATGAACCTTTAGTTTTGATGTTCTAAAATTAAATATTGAAAGATTTGTCTTTGTTAACTATCAACCAAGAAACCTATGATTTTTTTCTGGACTTGCTAGAATTTTCCAGACTTGCCTGATATTTCCGAAGCCTCTATAATTTTCTATGCATATCCAGTGATTTTCGCCAAGAAACCCAAGATTTTTTCTGGACTTGCCAGGATTTTCCAGACCTGCCTGATTTATCCAAAGCCTCTGTGACTTTCTATTCATATCCATTGCTTTTTGCTAAGAAAAGCATGTTTTTTTCTGGACTTGGCAGGATATCTAAGACCTGCCTGATTTATCCAAAGCCTTTATGATTTTCTGTTTCCATCCAGCGAATTTTCCCTAGAAGCCCATGATTTTTTTCTGTTTTTTTTTTTTCTAAAATGTATAACAGCATACATATATACTACATGTAGTTGAAGTCTCGAAACTTACAAAAGCTGCTGGTCTTTTTTTAAGTTTTGATACAAATAACTTACAACAATCATTTTGGGAAGCGACAGCACGGAAAATTTAAGGCCATCAGCCAACAGAGAGTCAGACTGAAATCTACAAGGAAGGTCATTGATAAACAATTTGAAAAGCAGGGGACCAAGGATGGAACCTTGGGGAAAACCAGAAGTAGGAAAGAAAGGGGAGGAAGAACAACCATTAAACACAACACAGCAGACGCAATCATGGATATAGGAAGAAAGCCAAGATGTAAGAGAAACACCAAAATTACAGATCTTATCCAACAGCACTGAGTAGTTTACCCTGTCAAATGCTTTCACGAAGTCAGTGTAAATCACATCAGCTTGAAGACCATTGTCCAAAGTGCACGCGACAAAGTTAGTGAATTCCACTAAATTCGTAGTCGTTGAACGTCCCTTGATGAAACCATGTTGCTCTACAGAAAATACATGACTAAAAGCAACATGAATTCTGTCATGAACAATCCGCGCAAGCGAGCCAAGATGGACATAGGACGGTGGTTGGCCACATTGCCAATGTCCAACATGAGCTGTGTAAAATGTTCACCAATTTGTTTTAGGAAATATTTTTTAAAAAAATATTTACACACGATTATTTAACGATTTCGAAAAAAAACAATGAATATAAAATGTATGTCAGCCAAATGTAAGGGAAGCAATGCTTCCCTTGCTTCCATGAACGCCATGCCACTGCTTTTCCTCTAATTTTTCCGAAGCACCATGTTAAATTTCCCCGGACTATATGGAAGTTTGATGAAAACAGAAAGAGTAGGGGACCAAATATGGACAACTTCGCAACTTGTTTGGGTTGTAGTTTATGGTTTATAGCGCCAAAAGCTTTTGAGAAGTCTGCATTAATTACGTCTACTAGACGTTGTGAATTGAAGGTTCAATGTTAACGTATTTCACACTCTATTTTAAATACAGAATATAAATTATAAGTTCTGAAAATCATTTGAATTTAAAACATACTGAAAGTCTGTTCTTAAAACAAATAGATAAAAAAAAATGAAATGTTAACTACAATTTGTTATGAAACATCTTTGGAGATCCATGGGCTACATCACATTACAAGTTCTAAAAGTTCTTTATCATTGATTTTGACTTCTTTATCGCTGATTTTGACTGAGAGAGCTCCATAGAAGGTTCAAGAGATGCTAAGAAAAGTCGAGCCTAAGGTCTAACGTTGTCATTATCTACTGAATCGCTTAGTTGCCGGTCTTCGCAAAAAAAAAACAAAAAAAAAGAAAAAACAAACAAACCTAAATGCAGCTACTGTGTTATGTCTGTGCCGCGGCATAAATAGCCATAAAGTCGCCAGAAAATAATAAGTTGCGAAGACAGCAAATGATAAGTTGCGGACAAATGCCCATTGAATTTGTCTCAATTATGCTGAAATGCTTTCGAAAATGCGAGAATCGGAATTGAAAATAGCCTAAAGAAATAGTCTTAAAAACACTTGTGTTACTTCTATTCCAACTTTGCATTCTGTTTTATGTACGTTAACTTTGAACGTTCACTCAGTTCAATAGAATGAAAAGAATTCGCGAAAAAAGCATGAAATTAAGATTTTCATACATATTGTACGATAGCCTGTAATATCTGATGATTTCAAAAGTTTGAGATACATTTGTTCTTAGATAAATTTCGGCTAGTATTGCTATAAGAATCGTATTCGTTTTGCCGAATTTTTCATTTGTACTTAACTTACATAGTCGTGCTTCGTGGTTTCTTTGATATTAATTTTTGAATTTCTTTTCAATTCAATTGAAATATCACAAAATAAATTCTTGAATACTATGTGGCTTTTGGTTGCTGAATATAAATACATATATATAGAAACAAAAATATTTTTGACAAAACGAAAATATCAGTCCCTAATATCAGCCTTGATTATTGCCATTACAATTTGACACTTACCCTCAACAAGATTTCACGCTTGTCGCCCTCAAACAAATTAAGCACTAATGACACCGGGCAAAATAACACAATCATTTATTCTCCCCTCAATTAAGAACAAATAGAAAATACGACCAAATGATTAAATTTTGCTTTTGCTAACGGAATACTCCCGAAGGGAAATAATTTTCATGTATGCAGCAATTTCGGAACATTTCAAGAAATTTTCCGATTTTGGCATACATGCGTGTATAGCTACAATAAAACTAAATGAAAAGATCCTCGCACACAGAACTTACTAGAGTCGGGACTCATGAAATGTCGAAACGAGTGAAATATACGAGTTTTCCGTGAACCAGAATATAGTACAGCACTTTCTCTAACTATTTTCGTAAAATCCTTTCGTAAAGGATGCTACGATAAGCTTCGATAAGCAAAAAGTTATATGCGTAGATAGAAGGACCTGGATTCCGTCACGGACCATTATGGACTGTATATACTTTCGGATGCTTATGCTATGCGCATATAATTGCTAATTAACTTTTCAGTTTTCTGTTAACTTGATTTGCGAACGGTTTAATAGATTTCTGTTTGCAATGCAACAGAATTTTAAGGGAGATTCAAAAGAGGGTAAGAATTTTATCAGAAACCAGAAAATTTTAAATGTATTTTATTGACAAAAAAAAATCATAGTCATTGAAGTTTTTATGTGCTGTTCTCTGATTTTGGCGATCTATAGGTCTGGAATAATGGTTTATTACTCTTCTGCGAATTCCAAGAACCTATAAATTCCAAGAAATAAATTTCAGTTGAAAATTTTTTTTTCTCTTGTCAGATTTATAACTGTCAATTAAATTCCATCGAAATGAACATTTTATACTTCCCTTAACTGTTCCTTTAAAATCGAGTATGACTGAATTATGAATATCCATTAGGTTTTATTTTTTTTTTTGAAATTCAAAATATTCTTCGTGCGATTTTCCATTAATATAAAAGAAATTCGTAAAAATCAATTGAGGAAGCTGTGTCCTTACGCGTTTTGAGATGTAAAGGATATGTCCAATTTTTCCTGGTTATTGTCTAGGTCTATAAATATAGAGTTGTCATACATGCGCCCAGTGTGGGTTTTATGGAAAAAAATGTGACCTTCGATCTCTATTTTTAAGACACTATATTTAAACTAATTCGTATCGAAAAATTCACATAATACTTAATGAATTATGAATTGCAAAAAAAAAATTTAAACATTGTTTTTTGTTTCTACTCTTTTTCAGGTAGTTATCGCAGTTCATACAACAGTATTTCCGGAGCCAGTAAGTGTTTACTATTCTTTTTATTTTATGAATGAGTAAGAAATAAAGTTATCGTAACATAAAAAATTTAAGATTTAAATTGAAAAGATATGGATTGAAATTGTAGAGGAATTCGTGTGCATCGTATATTTTCGTACTGCCATTCGATTTTTAATTAATTTTCATTAGTTTTGGGCATCCTCTTAGATTCAACTTTTTCAATTTTATTCTTCAAATTCGACACATTAGCAATTGTCTTCGTTACGTTTTACAATTCTCTAGGCCGTCCTTACCGTTAGTGGAGTCTCGTAAATCGTAAAAAGAATCCTGGACGCATAGGAAAAATCTTGAGAGCTACTCGAAAATCAGGAAAGTCTAGGAAAAATCCTTTCAGGTCAGAAAAAATTAATTGCGAATTCGGGAGATTCCTGAAAGGAAAGGAAAATCATGCGAGCGTAAGAAAATTCACGGGACCCTAGGAAAAATCCTGAAGGTAAAAAAAAATCCTAAGGGTCAATAAAAAACCATGGGCGCGTAGGTAAAACCACGGATTTTTAGAAATAATTCATGGAATCGTAGGAAATAAATCCGGGAGAAAGGAGGAGGTGTGGTTTCAAGCGAAAATCATGTGAGTTTAGAAAGAATCCTGGGACGCCCAAACGAGTGTCACAAATTCGAATCAGTGCCACCTTTGATTAACTGTGTTCCCCGAAATATAATGAATGGTTTTTATGTTTGTTTTATTGGGCGCACTTGTTTTTTGGAAACTAATCTTATACGTTTGGTCATGTTCCCGCGTTTTTTGTCATCTTGCCCAGTTATTGGATGGTTTTCTGTTATTTCGATATGAAAAATATTCTTGCGATGGTTTTGGTTTTTATGATTTTCTATCAACTCTTCGGTGTTGTTTTTAAAAACGTTGACATTCTATTTTGAAGGTGATCATGCGGTATCGATCTCTGAAAAGAACCAAACCACGTTTGGTTAGGTTAGGTTGTAAAGAGGGTTGCCATAATGTCGGTTGTAATGAGGGCTGCCAGGTGATGGCCATAATGTCCTGGCTACCTTGCGGTCTAACCTTTTTTCCCATTCGGACTTTAGTTTGGCGTATATGGGAGCATCCAGTTTGCCCATGGTGTCAGTAATTGACCGTGGTGCAGTGATGCAGGGGCTATTATTAGCTCCTGAACCTTTGCTCGCTAATTCATCGGGCTTTTTCGTTGCCTATGACCCCAGTATGCCCTGACACCTACATAAGCCGGATAAGAATATGACTTGCCTTTTCATTGAGAGCCACTCTGCAAGTGTTAACAGTTTTTAAAGAACATCTGTAAGGCGTAAGAGCGAGAATGGTTACCCTGCTGTCGGCGGAAATCGTCGTTGGTTTGGTTGATGTTTCGCTAATGGACTCAACTGCCTTAGCATGGTTTGACAGTTGACACCACCGGTTAAGGCTCAAATCCATAGAAAACACGCCCGAGCCAGTTCTGTGACCATCTTTGACCCGTTCGTGGTGGTTGTATCCCCATCACAAAGCTGCGGAATAAAGATTACATTAACCTTTATTTTTGGTGACAATACAAGCCCTTGTTATGTACCTACATGTAAGCTGAAAAACACCGAGACTCGCGCCAAATCCACAAACAGCATTCCTATACAGAAGCGGTTCCAGTGTCAGCGCAATGAGTTGCCGAAGCAGATTGGCCGTCACCACTCTACTATGGTGCATATTTGTTTAGACCACCCGCACTTCGGCTTCCCTCAGTCGCATTTTCCGCTCCAACCATCATAGTGATCCTCTTCAGCCCGAAGTAAATCAGCCCTTGTGATCAATTCTCGGCACCAGCACCAATTTTGCTGCACCCGTTAAATCGGGCTCCGCCTATTTTTTTTAAAGTTCTACCGCCTGGAATAATCTCCAGCCTGAAACTTTTAGATCAGGGCTCTATCTCTTTAACAGAGACAGGGCCTCTGAAGCGTTCGAGTGGGGCACCGCTACCTTAGCTGGAATTAGCTTGGGCACGGATCTCTCCTCCACTACGTCCAAACCTGGATAGTCTCGGGAAATTTTCAGGACGGTTGACCCAAGCCATTCCTGTGCTTCTAAATGCTACGGATAAAAGTTGAGAGTACCTTTTGCTGAACACTTGAGTCTTAAATATTTCTTCTTGAGTACTGGCAGAGTCTAGATATAATATAGTAGGCTTTGATAGATTTCACCCGCCGCCCACGTATATCTTCTGTTGCTATTGACCTAAGGTAGCAAAAGGATTCGCATCATCCTGGACAAACAGACGCAAAGTTATGAAAATTAAACAGATAAATGAATGATACGTAATCCCACCGAAGACCAGACCGTCTCCGACCCTTCAAATACAAATTTCTAAAAAAAAAGTGAACTCATAAATTTTTTTTTACAAAAATACCGAGAGCACCGTGAAGGTCAAAATTTTATACAGTTATTCAACTTGTTTCTAGTTTGGTAGTACGAGCCATTGTAGTACTGTAATTCGTCGGCAGAGGCCGGTTGGCGAGCCCAACTATAAACAAGAAACGTCAGAGTTTTGTTGTAAATATGTTTATTGTACGATCTGTATATTTGAAGAGTTGGATACATACTGGGCTTCGATGGGATCACGCATCATTCATTTATCTGTTGAATTTTCATGACTTATTTTGCGAGTGGTTTGTTGTCATTCGTTTATTGATCTCATCTATGTCCATTTGAATCTTGGTCAAATAGATTAGCGAAATTTTATTGGAATATTACTCGTGGTACGGCGAAATTTTTTTTTTTATTAAAAATTTTCGAATTAGGAAAACTCATCAATTTTATGTTTAAATAGAATGTCTTAGTTTTTATTTTTATTTTAAATTATGTAATAGAACAAGAGCGAAATCGTAAATCTATTTTAAAATTCTTTTTGTTTTTTTATAATTATTTCTATGTCACATCACTATCATTCTTCTATTTCGAACAGATTGTGATTCAGAATAGAATAGATCAAATCCTTATCCATGATTTCTATTGTTTATATTTTCATAAATTTACTATACTCTATTAACGGTTAGGAAGACCTGGAGAATTAGAAGTCTGAAGAAGACAATTGCTAGTGTGTCAATTTTGAAGAATAAAGATTTAAGAGGATTTAAGAGGACTCCAAAAAATAATTACAATTTCTCGACGAGTTTATTTTTTGTTTTTTTTTTTCGCGCGATATTTTAAATAACGATGCATCTTACTTTAAAAACATGGTACATGAGGAGCTGGAAAAAAAATGATATAACTTGTTTTATTAGAAGTATTTTGATTATTTGATTGTGTTTAATAATATCAAGAGTGCGAAAATAGTGCTAAAGTATTAATTAAGATTCGTGGACTAATCGGCTGATGTTTCGTTTCTTTATTTTTGATTTATTATAGTCTGAAGAAAGATGTATGTATTTCTTTGAGTGCGTACGGAATGCTATTATCAAGTTTGACTTAAAACTAAAATTGAACTTTATTGGCTTCAACATTCTAAAATTTCAAATTCTTATTCATATATGTGTAGATGTGTTTATGTTCTTGTATTTTAAATTTTATTAACAATATTATTCACGGATAATGAACATTTTTCAAAATTTGCATTCTTTTAAGCTCCAAAAAGTATCTGATAGATTCTTAATCAGTTTTAATGGTGGCTGGCTAACTTGTTAAAATACATTTTTTTTGACTGCCAGATGGCTTGGATTGAAAAAATTATATAAACTATTTTTTCAGCTTGAACGCAATATTTTGTCATTGCTGCTACTGTTGAAATGTTAGAATGAATCTTGCGAGCAGTTGAATTCGTTCTAGTAGTTTAGAAATGAAACGAAATTATAAAGCGTAACTTTCGACTTTTTCGTATTCTTGTCGCATTTTCTCTCGAAGAGTTTGTACGTCGTCTTCTATTCGAACGATTTTCCGGAATTTCTGTCAAAGAAAAAAAAATCGTTATCGTAACACACAACAGCTGATATAAATAGTTTTGATTACATACCGTGGCTCGGTCTCCTGGAGTTTTCATCCAAAGCCAGATCATATAGCCGGGAATGCACAACATGGAAGAGAGAGCTGTGAACCAACCGAAAGTATGAGACCACCACGGATAGGAATAGTTTAGATACTTTACAGGTGTCCATTGTACCAAATTGAATATGAATACGCCCTGAAATCAAACAAAAACAAATGAAATTACATAATTTGTATCCATGACTTGTGCACAAGCTGGCATTTCAGAATATCTACCACACAAATCATTGGTGTTGCTATCGTCCAACAAAACTTCCACCAAACCAGAGGATAGTAGCCAATCATGTCTTTGATTCCATCGTAGAAACGATCACATCCGAAAGCCCATGAAATCGAAATGCATTCGAAGAAGATCAAAAATAGTAGACACGATCCACTGACAGCATACGAATCTAGAATTTGGAACACATACATTCCACCCTGTAAAGAAAAATTAAAAGTAAATCTTGACGCCAGCAAAAAAAAAATTCAATATCTTATCATTCAACTAACTGACATTCATTTCACTCAAATAGCGAGAGAAATGTGAATTTTTTTCTCTTCCATTACACTTTTATTGCTCTCAAGCAATTCATTCTCTACTTACTTGCGATATACATGACAATCCAACCAGGTAACTTAATGCGCATACGACGGCTATAAAAATTTCTTTTCGCCTTCGAAGCAACTGTGGCCATTCATCGATAACGGCTGTAATAAATCCTTCCATGGTGCAAAATTGTGAATCGAGACCAATCAATAGAAGCATAAAAAAGAACAAACATGCCCATAAAGGTGATCCAGGCAATTGAAGTACAGCAGACGGATATGCAAGAAAAGCCAAACCAGGACCTAGAAATTGTTAGTAAAAAGGACGAGAAAAAGTGAACGACTGTAAACTTTGTATATGCAAATTAAACACAAAATTATAGTTATATATTTTGCTCGTTGATAAAACTGAAATTAAAGCAGTTAGATTTGATCTGTTGAGTGGAGATGCAGTAATAAAGGTTTTTGTAATCAGTAAACTATAAATTGAACAATTTCAGCGCTCTTGGTTGGTTTGTGCTGTTCCGTGAGAAAAAAAACTCATTTCACTGAAGGCTCCTGCATTTTCTATAAACTTCCAGATGATATAATTGATCTATTGGCCTGAATGCCTGTGCTTCTAAATGTTGGAGTTCAGGAGAAGCTAAGCAAAGTAAGACAAAATAAAGAATAGTAGATTGCATATAATAAACGAAAACGATTTTATTCACGTGATGGACAATTTGACAGTAGAGTGTGAACGACGTAGTTAACAGAAAAAGAAAGTTGATACACGGGATGAGTAGTGTGCGTAGACATCACCGATCACATGTCATCTGTCGCGACTTCTGACATCTATGGGTGAACCACGTAACACAACGCAATATCCAACACTCCCCCTCGTTATGCGGGGCACTTTTCTACTCCTAGAATACTAGCGCACTTCCAGTGTTTGATAGACGGTAGACACTTGGTCAAGATGTCTGCTGCCATCTCGCAGTAGGAAATATTTGCTAAATTGTTTTGAAAGCCCATCGGGCAATTTTTCGAACTGATGATCGTCCTCAGATATCACGAGAATATCATCCACATATACACTACCACATATCACTAAGACGAGAGCTCCCCCTTGATCCAGCGTGTATACGCAAGGGTCAGATTTCGTTGGCTTGAATCCGAGGTGACGCAGCTCTAGATCCAATTTCTTGTACCATTGTCTTCCGGCCCGTCGTAGACCGTACAACACCTTATTCAAACAACATACTTTGTTCCCTTTCTGCAGAATTTGTAACATCTTCTCAGCGTCACGTTTGACCCTCCTATCCGAATCGGTGCGGGCGATTACCTTTAAGACCTCTTCGGTCATCTCCGGTATTTCCATGAAAATTTCTTCTTCTATGGGACCATTGAGATACGCTCCTGTCACATTCATCTGCCGAATTTTCACATTCCTTATCGATGCGATCGCAGTAGCGAGACGAATTGAACCCAGGCGTGCCACCGGGGTGAAAGTCTCCGAGAAATCTACTCCCGGTCATTGAGAGAATCCGCGAGCGACGATCCTTGCCTTTCGTTTTTCCAGCGATCCGTTGGGTCCATACTTGTTTCGAAGTACCATCCTGCTTCCGATAATGCGGCGATCACAGGGACGATCAACAATATCCCAAGTGCGACTCTTGAGTATATTCTTCAGCTCCACGGACATGGCGTCGAACCATTCAGCCGAGTCCGGACCTGATACGGCTTGTTTGACAGGCACTTCCGCAAGGAATACTTCGTTGGCGACGCTTGCTCCTACGAGGTTATACTCCAGTCGTGGCCGACCTCTTCGCCCAGCCCGAACCTTACGAGGTCGTCCAGGTCCCCTTCTCAAGGTAACCTCGTCTTCGCTCTCTGCATCTCCGTCACTGTCGTCAGTACAAGAACTGTCTCTGTCTTGTCTACGATCGTCGTCCGTTTCCGCGCCCTCTTCCTGATCAATGCTGACATCTTCCGCGCCGGTTAGGAGATTTTCCAGCGTAACATCGATATCTGAAGTCGTTTTTTCTGCATTCAAGGGGTGTGTAGAGACTCCTCCACAGTCTGGTTCAGATGAGTCTCCCTCCAGGAACTTTACGTCCCTTGACACTATCACTCGTCGATATTCGGGAATCCAAACTCTATATCCTTTTGACTGCTCTGAGTTTCCCAAACAGATTCCTTTTTTCGTCCTCACGTCAAATTTTCCTTTCATAGTTGTTCGGTCGAGAACGAAAACATCGCAGCCGAATTCTCTGAGGTCGCCCACATTTGGCTTTTTGCCGAATCTAACCTCGAAAGGTGTCTTTCCTCCAAGCGACTTCGAGGGACACCTGTTTCGCACATAGTTTGCGGCGTAGACAGCTTTGGCCCAAAATGCTTGTGGGAGACCGGCTTGTATGAGCCTAATAGACTTCTGTTACGGCGTTCCGCAATCCCGTTCTGCTCTGGATTATTTGCGACGGTTAGACGATGTTCAATACCGTTGGAACTCATATAATGATCGAACGCCCGGTTTCTGTACTCCTTCCCGTTGTCACTTTGGGTACCATAGAATGGGTGCCATAGAAATTTCCCCCGTCGCTATACATTCCCAGCACGGCCCGTCCCATGAAGTTGAATTGAAGATTGAAGTTGAATTAACTTTCAGATGAACTTCAGAAAACTCAAGGTGAGCTTTCTGAACAACGTCACCTCAATTCAAAGCTCATGAAGCAAAATAATGAGCTGCTCAATAAATTAATTAAATATATTGCTAAAGGAAAGAATTCCGATTCTCAAAATAAAAAGGAGAAGGCTTCAAACTTCCTCCTCAGAGACAACCTCTTCTTCTCACTCCGGAAAAGCCAGCTCCTAAGGCTCGGAAGATTGTTCAAACTCAGTCGATAGTTCCTCTAATATGTCAGTTTTCTTAGAGAACCAGGACCCAATTGAAGAAGCTCCCTCGACTAGCCCAAAATCTACCAGAAAACAAGATGGCTCTAAAACTGCCACCACAGTCAAAGCTACCCATTCCTTGTTTAGTGAAGAATCTCCTTCATTAAACTTCTCCAAACAGACCAGGAAACCAAACAACTCTAATCCTACGGCTTCGCCAAAAACTTCAATTTCACAACCCAACTGTCAGAATCCGGCTCAAGCCCAAGAACCACAAGCAGCCCCGAAGGCAGTCCCAATAATTCTTCGCCAGCCTGAACAATGGACAGGGCTGGCAGGAGTTTTGAAACAACGAAATGCAGAGTTCATTTCAGCTAAAAGAGTCTATTTAGGCATACAAATCTTGCCAAAAACTCCCACCGACCACAGGAAGATAACCAAAATTTTCACGGAATTGAAAGCCCAGTACCACACGTACTACCTTCTTGAAGAGAAACAACTATACGTTGTCATTCGAGGCCTATACGAACTCACACCTGAAGAATTAAAAATAGAACTGGAGAGGCAAGGCTTCAACCCGATAGAGGTCTTTTATCTCAAAACTAGGAAAGACCCTGCTAAGTTAATAAAAGTTCTTTTTCCAAGGAAAGAAAAACATAATTATATAACATACAGGCCAAGTAGAGGCCCAGAAACCAAGAGCTTGGTCACAAATGCCAACAATGTGGCCACTACTCTAACAATTCTCACGCCCAATCACGTTGCGTTAAGTATGAGGGTCTTCATCACCACAAGAAATGCAACAAACACCCAGAACAGAAACCAAAATGTGTTAACTGTGGCGGGGAGCATCCCGCAAGCTATGGTGGTTGTCCTAAAGACCCCAAAAATATTTAAAAAAAAACCTTCGCTCAAACAGTCCGTGAAAACTCAACTACTATCCAACCTGTGGCATCCTTCAATAACATTCCTAAACCCCAGGCAAGCTCTCATATCCACCAGAACAAATGGGGCAGTTCCTAAAGGTCATGCAAGTCCAACTTCATTCAATGATAAAGCACATAATAGCAAAAATGGTTCAGGGCATTTTTCCCATTCAAACACCCCCAGTTTTCTCTCAATCACTTAAATAAATAGAGACGATCGAATCTCTATCCTCACTTGGAATGCAAATTCCGTTTTATCCGAAAACGGCGAGTTATTACAATTTCTTAGCGAGCCGAGCATTGACATCTTACTTATTCAGGAAATTTTTCTCAAACTTAATAGACAGTTTCGTTTCCCAAACTATCAGGTTTACAGAAATGATAGACTGACAGGCAGAGGAGGAGGTACAGCAATTTCCATTAGAAGGAACATCAATCACCAATTATTAAATATTGGTTAGTCACATACAGTAGAGGATTGCACTCACATGAGACTTTTTAGTTGCTTCGTGATTACAATCCCAACTGTAGACATTTTGAATAGGAAAAAAATCGACTTGAAAATGTCATCTACAAGCCTAGAAAGACAGATCAGGTGATACTTTTCGCGTCTCTGATTTCCTCCAGTTTGGCTCTCATGTCACAAACCTTCTGGTAATGTAAAGAAATGTTTAGGCCTAAAAACTAGGTACGCGATTTTCGGTTGTTGATAGAACGAAAATTTCGGCAGTTTTCGAATAACCTAACTAAGATATCTGATATTTCACAAGGCTCCATTGTGGGCCCTCTATCTTTCTCTATTAGTTTTCTTCTTCCGGCTAACTCATCAAAGTTAGATTTTTTTTCTATTTCAATTATATCGACAAGCAGTAAATAATAGATTCAAAAAATATAAAGAACATTTTAAATGAGATTCAAATGAAATTTTGTATCTTTACACACAATTCGCTGATAATTTGACTTTTTAATGAAATAATTTACCCGAAAATTATTTCATTTCACGTCTCATTCACTTTAATCTAAACAAACCATCAGAATTTCAACTTATTTTCCAACAGTAATATTAGTCGCAATGAAAGCTCAATACATTCGCAAAAATTCTAAGACTATATATGAGACTAATCTGCAACTGTAATATTTTGAACTAAGCTAAAACTGAGTGAACAGGCTCCGAATAACCATTATTCACTTCGGTTAAATTTTCTTAGGAAACGAACATTTCACGGTATATTTCCCGCGAGAAAATCTTATTTTGTGTTGTTCATTATTCACAGCGAATAAGTAACAAAATATAAATATGATGTGTGTACTGCGTACTATAAATATGATGTGTGTAATAAACAAGGAGGATACAGAGGATGAAAATGTAAATACATACCTGATAAGGCCACCTCAGCGACAGGACGTTCTTGCTCGTGAGCCATGAAGCCTACAACCGAAAATATCACAAAGCCGGCAAACATACTTGTACTTGAATTAACCGTACAAACTATCAGTGCATCCCTGCAAATATAAAGTCAGTTTACGTTAGTGAGAACACGATCAAAGTATTTCTAAGACTTACTTATAAACATTATTCGTAAACTTGTTGTAACTCCCTAAGGCAACTAATGTACCAAGACCAAGTCCATACGAAAAGAAAATCTGTGTGACTGCGTCAATCCAAACCTGTTAATTTGAAAATTTTTGTTTGTCAGTGGTATAGCTTTATGTCATAAATAATAATCTTCGAAGCAAGTACCTCTGACTCCTTCAACTTTGAAAAATTCGGTATAATATAGAATTTGATGCCCTCAGCTGCACCAGGCAATGTAATTCCACGAATCAGTAAGATCGTTAATAGGATGTATGGAAAGAGAGCGGTAAAATAAACAACTTTTCCGGTCCATTTAACACCCTTCCAGATACAAAAGTAACAAAGAATCCACACGAGTAATAATGTACCAGCTAGCTCCCATCGAATACCACCTACATGTTCGATACCATCAGATATCATAAGAGCACGACGTCTGTAAATGAGAAACAAAAAAAAAAGATATGTTCATATCCATGTATGTAGATAATTTGGTTTGATGATGTCAAGGATAACGATGAAAATCAAAGAAAATTTTAAGAAGATAGTAAGGTGCTTCACGTAAAATATCAGGACATCATGAATGGAGTAGTGCTTATAAGAACATGAAGAGATATGTGTAGCAAAGAAAGAAATCCCATAACATGATAATTCTGTTAACGATTAGGGATGTTAAGATATTATGACATAAATTGGGCATAAAATTCCAGTTCGATTAAATCCAAAACATCATATCGAGAAACTTTCAGCAGATTCTAATCGAATGATTTGTTGAGTGGAATATGTGCTGCTTCCGTGCATCGGAGAAGCGAATAGTTATAGTTTTCTGTCGGAAAGTTCAAATAAATTGCATGATGCTGACTTTGATTTAGTATTTGGATGAAAATGTAAGGTTATGATGCGGTTAAATTCGAATAAAAAGATTGCGCCCAGTGTGGGTCAGTGTGGTTGGGATATGAAATCAATCAATACTTACTCCCAAAATTCTTTCACAGGATCTGTCATATCTGATACTGTAACATTATTGCCTGCTGCTAAGCTACAGATTTTCGTCAGGCTACCATTAAATTTGTTAACATGTTCCCAACAAAATAGCTCTTTACGTTCATATGGATTGACGCAATTTTGTGTGTTCCAATAATTGTTACATGTTCGCCAAGGTACATCTGAATTGAGAACAAAAAATGAAATTATATTTGCCTGATAGCTGTTTCATATCAAGTTTATATTTAGTTAATTTATTTTTCACGCTTGGTAAAGTGGAAAAAAACTTACCGGATTGCATCGACATGAAGAAATAAAATATGGCCCACGCTAATATAACGATATAATACACGTTCATCCAGCAGGACATTACGGCTGCCGCATAGCCTATGCCTTTGAAAGAAAATTTTTTGTCAGTCTCTCCCTTAAACTGATAACAATTTGAAAAAAAAAAATTGAAACTGAACTGACAATCTTTTAATAAATATGCATGAATTGGCTGCATTGAAGATTTGTTTTTGTAATTTTTTATTTTTTTATTTTTCTAAAAATAAGCAAAAGTCATACGCAGCATATTCACATAATTACCTTTAAAAATTGGCGCTATTTTAAATACTCCCAAACCACCAATCGTTAACATTTGTCCAAGTGCTAATTCCATGAAAAACATCGGAATACCAGCTAAAACTAATGTTAAAAAATATGGAACTAAAAATGCACCGCCTCCATTCTTATAGCATAAATATGGAAAACGCCAAACATTTCCTAGCCCAATAGCTAAACCAACAACGGACAATATGAAATCTAATTTACTGCCCCATGTACCCCGTTCAGGTATTGACGAGATTTTTACAACCTGAGAAAGAAAAATGTTATAAAACAGAATATGTGAGATTTTTTTTTTTCAAATTCAATCTAATTCGTGAATGAATTCAATGTAGATTATAACAAAGTTGCAAAAGAAAAGATTTTATTTGATTAAGTTGCAAGTGAATAAAGAGCTGTGGCACGTTGCTCTATTCATTTTCAACTCAATCAAATAAAATGGCATGGATGGTGAATGATTGAGACGAAAAATTTAAGGAAAATATTTGTTTGTTATCTTATCACATGCCACTCAAATTACCTGACAGTGCTGTGATGCAGTCACCGCAACAGTTGTCGTAGCAGCAGTAGGAACGGTTGTATCTACTACTGGATTTCGTAACGTAGGCATCTCGATTGATTCGTCCGATCGTTTTGAACGTATACTGAAAGATTCATCTAGGACACCGTCCGTTTGTCCGGGTATGTCTGTCATTTTATTTTTGTGGTAATTTCGTTTAAAATCAGTTTCTTTCTTTTTACTGTTCGGCTTAAATGATAGGAAATAGGAAATGAGAGTTATGCAATCGATTTACTAGTGAAATATGAAAGTTTTATATCAGTATAAGTTGAGTAAATATAAAATTAAATTGGGTTGAAAAATAATACAAAAATAACAAAGCATAATGCAACCACATACAAAATGAAGAAATACTAGTGCTAGTTAAGGGAAAATACCTTTGAAAGTTTTATAAATATTTCAGAATGTTTTCCAGGCTTATCAAACCCAAGTCTCAAGTCTTTGTGAAATTTTCGCGGGTTTTCTCCGGTATTTTCTCCTTTTCTCAGAAAACCGAGAGAGAGAGAGAGCTAGTTAATTCCATGGCATATTAATAACCTGGATTCAACCCAAGGACCTCATACACAACATGCCAGTGACCTATCCACTAGACTACTCGATCTTACTGCCAAATCTAGGAAAAAGGAAAAATCTGCTTTCCAAGTGACATTTTTTAAAACTTTGTAGAAGATTTATCCTAATTTTGAAAGCCGGGAGAGAACACTTTTTAGGCTGGGGAAGAGCACTTTGTAGACGGGTGTGGACATTTTTCTGACCGGGAGAGACACATTTTTAGAGAAGGAGAGGGCTCTTTTTGATCGGGTAAGGCCGTTTTTTAAGATCAGATACGGCACTTTAAAAGCCGAAAAAAGACTCTTCTAAGGTGTAAAAAGGGCCAGGAAAAGACACCAGATGAAAGTTTCGTTCTCAGGAGAGTGCATATTTTGCCGGAAAAGGGATCTTCTTCTTAAGCGGGGAATGGACTCCTTTAAGCCAGGAAAGGGAAAGGTTTTTTTTAGGCAGGGAAAGTGCTTTTCTATGGCAAGGCGTAGCCTCTTTTTAAAACCGAAAGAGAAACAGAGAGAGCATCGTTTTTTTTGGCGGGGTAAGGGCAGATTTTAGGCTGGGAGAAGCCTCTTTTAGCCGGGAAAGGTTATTTTAGGTTATTTTGAAGAACGTTTATGTTCCTTTTTTAAGGCCGCGCGAAAGAACAGTTTTTTGCTTGGTAAGAAAAGCAGATAATACTTCAGAGGCGATATCTTATGGTTTATGAAAGTCTTGAAAAATTTATCAGTTTAAATAAAAGTCATAGGGGCTATAAAATAAAATCATGGTGCTTCAAAAAACTATGATAGTCTAGAAAGCATTCATAGGAGTCTAGGAAATAGCTATATATATAAAGCTGTTTGAATACAAATCACAGAAGACTAGAAAAACTTAAGGGAGTCAGTCCGATAAAAATCATTGGAGTTTTGTCTAACACCAGAACAAAAACGACTAAGATTAAAAAAATAATGAAAGTATTTTTTGCCTCTAATCTATTTATATCAGTTTATTAGGACTACTTTGCACCCTTGCCCAGTTCTCAACACGAATAACTTTTATTTTTCATATTTTTCTGCTGCCATTTCTAAAAAAAAAAAAACACATTTATCGATCTCACACTTCAGCACTTTTCTGCCCCAAATTGTGCGCTATGTATCAAGGAGCATCCACTGAACTCACAAACGGCATAGTATGTAGTGGGGATATTTGTAGATGCATAAATTGGTATTCCAGGTGCAGGAATTGGATCACGCACTGAGCTTTTGACCCAACCTAGCTCTAAATGGGTACTCGAGTCTCTCTCATTTGAGTCTCCAAACTGCCAGATCTAGGCAGTATCCTATCACGTTAGCATTAGCATTTTCATAAATAAAAACCTTGAAGTTTTTACAGCTAAGGGATAGAAAATCGAACGGTTGACAAAATTTTATGCTTTGTATAAACAATGAATTTTTTTTACTGCTAAGGGAAAGAAAATCGAACGGTTGAAAAATTGAAATTTCCAAAAATTTTATCCCACAAGAACGGCAATCTTTTGGTAATTTACCTCTGTTTTGAGCATCCGGAATTGATTTCCGCGAGAACTCACAACCGGATAATCAAATCCAATAAAAAATTCACAGCATATATTGGTCGTTTGCAGGACCAGGTCTGATACAAGTTATTTGATAATTTATAGAATCATCTGTTGCATTGGTGACCATCTCCAAAAATCGCTTGGGAAAATAAAAGCTTCGTAGCAGCTTCCAGATTTGAAAGAAATTCTTAAATTTGATGCACCTTTTATCAACCAAAGAAATAACAGGATTTTAGTACAAAATTCCGGTAATTGCAAAATTGCAGGACTGCAGAAAAAAAATATCATAGGAGCTCGAGAAAAATCGCAAAGACCTAGAAAACATTTTGTGAAGTCTTCCAGAAAATCACAAACTTTGTGTTGAGTTTATGTTGGATTTTGGCTGAAAAATTAGGATAGGGCTGCCAATACTTACTAATTTTTTTTTATTGAGATATGCCATCATTGAATTTTCAAATGATAATAAACTTGCAAACCACAATATATAGTGTAAATGTATCTTATAGTGTAAATGAATACCAAAAAGTTCAATTTTGAAAATTTATCCGATTTTCACGGGCGATAGCGCCGAAAATCAGACTTCTATAAATTCTAACGAAATGTATGGGTGCGGCTTGGCACCTTGTCGTAACGATTCGGTATACTCTCGTCTATGATGCTCCCAACAAAGAGCTGCCAGCACCAAAGTTTTTTTTGGTGTTTTCGTACGAACAGATGCTTCTATTAAATTTTCATATGGTAAACATATGTACCGAAAATAAGCGACAAGTCTTTGAAATTTCCAAAATTGTGAGATCCTTACGTGTGTGAATCTACACATTGCCTTTACTTTTCTTCGAAAATCAGTCTTTCTAGCTGTTTGCAAAGAAACGTATAAGGTTCCTTGAAAATAAAATTTAATAAAATTTGATAGAGCCTTCTGGGCTGATATCAGGACGAAAACTTTCTATTTTTATAATTCTATCATGTTTGTTTTGCCATACTTTAAGCGTTGGAAACAATAAAAGTGAATCAAAATAAAGGTCAGAAATTCATTGGAAATATATTTTATAAACATAATTTTTTTGGCATTAATCGTCCTAGAATATAAATGAAAAAGGCCTTGGCACGTAATTATATTATTTTCAATGATTGATATCTACGCTTTCACGGCTCCAGGTATTTAACAATATGTATATAGAGTTCATAAAGCCTGTGAATTGAAATGAATTGAGGTTTCGGTGTAGAGAAAAAATGAATAAATAATGAAAAAAGTTGATGTACAAAGTAATTTTGAATTTCAGCAATAAAATGAATTTGATATGAGGTTATATATATATATATATATATATATATATATATATATATATATATATATATATATATATATATATATATTCCAAATATGATGAAATATTAAGTCATTGCAGTATAATGTCAATCTATAATCTTGAAAATGAAATTTTAAATAACACAATTAATTTTCGGTAATAGAGCAAGAAAACAACAGAAAATTTAATAGTAATATAAAGCTTGTGTAGTTGAGTGGGTGGGAGAACCTACCGGGGTTCAATCCTCACCATGAACCTGGACCGGGCTTTGAATTAGCTTAATTACGTAAGTCAAGTCCAGAGTAAAATGAGTCCTAGAATTTATCACTTAACATAATCTACCCTACCCTATCTTCCTCCTATCAACCTCAAACACCAAACTCGCAGCTATGAACTATTTTTGTTCCGATACGAAATTTTCAAATTCAATATTCGTCCACAAAATCTTGTTTTTCGTGTCACCAATAAAGCGATTTCAAATGTGTAATAAAAAAGCAAACTTTTTCGTCCGATTTTGGACTACTGGCTGTACTGCAAGATCTTAAAATTTCGGCGCACCTGGGTCTAGTGAAAGTAAATACATAATATAATAGTGTGTACGACTCACAATATGAAAATCAATAATTAAAAGGGCACTTAATTGAAGCTTATATGGCCGACTGATAAGAGTACTTCTCTTCTAGCGTTAGCGGTCGCTAGTTCGATTCCAGCCATATGTGAAAAAAAAAGCATAGACATACGTCGGATTTGACCTAGCCTGTGACTAAACGCTGCAAATTTCATTTACTTTGACTCGAGAGACACATTCACTGAATTTTCACAATTCATCGGTTTAATTTTCCAATTCTCACAATAAAGGGGAAAATTCCAATATAAAAAAGATGATCATGCTCAGCACAAAGAATAGCTCAGTTAGCAATTTAACAACATAAACCGATAGAAAGCAACTTCAAGACTTTCACTTTCACATGAAAAAAAGTAAAACAGTCCCACCATAACTTTTGTCTATGTACTTCAGGGATTCAAGTTTGCAAAGATTGCTATTATTAGATTGCTATAACTATAGGCCACACACACACACACACACACACACACACACACACACACACACACACACACACACACACACACACACACGAGCAGCCAGTGCTCTACCCATTCGACTATAACGTGAAAAAAGCAACAGATGTTTAACCGAAAAATGTGTATATGTAAAATATCTCCTTTATTTATTTTTCTCCGTCTCATTTTCAACCTATTACTGCTGTTATTTTCTTTCATTTCAACAATCATGAATTTCCAAGAATTATACACAATTTGTCTGTGCGATAATAATTAAAATCACCCCATAATTTTCAATTCAATATTTAACGAAAATTTCATGCCACATATACGATTCTATATCATACTATTGCTTTTTGGAAACAAAACACACTTAATGATGGTTTTATGATGTTTATTTTGCATCGGAAATTTGTTATGTCATAATATTGTGTTCAGTTTGGTTCAAATGCTGGTACATCGTCCATATTTGGGATGCAGATAAATGGCAAATACAACGGCTATTAACAACCACATTCTTCATTTGTATACAACTGACAGAATAATTATCAAATATATTATGCATATGGACGTATAAGGGATTTTAGTGATTTAAATTAGTGAAATTTATTTTGATCATACAGTTGCAATATTAATTGCAAATTCTTGATTAAATAATTCAGGCAGACATCCAAAGGAACCAAATTGTTTTTAATTTTTTTCCGGTAATTTTAGCCGTAATCTATGAATCCAGTCAATTCAGAAAGGATTAATTCAAATTTAAATGGTTAAATTAAAATTCGGTGCGTGGTCGGATTCGAACCGGAGACCTCATAAAAGCTAGGCGCGCTTAGTCTATCCAGCTTTAGATATCTGATTTTATTGTCAATATCTTGTTTTGAAATATTGTATATTCTGACTAAATTATTGTCTCAAATTACCGTTTTTCACTTTCCAGAACATCGTCCTTCAGACTGAAACTAGTCTCGTCTAAACGATGATCCTATGAATTAAACAATTTTCTTGTTTCATATGCTTCCCGTACGCAGCAACATTAGCTGTTGTTTACTTCAAATAAGTTTATATTTCTATGTAAATTTTCGTGAATTTCCGTAGCAGCTGATTTTTGTTCAGAAATTTTTCCACAATCTTTGAACGATCTTCTCTTTCTTCTACGTTTATCGCCGGACTCGATGATATAAATAGCCTGTCGAGTTCACGCACTTCATGTGACTTCGGTCATAAACTTGACATCACGGGTATCTATAATTTGACAAACACTCGTGATAGAGTGTTTGCTTGTGAGGTGTGGGGTTGCTGGTTCAAATCCAGGTACGGACAGGGAACAGCAGACTGAGTTTGCGTTGACCTAACTCTGAGTAGGTACCTGAATCAAATCAGGGGCAAGTTTGTCATGTGTTTCCACATTTTTTTAACTGTCATAGCAATGATGTTAACAACAATCTTCATCTTCAATACATAAACGTTGAAGGTGTCATCTCTTGACCCAACCCCACTTGTTATAAATGTTTGATTGCTACTAAATAGCCATTTATTTCCACACTCATGGCCTGCAGCTTGTCCACGGCATCAAAGAACTTCGCCATATAGCTCCTCGCATTTATTTCACATTCATGAGTTTCCAAACTCTTGTGATTTTATTTCTAGACTACACTGTTATGAAAATGACTAAACAAAAACACCGGCCGGTGTTCCATGGAGTCCAGCATTTTACAGGGTACTTTGACATCAAATTGGTGGTGAATATAATAAACACCGTTGGGGTAACTCGGAAATATTCCTCAGTGGTGAAAATGTGACATAAACGGATAATTTTTTTCCTGGTTGCATGTTGCAAAGAAACACCTAAAAGCTCATTTATGACCTCCTTCAGGATAATTTGAATTAGAAAATCGATAGATGTATTTGTCATTACGCAAGATCTATTAAGATATACAAAAAGTAATCCCACGATAACCCTCGTACGGGTCTAGGGGCTCAAAACCGGTAGAGAGCTTCATTACCATTTTTTTTTAATCATTGCAAATATGAGTGTGGAGTGATTACCCCCACGACTCACTTTACCCCGATTTAAATCAGGTACCTAATCAGAGCTAGGTGAACTCAAAGCTTGGTGCGCGGACCCTCGTCCGAACCTGGATTCGAACCAGCGACCCCACACGCAAGAAGCCAGTGCTCTACCCACTAGGCTACTCAAGCTTAAGATATACACCAAGATCATAGTGATCATCAAACAGATCAAGATCATCAAACACGCAAAAAAAAAATTATTCGTTTGGTATACATTAACACTGAGAAGAAAATTTTCCACTCTGGAATGAACATGTTTCCATCAATACCCTATCGGTTGTAAATTATTCATTTCATTTATCCCATCGGTGTCCGTTTGTTTCCCTTTAGGGTTTTTAACATTTCTGGATTTTCTCTTAGTCGTTTTCGGTGAAGGGAAATTAATTTTCCACCGAACGGTCATTTGTGATTTTAACACCATTATGGTGGTGTATTAAAGAGCATAAAATGCATCAAAGGGTGTAAAAAATAGCACTTCAAATTTTTTACTGTGTATCATTAAACTTTTCTGGACTTCTTTTAGACACATTTTTTTTTCCTGGCGGCAATGGCTTTTTTCTAGCTTCCAAACTCCAAGGTCGTTTTTGGACTTCTATATTTATTTCTCGACTTCCATGATTTTTTCCTGGGCTCTCTTTGGTGTGTATGGTGTGTGGTCTCCAATAGTTTTATTCTAGGCACGCATGACTTTCGATACTTCTAAGATTTTTTTTTTGTATACTTCCTTGATTCCTATTCGAAGCGCCCATTATAATTTGTATACTATTTGAAATTTGTCTTCAATATCAATGGATTGGTTAAGGTTTACCACAACATATCGTTCAGATTTCATTCGAAGACCAATTTTTAAAGACTTTTCTTGGATTATTTATGGTAATATTTTTTGTTGTTGCGCGCGATTTGTAAAAATTTATGTTTTTTTTTTCATCCAGGGAAATTTAGATAATTAGTTCTAATAAATGGTCTGGCTGGAAGACAGCAATCACTACGGCCATGTAAATTTGCTCGTTTTTCCAAATAGTTTCATTTCGAGCTTTCTAAATTATATTTATTTCCATATATATATATAGCATATTATTATACTAATTCTTGAATTTTTATGCAAAATACACAAGAATAAAACACAAAATACAAAAGAAAAAAAACATTTTCAACGTCAGTGCGGCTGATTAATTATACAGAACGTTATTTTATATATTATTTTAGCAAATGCAGATTCCATTAATTTTCTTTTATTTTCCATTAATTGGTTTTGAAGTATTCCGCTCGACTTTACTGCAATTATTTTGATGTCTGATGCGTAATAAACAGTCAATTATTTTCGATGGTAGTGCGAGCATCATTACTATCCCGAGTTAAAAAAAAAACCGAGAAAACCGGCAGATGAATTCCGCAAGTTTCGGAAAAATGCTGTAGTAACCTCCATAAAAACTTCATTTCAATCCTACCGGATCCATATCCATCAACAATCATACAATAATTTTCATCAGTGGCGTGTGCACGGAAAGCACGCTCCTAATATTTCATAACTTTTCTAGAGTTGACTTTTCCGTTACATTTCACCCCGTGCTACAGCTTTTCTTTGCCATCACAACATTTCACTGAAAATTAAGGCAAATGTGCATCGAAATTGGATTTTCGCTCTCACTCTCTTGCTCTTTACCAAAGTTCTGTGCACGCCAATGAAAAGTCCGTTTTTGTGCTTAAATTTAAAGAGCATACTGCTTTGAGATTTTTTTCAGTTCTTTTTTTTAAATATTTTTTTTTTGTTGAAAAATAGGTTCACACTGGTATTTTGCTTGGATAAATTCGATTTAACCTTTAATTGTTCCGCGAAAAAAAAACTCAATATTTTTCTTATTTCACAGAGTTCACTCATAATACACAAAAATCATAATGCCCGAAACTACACAACATTATTTTTTAAGCTTTTAAAATATCAAAAAAAAAAAAAAGGAATACATTAGATGGTACGATAAAATCTAAACTGCAACCATAATGTGTTTAGCTAGCGGTCAAAAATAATTGAATTTCCGCTCTGCTATTTTAATCATTATTTGATCGCATAAAACTTGGAAGAATCAAAATTAAATCACAAAAACACATTAATCACAATTGTCAACACACCTCTATTCTGAACCTTACACACTCTTTGGATTTAGATGAAAATCAAGTAAACATGATCCCCATCAATAAAACAGCTAGACATATGTCATAGACATATCTGTCCTGTCACGTAATCTAAACCAAAATAAAATTGCAAGAGATAAATCTCCGATTTACTACACTGCTACTACATACTTGATGAGCACGCTCCCAAACCAAAAGTTTCGCTTGTGAAAGGCAATGGGTATTTTACCTATGACCCTTAGTAGAGTATATTAACTCGATGCTACTAGAGAGCAATGCTTAACAAGTAACGTCCGGTTAAAATGAACGAATCTATATCAACGTTTGTGAATGGCGAAATCGAAGCCTATGAAACATATAAGGTGACTAATTCAAGAATGTCTACTATGTATTACCCTTTCGAAATCGCAAATAAGATAGACTGTGGATGCCGGTTGCATCCATTTGGTTTAGTTAGCTTAATAATCACTGCGATAATTATAGCGCCCAGTGTGGGCTCATCACTTTAATTGCTTTGTTAGCGGGAGCGATCATGAATGCAATTTATCTAATCACTTTACAACCATATACACTCAAATTACTTTTGTACTTTTCCCGGCCGGAATAATATTTAATTTCTTTCTTTTGCTAAAATCAATTTATCAAATTAGCGGTTACTGCGGCAATATATGAGCCCTCCGGAATCGGAAGCAATACGAATCTATATACTTTGTTAGCGGGTCTCATGCTTACATGCTTGGCTTCGGTGATCGGATCACCCTCAAGCGTACGCACGAACAAAAAGGTAGATAGATCGGACAATCATGCATATATAGCGGACGTACTGAAAGAGAGGGTGAAATGGCACATGATGACAAACTCTTGGTAGTGGAGTTCCTTCCTTTCGATTGGATCTCTCTTTTATGATTTAGTTCCGGTGTAGATAGCAGCGTCAATTTAATCATATTAAATGAACTCTGTATAGTAATTGAAAGTGATTAGGTGTATGCATTTAAGGCGTTAAGTTAATGATTTATTGATCTTTTCGGTGATTTTTTATGTGTGGATTTAGTCGTTTCGGATAAATCGATTGGATACCGAAATCGATCTGTGAATTCAAATCGAGCCCAGTTCAATTGAATTTCTTAAGAATTTGAATCAAAAGATACTTATTTCGTACCTTATCATTTAAAAATCGATTTGATACAATGCTATGTATTTTACACTTACCTCGATTCAAATGATCCTAAAAGCTAAATGATCGCTATTCTTAAGTAAAGTCTGCAAATACTTGATATATCCTTGCTAAGGAAACGAAAGAAACTGAACTCGGTCACACCTCAACCGAAATCAATTCGCGTTCGCACGTTCGAAAACACTAATCTTGTACCGACATAGCTTACTTTCAACAAAAAAAAAACTGCACTGAACCAAATACTTAAAATTTTCAGGAAATAGAAATCGATCTGATGAAACGGATGTTTGATGTTTTTGTTTTTTTTTTTTTTGATTCGTCTTCTAACAATCACTTTTACTTTATTTTCATACTGAAGATAATTTTTTTTCGACTAACACATCCTAGGTTTACAGCACTTGTGCCGCCAAATTGTCATTAATTCGTTCGGGACGTGATGAGTTTTGGAAGTTTGAAATTCGATAACGAAAATTATTTGTGTTAATCGAAATATATAGTTTGAACTTTATTTAAATCACAGGAAAGCACAATTCCACAAAAAAAAAGAATATCTCTCAGAAATTCACCGAATTTTCCAAAAAAAAAAACTAACACCAACTTTTCGCTGCTCCTCGTCAGGCAGGAGTTGAAGGAAAACGGGTTTTGTTTGTCGAGCAGAAAAAAAAAGAGTTTAATATTGGCTATTGGCTCAAGGCTTGTGTCCCCCACTTGGTTTGAGGTCTTCCAAACTACTGATTTCAAGTGCTGCTTAGAAAGTCGTATGGTTAAAAAATATTTGAGCATAAATTTTCCAGACCAAATCTATGCATTACACGGGGACAGGGTTCGGATTTCGCATATTTGTAGTGATAAAAAAGCGACAGTAAATACACAAACGAAAAAGCGAATTCATACATTACACATTGTTCCCCTATAATTTGATCCATCATTATCTTTAGTGGCCTGGCTACAGAGCCATCAGCACTGTCACCATCATTTCCCTGCCCCATATATGATGCTACGGGGGGAGACAATGCAATACGAAAAAAAAATCTGTATATTCAATTGTTTTAGACACAAGTAATTGCTCTGGTTCTCGAAAGATAGCTTTGATTACACTAGCGGGTACTTTGCATGTATAATGAAACGTTTTAGTAGTGTATGCGTTTTGTACTCAGTGGTAATGTACGATTCGCAGCCCACTCTATCTAGTGGAATTAAATACAAGCATGCCTGTGATTCTGTCTCGCTTGAACTATATTTTTCAGAATCTTTTTTTTTTCGTTTAGACGAATGCCATTTTTCTATCTGTACGAGATGACAGTCGTTACATATTGTATGCATGATGCTGCTAGATGTTTCCATTCTTGTCAGCCTTTGAAATATATTTCGTACAATTGCGCTAGGTGTGCATAGTTTTGTCAACCATTCTTTACGATCCTCATCCGCAAAGCACTTAGTTAGGTGAAATCTCTCGCAAGGACTATTGCTTGCAGTCGATGAGCCTACATGGTAGCGAGATGATGTTTTCCTTCCACCAAAAAAGCTTTAATCCTTACAAGATAGTTGAAACGGATGAATATGAACTCCGACAGAGGGATCATTATATCCTTTAGCTTACTTCACGGACTCAAAAGACACGACAATGACATGATTTTTGTGTACCGTGCCGAAATAGTAGCTGTAGAATTAAATCTATGTCCCGTGTTGCTTTTCATATTAGTCTCTTGGGGATTTAATGTTTCGTTTTGATATTGTCTGTGCTCCTGTGGTCCTACGTTGTGTGCGTAAGAAAGTATATTATCGGTAACAATCTTTCGTTGATGCTGAGTTGAATACCAGGTATGATTGTAAAAAACTTCGTAGCAATTTCTCACGAACGGTGTCTTTTTCGAACTTCCAACCGTCTGGAAAATAAAACAATCATATTTTTTGTACCACCCATGGTTTTGTATCTCCCAAAATCCCACTGCCAGCTCTTTGTTTCTTTGTCTTGTTTTATTTCCATCGACTTCAACCGTCTGCACAGACGGTTGTCAAAAAGATTCCAATCAACCAACCGTCTTCGTAGATGGTTAGCTTCCAAATCCTGGACCCTTTGCTATGTTATTCATCAGGTAGCGGGTCCCTTCGACACGCCGTTTTGAAAACCGGCAGCGGCACCACACGAATTCATTTCCAATATGATCGACAGCAATTCAATAGGCAGCAATTTTGTGCGAAAAGGTGCTTATTCCACATGCAACTCAGTCTATAAATATTATTTCTGGGGTACAACTGTAAAAAAAATTGTCAACTTCTTGACTGCTGATTGACTGAAAAGGTTTTTGAAAATGCCTCTAAAATGCCTAGGTGAAAATGCCTCTAATCCATCTTTATTTGAAAGTGACTACTCGAAAAAAAAAAGCCAGATTATTTTCAACCGCAAATTTGAAAAGTGAAAAATCTCAGGATCGTGTTATCCGATTGAACTGAAATTTTCAGGATATATTGATGTATATACAGAATAGTGCCAAGTTTCACAAAAAGTTAATAATCTTTAACCCTTTGGTGCTGGCCATTTTGGCCATTTTAGTGATATTTTAAATATACCTATTATTCTGTCAACAAATAATTTTTTTCAAAAAACAAAGGATATGGATTGAATTTCAAACGTGTTCCAAATGTGATAATGATAATATTTTTGAATTTTTTAATCCTATGTGTGCGCTAGGCGTCTAAAATGAGATTGGGAAAATTTGCTAATTTTTGATTTGCGATTACTTTTGACCAGATTATCAGATCATTATGAAACTTAAAGGACATAGTGATATAACTAGGTTTTATTTTTTTTTATGAACGGGCTGGCAACCCTGCAGCTACAGCAGGTATTGAAAGTCAAAACCTTCAAAATATCGACGTTCTTAAAAATTTTCGTCTTTTACAGTGAAAACTTACTCATAGAAAAATCTTATGCTTTGACTATACAACCAAAGCAAAATTTTTAAAATTTCAAATTGAACAAGAACGGTAACCCTCCTAAAATTTACTTATATTTTAAGCCCCAATTATCAGATATAGTTAAAATTCACAGAATGTATTGGTATTAAGTAGGACCAGGTCTGATAGAAGTGATTTGGAAGTGCGGGCGAATCTGTGCTAGTGGTGCCATCTTGAAAAATTAGAAAGAAAAAAACTGCTTTTTGTCCTATGAGTTCTGATTTAATTACTTAGCTTTCATGAAATTGACACAATAGCTGAACCTTAATCTCATCCGTGTTTGGTTGAATTCGATTGTTGCTGCCAGCTATGTGATGTATACAGTGAAAACTATATGCAGATATACAGTGAAAACTAACTCATAGAAAAATCTTATGCTTTGACTATACAACCAAAGCAAAACTTTTGAAATTGCAAATCGAACAATAACGGTAACCCTCCTCCAATTAACTTATATTTTAAGCATCAAATACTTCTGTTCACGTGAACTCACGACTCAATTATCAAATACAGTTGAAATTCACAGAATCTATTGGAATTGAGTAGGACCAAGTCTGATAGAAGCGATTTGAATATTTATTTATTTACTCATAAAGGTTATTGATTTGTGATCACGGTTCCCTTCTTGTCTATAATCGCATAGACAACGTATATCGTCTCTAAAGCTTATCAAAGCAAACGTTGTCTATGCGATTATAGACAAGAAGGGAACCGTGATCACAAATCAATAACCTTTATGAGTAAATTATTTCCATGGATATAAGTCGGAGATGTTAAAATTTGTCACAACCAGCGTAAATAACGATTAATGATTTCCAACTGCAAGTGGTCACACCAGTCAAGTATGCATTGTGTGCTGGTGTCTGATGAGAAAACAGTGCATGCTTTCGAAACCACTTTGTCAAAATAAAAATTTTCAAGATAAATAAAAATTTTTCAATTTTAATCATCCCGCAAAAACAATTCCAATTTATTTATTTATTTATTTATTTATTAATCCCTTGCGCTACAGATATAATTCCAATTGCAGCAACAAGAAAGCAAAAATAACAAAAAAAGAAATATGAAAAAGGAAAAGAAATAACAAAAATAATTAAAAATTAGAAAACTAAAATTAGAAAACTAAAAACTATAATTAGAAAACTAAAAACTAAAATTAGGACTAAGGTAAGTAGCAATTCAAGGTAACATTTTTAATACATGCTTGAATTGTAAAAAAGATTGAGGGAGAGGACCAAGCTTAAGGGCATTGTGCGTTCTGGGTAGGCGCAGCAAAGGCGAATGGAAGTAGACTTCCGTACGTGCAAAAGGAACAGAGAAAACTTCAGAAGAACGACTTGGACGGCTGGATACACGTCTGGTTATCTGTGAACCGAGATCTGTCAAAAAAATGCCTTGGCAAAGTTTGAAGAGGAAACACTCATCGAGGAACAACCTCCGTGATTGCAACGAGGACATACGAAGGAGGGAAAGACGAGAGGAGTAGGGACAATAGGGGATATTAAATTTAAAAAGAAGTGAGCGAGTGAACCTGCGCTGAACAGATTCAATGGAGTCAGATAAATACTGAAAGCGCGGAGACCAGATTTGGCAGCCGTTTTCTAGAATACTGCATACTAAGGAGACATATAAATGAATACAGGAGGAAATGTTGGTAAACATATAGGAAGAACGCAAAACAAATCCAGCAATCCTAGAGGCCCTGGACGTCATATTCATAACGTGAATATCAAATCTTAATTTCGAATAAAACACCACACCCAGGTCTCTAAAATGCTGGACAACTGACAGGGAAATACCAGACAAAGAATAAGAGAACACATGTGGAGTATTTTTATATGCGAAAGACATCTGGTGGCACTTCGAAATGTTCAGAGGCAAAAAGTTGTCTTGGCACCAGAGATTAAGAGCAAACAAATCAGCTTGCAACTGGTGAAAATCGTTCGCGGACCTGATTGCTCTGTATAATTTTAAATCATCCGCATATAAAAGGCAAGGAGAATTGATTACAGAAGGAAGGTCGTTGACAAACAAGATAAAAAGTAAGGGGCCAAGAATAGAACCTTGAGAGACTCCGGATGTGGGAAAAATAGGAGAAGAAAAGGAACCATTAAAAGTAACTCTGCAGGGACGACTATGAAGATATGAGGAAAACCAGGAGAGGAGGGGACCAAAAACACCAAAACCATTTAGTTTAAGGAGCAGCAGGTTATGGTTCACAGAATCAAAAGCCTTCGAAAAGTCTGTGTAGATTACATCAACTTGATTCTGACAATCGAAGGCAGAGGCTACACAATTAGTGAACTCCATAAGATTGGTCGATGTAGAGCGACCCTTGAAGAAACCATGCTGCTCAGGAGCAAGTAAGGGCTGTATGGAAGGATAAATTCTATTGTAGACAAGACGTTCAAGGATTTTACTGAAACAGCAGAGGAGGGATATAGGACGATAGTTGGAAACAACGGAAGGATCACCACATTTGAAGATTGGGAAAATATTGGCAGATTTCCATAAAGAAGGGAATACACCAGATGTAAGGCTAATGTTGAAAAGGATAGCTAAAGGAACACAGAGCGATGATGAGAGGGATTTGACAAGGATATTAGGAATACCATCAGGACCGGAACTGGCATTAAAATTTAAGGTATGCAAAAGGATTTCAACTTCCAAAGGATTGGTACTAAACATAGGTAATGCAGGAGAGGTACGAGAGACAGTGGGAGCTATAGAGGTATTTAGTGAATATGCAGGCAACTTTATTACAACAGCTATTGTTGGTTTTGTATTTATTTGCAACAACTTTATTAAGCGATTTTATCGTAAAATTTTCAAACGGTAATGATCTTGTAGTGTTATTAAGTTAATATTAAGTTTTCGTAAATTTGAAAGCTTTTGCGACTGGTAACCCTAAATTTCTTTGTACCCCTATAACTTCCACTGTAGTCATCGAATCAAAACGAAATTCGCAGGGTAGGTTGATTTCAATGTGAGGCAGCTCTTGTATATTTTTGGCTTTGATGCTAGCGAAGGGTTGCCAGCACGAGGCGTTTTTTTGCTATTTTCGTATAAATAAATGCTTACATTAAGTATTAATATCGCGAACATTTACAATGAAATCAAGTTACCAATGTTTAAATTTTCTAAGCTCTAGAAATTTTTCGGTCCCAAACATCTTTCATTTTTTGATCCCAAACATCTTTCTATCCCTGTAACTTTCGACGAAATCATCGGATAAAATCGAAATTGACAGAGTTATTTGATTTTGACGTGAGGCAATTGTGGAAGACTTTTAGTTGCAGTGCTGGCTTAGTTGGACTAAGCATTTTTTTTTGTTTATGTTATGTTATGCTGCTTTCAAAGTTTTGCAGTGTTTGGCTTTCCTAGATCTTGAAATTCATGCAAGTGGTAATCCTTTTCACCCTATGGGTTGAAATGAAATTGTTAAGATTAAAGTGATTTTGCAATCTTCGATATTCGAGGTTGGAGCACGTGTGGTAGAATATGCACTCAAAATTTGAACGATTTTTTTATTGTTCATCGAAAATTAGTATTTCTAGCAGTTCAGGTGCGCTAGAGTTTTTTTCTTCTGCAAAACATTTTTGAAATTCGGAAAATCTATATTTTTGAAACACAATTAAAAACCTCTTGAAAACTTCGTTGGAACCTTTTTGTCTTTACCGAGGATTCTTTTCACCTTATCAAAAACAACAGTACTTTCATTGATTTCCAACAGCTCCGACTTCGATATTCGTCGCATGCTTTCAGATTTCTATTAGGCCAACCATTCATTAAGCTAAATTTGCGTCGTTCGAAATAAGGGCTAAACAACTGATCATCGAAGGGCCTAAGGTCGATAAATACGGCAGATGAAGTTGGACATCTCATCTTGCATTTTCTCAAACACATGGCCGAAAATTGCCATGTTCTAAAATAAATTTGTATTGTCCTTTGGCGTATTCTGGTCGTTTTTCTTTAAATATTGGGTTCAACAATTTTAACAACTATTGTCGTTTTAAATAGCCAATAGTCGTTTCATCAGATTTCAGCAGTTCTTATCAGATCCTCCACTATCCCACCAAGTAAACAACAAAACCATCTTTTTAAACACCTGTTTCATTAAAATTTATTTATTCGGAGCTTTTATAGTATAGTATATTTATATATGCATTTATTCGGAGCTATATTCTTCACTTAAATCGTTCTATGCAGCTTGTACAGATTTAACTGGGCCAAGTATAATTCATATATATAAAATATAAAAATCGAAAACTATTTTCTAGCAATTTCCACCTAGCTGTGAATATCTAGTTTAAAGTTTTGATACTACCATTGCACCGGCTATAAGTTGATTTTTTCGGTTTTGCGCATTTTAGACTATAAAATGAGTTCATACATCCATCCTATATTACAGAAAAAGTTGCAAATTTGGGTTATGTCGTTAAAGTCTCTGTATCGTCATTTTTGAACAAAATAGTATTTGGCAACGTATTAAACGTGGCAGGGTCGCCATGTAGTGGACTGAATTAGTGTATGGGTCAAATGGTCCGAATCTCCGCTAAAAATTCATTACTATAAGTAGCGTTTGTATAGTATTCGAACTACTGTAGACTACTATAATCGAAGTTCTTCTTTCAAATCTGTTAACCCCCCCCCCCCCCCCCCCCCCTCCAGCAATAGCTGAATAATAGAAAAGATATGATTCTGAAAAATTAGAAAAATTTGAACGATTTCCATCGAAGAGAATTCCACAAATTCGGCTATGATAACGACTCAATTATCGTCACCTTGCCATCCCACACATTAGTAAAAATATAATAATCATACATTGATTTTTTTTGGTCTATTAAAAGATCACAAAAATACGGAAAGAAAGAAAGTATAAATGCAATCAAGAGAATTAATAAAATGATTAATTTTAGAGATTTTTCCCCAAAGAGATTCGTGCCAACTGTCAGCTGTTTGAAAATTACTCGAAGGATAATGTTCCTTCGAAAAAAATTTCCAGGAATAAAAAAATCAATTGATTCTAAAAAAAATTGTACATACACATTAAATTTGAATTTCTGATATAAGTTAAAGACCAAACTGGGATAAGAATCAATGTTTTCAATGTTTTTTCCACTCAAGTATGTATGTCGTTATAATCCGAGTTAATGTTTAAGTTTATTGTAATACATGATTTAAAAACTTGCATGATTAATATGAACCCCGTGGCACCATATATATGTACATACGGCATTTAATGCACCCAAAGTCATTTCATTCAACCCTTTCATATAATACACTCGTATTTAACCGTCAAGAGTAGTGCATTTATCACAACAAAGTATACTTTTTACAGTACATAAATAGTTACATCTACATTGCAATGAATCTCTTGACTTTTGTTTTGTTCAGATTTTCTTTTTCTTTTTTTGTTTGTAGGTTGCTCGTTTCACCTCGCTTCATCTCTTAAGTCACTTCCTCGCTTGCCTTTCATTTTGCTTGCCCAAGTTTCCTTGCTGCTGCTTTTTTTTCCTTCTAGTTTTCCTTTAGCTACCTTGAAGTTATTGTGCTTAACATTACCCTAGTCCTACTTATGGAATTTTGTATACTGTACAAATTCCTATTGTTTCGAGTCTACCTTGTTTTCGAGCCTTTTTCAGTATGCATTTTCTATTTTCTCTTTCCCCCCCCCCCTCTGTTTTCCTTTAGCTTTTGAGTTTTTGTTTGTCATCTGGACGACGACGACGATGCAGTTTTTCCGGCAACTGTTCCATGTGCTCTTTCGATTGACTGACAGATATTCGCATTAACAAGCCAGTAGTAGTATGTAATAGTTTTCTCTGGAAAAAAACAAGAGGGTAACTGAGTAAAAATGTGATTTTTGAGGTGTATTGTATTTCTTCGGAGTTTATTGGATGACTAATGATGAATGCAAAATGCACTACATGCATTGATTGGCTGGGATTTGCAAAAAAAAAACAAAAACATGAAGGAGTTCATTGGAATTTCGTAGCTGCTTATTTTCATTCAGAAAAAGTCAAATGTAGTTATTTCTGCTATACATTTTTGAATGTTGTTTGATTGCGAAATCTGAAGAAACTTGTTATCTGTTGAAAATGAAAATGGGAAAAATCCCGAAAGAGGACACAAAACTAAGTATCTATCCTTTTGTTAGAGTGTTGTTGGTCTCATTTGGGAATAGGATTTCAAAATAATTCCAATTAGGTCAAATAACATAGCCATGAAAAAAGTAATTGGACTTAAAAGGTCAAATAACATAGCCATGAAAAATCAAAAATATTATATATTGTCGCCTCTTAATCCTTTGCTCCAAAGATTTCCTGGTGGTTTTTTTTCCTAACCGCTATTGCATGCGTGAAATTAAGTAAACTACAGTAGACTTTGAATAAAGGTCCTTCATTGCGTAATTTATACATATGCACTGAGCACATTCCTAGCCTTTGCCGTAGACTAAATTTTTCAAAAAAACTCTCAACCCAAAAATCTGGCTTTGATATCGAAATCCTCCATTTTTGAGGTACCCCAAATTCATGACGTTCTTTAGCAAAAGAAAACAAAGCAACAAGATATATATAAAATATGATGAAGACTAGTTTTTTTATATAATCGCGTCAGCTTGTAGCAATATCAAGAAGAGCCGAAAAAGGCTGCAAAATCTACTGGTGGTAATGGAAACGATAAAGATAATATTGGCAAGTAACTGAACTAGTAACCATACTAGCAGAGAAAACAAATCTTATTTACTTCCAATACATAGCTTTAACTTGAATTTGTCCCAGAAACCAGTTTAAGTTTTTTTAGCAATAATGAAACCATATTATCTATCATACTCCACTGGCCCACACTGGGCGCTTAAATTATTTATCAAATATTCTCTCTATCTCGGCATATTATCAAACTGAAAAGAAATATTTACAGTGACTCAACTCTATTATCATCCCACTAAGTGAAGAAAGGCTTCAAAGGCATTAATTCTGATGATGAGGCAATCAAATACTTTGAAAGTAACTCTTTCAAAGTATTTGATTGCCTATATATTTTGTCGTAAAATTTGTATATATATAAACGAGTCAAAGATTATTGAGTCTTAAAAATATTTTTTGCATACTGAAAAAGTCCAATTAAGGAATCAATTTCTTCTGATGGGATCAGTGGTTGAACTGCCTTTTCGTGGAGTGGCTGCTTAGACTTCCTTGCTCCGAAAACAGAAGAAGGGATTGATTTGATAAGGATAAAATGGCTATTGCATCAGAAGGCTTATTTATAGGTGTTTTTTTTGCTACATGGCTGCAAGCACAAAGTTCGTGGGTATGTGGGTAGCTATGGCAAAATTAATCAAGCAGCCTTTATTAAAGGGAAAACAAGACTAGCGCATCAGAACCGCTAGAAACCCGATTTTCGAAAAAATTATCTTTGAGTGAATAAAAAATGTTGAAAAACGCAATACACTTTTTTTGTAGTATCTTAGACACCATTTCTTACACAAAGCCAATCGATAAAAAACACTATTTTATGGCTCTGTATATCCTTTGCATAATCTTTCCTTTGAATTTTGGTTTCACCGATAAAACGATATTTTAATTTAAACTAATTTTTTCCCTCTTGAATCTAGATTTATTTTAATTACTCGACATATATCGATATTTCGAGGGTAATCTGGCCTCTTCTTCAGTGTAATCTTAAAAGAACTTATGTATCTTATTTAAAGTGCTTACTTTTAAAGTATTGACTAATACTAATTGCCAGCTAATTATGTATTAACTACATACTTAAGTACATTTAACTACCCATATTAATTACATTATTCTCCTCATCATAAAATATCTGTTCAAATTAACCTGAACAATGGTGATACACAGTTTGTTTGGTCTGTGTTTAGTCGCAGTTTTCGTACCTGCTGTGCTTCATGAATCACCTCCACGTTGCCCCATGTTATGTTTTGCTCCTCCTCCAGGATGTGTTTCGCTACTGCTGATCTGGCTTCTGTTCGCTTAGTCGAACACCAACTAACCGTTTCGTTTTGACCAATGAATATTTCGTCGCGTTCTGGGCAAGTAATTTTATATGTTCCAAATTTTTCTTTCTTATCTTTTTTATCTTTCTCGTGACAAAATTTAGTACTTAATTTTTACGACCCTACTGGTTCGAACTGCTTTTATATCAAATCGTTCAAGAAGTTTCTGAATATTTTTTGAATATTGACAACTGGAACTCTTATGGCTGATTTTTGTTTTTCCTGCGTAAAGAGCGTCGTTACCAGATCACGCTGTATTTTGTCCTTCTTCTTTTTGACAAGGTTTCCAATTATTTTCTCGTTAAATTAATTTTTTCTCGCGGTATCTTTAATATACTTCACATCTGAGTTAAAATTTTCCTGATCCATGGGCATTGTTAATAGCCGGTGAATCATAGAGTTAAAGGGCGCCATTTTTTGGGAATGCCAATGATCAGACGTGGAAGGTGTTGTTCTCTTGGTGTGTGTGTGTGTGTGTGTGTGGACTTCCGGTAGATATTAAACCTAAGAAAACATTTTTTCCTGGTGACCATTAAATCCAAGAAGGATAGTATCTCACTGCTTTCGACTTCCATTGAAAATTGGATATCCTTATGTGCTTGGTTCGACTTCTCCAAAGTTTCTGCCAAAGCATCCTTTTTTACGATAGATAGAATGTCGTCCACATATCTCAACCAGATACGAGGAAGCAAACCTTCTTCGTGGAGTTTCGTCTCCAGTCTGTCCATAAATATCTCACTCATTAGTGGGGATAAAGGATTTCTCATGGCAACAATTTTCATAGCTTTAAAGTATTTTCCCCTGAAAGAGAAGAAACTTTCATTCATGCAAAACGAGGCAAGTTTCAAATAGTCTTTAGCCCACTTCCTCCCTTTCGGTGAGCTATTCTTCTCTACTAGCCAGTCGTCAAAGAACGCGAGTGCTTGTTTTACCGGCACGCTTGGGAACAGAGCTTTGACATCAAATTATACAACTAGCTCATCTTCCCCCATTGTTGTCACTCTTCCAAGCCGCTCTATTACCTCGTCTCGATTTTTAACCGTTCTAGCGCTAATCTTCCCTAAGGTCCTACTCTCGTCTACAATCCACTTTGCGATTCTCCTTGTTGGAGCGTTTATACGGGTAACAATTTCCCTAAGCTCACTTCCTTCTTTGTGTATCTTTGGATGGCACCAAATTCTTTACAACGACGGGTTTGAGACCCGCAATTTGTTGATCTCTCCAATCGTCCCTCTGCACTCTTTCGAGATTCTTTCAACTCGTTTGATAAAGTCTGGTAAGGGATCTTTCCTTAGCTCATGGTAATCTCCGCTGCTGAGTTTTTTAATATTCTTTTTTGTCCATTTTAACCACGGCGTTTCCTTTATCTGCTTTGGTATAATAGACCGGTTTAGTAGCCAACTCTTTCAGCAATCTTTGTGCCTAGCCAGTGTTCCCCCTCTTACGGTTTACTTTCCTGATGAGTTTAGGAAAAATTAAGAAAAAGAGGAAAAAATTGGTTTAAATTAAAATATGTTTACAAGCTAGAAAAAAACATTGCTACAAAATACAAACAAGATATAACGATGTTTGCGGTTGCCATCCGAAAAATTTCCACAACTCCATCGGTTTCTAATATTTATTCCAAATACTTTACATGTGAACATATAATAGAGCATCTGCTGGTATAGCAGATGCTCTAGTACCAAAGCCAAAAATATAAAAAAAAACACTTCACATTCAATTAAACACACGCTGTGAATTTCGTTTTGATTGGATGACAGTAGTATGGATATGGCGGTTCTAATTCACTTTGTATGAAAAATGTTTGCGGTCAGAGGACTTCCGGTCGGGCACGCTCCCTTTGTGGTTTGAGTATTGTGTTTACGCTGCGTGGATGACGACAGGTGTATGTGTGTGTGTGACGGCGCGTGCTTATCATGATTTCTGGGAGTCTTATCATTTCTAGCTCGAGTTTGCATTGAAGACGATATGTTTGAACATGCGCGTTTGTGGTTAATTAGATTGGACTGATAAGCATGCGAATATTGGATGCCATCATGTGTGCATATTGGGTGATTTTCGCGTCTTATCATTTTTTCTAGCTTGAGTTTGCATTGTTTTGATGAACATGCGCGTTTGTGGTTAGATAGATTGGACTGATAAGCGTGCGATGCCGAAGATTTTTAGCCCTAGAATGCCATGGGATAATTTTTACTTACATACGGTATATATTTCGTTGTCAGTCAGTCAGTCTATCTTTTTATGTTTAATGATAAAATAAGAAATGTACATAACACTAATGTTGCCTTCTTTTGAGTAAAAAACATGTAAAATCATCCACAAATTTACCATTCTAGGGTTAATTGTTCGTGTCTAATGAACGGAACCGCAAAATTTCACTAATTAGCGTGTTTCGAGTTTCCATTGTTTTGATGACGTCACGTTTGAGCATGCGCGTGCGGGAGGGAAGGGGATAGGTATGTGGCGTATGATACAAGAGGGAGGGGGACAGGTGTGTGACGGTCGTTGATCTACGGTTTGAGTAAAATCTTCAAAGCATTACGAATACGTTCATTTTCAAACGAAGCTGTATGATTTTCTTATCAACGATACATTTTTGTGCTATTTCTTCATATGAAATTTCATGTGTGGTTTAGGCATATGATCGAAGCGTCTTATCAACAATGCTTTGTGGTTTTAGCGTTTCGAGTTTGTTTACATTCGACTTTGTTTACATTTGTGGGGGAAGCCCTTTGCTGGATGACGTCACGCATCGTCATGTTGAAATTTTGCCATGTGACGAAGAATTTGTTAACCTGTGGTTTTGAATGATAAGAAGCAACATATGTGTGATCGTATGAAAACGGCTTATCAGCAATGGAATTTCATGTGGCGGTTTTAAGTTTGTTCGGTAGAGAATATTATAGTCAAATTAAGTGATTACGGGTTTTTTTCGATGTGGTTACCTAGTGTTTTGTAGCAATTGTGTTTTTTTTGTGCATTGTAACGAATCAGCTTTGCAATATTTTCTTAATATGTGGTTTTCTAGCGTGTTTCGAGTTTACATTTGACTTTGTTTATGTTGGATAACGACATGTTTGAACATGCGCGGTTTTGTTTGTTCGTTGAATATGTGAAGAAGTGATAGATTGAACTGATAAGCGTGCGAGTATTGGCTCATGTCATAGAGATATACAAAGGAGACGGCAAGCTTTCGTTTCCCATATCAACCTTTGAAGTCTCTTCACACAGATAAACATTCCCCTCAAATCGTGTGTACATACACGAAGATTTTCGAAAGCTTTTTACTCTGAGCTTTTAACTCTACATGAGCTTACTTTATGGTTGTACAAAACAAATTTCAATTCGAAATCAATTTCGAAATCAAAATATATTTCATTAAAAACTCCTTTTTCGCATCAAAGTCGAAAGAACAAATATTAAATACATGGTAAAATACAATCACTACTAAAATCTTAGCATCCAAATGAAAAATAAATCATGTTAAACAGTTTTCGCGCCATCATTTGAAAATTTCGGGACGGTAAATTTCTTCATTTTCATATCGCACAGCCCTATTTTCGAAAATTTTATCGAAAATTCCCCTGCTCAGCTGTTGGCGAACTGTCATCTTTCATTTGAGACTGAATGTAAACAAACGTTCAGTTTTTTATGAAAATTTCTAATTATTTAAATAGTGGTCCGCGTTTTAAAAAAACAATAATTAAAAAGTGAAATTAAGTGTATTGTGTGTTGCGCAAAGTGAAAACCGGGTGCGGAAAGTGCCGAATTGTGGATATTCAGGTAAGTCTTCATAAATTTGTTGCAATTATTTCTCTTTGGGCGGCATTCAACAAAATTGACCAATAGTTACGACAAAAAGTAGAAATTGGTGCAAATTGGTGATGCATTTAGTGCAATACTAGTGAAAATCTCGTTCAAATTCGGATTATTTAATGTGTTCCGCGGGTGAAACCTATTCGCAGTCATTTTTCAATGATCGCGTAGGCACAATTCAAATTCGTTAAAATTACCTTGATTTCTAGTCAAATCATGCGAATATGTATCTGCATGTATTATAATTCGAATATTTCACGCGTTTTCATTAGTATATTTGTGAAAAGTGTGAGATATAGTTCAAAAGTGTTCAACAGAAACTGATGGTTTCTACCAAGCAAGTCATCGTCGGTATGTATTCGGGCTGATTGTGCCAAACGACCGCGTTCTGATAGTTATATTTCGATTTGATAACACGAACCATATCCTCAGTGAGCTATCCACAGTGATCGGTGAGTGAACTCGCAAATTTTCATTGAAATTTTCAATGAAATATGAGCTGATGCACATGCGATAGCCATTACAGTGTGGTGCTCAATTGGGGGCCATTTTGCCAATTTCGAAAAATAGTGAAAACCAAATTTTCTTCACATTATAAAAAAGG